>JAJHZJ010000123.1:1582500-2182500 GCA_023548195.1 Bettongia penicillata ogilbyi
TTTTGTGGACTGCATATGCATGACTTTGGACTGGTGTAGAGAATACTAAGTAAGTTATGTTAATGGTTGCTAGTAGGAGAATTTTGGAGGAGAAAGCTAATCTTCTTTGACAGAAAAGAATCTTCAAGAAAGAAGCACACATATATACATACATACATACATACATACATACAGAGAGAGAGAGAGATCTATAACATATATCATGTTAAAATGCCACTGGTTTGGCTTGAAACCCAGGTTATACTGGGATGGAGTCAGTCTCTGACAATAAGCCTCCCTGGTGAGGTTACATAAAATCCTAGAGAGACCTTACTCCCGCTCCCTCTTTCTTCCTCCTTGCACCCCCCCCTCCCCTGTATCTCTGGGCCACAAATGGAATATCCTCTTAGCTGACTGTATACAAACTTTCTCTTATATCATCGATATCCATGATTTCTGCTTGGGTGATCCAGTTCATATAACCCTTCAGATCTTCTTCCAGTTGCTGCTTTTCCCTAAGCTTCTGAAAGGTCCCCCGAGACTTGGCCTTTTCCCGTTCTTTGGTGAATTCACTGAAATGGAACAAGAGGAGATAAAAGAAGATAACACCATTTGTGGGATATTCACCTCCCTGGGAAGAATGAAGGCTCCATGTTTGAATGAGTGGTCAACTGTTTCCTCCCAACCAGAGCCCTAGATGCCACAGACAATGACTACTTGAAGTCTTTCATAAAGTCCTTGGTCAAGAAATGACTTAATGTTCATAGTTTTTACATTTTATCTAAGTGAATCTGAACATCTTCCATTTATAAAGCAACTCTTAGAAAGAGGTGATGGGAGAAAATTTAAAACTCAAAAGCTTGTGGAACTGAATGTTGAAAATTAAAAATAAATTTAAAAAATTATAAAAAAAGAGGTGATGGGATCCATTAACCCTTAAAAAAAGACCTTTTGTCACTGGTTTCTGCAAAGAGGAAAAGAATATTATGCAGAATCACAGAATTCTGCATAATAGAGCTGGTAGGGAACAATGGGGTCATCTAATCCAATTCTCACTTTTTTCAGATGAGGAAATGGATATTTGAGAGATGAAATAATTTGTTCAAGGTCACATAGCATGTAAGTGGGATGCCCAGGACTTGAATTCAGGTGTTCTGACTGTAAATCCAGGGACTTTTTCAGTAATTCTGCTTCCTCTCAATTTAACATTTAGACAGTGGGCAAGGCGCTGTCTCCCTTATTGGGGGAATGCTGGAGCTGGGCTTAATAGGCTCTAAAAAACTGATTGTTAAATTTCCAGTGTCAGTATTTATACTTCCAAAATCAGCAAAGGCTACAAATCAGAGATTGATTTTTTATTTTGTTGATTGTCTAGACTTAAGAAAGTGATGGAGAAAATGCTAATAATGCAGGTTAAAGGTAAAGGTGTATCACTGGTTAATTTATTTTTTGGAGAACTGGTTGTTAAACATTTATCATGATACCCCCGGCTACCACCCTCATTTATTGGGATGTTTGGCAAAGACAAGCCTGGGAAAAGATGGACAGGAAGGTAGACTTTCCCCCAGAAGGGTACATGGAAGTAATAAAAAGGCATGTATAAGCCTTTGTAACTACTCTATCAAAGCTTTATAGTTCCTTTACTTCATTTCATTTCCCCTTCATTAATTAAGTTAATCTTAGCTCACCTTAGATATGGTGAAAAAGAGGGGCTTTTTGTCCCTTAAGCAAGGAGGGTATGAGGAATTTGACTATTTCAAAGCAAACAGAAAAGGACCAGGGGATGGCTAATGTTGTCACCACTTTCCAGAGCGGAGTTAGAGTTTGAATAGGTTATAATGAAGAATCACATGATAATAGATTCCTGGCTTTTCAAGGGTTTCTTTGCATTTTTAAATTTATTTCTTTTTATAGCTTTCAAGAGAACACAATATACTTTCAATGAGGCTTTGTAGAAGGAAGATAGAGATTAAATCTCTATCTTTAACCTTAAAGAGGTTAAAATATTGTCACACAGGCATCAAGATGGTGGTCAGTGATTCTCTCTGTGAAAGAGATGACTTGGCCCCTGCCCTGAAGGATGTAGAAGAGGGAATCTTCATATGCTTCACATTTCTTTCCTTACTATTCTGAAACTTTGAGTCTCTAAAAAATAAAAATTAATTTATGAAAAGGATTATACATGGGCTGAGAGCATGGAATAAACTAATTGGTTCTAAAAAAAAAAAGGAACAAGGAGAAATGGGTCTGATTTTCTAATTTGTGGGTAGCAGGGTGTTCAGCATGACTTTCAGGAGACCTGCATTCTTGTCTCAGTTCTGCCCCTATTACCTGTATGGTCTAGATGTGTGTGTAGGGGTATTGAATGACATAATCTTTAAATTTCTCTACAATTCCAAAATTCTGTGACTCTGGATCACTTAAACCAAATGTCTCCAAGGGTTCATGCAGCAGAACTGGAGAAAGGAATACAAAACCTGTCTGCAAATCTCCCTGCTGAACTTGGTAAGCCAAATATCATCTCTAAAAACCCTCTATAATGTAACTGGGTCTTAGGGTGGGGAGACAATATAGAAGGAGGAGACAGGAAACTCAGATAATGACTTGTCCCTTGATGGGCTATAATATTTTACAACTTCTTTTTTAAGAGACGAGGTCTTGAGGTTCTGCAAGTGTTCATGACCTCTTCTCTGCTTGCCCTCTCTGGGGACACTGATGGACTCCTATGTCTGCCTCCCATGGTAGAGTGAGTACCCAAGAAAGAAACCAGAAGGGAAATCTTTAGAGGGATGAGAGGAATGAGGCAGATGAACAAGGTAGACCAGACAATAGGGTCCCCACTTAGAGCATCAGCCAAAACTTGGTGGGAACAGTTACTCACTACAGCTGGCATATTCTACAAGCAGAAAGTGAAGCATCTATATTGAGTCATGGGGTCATATTAGCCCAATTTCTGGATTGGACTATTTAGAAAAGGGCTATACTATTATCCTCAGAAGATCACTGGGCAGAGGAAAGTGGTAGAGAAAATAAAAGGGTTTGTGGCAAGGAAGAGAGGAAAATGACAAAACTGATGAAATCTAGCTATCCAACCCCACTTCCATTATCCTTATCAGTGTCTCCAAAGGGAGTTGGTTGATCCAAGACGGGCAAAGTAAGAGCTATAGCACCAGAGAAAATCATGGTGTTAAGTCACACCTCCTGAGGGCTCCCTGATCATTCAGTACCTCTACCCTTCAGTACACTTACCCACTCAGGACACCCAGAACTAGGTTGAGGATGAAGAAGGATCCCAGGAGAATGAGGCTGACAAAATAAATCCAGGGCCACTCGTTTCCAATAGCATCATTGACCTGGGGGTCAGCAAAGATTGTGAGTCTGGAATCCTAGAATTTGAGAGCTGAAAGAGACTTCAGGAATTGTCTTGGCCAGGGATTCTTCACCTTTTTTTTTATGGCTCCCTTTGGCAGTCTGGTGAAGCCTATGGACCCCTTCTACAGCAGTGTTTTTAAATAACTAAATAAAATATTAAATTCTAAGGAGAGATTATTGAAAATAAGGATGTAATTTTTCTCCATACAAAATCTATTCATGTATCATTTGGGGTCTATTAAGAACCCCTGATCTACACGCCTTAGTAAGGCAGACTATTGTAATGGAAAGAAGGCTGCATTTGGAGTCAGGAGAGGCTTGGGTACAAATCTTGCCTCCGACGTCTAATGCTGTGCTATCATGGGCAAGTCACTTAATAAATAATAATAATCACAAACAATAGCTAAAACTAGCATTTTCATATCACTTGGAAGTTTGTAAAGCATTTTATACATGTTACCTCATTATAGCCTCACAACAACCTTGGGAGCTAGGTGCTGTCATTAGTCTAATTTTTGTAGATGAGAAAACTAGAGTTAACTCAAGTCCAATGACTTGCTCAGAGTCACCCAGCTAGTAAGTGTCTGAGTTGGGATTTGAACTCAGGTCATCCTAACTCTAGACCCAGAACTCTGGCTGCCCCTCTGGATCTCAGTTTCCTCATCTTTGTGCGAAGTGGGACTAGTAATATCTGTAGTCCCTACATGTATATAAAATACTTTTCAAACCTAAAAGCAATCTTTATATACATTCCTATTGTTTGTTACTTATGAGGAAACTGAGGCATGGAGAGGACAAATGACTTGTCTAAGGTCACAGAGTAAGCATCAGGGCCAGAATTGGAACTCGGGTCTTTTGATTCCAAATCTAGGGCTTTATTCCAATACAGTATTCCTGAGTTCAAATCCAGCCTCAAACATAAGCTGTGTGACTCTGGGCAAGTCACTTAACCCTCTTTGCCTTAATCCATTGGAGAAGGAAATGACAAACCACTCTGACATCTACTAGAAAACCCCTTGAACAGTATGGCCCACAGGGTCATGAAGAGTTGGACATGACTTAACAGCCTAACAACAATGCTGATCTTGCCCTTTTCCTCCTTCACCTCCTTTCTCAGCCACTAAGGGCCCTCTTGTGTTCATTCCAGAGTTTTTTCATCCAAGGGAGAATAGAGGGGCCCGTGATCCACTGGTAGAGGGAGGAAATCCTTTTAGACATAGAGAGGAAGTACTTATTAAGACTAGGACCATAGAAACAAAAAGTTGGAAAGGCTCAGTTTCTTCTTATGTAACATATGTGGTTTGGGTGTTATGGACTTTAGGTCTTTTGCCAATTTATCCAACAGTCAATTCTTCTGTTACCCCCGAGGTCATTTTGTTCATCCCTTTGCCTCTATGCAAGATTGAATCTATTCTATCCATGGCCAAGAACATTTCTTCTTTGCTTTTTCTTGACATTCTTCCATTACCAACTCCATCACTAATTAGTTTCTTCTCACCTAGGATCTTTGGAAATAGAAGAGACAGTCTTGTGCAATAAGTCCTAAACCTGAAGCCCAGAGATCTGGAGAGTAGTTCACCAACTAGCATTGTACCTTGGGCAAGCTAGCCTCTGTGGACCATAGTTATTTTCATTTGTCAAATGGGGATGAACACATACATTTTCCCTCCTTACTCTACAGATTTGTTGGGAGAAGAAAAATGAGGCAAGAGATGTGAAAGCACTTTCCCCTCTGTGACATGCTATCCAAAGGCTGAATGTCCTGGATTGTGGTCCTGTCTGGGGACTGGGGAAAGGACACAATCACCTTCATAACACCAAGAAACCCAAGACACCAGAGATAGAGGAATGAATCTTTTCCACCCTAACCTGAGGGACAATTAGTAGTTAGAAATGGAACCTTGGAGTGCTATGATTCCAAACTGTCCTACATCTTGCATGCTGAGAAGGTATAGTGTGTCATTATTATTCTCTATCCTCTCTCGGACTGGGGTCCCAGAGGAAAGAGGGGTATGTCCCTCAGTGACCAAGGGGGAACCTACATTTTGCAGTTTTCCAAGGGAGAAGGAAACAACAATGACCTAAACACTCGGATAGCTACCTCCTGATGCCTGCTCTGGTCAGGGCATCTCCCTTCCCACCCCTAGCTCCCTTGCCTTCCTCCTCTTGTGGCTGGGTGGGGTTGAGGTAGAGATCATGTGGGCCGCAATTGAGACCTACCCAGTAGAGGACATCGGTCCAGCCTTCCATGGTGATGCATTGGTACACGGTGAGCATGGCAAAGCCAAAGTTATCAAAATGGGTGATGCCATTATTAGGACCTGGCCAGCCACCTCGACACTCGCTGCCATTGATGGTACATGGGCGTCCAGAGCCTGTCCTAGCACAAGGGGATGGTTTCTCCATCTCTACTGTGGCCACAATGTCTAGGGGGAGGAAGGAGGAAAAAGTGTCAGTCCTGGATCCAAAAGAGCCCCTTCAGGCTCAGCATATGACTGGGTAGGACAAAGGGACTGAGAGGTATAGAACCTGCTTCCTAGTCCTGGAGTCACTAGTGTGCAACCCTGGGCAAGTTACTTGGACACTTTAATACTCCTTTTCATATTCAGAATTGTACTTATCCTTCCCTGTGTGATATGATGTGGGAAAGCATTTTGAGAATTTTCAGACAGTAAAAGAGTTAAAAAATTGGAGCATTCAGAAAGCAGTTCAGAAAGTGCCACTTTTCTCTTTGTCAACTACAGAATAACCAAATCTTCAGTCTTTCTTGTAATACAGAAACTAGATGGGCTATATAGATGCTTTTAGAGGGAAGAAATAGGGACACAGGATGTTTGCTTTTCTGTACTCTACCTCCTGCTTCATTCCCTTTTTTTTTCCATGCAAGCCCCAAGAATAATTAATAATTACCAAGCTGAGCAGTATATTTTTATCCAGTGGTAAAAATGTTGGTGAGTCAGAGTAGTAAAGTGGGAAAAGTACCAGAGCTTCAAGATCTAGGCTTGAGTCCTGGCTCATCATCTTTTCATGATGAAACTATGGACAAGATCATTTGACCTTCTTGTTCTCTTGGCTGTCAAATGGGAATCAAAATATTTTCCCGTTCTGCTTCACATGGTTATTGTAAGAAAGGTGTTTTGTGTACTGTAGGGTGATCTCCCTCTCTCCCTCTCCCTCTGTGAAATATTATTATTATTTGGACTTTTATGAGGTTGCTAGGGCAGTAGGTGTATATATATATATGGAGGAAAAGGGGATAAAGAATGAGGTGTGTTTTGGAAATCTAGGTATATATAAATGTAATGCAAGACTATTGTTCCATAAGATATGATGAAAGGGACAGCTGCAGAGAATCCTGGAATATTTAATGAACTAATGCAGAATGAGGCGAGCAGGACCAAGAGAACAGTTTATACCCTAACAACAATATTGCAAAGGGAAGTATGTTTGGAAGAGTTCAGAACTCTGATCAATTCAATGGCCAGCTATGATTTTAGAGGACAGACCTCCTGACGGACGGATGATGTACTCATGATGCAGATACAACATACATTTTTGGACATGGCCAATATGGGAATTTGATTTGCTTAACTGTGCATATTTGTTACAAGGCTTTCATTTCTCTTTCTTTTCTCATGGGGATGCAGAAGAGGTGGAAGGAGAGAAAGATAGATGCTTATTAATTAAAAAGAGTTTTTAAGACATTTAGGGCAATTTTTAGCCTAAGTCTTTCACTTAAGACTTGTCCATGGTGCATGGAATAGAATAGATTGCTCTTGGTCTTTGTATTCCATCCTCCTTCAGAGACTCCAAGCCAAGGCCAGTCAATGGGCTTGGGAGGGAATAGCCTAGCCTGCTTATTGGCTGAGCCAGCCTCAAGGCCTCTTTTTCTTCCTTTCTCCCCATTCAGGGCTCACCTGTCCCAATGAAGTAGCACGTCTTGTGCATCTTTCCCTTGAAGAGTTCCAGTCCTATGATGGCGTAGATGGTGATCATGAAGAGGACCAGCAGGGCAATGTGGAACAGAGGGATCATGGCTTTGATGATGGAATTGAGAACAACCTGCAGGCCTGTGGTCAGGGAGAGTCTGTCACCTTTCTTCTCATTTGTCCCCAACCCTTAGTTCTCCCCTCCTTTTCCATAAAGCCATTTCCCAAGGAGCCTGTCTTCCCATTCCCATCCACCCCAGGGACCACAGATCCCCAAACTTTTGTCAGCAGGGAGGCTCAGAACTGGGGGAAACGGCAAGGGAAGAGCAGGCTCTATAGAGAACACTGCTACCCACTTGGAACCCCTGAAACCAGCCGGAGGGGTCTGAGGACACGGAAGGCTCGCAGGGCCTTGACATCCAAACCAGCTCCTTTGCTGCTCATTGGGGTTGAATTGCTTTGGATCAAGTTGATCTGTTCCAGAATCACGGTGGAAACCCTAAAGGGGAGGGGAGGGAAAGAAGCAGAACCCCCAGGTCAGAAAACCCCACTGTCTCATACCTGAAAGTTTAGAGTCGTGGGTTGTAAGGGGGTTCTTCCAGAGGATAAACTCGGCTCCCACAACCATCCTGTTGGCTCAGAGGTGTTCCTGAGCAGACAACCTAGAGCCAAGCTCCACTTTCACACCTTTGCTCCCCTGGCTTGATGCGCACTTTCCTTTCCTCTCTGCCTATATAGATTTCACCCCATCCTTCAAGGGCCATGAAGCCCTCCTGGACAGCTCCACATGATTTCTCTCCCTTCTCTAAACTGCTCCAGATCTTAACGTCTCTACCACGAAACTTGTCATTCAATTACCCATAGCTGGGTAGCGTTCTCCAAGTATTAATGTCCATTTGCCTTGCCTCCGCAACTAGACTGTTAACTCCTTTATGGGAGGAGCTTTAGTATATGCTTCATTTGCATTCCCCAGCAGCACCAAGCACAGTGGTGGACACAAAGTAGGTGCTTAGAAAATACTTTCTGAATTGAATTTAATGATTTAAACTCAGCAGTTGGAGCACTATTCCATATGTAATAGCCAGCCAGTACAGACTCATTCATATTGAAATACCTATGAATCAAAATTACTTTGCATTTATTTTGTTTACAAAGTGATTCTGATTCATGAATATTTTAATATGAGCGGAACTGTTCTGAATGGCTGCCAGGTAGGAAATCACATTCTGACTTCTGAGCTTATATCATTGAATTCACCCATGTTTCTATAGTTACTTATCTACGAACCTCAGTAGAATTTTTTAAATTTAATTTTTTTTCGACAACAAAAAAATGTCTTTCCCTGCCATTCCACCTCCATCAGAAAGGGGAAAAACAAAACCCTTATAACAAACCCATATAGTGGGGCAAGTTATATTCCTGCACTGGCCATGTCCAAAGTCTATGGCTCATTCTGTACATTGTCTCCTCTCTCTCAGGAGATAGCACCAGTAGAAGGTAAGAAATCCATTTAGGCAGGCACTGTTTGACCTTTGTATTTGTATCTCCCCAAAACCAATACCAGGGGTAAGGAACCTGCAGTCTCAAGGCCACATGTGGCCCTCTAGGTCCTCAAGTGTGGCCCTCTAGGTCCTCAAGTGTGGCCCTCTAGGTCCTCAAGTGTGGCCCTTTCACTGAATCCAAACTTCATCGAACAGCTCTCCTTAATAAAAAGATAGGTCCTATACAGTGCTTAGCAACTAGTAGGTAAATGCTTATTGATTAATGAAAGGAAATGATTACAGGAGCCAGACTGCCTCAGCTGGGGCAGGGGAGAAGAATGAATGGGGTTAAGTTGAACAGTCTGTCAGTCAAGGGATCTTATGATGCCTTCCCCTACATCTCCTGTGAAGGACGTTAGCAGAAGTTCTCCATTTTTGCATACATATCCCTTACCACAGTGTTCCTCCTGGCAAAGATGCCCACTTCCCTCCAATGCTGGAACGTTTGCAAGCTACTACTTACCCAAGGAAGACGATGATGAAGTCTAGCACATTCCAGCCACTGCGCAGGTAGGCATCTTGATGGAAAAGGAAGCCATAAGCAATGATCTTCATGGCAGCCTCAATTGAAAAGACAATGAGGAAGAAATACTCCAACTTCTCCTGCAGAGTCATTAGAGAGTGAGGGAGAGGTTAGTCCCCAAACAGAAGATTTCCTAGCTGGTTTCTCTTGCCATTTAGGTATGATTTTTCTTGTTATTACTACCCCAGAGACTGAAGGTATTTCTCTCACACAGGTCTGGGATTCAGCATATTTTCCACTTTAATAGGGACATGCCTTCCTTTGTTACCAGCTGTGATATAGAAGTATGGCCATCAGCTTAAAGGACACAAAATTTTACTGCAAGTGTGTGTGGTGGAATCGTGGGAGTTCATGCTATACAGGTGAGGGACATAGTCCCATGTTGCTTAATTCTCAATTGACTTGCTTAACAGCGGCGCTCAGAGGTCATTTGGTCTATCCGACCAGTCTTGTTTTACAGATTTTACAAAGTCAGGACCAGACAAGTTAAATGATTTGCCCAAGGTCACACAGGTGATCAGTGGTATCCCAACCACAATCCTCCGACTTTTGATCCATCTAATTTCCATTACACCACTACACCACACTGTTTCCTCCTCCTGCTTTGGTGCCTCCTGTAAGCCCAATCATTTGGTTCATTTTGTCCTTACTTAAGTTATTAATACTATTTCCCAGACTCAGATTTATTAGTAATCATTTATCTGTCTAGTGAGGGCAGCCAGGTGGCACACTGGATAGAGTGTAGACCTGGAGTCAGGAAGATGTGTCCTTCTGAGTTCAAACCCAGTCTCACACACTTACTAGCCATGTGACCCTGTACAAGTCAATTCAACCTGTTTGCCTCAGTTTCCTCATCTTTAAAATGAACAGAAGAAGGAAATGGCAAACCACTTCAGTATTTCCACCATGAAAAGGCCAAATGGGGTTCACAAAGAGTCAGCCATGACTGAAACGACTAAATAGCAAAAATCTATTTGCTTATTTTTAATCTCCTCCTTGCCTTCCTTCCATCCCTCCTACCCCCATTAGGGTTAAACTCTCTAAGAACAAGGACTTTCGTATTTCTTTTTGGATTTCCAGGACCTAACATGGTGCCCTTGCACATTCCGGGGGGAAGGACAGTGATTTCATGGGTGTAATGAGGAAAGTCCCTCTACTATGCAGAAAGTTCTTCTACCAATCTATGCAGGTTGGCCCATGCTTTGCAAATTCTTGTCTTAAAGAGCTCCTGAGGCACTGAGAGATTAAATTACCTGGGTCACACTCCAGCTTGTGTCAGAGGTGGAACTTGAGCCTCGGTCGCCTGTCTCCAAGGCTCACTCTGTTTAGTACACCACAGTCTCTTTCTGCCTTGTGTATCCTCGGTGCTTAATAAATGCGCACTGAGTGAATTCTTGGATTACTCTCATTCTTCCGTCTGAGCTCAGAGTTACTTCCCTCAGCCCATGTTGTCACTGGGAAAGCAAGGTCTGGGATGGAGGTTATCGGTTAAATCATTCTTCTCAAAACCACTTAAACTTGGTTGGTTTGATCTCTGCTCATAAAATTTCCCTAAATAATAACCGTTATTGTACAGTCATTTCAGTTATGTCTGACTCTTTCTGGCCCCATTTGAGGTTTTCTTAGCAAAGATACTGGAGAAGTTTGCCATTTCCTTCTCCAGATCACTTTCCAGATGAAGAAACGGAAGCAAACAGGGGGAAGTGACTTGCCCAGCATCACACCACTAGCAACTGTCTGAGGCTGGAGTTGAATTCAGGTCTTCTTTACTCCAAGACCAGCCCTCTAGCCACTCTAGGTCTAGCTGATCTGACTGAAGTGGTGCTTCAAATTGGCAAAATGCTTTGTATATGTTATTTCATTTGAGATTCACCACAACCCTGCAAAGTAGTCACTATGGTCAATATTACCCATTTTACAAAGGAGGAAACTTTTGACTTTGTCCTAGGGGACCCAGCCCATATGTCTCAGAGGTAGAATTCAAAACCTAGATCTATCTGACTCCAAGTCCGGAACTCAATCTACTATGACACACAGAACTTAATATTCTCTGACTCAGGTCTTGAAGCCACTTTCATCTCTTTATGTTTCCATATGTCTTCTCTAAAGCTGTAAATATTTTCAGAATCCTCACCCTACTTATCATCATCATGGGCTTCCAACAACCTTCCATCCTTGGTCACCACAGCCCTTGTCACATCACATATCAGCCAACTTTTCATGTCTCATCTTGGATTTTGTCTTGTCCCTGAGAAATACTAACATTAACTTTAACATCTATACAATTTCATTTTAGTTCATTTTATCTGGTCCCAGCCCTACTGGTCTATTGTCAAATTCACATTTTCAGAGAGTTTTTTTTAATTTGGTGGTGATGTGGAGGGCAGTAGCAGCAGGTTTCATCAACAGCCTGGTCCTTGGGATCATCAAGGATCTTTTTCAATGAAAGCTTCCAGAAAGTGTAGAGAGAAACAGAGGCACAAGAAATTGATTCTCAACAGATAATAGTGGTGGAAACATATCAGAACTATTACGCTAAATTTCTCAAGGGTACCTCTAGAACCCTGACGAGGAGATGTAAGCTTGTTCCAGGACCCAAGACTGGTTTGTGAGAAAGGGAGCTGGGATAAGACGCCTTAGAGATTTTAGGGGCTATACATTATAGAAGATACACTTGGGTTCCTCTCACCAATTCACAATAATGATGATAGCTAGCATTTATATAGCACCTACTGTGTGCCAGGCATTGTGCTAAGAACTTTACAATGATTATCTCATTCCATCTTCACAATAACCCTGTGAGCTAATAATACTGTAACATTAGCTAACATTTATATAGCACTTATTGTCTATTATGCTAACTGCTTTACAAATATGATCTCATTTGATTCTCACAACAACCCTTGGAGGTAGGAACTATTATTAATCCATTTTACATATGGGGAAACTGAGTGGTTAAGTGACTTTCGTAGGATCATACAGCTAACAGATGTCTAAGGCTGGATTTGAATGTAGATCTTCCTGACTTTAAGCCCGGCACTCTATCCACCGTGCCACCTGAATCTCTTTCCCATCCAGAAGGCTCTTAAGACAACATTAAAATGGAAACTTGTGAACAGCTTTGCTACATTCGGCATCTTAGCAAAGTGGCAGTAAAAGTGACTTTTTGACAGGGAAGGTGATGTTTACCTGAAGGTAATCATTAGGAATGACAGACTAGGCTGAAGGGGCTTGTCAATTGCCAATTCTGAATCTCTTCTGCTGGGGAGCAGGAAAGGGTCGACAAGAATGAGGAAGGAGAATTTCAAAGATGAATAATTGTGAAACTGGGGGTCAGGGTGAGCATATGTGTAGTGCAACTACATGTTTTTAGTTAGAGCTCGGTTTTTTTTTAAAGAACTAGTTCACTTAAGGGGAAAGGAGTAAGAGAAAGTAAAAGAACTGAGTCAGTATCTCTGCTACTTTAGGAGGCTGGGGGAAGGAGGAGGAGGAGGGATAGCAGTGCCCAAAATAGATGCTGTGCTTTCCACAGGCCCCCGAAGAGGCTGTTAGCCATCTATCACCTAGTCTGGCCTCCCACATCTGCTGCTGCCTGTCTCTTAGTTGTCCCTCTCGGCAGTTGGCCTCGAGCTCAGATTGACGGCTTCAAGGACTTGTGGGTGGTCAGATGGGGTAAGTCAGCTGTCTCAGTTGCTTGTCCTCTAAAGGCACAGCTCATTCGCCCAGTGAGTTCTCTTATACAAAATCCTGGTGTTGATAGAATTACAAAGTATTAGAGCTGGAATCACATGTTTTCTGTATGTATGCATACATGTATATATATACATATATGAATATCAGTAACGGTACATGTTTGGATGTATTTCATCTGTCAGGGTCAGCGTGAGACTTAATATGGGTGTGTTGAGAGAGCGTGTATATTTCTGTCTGTGTGTTCCTGAGCGTATCTGTGTTAGTGAATCTGGAGGTGTTAATCTGAGTCAGAACTTTGCACTCATGCTGGAACACCCATACGCACACTTCCAGATGTAGACAATAACTCCCTCTCTAATCAATCGATGTACTGACTCATAGAATTGGATGCATATGTAACCGTCAACAATACCAACAATGCAAACTACTTTGTAAACCCGAAAGTGCTGTATAAATTCTAACTCTTATGATTTTCTAAAAAGATCAGCAACTAATTGCCCTATTTTACGTGAAGAAATGGAGACCCAGAAATGGGAAATTGCTGCCTCAGTCATACAACTATCAGTGTCTGTGTGCCGATTCTAATTAACATTGGCTCCCTAAATAATGGGAGCTAAGAGTTAGGATGGAAATACGTATGTGTTGTAAAAACAGCCTGTTCACACCCATTGGAGGTGTCTTTGTTGCCTTATGTGTGATATTTAGCTTTAATTCTTCAGGAACTGTTGTATTTCATGTCTTAAAACATGTAAGCAACACCGGTAGATTGTATTTGCTTTCATGGGAAAAGTGAAAGATTTGGAACTTCCAGAAGGCAATCTAACTTTCCTATTTCCTCTATTCAACTCTGGGCCAAACTCATTGTTCACCTGTACTATTTGTCCTCGATATACATACTGATGGGCAAGATCTATAGATTGTCCATTCAAATACAAGTTATAACTTGAACAATAATCATTATTCATCCACTTGATGTTTCCTGCATGGATGATCTGACCAAACATCTTAGAATGATTACAGATCTATTTTAGGAGGTTCTGAAGTGTTCTAGGGCTTGATATAATTAACACAATGTATATAAAAACAAGAGAAACTAGAGGCCCTCACCATCTGCAGAGAACACCTCTCCAATTTAGACTCTGTGCTGGACGTCTTCTATCACAGGGACAAACACTTTTGTCAAACATGTGTCTCCCTACTTTATGTCTCATCTGATGTTGAGGATTAGAGAGTCATTGAAAAATTCTGTTTTCATTTCTTTCAAGGAATATTGAGTAATTTTTGATGTACAGATGAGAGATATCTTGTAAAAGAGACTATAAGGTGGCATTTTGTTCTATGAAAAAAATACTTTTTCAAAATCAACAGGCAATAGCAATAGTGGGTTTACATATTCTCTACATCATTTAGTCAATTGTAAAATGGTAAATATGTAGCCCATTATTGATTATTTCTGGAGGAAACCTACTTATTCTCTACAATACCCTTATTGAGGAGATCTCAAATCATATATAGATGACTCATAAAGATTTACTGGAAAATAAATGTAGAGGTTGGAAGAGCAGACATATAATTTATGTATAATTGATGGTTTCTGTATTTTAAAAATTATTAATAAGATTAATTTGTTAATAACACCTAAGACTTTTTCCTTCACACCTTTGATATCTTCTCCTCCTTCAGATATCTTGTATATCAATCACCCAATGCTGTCACAATTGTGTTGACTCCAACACAGATCTCTATATACACTTTATCCTGTGAAATCCTGAGGCTTTCCCTGAAATTTTGTAGAATTTCTTCTTCCTGTGTAAACACAGGAATGTGATGTTAGAGTCCAAATGTGGTCATTCTCCTGTCCTTGCTAGAGAAAACAGTTTGTAACAGTGATTTTTACAAATCTTTTTCATTTTTCTTTTATGCTCTTCCTGCTTTTATCTTTTAAATGCCCTTAGAATGAGGTTGCTTACTTGGCTAACTTGCCAAATTGTCTTTTCCTGCTCTGAATCACTAATAATAAGAGAAATGCAAATCAAAACAACTCTCTCACCCAGCAAATAGGCAAAGATGACAAAATATGAGAATAGTCAATATTGGAGGGCTTGTAGAAAGATAGGTACACTAGTGCATTATTGGTGGAACTGTGAATTGGCATATCCATTCTGGATGTCAATTTGTAATTACACAAATAAAGTGGCTAAAATGTCCATAGTGTTTGAACCAGAGGTTCTACTTCTAGCCATATATCCTAAGGAGGTCACCAAGAAAAAGAAAGGTTTAACATACACCAACATACACATTAACCATAGCATTTTTTTGCAGTACTATAGAAACAAAGGAATGGAGATGAAATAGATCCTCATCAACTAGGGAATGACTAAACAAATTGTGGTACATAAATCTAACTGAATGTTACTGTGTTCTAAGAGATGACAAATGTGATGAATGCAAAGAAGCATGGAAAGACATATGAACACAGGCAAAGTGAAGTAAATAGAGCAAGGAAAACAATATACAAATGACCACCCAATGTACATGGAGAGAAAAGCAACCACAGAAGTGAATGTGGTGAAATGATCAGGAATAAACTTGACTCTAAAGAAGAGACACAAAGACTCCTCCTCCCTCTTCTTTACAGAGGAGAAGGTAGAGAAGTGTAGGACATCGCATATTATGTAAGATATTTCTATGCTGAAATTTTTTTCTCCTTCTTAAAAAAAGAAAAAAAGCCCCCAAATTCCTAATTACAAGGAATGAGTTTTTGAAAAGGGGAAGAGGAAGAACCAAGGGGAAAATGCAGGTTATAAAAATGTAATCAATAAAAATCTATTTATATGTAATTGGAGATTGGTCAAAAGAGACTTAATTCCAGAAACATAAGCAGTTAGTGATCCCATTTCTTGAAGTATCTGATGATAAGTATTGAAGAGGCCTGACTCTCTACCTCAGAGCATATATAAGCATTCTCTGACTATTTCTGGTCTGCCTTTTAGATTGGCTGTTGGTTGAGTGTATACAAAAGATTCCCACGGAAGCAACTAGGTCTCTTTCCTTCCCTGGGGTTGAATAAAGAAGAGCTACTTCGGGCCCCGGGGTCAGGGGGCAGCATTGGGCCTGGAGCTGGCATGAAGGCTCAAGCTAAGATTGGCCCTGCTGTTCTTTGGAGAGGTAGCAATAGTGAGAGAAGCCTGTTCGTTCTACCCACGTTGGTATGAAGCCATGAACATCTGACCCTGGGGATTCTTCTGGTACTGATAGGACTATTCTTTCCTGTTTTGGATGAAAGAGCATTGGGGATAGACTAGGCTGTGACTTTCCAAGCTTCAAATTATTAAGAAAGCCACCAGATCTTGGGAGTTCATACTGGATATTTTAAACGGCTCAGTCCAATGGTAAATTGACTCCACAGACTTTACCTTTCATGGTCTTGGTTTCCTCATCTGAAAAATGGAGAGGATATGAAAAATGGGAAAAGTATTATACCTACCATACAGGACTAGCAACATCCAGCATATTGTCTGGCACATAGTAGGTGCTTAATAAGGATTTGTTGACTAACTTTCACAAAGATCAGATGAGATAATTGGTAAGAAAGTTCTTTGGAATAAAGCACTATGTAAAAGCAAAGTGACATTCCCTTAGTGTATTGCCTTTATGTATTTTCTCAATCAAATTCCTTCTGCCTCCAGCTTTTCCTCTGTACCATTCATCCTTTGCATAACTGTCAAAGTGATTTGCCTAAAATGCTGGAATGACCATGTTACTACCTGGTGCAAAAAGTTTTAGTGACTCTATCACCCCAGGATAGAATTCAGATTTTGCTTTGGAAAGTTAAAACTTTCCCCAAGGTGGTTCAAGCCTCCCTCTCCAGGATTGTTAAACAATACTCCCAGTTAAGGTAGCTTTCTTGCATCTCCTAGTACATGGTATTCCTCTGTGGCTTTGTAAATTGTACCCCATGCCTGGAATACATTTCCTCTTCACCTTTGTCTCTTGAAATTCTTAACTGCCTTCAAAGTTCTGCTCAGATGCTAACTCCTTTAAGATGCTTTTCTCAATCCATTCAGCTACTGGTACTCTCCTGTTATCTTCCCTCCCGACTCTCAGGTAGGTTCAATTACCTTCCTTTTATAGTTGGAGAAACTGAGGAAAGCAGAGGTTAAGTAAGTTGCCTAGGCTCACCCCGCTAGTAAGCATCTGAGGCTGAATCTGAACTCAAGTCTTTGTCACCCTCCAAGCCCAGCATTCTCCTCATGAAGCCATCCACTGCCCCTACCTGACACAGCACACGCTCAATAAATGCTTGTTGATTGATAATTAAAGTTGTTAATATAATACCATCATTGCCAATAGTAGTCCCTCTCTAAATAGGGGTGCCTCTCCATAAAGAATGCCCGCCTGTCAGATCTCACTATCTTCCCTCAGCTGGAGTGGGCACCGTTTGTGACCTGACAGCCCCCTAGGTCCTTTGCCCCTTTGTATCTTAGTCCTTAACAGCCTTGGCAGGAGGAGGAGAAAAACAGTGTCCAGTCTGTTCCTTCTCACTCATCTTAATCATTCCATCCATAGGCACAGGTTGGTCTTGACTTTCATGGGCTACAGGTACCCATTTCATGGGACTGTCTGCCTTCCTACTCATACCCCCTGGGAGTACTTGGGCAAAGAATCAACTCAGGGGGAATGAATGCTTTCCTGACAATAACATTAGGGGCCCAAAGGGGAATAAGACTGTTTTCTCTTAGAAAAGACAGTAGGCTCTGTCTAGGTATAGCCATCTGGAACCAAAATAACTCTTGGGAACTCTTGGTTCTTCAGAAGCCAGTCAGTTGTCCAGTATTTGGGTTACTAAAGTGCCTTGCTTTGACTGACTGGTTTTCTTCTTCATTGATTGTGATGACTGTGGAATAGAATGAGGATCCTATATAGAATCAGAGGACCTGGGTTCCAGTTCTGAGATAATCCTGAGGCTGTTATGGGCAGGGTACAAAAACAACATCATGCCAATATCCTGCAACATAGCACCTATCATTCAGCAGAGAACCAGCAGATGGAAATACAGAGAAGAAAACAGCTCATGAGATAATACCAACCACAGTCTGGTTAAAAAAATGCAGCCAAGGCAATGACATCAGCAGATTTGTAGGAGCAGCAAGCAGTAGCTTCAGTGGCAGAGAAGGGGTGGCAGTGGGGACACAGTCCTAGGACTGTAAGTATTCTTGACATGTGATTGATCCTCCCTCCACCGTTGGCATGGAAACCTGTGGGCTAGTGGGCCCCTATGTACATGTCTTTATCATCTTGCAGTTGTTTAATGAAATGACTTTTTGTTTTGAATGATTAGGTCCTTTGCTTTGGTCTGGTGGAAAACAAATATCAATGGAGGCTTGTAAAGTATAGTTTTTTGATGGCAGTTGGGGTTAAGTGACTTACCTAGGCTCACACAGCTAGTCAGAGTTTGAGGCCAGATTGAAACTCAGGTCCTCCTGACTTCAGTGCAGGTGTTCTATCTCACTGTGTCACCTAGCTGCCCCTGAAGTATTAGTTTTAATTAGATACTAACCCAAGTATGCATTGAACCTGGGTGTAGTTTTCTAGGGGTCTACATTTGTCAGGGTCCTGGGTGACATTATTGTTTTGGATAAGATGTGGACATCTGGGTTAGATAATGCTAGTTAAATAGATTTGGAATTTGCTAAATATCCACATCCAAAGAATAATCATTAATAGTTCAGTATCATCTTGGAAGGAAATTTTTAATGAAATGTCCCAGGGATCTGCGTTTGGTTCTCTACTGTTGAACATTTTTATCAATTAATTAAAGATATAGATGCCATACTAATTGAATATGCAAATGGCACAAATTTAGGAGGGAGAACTAGTATACAGGAAGACAAATTTCAGTTCTAATAAGATATTTTGTTTATTTTTTTTTTTGCAAAGATACTAGAGTGATTTGCCATTTCCTTTTCCAGCTCATTTTACAGAGGAGACAGCTGAAGCAAACAGAGTTAAGTGACTAGCCCACAGTCACACAAGTAAGTATCTGAGGTCAGATTTGAACTCAGGAAGATATCTTCCTGACTTCAGGTCCAGCACTCTATTCAGTACGCCACCTAGCTGCCCCTCAATAAAGAATGGGAAGTCTAGAAAAAGGGGTGGGGACCTGCTGTCTCAAGGTCGTATGTAGCTTTCTAGATCCTTAAGTGCAGCTGTGCCTCAAGGTTGCAGATTCCCCATCTGTGGTAGAATGTTGAGCCATATGTAATAAGATAATTTAAAATAAAGAAATGTAAAGTGATAGGATTGTATATTTGAGCTGGGAAGACCTTAGAAATTATATAGTCTATCCCTCCTACTGTAGTCAGTTGGTTAGAAAAATTTATTAAATGCCTACTATGTGTAGGCAAATCATTAGGGATTCAAAAAAGGGTAAAAGACAGACCCTTCCCTCTATGAACTAGTTTTTGGATTTTTTTCACCCCTTGTTTTACAAACAAGGAAACTGAGGGCTAGAGAAGTGATTTGCCTAAGATTACACAGGTAGTGAATGACCAAACCAAAATTTGAAACTGAATCCTCTGACTTTAGCTCTGGAGTACTTTGCAGTTTACCACACTGCCCCAAACTAAGACTATACTTGGGTTCAAAAAATAAATTTTGTAAGTGTGAGTTGAGGAAATGTGACTGAATAGCAATTTCTCTGAATTTATCTGTAATGGAATTCTATCTAGATACACATCCCCCATCTCATACTCATAAGATTTATTTTTCGAATCCAAGTTGTAAGACTTGGTTTACAATCTAAATATGAGTCAGCAGCATGATAGGTGGCCGAGAAAAGCTGATGTGAATCTAGGCTGCATTAAGAGTATTCTGTCTGGATCAGACTACATCTGTAGAGTTGTGTGCAATCCTGTTTAGGAAAAGCATTGATAATCTGGAGAGAATCCAGAGAAGGGCAGCCAAGATCGTGGAAGGGCCTTGAATTCAAGCTCTATGAATATAAGTTGAGGGAGGAAATTGTAGAGAAACAAAGTTTAGCTTGATATCAAGGAAAGCTTCCTAACAATGAGAATTAAACAAAAATGGAATGAGCTATCTTAGAAGTGGTGGATTTCCTTCCGCTGAAGGTCTTTGAGTAAAAGTTTTTCATAAATATTTGATGGATTGATGTTACTGAGGGGAGTCCTGTTCCAATATGAATTAGACTTGGTGGCTTCTGAGATCCCTTTTGGCTCTGAGAATCCTTGCTTCCTGAGAGCTTTCTCTGCCTCTGCGGATCTGCCTAGCAACACAGCCTTGAAAACACCTCTGTCTTTGTTTCTGGAATATGACTTGGCAACGGGTTTGGGCTCCCAGAGGGGAAAGTCAGGCAAATGTGCTTTTTGCCTTCCTCCCCAGTAGAGGAGAATAACAATAGGCCTCTCATACCTATATGCACTGTCTTACCCACATCCTGTCATAGTGTCTCAAATTCTACCACCGTGCAGTTACTCATTTGGGTTAAGCTGGTGTTTCCTGTTAAATGCATAGTCCCTGGTGAGTGATAATCCATTAAGCCTTTATCAATCTTTAATGACTTAACTTATTACTTTGTCAAACTCTTTCCAAGGTGACTGCTAGGCTGGAACATTTGTTGCAGAAAAGGAGGAGAGAAAGGTCTGGAGTATGGAAATATGTCCTGAAAGGACAGGTCTCAGTGAAAGAGTGAAATGAGGGGGCTCCAGGAAGCCCTTGTGGGGGCAGATTGGGGAGGAGGATGCTGGAAGGGGAGGTGGGGGCACTTTGAAGACAAACCTCAGTAACTTCATCATTACATCTAAGGCTAATACAGGGGGACTTTCCCAACTTGTAGATCTGTGGCTTCTCACCCCTACTTAATGAACTTCAGGGACTCCCCCCCATCCTGGTAACTCTAAGATCTAGTTTAGGGATAGGGAAACTGCAGCCTCGAGGCTACATATGGCCCTCTAGATGCTCAAGTGTGACCTTTCGACTGAATCCAAATGTCGTAGAATAAATCCTCTTAATGAAAGAATTTGTTCTGTAAAACTTGTGTTCTCAGGGCTGAAGTTTCCCCAACCCTGGTCTAGTTTACAATTATAAATGCCTCTGTTTGGAAATTCGTGCTCTTCAAAACATGCCCCTGTCCTACTTTTCCAGTCCTATTACACATTATTCCTCTTCATGCACAGAATATCCAGATAAACTGGCCTTACTATTACTTATACAAAACATTTCCCTTCTCCATACCTTTGCCATCCCCCACACCCAGACTTCAAACCCTGCTCTCCATTACCTTTTGGAATCCCTGCATTCCTTCAAGTCTCAATTCAAGCATTAACTTCTTCATGAGACCTTTCTGGTCCTCCCAGCTACTAATGACTTGAACCTTGCCAGAGTTACTTTGCATATATGTTGTGTCTACAGAAGGCACTTTTGCCTTTGCATTCTCCAGTGCCTAGTTCTTGGTACATAGTAAATACTCAAGAAATGCTTGTGGATTGAATGACTGATGGATTAGATCAAGGGACTGAGGCAGAAGGATGTGAAGGGCACTGAGGATTAATCTATACGTAGTGTGGGAGAAAGGACATAGGCAATAGCATAGGGAGACTAGGATTTGAATACAAGCTCTCTAACTAATGTGCTGAATGTATTTGGTCTCTGGCACGTCTATTTTCCCCCTCTCTCCCTCTGTTTCTTTTCCCTTTACTGCCTTGTCCTCTCCCTCCCTCCCTCCCTCTCTCTTTCTCTCTCTCCTTCCCTTTCTCCTCTTTCTCCTTCCCTCCCTCTCTATCCCTATTCTCTCTCCCTTTCTTCTTTCTCCCTTTCTCAAAGTTTCTTCTTTTATTAAATGAAAAAATAGTTTAATTTTGAGCATGTCTAGTTCAGCTTTGACATTCTCTGATCCTTTTTGGAGGTGTACTGTGACCCTTTGGCTTCAGGGATTTTCCTGTGTCCTTGCGATTTGATTTCTTGATTCTGGTTTCCTTGGCTCTCTCCAAAATTCTGACCCTCAGGTAGCACCACTTAAACCTGAGTCCTCCCGAGGGAACATGGCTTCTCAAAATGTCCATTTACCCTCTCCTCTCATGGGGCGTTCAGAGCTTTGGTATTACCGAGATTGATTCAGGATCTGGGTTTGGAAAATGACCTACCCAAGAATGAAGCAAGGGGATATATTTAGACCTGTGAACCTTTGCCCAAAATAGTCTGGTTCTCTCTGTCTACCTTGCCTCTCCAAACAGAGCCTTGAGACCCCCTTCTCCCCTCCTTTCCCCTTGCCTGGGACAGGCAAGAGCAGGAATTCATGGGGTATAGCCTGTGTGTGCATGTGTGTGTGTGTGTGTGTGTGTGTGTGTGTGTGTGTGTGTGAAGACTGATGTTGGAGAATGGAAGAATATTAGAAGGGACAGCTTGGGGACTATTGGGGAGCAAGCAAAGGGGAGGGTCACAGTTAAATTAATAAATCAATATTAGCTAAAGCAAGAAGAAAGAGAGTGAGGAGATTGGCAAGGTCAGAATGGTCTTGGAAAGCCAATTAGTCCTTCCCCTCACATACTGTTGCCTTTCTTCAGGCTCTGCTGGGGGTGTGTCAAACGTGGCTGTGGCCATGGGGTAAGTGGGGTCACCCCATGGGGTGGTAAAAGCCATTAACTCTGGTGCTTTACTTTAAAAAAGTAGAGTTCTCTAAATTTTCCAACTAGTTGAAGGACTTTCAAGAGTCCTTTACTCTGAGTTGCATGACTAAATCTCATGGGGGTTTGAATATGTGCCTGGGATGAAGGGTTATAGATAGAGAGCCAAGAGGAACCTCAGAGATGACCTAATCTATTCCCTTCCCTTGACCAGTGAGGAAACAAGGCCAGAGAAATGAAGTGACTTGTTCCTGGTCTCAGAACCAGGATTTGAGCTCGTTATCTGACTCCAAGTCCAGTATGTACCTCCTTGTTGCCTCCTTGGATTGGGGGTGAATGTTGGGGGTTCAGGACCACATGCAGTAGGGGCTAGAGAACTCATTCCAGTTGGGCCTCTGATATCTCAGAAATCCAGTCCTGCCCAGGCTCAGGAGTCTGCGTGGGAAGTTTGTGTGGACATTCTTGACGCTAAAAAAGCCACCCCCCCAGTGTTGATGGGATGCCAGAGATACCAGAGGCTTGGGCCTCAGCCGTCTTAGGGACACTGAGCTGTAACCTAACCCCTTAAGTCCTTCATGGAGTATCAATGAAGGAGTCTATTGTGGACCAAGGGGCCCTGCCAAGACTGCTACCTCAGAGGGCACATGAGGGGCATGAATGGCCACCTCCCTAAATAATAATAGTTCACATTGGTATCATGCTTTAGGGCTTACCTACTTACACGTACAAAGCACATGTCTCACAAGAACTCTACAAAGTAGGTAGTGGCACTATGACTGTATCCATTTCATCCTCTGAGGGAAACTGAGGATCAGTGATTCAGTGACTTGTTTTGAGTCACATAATTAGCAAGTCCCAGAGCCAGGATTTGAACTTTGGGTTTCCTGGATCAGAGTCCAAGGCTCTTTCCACTATACAGCAGGCTGCCTCTCTAAGAGACCCCACTGCTCCCTTTCTTCCCCTAGCACCCTTCAGATAATTGTGAAAGTTTCCAGATGAGACTGACAAAAGTCTATCCTGGCCAATGACCATGCAGCCTAAAATCTGACATTGTAGTCTCCTGGACATTTGCAAGTAGATATTTCAAGTAGAGATTTCCATGGTTTACATTTGGAGAAAGAGTGTTACTTGAAGGGTCATAAAGCTGGGGACTGAGGGGTCCTGGACTGTAGCCTTGCTTTGTATATAAAGATGTGTGTGTTATCTCTGCTGATAGAATATAAATTCTTTGAGGGCAGGGACTGCTTCATCTTTTTTTTTTTGCCTCAGTATCCCCAGTGTCTAGCATAATGTCTGAGTATAATAGATATTTAACAAATTCTTGTTGATAATTCACTACCTCTTTCCTGGCCTCATCTGGGGCTACAAAATGAAAATAGGCTTTTACCTCTCAGTTCAACCTCATTCTTTAATTCAGTATAAGTTTTTTCTTTTTCTCTTAGCCCTAAATCTCTGTCTCTCTGTCTTTGTCTATCTCTGTCTCTCTTACTCTGCATCTCTGCATCTGAGTCTGTCTCTATCTCTGTCTCTGTCTTTCTGTCTCTCTTTCTCTCTCTTCTATTAGCATGAACCCTAAAGGAGAAACATCAGATAGATGGAGAATGTAGCAACTCCTTAAAGAATCTTCAGCATTGGAAAAGTGGTTCCTCAAAGTGGGATAACCCAAATGGAGGTTTCCTGGAGGAAGGATGTTGGATAAATGGGATGATTCCCTTCCAAGAGTTTCATGATTACTAGTGACTATAATCAGCCTGTGATTCAGTTACATTAGCCTCCTTGTTCCTTCTAAAGGATGATCCAATTCCCAGCTTGGTACCTTTGCAATCGCTGTGCCCCATGCCAGGTATGCGCTGCCTCCTCACCTTGATCTCTTGGCTTCCCTGGCTTCCTTCAAGGTTCAACTCAAGTTTCACC
Organism: Bettongia penicillata ogilbyi; assembly: GCA_023548195.1. Lineage (NCBI taxonomy): Eukaryota > Metazoa > Chordata > Mammalia > Diprotodontia > Potoroidae > Bettongia > Bettongia penicillata. The sequence continues at coordinate 1,607,093 of JAJHZJ010000123.1, forward strand.
TTCTGTAGAAGGCCTTTCTCAGTCCCCTTCTTCCTCCTCCTTCCCCACCCCACCAGTGTCTTTCTTCTGAGTATGATCTTACCTCTACTTTCTCTATATCTGATATGTACTTATTTCCATGTTGTCTCTATCATAATGTCAGCTTGTTGGGGTCAGTGACCCTGTTTTTTCCTTTTTTTGTCTCCCTAGTACTTAGCAAAATGTCTGGCATAAAATAAATCTTCAATAAATGCTTGACTGACTGACTTCCTCCTAAAAAAAATCAAAGCTCAAAATGGAAATTATCTCACACTGTTCTTTCCACCCTGTGGATTTAGCTGTCATCAGGCAGGAGCAAACAAGAATCTTGGACCCTCAGGACCCAACTGGACCACCTCAGTGACACTTGTCCTTGGCTGCAGAGGATTTACCTCAAAAGTCAAGTAACTGGCTGGAAAAATGCCCCAAAAGGGGGAAAAAAATAAGACTATAGAAGGCTACTTTCTTGGTGAACAGGTATTTTCTTCCATCTTTTCAGATAAGGAAGAACAATGCATACCATCAGAGGAAGACCTAAAAGTCAAGGCTCCTGTATCTAAAACCTCCAAAATAAATATTCAATGGTCTCAGGCCATGGAAGAGCTCAAAAAGGATTTTGAAAATCAAGTTAGAGAGGTGGAGGAAAAATTGGGACAAGAAATGAGAGTGATGTAAGAAAATCATGGAAAGTGAGTCAACAGCCTGCTAAAAGAGACCCTCAAAAATTCTGAAGAAAATAACACCTTTAAAAAATAGGCTAACTCAATTGGAAAAAATGGTTCAAAAAGCCAATGAGGAGAAGAATGCTTTAAAAAGCAGAATTAACCAAATGGAAAAGGAGGTTCAAAAGCTCACTGAACAAAATAGTTCTTTAAAAATTAGAATGGAACAGATGGAGGCTAATGACTTTATGAGAAACCAAAAAAGTATAAAACAAAACCAAAAGAATGAAAAAATAGGAAATAATGTGAAATATCTCATTGGAAAAACAGCTGACCCGGAAAACAGATCCAGGAGAGACAACTTAAAATTTATGGGACTACCTGAAAACCATGATCAAAAAAAGAGCCTAGACATCATTTTTCATGAAATTATCAAGGAAAACTGCCCTGATATTCTAGAACCAGAGGGCAAAATTAAATATTGAAAGAATCCACTGATCACCTCCTGAAAGAGATCTGAAAAAAAAACAAACTCCTAGAAATATTGTAGCTAAATTCCAGAGTTCCCAGGTCAAGGAGAAAATATTGCAAGCAGCCAGAAAGAAACAATTTGAGTCTTGTGGAAATACAATCAGGATAACACAAGATCTAGCAGTTTCTACATTAAGGGATTGAAGGGCTTGGAATATGATATTCCAGAAGTCAAAGGAACTAGGATTAAAGCCAAGAATCACCTACCCAGCAAAACTGAGTATAATACTTCAGGGGGAAAAATGGTCATTCAATGAAATAGAGAATTTTCAAGCATTCTTGATGAAAAGACCAGAGTTGAATAGAAAATTTGACTTTCAAACACAAGAATCAAGAGAAACATGAAAAGGTAAACAGGAAAAAGAAATCATAAGGGACTTACTAAAGTTGAACTGTTTCCATGCCTACATGGAAAGATAATATTTGTAACTCTTGAAACTTTTCTCAGTACTTGGGTAGCTGGAGGGATTATACACACATATATACATATACATATGTATATATGTAGACAGCACAGGGTGAGTTGAATAGGAAGGGATGATATCTAAAAAACATAATTAAGGGGTTATATTGGGAGGAGAAAGGGAGAAATGGAATGGGGCAAATTATCTCTCATAAAAGAGGCAAGGAAAATCTTTTTCAAAGGAGGAGGAAATGGAGGAGATGAGAGGGAAAAAGTGAAGCTTACTCTCATCACATTTGGCTTAAGGAGAGAATAACATGCTCACTCAGTTTGGTATTAAAATCTATCTTACACTATAGGAAAGTAGAGGAGAAGGGGATAAGTGGGGTGGGGGATGATAGAAGGGAGGGCAAATAGGAGGAGAGAGTAATTAGAAGTAAACACCTTTGGGGAGGGACAAGGTCAAAAGAGAGAATAGAATAAATGGGGGGCAGGATAGGAAGGAAATATAGTCTTATACAACATGACTATTATGGAAGTCTTTGCAAAACTACACATATATAGCCAATATTGAATTGTTTACCTTCTCAGTGGGCATGGGTGGGGAGGGACAAGGGAGAGAAATTGGAACTCAAAGTTTTAGGAATGAATTTTGAGAACTATTTTTGCATACAAGTGGAAAATAAGAAATACAGGTAACGGGGTATAGAAATCTATCTTGCCCTACAAGAAAAGAGAGAAGATGGGGATGAGGGAAGGGAGGGCTATGATAGAAGGGAGAGCAGATTGGGGGAAGGGGTAATCAGAATGCACGGTATTTTGGGGTGGGGGAAGGGGAGAGATGGGGAGAAAATTTGGAACTCAAAATTTTGTGGAAATGAATGTTGAAAACTTAAAATAGATAAACAAACATAGAAAAGACTATTACTCTGTCCTCAGGCGTATTTGAAAATATGGGTTCTGAACCATACGAAAGGGGTTAAGAATCAGGTTTGACAAGGCTAGAGCCTGCCAGGGTGGTTGAGAGATACATTTGATGCAAATTAGGTTTTGAGTTCAAACTTGGCTTCCAGAGATAGACAGCCAGTCACTTTCGGAGAAAAATCTTCTGATTCTTGAGAGATTGATGCAAGGGAATCACTGCTGGAACTGATCACCTCTTTCTCTAGGCTTACCTACCTCAGAAGGCTGTTCTAAGGAAAGCATTTTGTGAACTTTAAAGCACTGGATAAATGTGAGTTACTATTAAAATAACCTACATAATCTTTCATTCTCCCAGATGACACGGAGTAATGTGGAATAGAATGAGGGGATCCATGAAAGAAAAGGAGGTTTCTCTTGAGCAGAACCCAGTGAGAAGGAAGGCTTCTAGATCTGAATATTTTCTATCTTGGATGGAACAAGTCCCATGAAGAAATGTGATTAAGGATTGCTTATTAGAGGCAGCGAGGGGTCAGAGTGGATTAAGTGTTGTACCTGGAGTCAGAAGGATCTGAGTTCAACCATCAGACACAAGGGTGTGACCCTGGGCAAGTCACTTAACCTGATTGTCTTAATCCATCGGAGAAGGAAATGGCAAGCTACTCCAGTATCCTTGCCAAGAAAACCCAAAGAACAAGCATTGGCATGAGGTAAAAACCCATGGGGTCATGAAGAGTCAGACACAACTGAACAATGAAAACCATGTCAAAAAGGACATGAAGTTAGACTACCATGACATGAACTTGATGAGCAAAAATTTTTCTTTGTGATCTCTGTTTCCTTTTTTAGGTGTGCATTAATCAACTCTTTAGTAATGTATTTTAGAATTTTCCCAGGAATTGAAGTCCGTCTCTCATCTATAGTTTGCTAGTTCCATTCTCTTCCATTTTTGACAGTGTATGTATTCTTTAGCTCTGAGTTACCACCCCTGTTCTGCACAATCTTTTAAGTATCATTTACAGTGGTTCAACTGTCACATTCATTAGCTCTTCCAGTACCTAAGGATATAGTTCACCTAAACCCAATGATTTGAACTCATCAAATATTGCTAAGAGATCTCCAATTATCTCTCCTTATTTAGCTTGGCTATCAACTCTCTATTAATCATGTTTGTTCTGTCCTATCCAGTCCCAAACGTTACTCTCGGTAGAGAAGACAAAAGAAAAATAAGAATTGAGAAGGTTTTCTCTGTTTTCAATGATCATAGGACAAAAAAATTTAGAAATAAAAGAGACCTCATAGACCACCTTGCTCAACCCTCTCCCTTTTACATATGAGGAAATAGACCTAAGAGGTTAAGTGACTTACCCAAGGACCTATAGCCAGTATGTGCTGGAGATGGGTTTTACATTCAGGTCCTCTGACTCCCCAGTCAATGACTTTTACACTGTACCACTTATCTACCTAGTCTAAGCTGTGGTTCTACCGCTTTTTTGATCCTTTTGGATCAAAGCCATCAAGTCTCCTGGGTAGATGGGATTACTGGTGAGTGTGACTATGCCCAGCTGACTATGCCTTTTTGTGATGGGGGCTGGGGAAGGGAGAAGGAACTGGGAGGGGACATGGGGACTCTTGTAATAATAGAACCCAAAAAAGAAGAAAAGAAAGAAGGGGGTGAAGTAATTTTAAAAGATGCACAGAAGGAAGTTCAGAGTGGACTCCAAACAAGGAGCTTTTAAATGGATATATTGAATTTATTATACTTATTTAAAAAATACAAGGTAGAGATTGTTTGACTTAACTATGGCTATCTGTTAAAAAGATTTCCTTTTTTCCTTTTTTTTTCCAATGAGGAGATAGAGAAGGGAGAGAAGACAAATTTTTATTCATTAAAAAATATAATTTTGAAGTTCAAAATATAAACTGTCAAAAATAGATTCTTGGTTTCATACACAATCTTTTTCCATTTTTCTTTGAAAAGGGAAATGCTTGTTGGTATATGCCAAATTCAAAATAACAAAAAAAAATTCTAAAAAAAAAAATAAAAGCATATATGTCCAGAAGACAGAAGAAAGGACAAGTAATAGAGAATAAAATTCTTGGAGGAATCAACAAGGGGAAATTGTCTTTGTAGCTAATTCTAATCAACAGGCAGGATGATAATAACTAGCAGTTTTATAGCACAACACCTCTATTATCTCATTTAATCCTTGTAACAACTGTGAGATAAGTGGTATTATTAACCTCATTTTACAAATGAAAAAACTGAGGCTGCGAGAAATTAAATGCCCAGGGACACATAGTTAGGAAGCATCTGAGGCAGGATTTGAACCTAGGGGTTCCTAATGATAAGTCCTATACTACATGCTCTATACCAGCTAGCTGCTCCAATGGTTAATCTGTGGTACAATTCACTTGATGGGGAATGAGTACTTTTCCTCTAACCAGGATCATTCTGTATCAGCCTGGGTATAAACTGGGGGCTGAAGGGAGGGAAATCCAGGCTCTTTTCTGGTGTCTCAGCTTCTGAGGTAAGGAGTTTTATATTCCTCTGGAGGCATACTGCTCAGTATCAGAATCCTTGTCCTTTGTAACCTTATTGCCCTCAAGAACCAGAACAAGGTGGTCTAGACTTTGGAGGCCTGAGAAAGTAGACAGTGCTTCAAAGACAAATGAATGCCTTCTCCCTGAAACTGGAATAATGAAGCCCCATGTAAGGTTTAAAAAAATTATTTTATTTTGCACAAAACTGGTTTAAGCCAGCAGAGCAGGTTATCTTACCCCATAAGGCTTTTATTTCTCATCAAAGATTCAGGGTATATTTTCTTTTTTAGGAACTTTAGAGCTGGGAAGGACCTTAGAGTTACAGAGTAAAACTTCATTTTACAGATGAGGAAACTGAGTCTTGGAAAAGTAAAGTGACAATGTCACAAAGGTAGCAAGTAACAGAGTCAAGATTTGAACCCATTCTCCAACTCCAAATTGCATACCCTTTCCTCACTCTACCATGCTTTCTTTTGCGGTTGTATGTCTATGTACTCACACACACACACACCATCTCTCCTTGTCACTTTCTTCTCTCCTCGCCCCCCACTTAAGTCGTTAGATTTTATACCTTCATTTTTTCCCTCGTCCCCCATCAAAAGGTGTCAAAAGGTAGTAACAAAGTCCAGAATCTCTTTAGGAATTCTAAATCCCCAGTACCCTTGAGGTGGGCATTAAACCTTTCCTCAAACAGCAGGCATCAGTTGTGTTAGGGCAAGATTGCTAGGAAAGGAGATTCTCCAGCTTTTCTCAGGCAAATTTCCTCTGCAGTGAAAGCGTTTGTTGGAGAGCTAAATGCCTACTTCACTTTCTCTGGCTAAAGTTAAATTACTTCTTCCTAGTTTGGATTCCACTGAGATAGAGAATACAGGTCTGAGCTCCTTTATGAAACAACCCTTTGCAGAATAGTCTTATTAACTCTAAGTCCCCACCTTTTCTTCCTCAGGCTCAATAATACGTGAAAACCTCACATTTTTTTTCTTAGAGGCCCCTTAGTTAATCTGTCAATCCCTAGAATGTTTTCCAGTTGCTGTCTGCCAGTTGTCTTCCATACATGTGCATATGGTCCCCCTTCAGATGGTGGCCCAGGACCCTTTGTCCATCAGTATTGTTTTTTATAAATATAAGGTGATGTCTCCCTGGCCACCATGCTCTTTTTGGGCCTTTCTTCCCAGAAGCCTGTTTGTGGACTCTGCAGAATGATATTGCCCAGCACTCACCTCTGGTGGAGCAGGCTGGCTTCTAACACTCGTAGTATTAAGGAAACAATGGGATTCTCAGGAAGGTGAGGAGATAGATATAGGATTGGAGACATAAAAGTGCCACCAGGAAGAGACAGGGGAGACTTGATTCCCAAGAAAAGTCCAGCCCTCCTTATTTTGCTGTGCTGTGACAAAGAAACAACCCTCCCAATCACTGCAGATGTGGCTAAGCTAACAGCCTGCTGGGAGTGAACAGATCCATCTCACTCCTGCTGTGTTAGGGGAGCAGAGAGGTTAGCAGATAGCTGACTGGCACTCCTAGAAGACAAATGGGGGAGAGAGGTGACAGCCAGTGGAAATGGGTGCCAATAGTGCTGAATAATTAACCTGCTTTTTTGTTATTTCTCTGCCATTCTCTTTTAATGGAACACTGTATAGTCTGACTTGGCCAGAAATAAAGAAATACATAGGGTAGGGGCATAAGCCGAATAATTTCCCCTTTCTTGCCCCTAGGGTTGACTCCGAACTTTGACAAAATGATGCAGATATTGTCAAAATCAATCACTATTTCTTTGTTCTAAGGACAGGTTCAATTCTGTATGACTGAGATTATATCTGGAAATAACAGTGATATATTAAAAAGAGATTTGTCATTTTTTCCTCAAAAGATGAAACTGATTTGTGTAAACTTAGAGAATCTGTTTGCCATTAATTACATAAATAGTTATGGTTACGATTAATCTTAATATAGACACAGCTTTTCACCCCTATCTAGCATTGTACAGAATAAAGAGTGTTCTCTGTTGTTTAGTCATTTTTCAGTTGTTTCTGACTCTTTGTGAGCCCATTTGGAGTTTTCTTGGCAGAGTTACTGGAGTGGTTTGTCATTTTCTTCTCCAGCTCATTTTACAGATTAGGAAACTGAGGCAATCATAGTGAAGTGACTTGCCCAGGGTCACACAGCTAGTAAGTGGCTGAGGTCAGATTTGAATTCAGGAAGATAAGTCTTTGGCTATGTCACACCTAGCTGACCCAAAGAGTGCTCTAAGCAGAGGAAGAAGACCTAGATTTGAGTTCCTAATCCAATACTTGCTAGTTATGTGATTGTGGGAAAGTTCATTAAATCCACCCCTTTGAGCCTATTTCCTTCTTTGTAAAGTGATGGTATAGTATCTGCTCTGTATATCTTAAAGCTAGTTATTTTCATAGAAGCAACTCTGCATTTCTTTTTAATCTAGGGCAAAAATGAGGAGGGGAGACAGTGAGGAAAGAACGGGGAGCAGCAGCAGCCGAAGACAGCAAGTGGGGTGTTGTGGGTGCAGGTTATGCCAGGGTATGGGGTGGGCTTTGACTATCTTTTGACTCTCTCCTTCCTTTTCTCCCAGGACCTCTGTCGTCATCTTCAACTCTTCAACTGGTACAGGATGGTGGACCACAAGAGAATGCCATGAGGAGAAATCATACCACACCTTGACCACATATTGGCACTAGGGGGAAAGTCCCAGGTTATATTGCCCAGTTATGGTTCTGCTATCTGTATAGACTCTACCCCCATTTCACAACCCTGAGAAATCTTTACTTGTACATCCTGCCCTCTATCTTGTTTGGTAGAAGGCATCTGTCTAAAGAAAAAATACATATAGAATCCCAACCTTTCACCAAACCAAGCAGAAGCCTATGAACACCTAATACAAAAGACCTCTAGGGATAAAAATGCATTTATTTAGGTCTAAGCACATGCTCAATGGCCCTAGTCAGAGCAACCTTTCCCCAAGGTAGGTAGGTGATCCTATCATTATACAAGGCAATAGAGGTAGACAGATTTGGTATCTTGGGGGATGGGGAGATCAAGAAACCCAGGGCATTCTTCAGCCCTTTAATACCCCCAACCCGATGAATGTATGATAAAGATTTTTCTAACAGTCCTTTTGAAGGGGGAGAGGAAAATGTGAAAATCTTGTTCCCTTTCAGGTGGAAAGATGACCTAGACTCTCATAGACTCTTGGGATTTTAAGTTTGCACTGGTCTCCTTTGCCAAGGAAATACCCCACAGGTTTGAGATGGGGCTGGGAGACCTCTCCTAGGCCTGCCCTTAACCCAAACCCAATGAATATTTCCTTGACCAGGGAAATTAGCAGAAACCAAAATCCCAGAAATCTATGACAGTCCAAGTCACTCCTTCCACCAGTTGGAAAGCAAAATTTACCCCCTCCTTTCAGTAGTGTTAAACTTGAAAGTGTATAAAAGTCTTTACCTAATTTGAGTCTCATAACAGCTCTGTGAAATGGGTTGCACAAATATTATTTCCCCTATTTTACAGATCAGCAAACCAAGGCACTGAGCAATTGAATGTCTTTCTTATAGCTATATAGTTAGAAAACATCAACAATAGAATATGTACCCAGGTCTTCCTGATTTCAAAGCCCAGCCTGCTATCCTTTCTCTGCCTCTCAATGTCCTGGATTTTCTGTTCTTGGTAGACTGGTTCAGAGGTAACCTTTTGTGTTCTACGTTGAGGCAGAAGAGACTGAACCCTCAAATTTGTCCCCTCCTCTGAGGTAAAATCTACAGCCCTCTACAAAGACAAGGCCAAATTTCTTCCAGATTATACCTAGGGGAGGGAATATTGAGATCCTTCATCTTATAGACCTACTAAGTTGCTTATGGCTCAGGGTCACAGAGTTAGAGATGGAAAGGACATCAGAGATCATCCAAGTCCAATCCCCACTCCTGCCTCCCTCCCCAGAAATCAGTAGGGACTGACCAACTTTGTCAGTGCTCTGAAGCCCAAGTGGCATTATCCAGAGCCAAGTGGAAAACAAAGCTGGCTGTGATCCAAAGTAATGGAGTGGATTACAAGCTCAGTAAGAGTCAACAACATGTAAGACCTCCAAAAAAGCCCAAGAGATCTTGGGCTGCCCAAGGAGAGGCGTGACTTCCAACAACAGATCATTCCACTGTGCCCTGCTCTGGTTAGACCTCATGGAATACCATGCTCAGTTGTGGGAACCACAGTTTAGGAAGGATGTAGATAAGTTGATGATTAAACCAGAGCAGGGCACCAAGAGTAGGGGAGGGTCTAAATCTATGCCAATGTGGATGAATTGAGGAACTGGGGATGTTGATCCTGAAGAAGAGAATATTGAGGGTGGGGGAGGAGTTATCTGCAAGTTCTTGAAGGGCTATCAGGTGGCAAGATTAGTCCTGTTCTGTTTGGCCTCAGAGGACAATACTAGAAGCAGCAGAAGAAAATTGTGTAGGTTAGTTGTATCCAACTCTTTATGACCCCATTTAGGATTTTCTTGACAAAGATACCAGAGTGGTTTGACATGTCCTTCTCCAGCTCATTTTAGAGATGAGGAAACTGAGGCAAACAGGGTTCTGTGACTTTCCCAGGGTCACACATCCAAGTAAGTGAGGCTAGATTGAAATTTAGGAAGATAAGTTCCTGAACCTAAGCCTGGCATTCTACTCACCTAATTGCCTTAAGAGAAAGTTGGAAAGAGGCAAATTAGGTTTAATGCCATGAGTTTCCTAACCATTAATGCTACCCTGGGGGGAGGTGAGTTTCTCTTCTGTAGGGGTCTTCAATCAGAGGCTGGATGACTACTTTGGCATGTTACCATGGGGATTCTTTTGAGCTGTCTAGGTCTTTTTTTTTTTTTTGGTTTTGTGATTTTCTGTGGGAGTGGAAGCCATCAGGGCTTGCTTACCAGGCCAAGGTTGAGGGAGTTGTTGTCATCCTCAGGCATGGGTAAATACACCGCTAGAGCCACACAATTGGCAAAGATGGTGAGTAAGATGATTGTCTCAAAGGGTCTGAAGATGAGGTTAAGGAGAGATCTTGATTACCAGTGGCCCCCTTTGAAGGAAAATGGTTGCATAGATGCTTCCTCAAACAACCCAGGATAGTACTCATACACAGCTGGGTCAGTGGGCAACATCTTTAGGTGTCCTTGCAGAATCCCAGGCAAATAACCCATTGTCCTTCAGCAGGAGTAACATCCAGGGAAGGAGGTGAGAGAGAGGATCTGGAATTCACTCACAGGTGTTCAAGGAGAGGCAGTCTCATGTCGTTGTGATATTTTCAAACTCCAGAAAAGTGAATTTCTTACTCCATATTTCCAACCCCAACCAACCTTTAGCACCTCAACCTTGTGGTCACTTTCCTAAAACAAGTTCTAATCATCTCATTCCTCCGCTTAGAAAAACCTTCAATATCTCCCCAATGCTTACAGAATAAAGTCTACTCTCCTAATCACAGTATTTTAAGGATCTCCATGACATGAAATTTTCAATCTTCCTATACCCCTAGCTCTTTTGTGGGTGCCATCCACTCTAGTCTGGTGGTGACAAACTCAAATAGAAACAGGTCCCACTAACCCACAATAAGGATCCCTGTGGGCCACATGTTGATTCAGAAAACCGCATATTAACTTTATTTATGTTCTGTTGTATTTTTGTTTATTTTGTTAGATATTTTCCAATTACATTTTAATCTGATTCAGGAGAACTGTGGTCAGCAATATGGCCAGTAGCCAGATGTTTGACATCCCTGACTAGGCTAGAATCCAGTCCAGGGATTCTCATACTTTTTGGTCTCAGGACCTTTTTACATTTTTAAAAATGATTGAGGCTCCTCCCTGCCAAGGAGCATTGTTTATGTGGGTTATATCTAATATATATTAGATACATAAAATATATCTAATATTTACCATATTAGAAATTAAAATGTGTTCATGAAAATAATTTTGAGTATGAAAACTCTCTAAAAGGATTTTGGGAACTACACTTTGAGAACTGCAGGTTTAATAAAATGAACTTCCTCACTATTCAGTGAAATTCACTTTAACACACACACACACACACACACACACACACACAATTATCCAAATCAGATCTGTACTTTCCTATCTCTATATCTTTCCTTCTGGAACATCATAATCTAATCTAAGTCTAATACTGGAAGAGACCTTAGAGGTGGTCACCTAGCGTAACCCCCATTTCATGGATGAGGACCCTGAAGTCCAGAGAAGTTAACCTTTGTATTAACCTATTGACTGACATGCCTAAGTAGGAAATGGTAGAACTCGTGATCCATGACTCTTTCCCGTATCACTTCCTGAGAATCAGTGGAGTGTTGTCCAATGAATAATGGAGTTGCACTTGGGCAATGGAGATTTGAATCTGTAGGTTTGAATTCTGGGTTCTAATTCATTCTGGCTGGGCTAACCTTGGGCAATAATAACAAATATTTTTACAGTGCTTTAAGATTTGAAAACTTTAGACATGTTGTCTTGTGTAAACCTCACAACTCTGGGACATAAGTGCCATTATTATCCCCATATTTAAGGTGAGGAAACAGCCTGAGTAATGGTAAGTAGTCTGCTCAGTCACACAGACAGTAAGTGTCTGAGGAAGGATTTGAACTCAAGTTCAAAACCGTGCCACCTAGATGCCAATCTCTGAGAGTGTAAAAAGGCATAATCGTATTTGTACTACCTACCTTACACGTTATTGGAAAGAAAGCACGTTGTCACTCTTGAGACACTTATATAAATATAGATTATTTTTTGTGATTATCTCTGACTGTCAAAGTTTCTGTATCCTTTGAGGCCTAGCTCAAATTCCAGCTCTTGTAAAGCTTGGGGTAACTACTAACTATGTGACCAGGTGCAAGTCACTTAAGCTTTCAGAGTACCAATTTCTATATTTGTAAAATTTATAAACTAAATAAGAAATTTATTATTGTAATGTGAAATTAACCTTCCCCAACTTACTTTTTTTTGTACCACCAGCTTTTAACTTATATATATAGACCACTAGAATATAAGTTTCTTGAGGGAAGCAATATTTTTCATTTGTGTCCTTGCATCTCCCAGTGCCTAGCACAACACATTGCCCATGGCCAGAACTTAATATGTTTGCCAAGTTTAATTGAAATAGTATTAGAATGATTTGTGAATATATTTTATCCACCTGGCAGAATGGTTTCTCCATCTTAGTCTGCTCTGTAACTTTGCTCCTTCTTTCCATCCCCTGACAGAATGCCTTGCTCCTTGTAGGTGCTCAGGAAATGCATAGTGAAATACTTCCCTCCTCTCACTAAAGGACTTGGATGCAGAATGGTTCAAGTGTTCACCTGTTTTAATTGACTGTTTAACTTTATTCTTAAGTATGGTTCTCTTTGTGTGTCTGTATGGATGTGTGTGCTATTTGGAAGAAACAATGGCTGTTATAGAGTCATCAATAGAACAAGACAACTGCGTGTAGAATTGACCTGAATGGAACTGTTACTGTCAAGTGACTTTAAAGTCTCTCTTGTGAACTTTCTACTTTTGTCTCTTCAGGCCAGGCCATTGCTAGAAGCATCAGACGTTCCTCCCTCTCCCTCCCTCTCTCTCTCTCCCTCCCTCTCTCTCTCTGTCTGTCTCTCTCTCTCTGTGTCTCTCTGTCTCTCTCCCCCTCTCCGTCCCTCCCTCCAAAGGATTCATGAACTAGAATAAAGGTTAGGGGGTGTATTACTAGGGGACCTAGGAAGCTGATGGATGGATGTGTATTATGCCAATATATATTAGGAACTCGAAAGGAAGACAGCTTGGTGATACAGCTGCAAGAGAGAATGAACCCTCAAGTTTCCAGTGACCCATGGAGAGTTCCATGGTTAAGTCATCACACACATTTGCACACACACAGTCCATAGGCATACACTTAATACCTCCTCCTACTCATATATGCTTAGAAATGTAGAGCTTTGGGGATGGCTCTGGGAGGGGGAGGAAAGTGAAACTTGGAGAAATTTTGGTGATATAAAAACAAAAGACCTCAATAAAAATTTATTATTAAAAAAGAAATGCAAAGATTTCTCTGGGAATTGGAGAGGAGGAGAGGTAGGCACCTGTGAGTTCATAAGCATAGAGAACTTCTGTTGTGGAAATTCCACTCCCACCATTGATGCAAAGCATCAATCAATCTGAAATTCTGAGCATCAAGAGCTGCCTGGGGGTGGTGAGGGGATGTGTCACTTTGGACTGTCACACAGATATTAAATGTCAGTGACAAGATTTGAAGACAGTTCTTTATGACTGCAAGACCCAGTGTCTACATGCTGATTCATACCTACATACATTTACACATGTAACCCTACCCCACCTCCTACCAAATCTGAATTTATCAGTCTATTAATCTGTTAATTAGACTTTTCTATTAGTCTTATTATAGACTAATCTGTTAGTCTTAATCTATTAACCTAATAGTCTATTTCCATGACTTTGGCTCTTTCAACAACACTGTAAGTCTGCAAGCATGACTGAATCTAAAGAAATTTAGAAATTAGGAAAAAATAGGATTGCGGTGGGGAAGGCATAGCATGGGGAGGGCAGAGCAGAATAGATTGGGGCAAAGGAGAGGGGAGCAGAGAATAAAGGGTCACCCTTGCCGCTGAGACTCCTCATTCCTGGTCCCTCTCTCACTTCACCACCGGGTGACAGCAGTGAGGGCCAGTGAATGAGGATGATGTTTCCTGAGCTGTCACTATTTTCTCATGATGGAGCTCTATAACCAGGATGGTGGGAGGCAAAACCGAATTCTGTGGAAATAGAGGAGGGAGGTGGGTAGTCTTGGGACCTTAAAAGATGGACATAGTTGGGACAACCTCAATTCTGTTGGCACTGGAAAATGGGATTGGGGTGGGTGGAAGCAAAAGAGAGGAGAGGATATTAGAGGAGAGGGGAACAGAGAAGAGAGGGGGAAGAAAATGGGGAAGGAGGAGCACAGGTGGGTCACAAATAGGAAGGGGATTTAAAAAATCACTACAACAAAGGAAAGGAAAAAACGGAAGGATCAAGGAGTGGGGGTGGGGTGGGTGGGCAGAGAAACCTCTTGGCACATGGGGAGAGAAATAGAAAGGGAGATTTGATCTAGGGAGGCAGAGAGCAGCTGTGGGGAAGAGGATTCATACATATCCAAGTTATTTCCAACATCTCTCATAACTCTTCCCCCTGAAACGGTTTGTTTCTCTCTTTTCAACTTTTTCTTCTCCTTTCCCAGGGACTCCATGTGCTCACCTCCCCAGAGCCCTGCACTATAACCTTCTTTTACATTCCTCATTCCAAATATCTGGACTCTCTCTATGTCCCCACCTTTCTTTTACCTTCAGACTCACCATTTTAACTACACTTTCCTCCTTCAGAATCTTTCTGTCCTGCCACCTCCCACCCCCCAGTTCTAAGCCAATTGAGAGTCTTCTCTCCTTCCTGACAGGAGCTAAAACAAAGGCTAGATGGTGGTGATTCCCAGTCTCCACTCTTGGGGCAATCCATTTGGGCTAAAACAGAAAGAGCTCATAACCTTTTTTTCCAATTTGGTGGTAGTCTTTGTGTGAGGATTTCCCTTTCCCTGTCTCAATAACTGATTCCCTCCCTCTCCCTCCCCTATCCCAACCTTACCAGCTTAACACTCTGGGAGCTTAAGCATTTATTCACAGGATCTCAAGAATTTTAAATGAGAAGAGAAGTTAAAGGTCATCCTTCATTTTACAGATCAGGAAACTGAGGTCCAGAGAAGTTAGGAGACATGGGTAGGTCACGAAGGCTGCAGAGAGGGGATTAAATCGAGGTCCTCTGACCTGAAATCCAACACTCATCCCACAACCCCATTTCCACTCTCATCCATCTCCTCTTTCACCATGACTGTCCCCACACCAATGAAATCAGCAGACCTTTAGGGCATTGGATTGAATACTGCTAGCTTCTTGTCTCTCTCTGCTCTCCTGGAGTGCCCAGTGGTCTCCCGTCCTGTGAGATCTCCCAGTCTTCCACCCACCCTGTCCCCAGCCCCGACACTATGTGCCTTCCCAAAGGATACTTCCATTCTACAATGCTGATGCAGGCCTTCCTCAAGGGGTTCTGGAGGGTGAGGCAGAACAGGGCCCGGGGTGGTCGGGGCAGGATCTCAGGAACTGGCTTCTTAGGTTGCTTCTTTTTCTGATTTTCATCGTGGGGCGAGGAGGGCTCCATGCTGTCCCTGGTCGCTGTCGCCTTCTTCTCGGTTCCCTCCACCCCCTCGCCCCTTCCTTCTCCCCTGTGCTTGTCCTGGAGGGCCCCTTGCCCTGGACTGGACAAGCCTGAGCTTGGTTGCTGCTTGAGATGAGCTGGGGGTGGGGATGGGGGCGGGTGGGTGGCGTGTGTGTAAAATTAGCCCCAGCTTGGCTCCCTGCTGTGCTGGAGTGACTGAGGCCGAAGGGCAGCTGTCGTTCCTTCCCTTGCCCAGGCACCAGCCTGGAGGTGGGATAGGAAGCGATATTCCAGTCATATTTTGGGGTCGGTGAGTGTAATATGCTTGAGGAGTGGCTTTTAGGGTAGCGAGGACAGAAAGCAGAGTAAAAAAGGGTTCAGAATATTCCCTGGAGACCAGTTAGGCTTCTTGTCCTAGGGAAACAGTACAGTAGAGTTCTGGATTTGGAGTCAGGAAGACCTGCATTCAAATCCTGCCTTAGTCACTTAGTTAACAGGATGAACCTGGGCAAGTGACTCAAGTTTTCTGAACCTCAATATCTCCATCTATAAAATGCGAATGAGAACAAATGTGAAGTGATTTGGACACTTGAATTAGTGTTCAATAAATTCTAGCTATTATTATAATAGCTAACCGCAAAAGGGGACCTTGGAAGCACTGCGTCCCACTCCTTCATTTTACAGATGTGCCTTAGGGGGTAAGGGAAGCCCCCAACAGGCTTCACCCAGGCCCGTGGCCTCTAGATCCTGTGCTTCTTCTACTGTAGCACTCCATCTGTCCTAAAACTGAGGCCTCTAACTCCAGTACCCCCTAAAACAAGAGAGAAGAATGACTGTAGCCCAACTCACCTCCTAGTGACTTCTTCTTCTGTCTAATCTATTTCCCCCTAAGGTCAGACTCCTCTCACTGACACAGGAGTAGCTGAAGACTGGACAGTTATCTTCCTAATAGCAGGCTGGAGTCTAGCTTAGTTAGCCTGGAGACATCATCTGTCCTGAGGCCTTTCTTTCCCAGGAGGCCCATTAGGAAGAGCTCTGGGGTGACAGAGATTTGTGAGGGCTGGGAGTAGGAAGAGAGGCTGGGGAGGGACAGGCTGCTTTCCAGAGAACACCAAAAAGTCAAAAAAAGCGTTTATTAAAACCTGATGTGTAGGGGCAGTGTGCTGGGGGTGGCACACCAACATTAGGCCCTACCCTCCCGAGGCTTACAGTATAAAAGATAAAAGACCAAAAGGAAGGGAGGAGATGCTCCACGGAATAACACGCTTCCTGCAGCTACTCCCTCTCATTGCATTTCTGGATGAAGGCTGGCTCAAATGGCTCCAAAGAGATCATGGAATGAGACATAGTCATTGTGTATACACTCAGGGACTGGAGGGTGGTGGAACCTACCTTGGGAAAGGCAAACCACAGAGCTCCATCCCAGGGTGCCTTACCCAATCACCCCATGTCTATCATTCATTCTGTCTGCTTTGACTTCAAAAAGAGATTGGAGGAGTAAATCCCACAATGTCTCACCTCCCTATTACTATGTGCTCTCCTCTCTTTATATCATGGCCTAAGCAGCAGAGGAGGTGAGCTTCCTTGAACTAGTGAACTCAGAATACGTTATCTCCAATGAGATAATCTTGGAAAAACTGTAGCATGGGAACTTGGTATACAGTAGGTGCTTAATAAATGCGTGTTGCCCTTCCCTTTTTGGAGTGAGTTGTGGGGGAGATAGTGTGGCAGTATCTTGATTCATCAGCCTGCACTTAGGCTTTTTTCTTTGTAAAAAACTCTGGATTAGGACAACTCCTTCTACCATTACAGACTGTCAACTGTCCTACCATTTAGAGTCACAGGGAGTTGGCTGGGACCTGTAGGAGATGCTAGAATTTTGGAGTCTGGAGCCATCTGGTGGGGATCATAGGGTACTGCATAGCACATTCCAAAGGTTCGTCTACAGAGACTTTGTAACTTGTCCAAGAGTCCCCACACCATTAGAGTGCGGCACAAAGAAGATATATTGGTAGGGAATTGCCAACCAGGCCAAATCTCTTTCCACCTACACTGATTGTCTTCTTGAGTCAGAAACAGAGGGATAAAGAGAGAAAGGAGAGGGGTTGTAGGCATGAGGGGGATTCAGTGGCTAGATTCCTCTGATTCGCAGAAGGGGGACGAGGAGAAGTAGGACGATGAAGAGGTCTCTGGGATCTGGGAGGAAGAGGCCTTGGATTCGCCATCACTGGTGCAGTCCGTCAGAGGGCCAGGGGTAGGGTTGGGAGCTGATCCTCCACCCAGGAGACTACTGCCAGCGGTGGAAGCCGTGCCTTCTGGTGCTGTGCTAAGCAGGTCTTGCAGGTATTTGATGTATCGAATGGCAGCTCGGAGGGTCTCCACTTTGCTTAGTCTCTTCTCTGCTAGCGCACCTGGAAGGTGCCCCCGGAGTCGGGCGTATCCCTCATTGACACACTTCACCCTCTGCCTCTCCCTCTCATTGCGTTTCTGGATGAAGGCTGGCTCAAATGGGTAGTCATAGACTCCAAAGGGACTGTGGAATGGGACATAGGGGAACACTCCACCATATGCGTCATAATAGGCTGGCTCCACATTGCTGGGGTAAAGCAGGAAAGGCATGCTCATTAAGGAGTCTGTGGGGGGCAGGTGGGAATGCCCAGGAGGGGCTACAATCCCCAACTGCATGCAACTGGGGGAAGTCACCGACCTCCTGTCCACCAAGGCCCGGCAGAAATTATTGTTCATGGTCACTGATGGAGACAGACCCAGAAGAATCCCTCCTCTCCACGGCCTAAAGAGAAATCCACCTTCAGGGTGTATGTCACATACATACTCTAGCCACAGCTTAGATTTGGAAAGAGATGTTGGAGTTTTTTCTCCTTAGGAAAGTGTCTAGGTGCTTCCAGGCTCTAATATAAGCCATTACTTCTGAAAAAGAACCTTCTTCCCTTGGAGCTAACTAGTTCCATCTCAGATGCTGACTGTTGCTTAGGAGGCCACCTGTTCACCCTCTCTGACCTCCTGATTTCCCATGGGCAAGTCAATAAACCTTTTCACTGCACATTTCTGTAGAAGGAACATAAATGAATCTTCCTGGCTCTATCTCTGGATCCACATTCCTCAGACACATAGAATCTGGCTTCTCTTTTTTCAGAATATAGACAAGGAGGAATTTCACAAGAGAATTGATAGTCCAATCCTGGGAATTGTGGGGAGAAATCTAGGTGCAGCCTAGGGAGCCAAGGAAGTGAGAATGGCTGTTACAGTTGAAGCTGCCCAGCAGATTGTTCCAGTAGCTCAGAATCAATTCTAGATTTTAAGGAAAAGAAGAATAAAAATATCAACCATGATAGGGATCTTTCTGGTGGTCAAATTCCCAGAGTCAATGACCAGCCAACAACCTAACAGTGGGAAAAATCTTTCCTTGCCAAAACCATCCAGTTGGGTCAGGCTTCTTTACTCAGAGAAGGCAAGAGCATTCATCTAGAAGAATTAATGAATATTCATTCTAGCAACTCTTGCATTTAATCTTTTCTAACCCATTTAAGAGTGCAGACACTTCAGCTCTTTTTGTCTAAGTTAAAACATCACAGCTCCTAGAATCTGCGGACCACTTGAAAGTCTGACTATTATTGTTTGAATTTCACTGATCTTCTGGGAGGCAATCACATTTGCAATCTTATTCCCCTGGGCAACCACATTTGGGAACACAGGGCATGGCAAGGGCATAGATCAAAGATGAGCACATGTCTTTTTGTATCTTTTTAAAAAATTTTTGCATAAAGTATGACCACATTATTTGTATATTACTATTTATATTTTGGGGCAGCTGGGAGGTGCAGTGGATAGATACTGGGTCTAGAATCAAGAAAACCTGATTTCAAACCCCACTTCAGACACTTATTAGCTATGTGACTCTGGGCAAGTCACTTAACCTCAGTTTTCTTATCTGTAAAATGGGGATAAATGGAAATAAAATGAGAACACTAACTTCCCAGAGTTGTGAGAATCAAATGAGATAATGATTATAAAGCACTTAGCGTAGTGCCTGGCATATGGTAAATGCTATAGAAATGTTAACTTTTATTATATTATATTTATATTATTATATTTATATCATATTATATTATATTTACATTATAAATATAATGTATTTATTTATTATATTTATTAATTTATTATATTATATTATTCATTATTATTAATATATTATATTATTTATTATTTATTAATTTATTATATTATATTTATTATGTGATGTTAGTCAGTAAACCTTATAACCACATAATAATAGCTAGCATTTATATAGCACTTTACAAATATTATTTCACCTAGTTTTCATAGCAGTCCTATGAGGTAGTGCTATTATTGCTTCCATTTTATAGATGCAGAATCTTAGGCAGAGGTTAAGGGACTTGCCCAGGGTCACAGAGATAGTACATATCTGTCTGGTCTTCCTTACTCCAGGTCCAGCACTATGGCGCCACCTAATTGCCTGGATTTATCACGAGGTTTTGCTGATGGTCCTTGAAAGTCCAAAACTGAAAAATCAGAATGGAGCAGATGGAAGCTAATGACTTTATGAGACACTAACAAATTATAAAACAAAACCAAAAGAATGAAAAAATAGAAGACAATGTGAAATATTTCATTGGAAAAACAACTGACCTGGAAAATAGATCTAGGAGAGATAATTTAAAAATTATTGGTCTACCTGAAAACCATGATTAAAAAAAAGAGCCTAGACATCATCTTCCAAGAAATTATCAAGGAAAATTGCCCTGATATTCTAGAACCAGAGGGTAAAATAGAAATCAAAGAATTCACCAATCACTTCCTGAGATTCCAAAAGAAAAACTCCTAGAAATATTGTAGTCAAATTCCAGAGTTCCCAGATCAAGGGGAAAATGTTACAAGCAGCCAGAAAGAAACAATTCAAGTATGGTGGAAATATAATCAGGATAACAAAGGACTTAGCAGCTTCTACACTAAGGGATCAAAGGGCTTAGAATATGATATTCCAGAGACGAAAGGAGATAGGATTAAAACCAAGAATCACCTGCCCAACAAAATTGAGTATAACACTTCAGGGGAAAAAATGGAATTTCAATGAAATAGAGGACTTTCAAGCATTCTTGTTGAAAAGACCAGAGCTGAATAGAAAATCTGACTTTCAAATACAAGAATCAAGATAAACATGAAAAGATAAACAGGAAAGAAAAGTCTTAAACTTATTAAAGTTGAACTGTTTACATTCCTACATGGAAAGATGTTATTTGTGACTCATGAGACCTTTTTCAGTATTAGGGTAGTTGGAGGATATATATACATAGACAGAGCGCACAGGGTGAGCGGAATATGAAGGGAGAATACCCAAAAAATAAGATGTACTGTTGAATGGAATGTACTAGGAGTAAGAAAAAGAGAGAGGTAGAATGTAGCAAATCATCTTACATACAAGAGGGAAGAAAGAACTTCTACAATGGAGGGAAAGAGGAGGGAGATGAAAGGAAATTGAGCCTCACTCTCATGGAATTTGGCTTAAGGAGGAAATAACACACATTCAATTGGATATGGAAATCTATTTTACCCTGCAGGAAGGCAAGGGGGAAAGGGATAGAAGAGGGAAGATAATAGAAGGGACAGCAAATTGGGGAAAGGGAATAATCAGAAGCAAACACTATTGTGGGAGGACAGGTCAAGGGAGAGAATGGAATAAATGAAGGGTAGGATAGGACAGGGGGAAATGTGGTTAGTCTTTTACAACATAACTATTATGGAAGTGCTTTGCATTGTTACACATGTATGACCTATATTGAATTGCTTGTTTTCTCAATGAGGGTGGGTGGGGAGGGAGGGAGAGAATATGGAACTCAAAACTTTAAGAATGAATGTTAAAAATTGTTTTAGCATGCAACTGGAAATTAAGCCATACAGGTAATCGAGTATAGAAATCTATTTTGCTCTACAGAAAAACAGAGGGGAAGGGGGATGGAAGAAGGGTGGATAACAGAAGTGGGGACAGACTGGAGAAAGGGGTGGATGGAGTGCATGCTGTCCTGGGATGGGGGTTAGGAAGAGATGGGGAGAAAATTTTGAATTCAAATTCTTGTGGAAGTGAATGTTAAGAACTGAAAAATAAATAAATTATATATTAAAAAAACAAAAAGTCCAAAACTGACCTTGGGGAGGAGAGAGCCATCACTTCAAAAGTAACTTGGAAAAGAAAGAGTTAAAATGCCACCAACTTATGTTGCCAGAGTTGCTATAATAATAATGATGGCTACAACTATGCCTGATATCCCAGTCTATGTAACAGAAGGAAGCCAAGTCCCTCAAAACGAATGATATGGTCACATATCTAGTACACGTTAGAGGTGAGATTCAAACCCAAGTCTCTGATTGCCAAATGAATACTTCTCCGCCTCTCCTCTCCTTACATAGAAAAGATGGAGAGATGAGGGCTAAACAACAGCACAATTAGATGGAGAGTTTTTGAAGGGTCGGATTCAAAGAAGGATTAACCTTGGAAATCTTGTAAGGAGATTTCTAGAATGGTACCCAGTGTTCAAAGTCATAGATGGCGAGGTTATGGAATTTTCAGAAATCTCAAAGCCAGGAAGGAGGAAGGGCCAGCCCAGTACGTGTCAAAGCCAGAATCAAACAGAAGCTCTCTGGCCATTCAACTAACCCTCTATTCATCTAATTGTGCTATTGCTTATCCCTCATCTCCATCTTTTCTACATAAGGAGAGGAGAGGGGGAAGGGTATTCATTTGGGAACCAGAGGACTTGGGTTCAAATCTCACCACTAATGTGTGTTCATTCTTCGTTGCCAAAGAAGACCATGCCATCAGAGAAATGATGATATGACTTGCACTTGATTTTGTTTTGAGTGAAGGTGGGCTGTGCAGGTCACCAGCCTCACTTTTCCTCCAGAGCCATCTGAATCCAGTGACCAGATATTCATCAGAATGACTGGAGATGACCCAGGATGAGGCAATTGGAGTTAAGTGACTTGCCCAAGTTCACACAGCTAGTGAGTGTCAAGTGTCTGAGGTGAGACTTGAACTCAGGTCCTCCTGACTCCTGCACTGGTGTTCTATCTACTACACCATCTAGCTGCCCCTATCACTAATGTGTACTAAATATGTGAGAGGCTAGGACATTGGGATGAATATAATATAGGGTGAAATTTAATGGAAATAAATGAAAAGCCTTACACCGCGGGGTCTAATAATCAGTTTCACAGGTAGAAGGTGCAGGTATGGTTGGCAGTTGTCTAAAAAATGATGTGGGAATTTTAGTAGACATGGTACCTGGCACACAGTAGGTGTTTGATAAATGCTTCTTGACTGACTGACTGAATTTGATGAGTGCAATATGAATCCACACTGTGATATGGTAACCAGTAGCCAAAAAAGGAAAGGAGATCTTGGCTATTGTCAAGGGAGACATAGATTCTAGGAATAAGGGAATGTGATAGTTAGTAAAGTAGAGAGAGTCCAAAGGAGGGTAATCAGAATGATGGAGGGTCTTAAGTTCATGCCACAGGAGGGTTTGTTGAAGAAATACAGGAAGTTTAGCCTGGACAAAAGAAGAGTCAGGAGGGGACATGGTGGAAAGCTAGTTTTTTAGACTTACTCAATTGAAGCACACTGGGTCACTGTGTCTAGTTCAGCCAAACTGGGGACCATTTCTGCAAAGACCTGCAGGTGGGAAACAGACTGTCATATACAGAAGGCCATTAGCAGACTGTTTTGGCTAAAATATTCAGTTTGTGAAGGTGACTAATATGAAAGTCTGGAAGAGTAGCTGCAAACTAGATGGTAAAGAACTTTAAATGGCGCATTGAGAATTTTTTATTTTATCCAGAAGACAACAGAGAGTTGTTGAATGTTTTTGAGTAGGCTAGGGCACCATGTTTTAAGAATACTGGTTTGGTGACTGTGTGGAGGATGGATCAGAAAGAGAAGAGACCAAAGGTGGGGAGCTCTTATTAGGAGCTATTATAATTTATAGCATTATAATTATAATTAGGAAGCTATTATAATAGTTTATACAATATGTGATATAGGCTTCAACTTGAGTAGAGGTGGTGTGAATCAAGAGCAGAGGATGCAGGTGGTCAAGATGGGGGGAGCAGCAAGACTTGGCAACTGATTGTCTTTGGGGGTTGAGAGAGAAGAGTCAGGGATGATTACAAGGTAGTAGACTTGTTTAATCAGAGAGGATGGTGATACTATCAACAAAAATGGTAATTTTTGGAGGAGTGAATGGTTTTGTAGGTACAAGGGGTGGGGTAGAAATATAATAAGTTACTCTTGGAGTGTGAGATGCCTACAGGAAATACATATGGAGATGTCCAAAAGGCAGTTGGTAGTATAGAACCAGAGTTTGGTTCGGCTTCCTTCCACCCATTAAAGATTAATTGGAGGAAGATAAGGGCTGCATATATAGATTTTGGAGCTGTCTGAAGGAATATGGCCACTGAATTATAATAGTTAACATTTATGTAGTACTCACTATGTGTCAGGTACTGTGCTCAATGCTGTACAATTTATAATTTCATTTGATCCTCACAACATTTCTGGGAGATAAGCGTTATTACTGCCCCTATTTTACAGATAAAGAAACTGAGGCAGACAAGTTAAGTGACTTGTTCAGGGTCACATAGTCTCTGGTCTGAGGCCAGATTTGAGTTCAGGTCTTCCTTATTCCAAGGTCAGTAATCAATCTACTTTACTTTCTGATTGCCCCAGTTGAAGCATTGGGAGTTGATGAGATAACCTCATAATTATGATGAGCACGTAGTAAGAAAAGAAGGGCCAGGACAGAGCCTTGGGAGATGCCCCCATACTTAATGGTTGGGAGGAAGGAGGATGATGGCCCACCAAAGGAGACTAAGAAGGAAGTCACATTCTTAGAGACAATAGCATCATGGAAGTCAGGGAGAAGAGTGCCCTCAAATATTTTGGTCTAACTGAACCCTTGGGGCAGCTAGGTGATTCAGTGGATAGAGTGCTGAGCCCGGAGTCTGGAAGACTCAAGTTCAAATCTGGCATTGGATACTTTCTGGCTCTGTATCCCTGCATAAGCCACTTAACCCTGTTTGCCTCATCTGTAAAATGAGAAGGAGAAGAAAATGGCAAATCACTACAGTGTCTTTGCCAAAAAAATTTCAAAGGTTTTCTTGAAGGAGGTCTCGAAGAGTCACACATGACTGAAATGCTGAACAACAACCAAGTAAATCCTCACATAAATAAGGAGAAAAGGGCCACAAAAGAGGCTGACGGCCATTGGCCCTGTTACCTGGAGGGCCTGTGGAATCTCAACAAACAGGAGCACAGATTTAGATATGGAAGTTCATTCAGTCCAAATCATGCATTTTACAGATGATAAAACTGAGGGCACACCAGGTTGCATTAAGGTCATTCCCTGTATTGAGACTGGGTGGTAGATAATGTTACTCTCTCATCTTCTAAAAGGTACTGACTTAAAATCTGGAGAGCTGAGTTCAAATCCCATCACTTAACCTCTCTGAACACCATCACTAAGTGCTAGTGTGAACTCATTTCCTCATCTGTAAAAATGGGGTTCCATGAGAGGCAAAAGTAGTGATATGGCTAAAGAGCTGAACTTGAAGTTTGGGAGACTTGGGGTCACATACCGCTCTGGGACGCTACACATGTTGGTTCCCTGTCCAGTGCCCCAGGAAGCTCTTGAAGACTCTAAGTTAGATATAGTTGCTGATCTAAATGGGTAAAGGGAGTTTTCTCACTGGAAGTTCACAAGTCTCTCTATCTCTACCCACCCTCCCTTCTGAGTTGAGGGTCAAAATATTGGAACTGCTTACCTTACAGGATTGTTTGAAGAAGTCACTCTGTAAATCTAAAAGTTCTGTGTATTTGGTGGGACTCCCATGACGCCACTTTCTGAAACAGCATTTTTGGATCTGCCCGCAATTTTGATGTCTCATTCGGCCCCCTTCTAGTTTTGGAGGAACAGGGACACAGAGTTAAGATAAAGGAGCTCAGTTATTCTGCTATAAAGAGCTGTTAGCTTTGTCAGATCTGGGAAGTCATCCTTCCCTGGTTTGCCTTGCATCAGCTTTGAGAACGTGTAGGAATTTCAGGGGAGACTCACTGCCTTTGAACTGGCCACCAAGTAGCATAAAAACAGTGACCTATAGTTCAGACTCTTCTGTTAGAAGCATTGTATCCAAACCAAGTCAAGTCCACAAGCATTTATTAAGTACCTACTGTGTGCATTATGCTAAGCACTGGGAAGAGAGAAAGAGACAAACAAAACAAAATGAAGACCAACCCCTTACAGGAGCTTACAGTCCAATGGGAGAGACAAGATTCAGAAGGTTATGTTTGTACAAGATACAGAGAGGCTAAAATGGAATTACGTGCCACTGTGGCCCCATCTCCTCATCTGTAAAAATGGACACCAATGAGAGGGAAAGCATTAAGGAAGATCGGGAAAGGCAACTTGCAGAAGGTGCAATTTTAGATGCAATTTCAGAAGTCAAGTAGGAAGAGAATTACAGGCCTGAGAGATGAGAATTCAGCCTCAGGAGATGGAGCATCCTGCAAAGAGCAGCAAGGACATGGTCATTAGCAAGGACAGTGTCACTGGATGCTGTATTTGGGTTGGGGGGGGAGTAAAGTGGAACAAGACTGGAAAAGTAGGGGCAGCCCAGGTTATTAAAGCCTTGAAAAACCAAACAGGGTTTTATATTTGATCTTGAAAGTCACAAGGAGCTCCTGGAGAATTTACTGAATGGGACTGGGGTGGATAACATGGTTGTACCTGCTTTCGTCCAGATAGAAAGAAATGAAAGAACCCCTCACTGGGCTATGATCTGGTCACACTACTTATCATAGATAGGATCATATACTCAGGGTCTTTAGAGGTCATGAAGGCCAACCCCATTCATTTTATAGGTGAGGAAACTCAGGCTCAGAGATTAAGGGGCTTGCCCAGGGCCACACAGCTAGTTTGTGAGCTCTTAGAACTCTGGTGTTGCTCTCTACTACACCAAACTACCTCTTTTAGAGCATTGTATTTAACTTCAGGCACCATTTTTTAGAAGAGATATTGCCAAGCTGGTTTGCTTCCAGAATGGGGTGTCTGAGATAGAAACCATATAGTTAACGTGGTCTAGTGGAAAGAGGACTGGATTAGGTATCTGTCAGAGTTCTGAGTTCAAAGTTCATATATTTCTGTGTAAAGTTGAGTCATTTTAAAGTCTTCCAGACCTCCATTTTTCTCATGCGAAAGGAGAGGGTTGCGCTAGAAAACTTAATCCATCTCTAAATCTAGGATGCTATGGCTTTATTGAAGGGACTGACTTGGTCATGACAAGAGAAGGGACAGATAGAGGAGTATGATAACTGTTTTTAAATATTTGGATGGCTATTTTGTACTAAGGAGACTAAGTTTGCTCCAACTGACTCCAATCAACAAAGCTAGGACCCATGGGTGAATGTTGCAGGGAGGAAGGTCTGGGCTCACATGAGGAAATACCAGAGCTGTCCAACCATGGGATGGGCTTTCTTGGGAGTGGGGGAAAACATGATGAGATCCTTGTCACTAGAAACATCAAGTGGATTCTGAAGATACTTTTGTCAGTCCCTCACTGGGAAAGTTGTGGTTAGGATTTGTATTTCAGAAGAGAAAAAAGGGGAATTTGAACAAAATCGTCTCTGAGGCCCCTTCCCATCCTGGTTATCTACAGGAATGTGACCCAAAAGTCAGGAGTATATTCTGTAGTATTTCTCTGGTAACAAAGTGACTTGCCATGGAGGATTAAATATATTAATATGTCCTGGGTCTTTCTCTCCTGGCTGGAATATTTCAACATGATTTAAATGAACTAGAAATCTAGAAAGAAGAAAAACATCTCTCGACTTCAACCCCAGACATATCTTCCATTAAATTCCAAGTCTTACACCTTCCTCCATCTTTTCTCTCCCATTCTTTGCAGAAGTGAGGAACCTCACATATAACATTAGACTTTTCTGATAGGCTGGTTCATTTTGTTGAACTTTCCACAATTTCCCCCCTGAGATTGGGTCTCTTATCTGGAAGTGCAGCAGTCACTCACTGACAAAATCCCACCACTTGACCCTGCTCCATTTTTGACCTGGGCCAGAGTGCCCCTTCTTAGGCTTGGGTGGCCTCCCTCCCTCTCCTCCTTTCTCCCTCAGCTACCAGGTGCTCACTATATTGGTGCAGACTTAGTGTGGACCTGATGGGCTCCTAAGCTCAAGCAGTCCACCCTCCCCTCCCAGTAATAACAACAACAGACAACGTTTATATGGTGCTTACCATGTGCCATGAACTGTGCTAAGTGATTTCTAGTTATTATTTCATTTGATCCTTACAACAGCCTTGGGAGGATGATGCTATTCTGACAGTTGGGGAAACTGAAGCAAATAGAAGTTAAGTAATTTGCCCAAGGTCACACAGCTAGAAGAGACCAGATCTGGACCTAGTTCTTCCTGATTCCAGGTCTGGCATTCTACCCACTGAGCCCATCTATTTTTAAACATTCTTTATTCTCTTGTAGGATAGGAAGGATATACTGGGACATGTAGGTAACAAAACCAAGAATAAATGTTTATACATATATAAGATATATAATAAAAATATAAATAATATTTAAATATGTTTATACATATATAATATAGATTATTAATTCTATTATTTAGTAGCAAATATTAAAATTCTATTTAATAGTAAACTACTGATTTTTAAAAGGTCCCAAGCCTTAAAAAACAGTAATATAAAAGAACACATACTGGGTCTGGAATCAGGACACTTGGATTGTGATCCTAGTTCCACCACTATACGGTACTATGACACTGGGAACTGAATGTTACTGTCACTTTGGGTCTTGATTTTTCTATCCATCTAATGGGGAATGGGGAGAGAAAATCTCTATTTTGTCCCATTGATTTTCCTCAGCTCCATAGTTTTGTTTTGTTTTGTTTTTTTAACCGCGGACCCATTTGCCTCCAGCCAACTGCGTACATAAGTAAAGATATTGATGTAGCTTTTAACCCAGCAACCTCTGCAATACAAGGTTGATGCATGTCTCCTGGAATTAGGGATGGGGAGACTGGGAAGAGAAAGGAGTATTCATTTTTCTTCAGGAGGTCATAATTTAAGCTTACTCTTATGGTCAAGATATTAAGCACTATCTATTCAAATGCAAGAGATTGCTATAGTTATTATAAGAAATAATATTTGTATTAGTAGAAGCAGCAATAATGATTACTGAAAATTATCCCATGTAGAGTCATACATATACATGGGCTCATTCAGCCCAGTACCTCTGTCCGCTTCCCAACTCTACTTTGACCTGGATGGTGGAACCACTCGCCTGACTCTTCGTGAACGTTCCAGGAAGAGGCAGCAGTAGTCTGTGGTTAAAGAACCAGATCTGAAATCAGGAAAGTCTGCATTCCAATCTGGCCTCAGATATTTACTAGTTGTGTGACTCTGAGAAAGTCACTTAGTCCTGTTTGCCTCAGTTTCCTTATCTGTAAAATGAACTGGAGAAGGAAATGGCCAACCATTCCAGCATCTCTGCCAAGAAAATCCCAAATGCTGTCAGGAAGAGTCAGACCCGACTGAACAGCAACACAATTTTGATAATAATGGAGCCTACCTCCTAGGGTTTTTGTGAGGATAAAATAAAATAATATTTTTACTTTGCAAATGTTAAAGTGCTATATAGATGCTAACTATTATAATAATGTAAATGAGCTTCAGAAGTGTGTTTCTGGGGTCTGAGACCCTTGGGAGCATAAAGGAAGATGGAGCCAGATGGAAGCTATGGTGATGATCTACAGGACAAAAAACTCTTCATTAGGAGTCTATTGTGTCACCTCCAAGCCACTCTAGCCCCATATTACTTTTCTTTCCCATTGATTTGCCCCCAGCTACAACATGGTTGGGGTGGTGGAGTGAAGGGAAGGAGCTCTGATTAGAATCAAAAGACCTGAGTTCAAATTCTGATGGTGATGATTACTGCCAGTGGGACCTTCAGTTAATCATCTAACCTCCTTGGCTCTCAGTTTCCTCATCTATAAAATGAAAGGGTTGGACTTGGTCTCTGAGGTCTTGCACAGCTCCCAATCTATGACCTAATCATCCTCTCTCCAGTCTCAGCCTTAGCCAGAAGAGCACCAGAGGAACTTTATTATAAAGTGATGGGAACAAAGGAAATAGGGACTCCCCTCAAGGACAGAATCCTAAACACCTTTTGGGAGAGGAAGAAGATTATGATGACCACGGATTGAAAAATGGGAACACTGCCTTGGGTCATTAGAAATAAAGACTTCTTTAGCTAGTGCACCAGAGCATCAGAGCTGAGGAGGGAAGAATGCAGAGTTACAATGAGGGATAGAACACTGAGGTTCATTCCTTTGGGGCAAAAAATCGAGGGGCATACATATACATATCATATAATAGAATACACTATAGTAATAACTAGTAATATAATAAACTAATATAATAATTAGTTATTAATATATGTATATTATATATTAGACTTATGCATATTATATATTCCATATTGGACTTTACTATCCCAAGTATACCAATCAAGATGGAAGTGGGGGTTCAGAAAAGAGAGGTACAACTTTATATTTTTGCCTCAAATGCAAAATTGGCTAGTTAGAGCAGTAGGGCAATGTACTGTAGAGCTTTTCCTTTCCTGTGGATGTAAATTCCAGTCTACAAATCCCTTCATGTCATGGAACTAGAGAATTTTCAGACTAGAAAAGCCTTGCCTAGCACTAAATCTGCAAATTAACTTTGATAGCATTGTCATGTTTATAATTGGCACAACTCATTCTTGGACACCGAATATTCCTCTCTTTAAATTGTTCTTTCTTTGAGGAGCACTTTGTAATTGAATTTATATAGACATTGAGTGTGCTCTGGTAGATTGGCTCCCAAATATTTTTATACATTTTATAGTTACTTTCTATTCCTATCTCCTGAATTTTATTATTAGTATATAGAAATGCTGTTGATATTTTATGCATTTATTGGGTAAATTGCAATTCTGTTGAAGATATTAATTGTCCATTGAGTTTCTTTGTTGATTCTCTGGGATGTTCTAAACAAACCAGCATATGATCAGCAAATAGGGATAATTTTCATTTCCTCTTTCCCTATGTTTATTGCCTTTAATATCTTTCTCTTTTCTTATTGCTAATGCTAGCAAATCTTGAACTATATAAAATAATAGTGAGGAAGTGGAGTGTCTTTATGCTGGTGTTTTTAAAGAATGCTTCTAGAACTTTCCTAGTGCATGGAAGAAGAAATAGACAATACGTGTCCCAAAGACATATCTGATCCACCCCTGGAAACATAGGCATTTGCTTTGGTTCTTAAAGAACTCCAGAGGTCCTGATTCTAAACGCTCTCTCTAAAAGAGCTAACTATTTAAATCTCACTGATATTAATAAAGAAATGTATTTTTCATGACTTCATATATGTAAAGGATGTCATTTCTTGTCTTCTCAATGGGAGGAGGAAAGAAATTTTGAAACTGAAAACAAAATTTAAAAAAATCCCATTGAAAGCAAATTTTTCCTGATGTCCAAATTAAATCCCCCTTATTACAGCTTAAAAACCCTTTCCCTTTTTTATATTATATCCAGAAGGAGAACAAAAACACTCCATCTTCATCTTCCTTGTAGTTTTCCTTCATATACTTAAAGGTTATCTTTGAGACACCTCTGCACCAGTAGCTACTACATCTTCCTGTGTGACCATGCTCTTTTCTTTAGATCAATCAATCAATTATCAACAAGTGTTTATTAATATGTACTTATTACTACGTGCCAGGCATTTTGCTATGTGCTGGGGATGCAAAGACAAAAGAGTTGCTTCCTGCCTTTAAGGAGCTTGCTGATACTATTTGGGGAGTCAAGTACATGTATAAATATATATAAAATTAGTGCAAGGTGCTGGTCGGTGAGTTTTGGGGAATCAAGAAGGTCCTTGTGCAGAATGTTACACTCAAGGTGCACTTTGAAGGAAAATAGGGATTCTAAGAGGTAGAAGGGAAGAGAGTGCATTCCAGGCATCAAGGACAGCCTGTGCAAAGGCAAGATGAAATCCCAGAGTGAGGAGCAAGAAAGTCATGCATTAAGTCACCCATGTCTAATCTTCCTTGCTAATGTCGCTCGAACCTTTTCCTTTCTATTCGCCACTGCCTGCCGTCACCTGAACTTGTCTTATATCAGTTCATGCCTGGATTATTGCAAAAGCCAGCTCTCTCTCCCAGATCCAGCCATCCTTCACTCTACTGACAGATTAATTTTTTTCTACATATCACTTTCATCATGCTACTGCTCTGTTAAGAAATTTTCAAGGATCCTTTTTGCATATAGGAGGAAGACCAAACTTAAACCTAGCATTCAAAATCTTCCACAATCCAGCCCCAACCTACCTTGTTCATCTGATCACTCAAACCCTCTGCTTTAGTCCGATTAATCTACTTATGTTTTCCTGAACTTGTCATGTTCTCTCTTAAACATGTACTTTAGTTTCCATACTTTTACGCCCATCCAGAGTATGCTCCCTGACTTTTCATCTTTCCAAAATCTGCTCCTTCAAGGAGCAACTCAGGTCTTACCTCTTTCCCTAACCCCTCCAGACCATATGTCTGTCCTACTCTTTTGTTTCTTGTTCATAGAATTCCTATGGCATCTTCTGTTCTGTACAATCTTCTCTCCTCAACTGGTCTGTCTTTCTTTCTTTCTTTCTTTCTTTCTTTCTTTCTTTCTTTCTTTCTTTCTTTCTTTCTTTCTTTCTTTCTTTCTTTCTTTCTTTCTTTCTCTCTCTCTCTCTCTCTTCCTTCCTTCCTTCCTTCCTTCCTTCCTTCCTTCCTTCCTTCCTTCCTTCCTTCCTTCCTTCCTTCCTTCCTTCCTTCCTTCCTTCCTTCCTGTCTCTCTGTCTCTGTCTCTGTCTCGCCATACTACTTGTCTCTGTTTTTTGGTATATTATGTTGTCTCCTCCATTTGCCTAGCATGATGCTCTAAGCATTAGGAGTTTCTAAAAAATACTTGCTGAATGTCCAATGAACTGATATCTCCTTTCATCGCATATGCTCCAAGTATTAAATGCACAGCTGCTCAAGACACTCAAGTGGAAAATTAGAACATATTCAGAAGATCACCCTTGGGTGGAGAATAAAGAGTGCAACTTTTAAAGGAGAAAAAGACATAAGAACAACATCTTGGGGGACAGAAACCTCAGTTGCCCTGGGGCATATTGCCACTTCTCTGGGATAGCCTTCACCTTGTTGATGGCCACTCGGAAAAAAAAAAAGCTATCACTTTAAACAGCTCTTTAGGGTTTATAAAGTATTTTACAAATACTCCCTCATCTTATAAGATATAAGATGAAGCCCAGACAACTGCAGGAAAGCATTAACTCCCCATTCCTTCTCTCCGCCTATTCAGTTGGCAGCAGAGTCTCTGAGACTCATAAATGAGCAGAGAAATTCCCAGTCAGTGGAACTACTCTTGTCAACAGTTAATCTTTCCCTTTCTTTCCTAGAAGTGGGTGCTGTAACCCAA
Source organism: Bettongia penicillata ogilbyi (assembly GCA_023548195.1). NCBI lineage: Eukaryota > Metazoa > Chordata > Mammalia > Diprotodontia > Potoroidae > Bettongia > Bettongia penicillata. Next base: position 1,640,002 of record JAJHZJ010000123.1, read on the forward strand.
GCCCTCCACTTGGCTCCACTTTATTTTCCTGTGCTTTGCTTAAGAGAACTGTCCGGTTTGCTTAAGCCCACCTTAAGTAAACATTATTTCTGGAATGGTTCCCCAGGACTGATCTGGGTCGATGCTATTTCAGTATCAAAGTCTGACAAATCCCTCACTCTGCACGCCCCCCAACACATACCATCACCACCACCAACTTCGGTTCCAGTTACCTCTCCAGGGAAACCGTCACTTCTACCGCTCCTGCCTATGGATGCCTCCACTGGGCTGACTCTAGCACTTCAGACTTCCTGATGCCCTGGAAGCTGACCTGGGAGCTTGGAGGGCTGTCTGGGTACCTCCACGGAGCTGTCTGATTACCTCCTGGGCGCCGCTGGTCTGTCTCTGGCCCCCCGTTTCCACTGCCACCAGGTAAGCAGAGAGCCAGGTAAGCTTTACCTGATTCGGCTTCAAACAGTGACACACCCAAAGGGGAGGGAGGAAGGCGGGTGCAGGGGCTTCTCTGATCTGGGAGATTGTCCTACAGGGAGGTAGAGGCCAGGGACATTCCTGACTTCTAGCAATTGGTCCTCCAGAATCCTGACAAGAGAAGACCAGACTTGGGGGGCCACAGGAGAGTGAGAACTCTAATAGAGGGTAGACTCCCCAGAATAGACTCCCCCCAATAAGAAGAATGAAAGTGATGTTCATAAAAGAATGACCAGCATGGGCAAGGAGAGGGGGGCAACTCAGTGTATTAATAGGTAGGACGGATTTGTCTAATGATAATAATAGTAGTAACTCATATAGATAGCACTTAAAGGTTTGGCAAAGCACTTTATATTATCTTATTTACATGTATTGTCTCATGTTGATCCTTACAACAGACTTTTGAAGTGTGTACTATTGTTACCTTCACTTTACAGTTGAGGAAACAGACTGAGAGAAGTCCGAAGTAGGTTTTGAAAAATGGACTTCTGGACTCAAAATTCAGTATTCTGTTAGGACAGGAACTGTCTTTTGCCTCTTTTTGTAGGTGCTGAGTAAATGTTTATTGATTGCTCTTTCTATTTCATTACCTAATGACTTCAGGTTTGCAAAGTATTTTCCTCACAACAAACCTGTGATGCAGATGTTGCGAATATTATTATATGATGTTCCAAAAATCCTAGCTCAGGTTTAAGCTTCAATAAGCTTTAACAACTTAACCACTGCATCAAGACTTTTGAGAAACCTTGCACTTCCCACTTTACAGATGAGAAAACTGAGGATTGTTGAGACTATGAATTGCTTGAGGTAGCATAACTAGTAAATATTGGAGTCAGGATTTGAACTCAGGTTTTCTAAATCAAAACCGACTACTCTTTTGAGCATATGCCATACTTCTGATTGATTTTGATCAATAACAGGGCAGAGTGCTGGGCTTGGAATCAGGATCACCTGGTTCCAAATTCAGGCTCAGATACTTACCAGTTCTGTAAACCTGGTCCATCACTTGACCTCTGTCTGCTTCAATTTCCTCAGCTATAAAATGGTAATTGTAATAACACCTGCCTCCTAGGGTTATTGTATATTCCAAATGAGATAATAATTATAAAGCACTTAACACATAGTAGGTGATTAGTAATTGCTTATTCCCTTCATTTCCCTTTCCCCCATCAGACATCAGGAAGTATTTCCTGACTATAGGCAATGAAACATAGGAACTACTTGGTTCAACAGATTTCTCTGGACATTCTTAAGGATGCGGAAAGGGAGACCAGTGTGAGTCTGGAGTGGAGTTTGATGCAGTTGTGGAATTAGGAAATGCCAGCAAGGCTTCTCTATGAATGTTTCCAGGGAGAAGGGGAGAAACTAAAGTAGCTCCTGTTATTTGACCTTTCCAGTTAACAAGAGAGCTGCAGAATGGGATTTGGTGAGAGAAGAGCAAAAATTCCTCCTCCCTGTAACACTAAGAAGAGAGACACCTAAACTGGGACTTAGGAAACCTGGGTTTGGCTTTAGGCTCTTACGCTAATGACTGGAGCCTTGGCCAAGTCACTGTCTCTTGGAGGGTGGAATCTTTTTTTCTGGCATTCCATAAGTGACATTCCCACTGGGGTACTCCCCCAACTTGTTTTCATAGGAATGGTAACCTCTTGGGGGACAAGTCATTTAACCTGAACCCCATCTGTAAATTGGGGAGAATAACGGTTGTACTTTTACCTCCTGGTGTCCTTGTGAGGATCAAATGAGATAATCCATAGAAAATGCTTCGAACCATTAAGTACTAAATAAACGTGTCATTTGTTCAGTTGGTTTGCTCTTTTGGCTTTGCCTGGGGGTGGGCATGACAGTAACAGTGGATCCTCTAGAAAAGTAAAGATGGAGAAATCTTCCCTCTGTACACATTTTCTTGCCTCTATGAAAACCCATTGAGAATGTCCTTCTCACACTATGTCCACAGACCCTCTAGGCAGAGCACCGCCAGGCTGGCTGGGTTATCATTACTGCCTTTATTAGCTGACGACTAGTAACTTAGTTAACTCCTGAGTAGCCATGCATCATTAAACTGGAGTCTTCCAGCTGGAAATGTGATGAGAGGTATGCAAGGTAAGCAACTGCATAGGTCACCATGTACAGGGCGATGCACCAGGAAATATATTGATATCTTGTTTTATGAGTGAACATAAAACTTAGAACCGCATTAAGACTTTTGAGGACACCCTGTATTTTGTATGCCTCTCCCCTCCCCCAATTCTGTTCTCCACGGCATGCAAGCATTTATTCTGTGATAAAACTGAACTTTATAGTAAAGATTTAGAACCTCCAGAGGACACAAAGGGAGTGCAATTTTCAAACCTCACCTGGTCCTTCAAATGTCTTGTATTCACACTGCCCCACCTCGGTTAAGAGTCAGACTATTGACAATGAGATCATGTCTAAAGGTAAGGAATCAGGATCAAACACACAGAGAGAAGTTTTTTTAATGTCCAAGTGTGTGTTTGTCTGGGTATGTATTCCTGATGGCATGCCAAAGCCAAGATAATGGATATTTGGATCATTTGCTCTCCTGAGTTACCCAACCCTCCTTTTCCCCACATAAATGGGGATAATTGATAATCCATTGCACCTCTCAAGTGTATTCTGTTTCAAGAGACTTGTATTACAGACATTCTCATAACATTCTGTCTATATCTGTCTTCAGACCGACCCTGTCTGATGGTGTTCATTTCTGAGCACCCCATCTTAGGAAGGCTATGGACAAATGGAAGGGTTTCTGGAAAAGGGAAGGATGGTCAAGGTACGGACTACCCTGGCATAGGAAGAGTTAAAGGATGGTTAGTCTAGAGAAGCTAAGATTTAGAGAGGGATACTCAATAGCTGAAAATATTTACTATGCAGAAGGATGAGTAGACTTTCCCACTTAGACCCAAGGGAATGAACTAGGAGCATGGTTGGAAGTTGTAGAGGCAGATTTTGGTCCAATATAACAACTCACAATGGCTCAGAGTGGAATGGGCTGTCTCACAGAAGTAGATAGCTGTCTCTGTTAAGTTTATTTCCTTCCTTTGATGCTACTCCCTATGAGACCTGAGCAAAAAGACATTTAACTTCACTGGGCTGCGGTTTCCCTATCTTCAAAATGAAGTTGTTGGATCAGATAGCTCATTTTTAGCTCTCCAATCTTATGATCTTTAGGAACAAACAGTATGGATGACCACTTTAGGGGATGATGCAGAGATGATGCAAGTATGGGTTGGATAAACTGACCTCTGAAGCTCCTTCAAACCTGGTGGCTCAGGGTGGGACTAGAATCTCTCCAAACCAAGCTCTTCCCCTACCCAAAGGGTTCAGGTCACTGTATGTAAAGAGGAGAGAGTTGGCAGAAAGGGTGGAGGAATATGAGTTAACAAATCCTGTTTTTTCCAGGGCTTACAGAATCTCCCTTGGCACCTTCCAGGGTGCAGCATCTCTTGGGGCAAGTTGGCACTGGCCCAGAACCAAGAAACCCCATGCTCAGGCAAGGAGCTGGTCATACATTCTGTTCTACTGTCAGGCCTGGCAGGTTCCCCAGGATACAAAGTGCCATGAACGAGGCCACTGAAAAACGTCTTCCTTCCTCCCTGAGCACATTGCCTTCTCTCAGAATCTCTCCATCTTATACTCTAGAAAGGAGTGGGTGCTAGAACCTTTCACTCTAGAAAGGTTGGTGATAGGATCATTGACTGTAAAACTTTGTCCAACCTAGGCCCAGTACACTCAACCTGAAACAGCAAGTTACTGTCACCCCCACATTGGGCTCTGTACATGATAACACAGCATATGTCAAATACTTGTGTCATGCATAAATGCTTGAAGGAGCTGGGATTTCATCAGTGTAGGGAGTCCTAGTATGGGAATTTTCACCCCCAAATCACAACCTGTCATTGACTTAGTAGCCACGTCCTAGGAAGTTCTCAGAGGCACATGGAGATTATTAAGTGACTTGCCCAGGGTCCCACATCTAGTAAATGTCAAAGATGAGATTTAAACCTTGGTCCTACTGACTAAAAGAAACCAAGTACTCCATTGATCATGCAGGACAATATGCATATTATAACATGCTATTTTTGAGCCCAACAAAGCAAAACATTTTTGTACTGTCTCTACAGTATTCTCTTATAAAGCTTTCTTTCCTTCTGTCTCAGGACATACAAAGGGCATACACATGTGCTCCCAAAACCCTGAACCTTTCTTCATTTTAGAAGACAATGTCTAGTTTGTTTCACATGATAGATGTGCTGCTAGAAAAGCAGTTTGTAGGTCATTTTAGTGAACTGTCGTATTTCAGATAAACATGGACATGGTTATCTTAAGGAACCCCATAAAGTGCCCTTTTGTTAAGTGAATAATCAATCACCCACTAAAATATTTTCTGTAAATTCATTTTCATATATTGGGATTAGTTAAAATCAGACACACCTTCTCTCTTCAGAGCAGACACTCCTAACTACTGAACTCAGGTCATATGTAAGGCTAATTAAAAGTTCTTGAGAATTTTGTGCATAGAACTTTTTAGGGGTGAAGTGGTACAAGATTTTTTTTTGAGAGGCAAGGGATATACCATAGACACAGATTCCTAGAACTGAGGATAATGAATCATCCATCCCTCTGCCTCCAGAGAGGCCTACTATTAATTGCTTCCCATAAGACCCTTTCTCCCGCACTCCCTGAAGATGCTATCTCTTACAATAACCAGAAACAGACTGGTTTGTTTCTCTACCAGTTACTGAGATTCTTAAACTCCCCTTCTCTCACTCTCCCCACATCCCATCAGTGGCCAAAACTTGTCTTTTCTATACATACCCACAGAGGCACTATCCTAGCTTGCGTTTTAGAGGCAGCTGGGTAGTAAGTGGATAAAATTGCTCGACCTGAAGTCAGGTAGCCTTGAGTTCAAATTTGGCCTCAGACATTTACTAGCTCTATGATCCTGGGCAAGTTACTTAACCTCTGTCTGCTTCAGTTTGCTCATAGATAAAATGGGGATAATGGTGGCACCTACCTCCTGGGTTGGCGTAATGATCATGTGACATAATATTTGTAATATTTGTAAAGTACTTAGCACAATGCCTGGTGAGTAATAAATGCTTGTTTCCTTCCTTCTCCATCCCACCTTTCCCTTGAACTCTTGCAGTTGCCACCTCATTGGTCTCCCTGCATCAGGTTCTTTCCCCTCTCTAATCCATCCTCCATCCAGCTGATAAAGTGATTTTCCTATGGGCACACATCTCACCATATCAACCTCTCCTCATCAGCTTTCTTCACTCCAGTGAATTCCTATTACTGTCCCATAGAGAATGCTGCATTAGGCATTTAAAGTCTTTCCCAAACTTTTCAGCCTTCTGACACTTTCCTCCCTCTCCTTCCATAGGACAATCCAGAAATGCCTGGTTTACTGTTGTCTCTTGTACCCTGCCCTTCCTATCTTTTCACTGGCTCTCCCCTGTGCCTGGAATGGTCTCCATCCTCATCTCCACCTCTTACAGTCTCTGGTTTCTTTCAAGACTCTTCCAGAAGAGGCCATCCTCAGTCCTCTCAGCAGCTGGAGCTTTCCCCTTTAAGGTTATCATCTAATTGCTCCATGTGCAATTTGAATATGACTATTTACATACATGTGCTTTCTCTCCCCAAAGAAATGTTAAACTCCTTGACGGAAGAGATGATTTTTGCTTTTCCTTTGTATCCCAGAGCTTACTTAACATGGTGCCTGGCTCATGGCGAGGACACTGACACAGAGTGTCCTGGAAGTCTTGGTGCTTAGAACCACCATGTGGTTTGGGGACACTATGTGTGGGTTTAAGCAGTAAGACTTTGGGGATACTTGGTCTAGTGCTTGAAGGCTTGCAAAGCCTTAAATTATCTCATTTAATATTTATAATAACCCTGTTTATTAGATACTATTATTATCATCATCCCCATTTTATAGATGAGGGAATGCGTCAAGAGGTTTCATCATACACCCAGGCTCGAACAGCCAAGAAGCATCAGATGCAGGCTTCAAACCCAGGTCTTCCTCTAAGTTCCAAGTCTAACGTTCTACCCACTCAACCATCCAGCTGCCAATGGACTTACACAGCAAGTGCTTAATAATTGCATGTTGGTTCTCTGCTGCCCATTCATTCCCGCCAGAAGTGGTCTGCTTGGAGCAATGCAGCAGTGATGTCTTAGCTGCTCCTTTTATACTGTTCCCATGACGCTTTGACCTCCCTCACTTCACTCCAGCTACCATCTTTGGGTGGCACCCCATATTTAGCCACATCTATCACCCCTGCACCCCTGTGCCTGTTTCCTCTGCTTCAAATAGCTCCATCCCCACCTCAAGGTTCTGTCCAACCATGTTCTCCGGTCCCTCAGAATGCTGCTCTCAGCTTCCCTCTGCCAGGAAGCCTTCTGAGACCTTCTCTAGTCAGGTCTCATCTCTCAAGGCATGCTCTCTCCCTTTCTGCTGCTCCTACTATGTCCTATGTTTAAATATTTGAAATTCTTCACACTACCTGTTTGTAATTTGAGGCTTGGGTTCCAAAAATTTCTATTCTTTTAGAAGTCTCTTCATGGTCTGCAATGGGGTTCATGTAATTTCTATTCATTTCCACTATTATGTCTCCACTATGCTTAGTGGTCAAGGCTCTTCTGGGAGGCCTCAGAAACTGGAGCCACTTGCTTGTCCTGGGTAATTCCCACTTCTCTGACTGTCCTCCTCCTATTCCTAACCCCTTGAGCAGTGATGGGGAATCTGTGGCCCTGAGGCCACATGTGACCCTCTAGATCTTCAAGTGCGGCTCTTTGACTGAATCCAAACTTCACAGATTAAGGGGATTTGTTCTAGACCTGGCGGTTTTCAACAACAAAGATCTTCGTAGGTATGCTGTGCCATTGACATTCACTCAGAACGTCCACTATCAGAACAGCACCAGGTGTTGATCTGAGGAGAGCACCAAACAGGAGAGGCAAAAATGGGAGATGAGGGGAAGTCTCAAGGGCTGGAAGTTCTGGCCTCATGGTAGTAATTCACATACCCATACTTTTGGGGTACAGGGATTCCCAGGATTAGGCTACTCATCTCCCCAGGGAAGCTGCTCCATCTGGAAGGTTGACCAGCAACAGGGCTAGGTTTGGAAGACAAATTACCTGGGTTTTGCTGTCTCCTCTAGCCCCAAGAGCTACCGGCAGATCCATTCTCCAGATCTGTTTTCCCACTCGGACCAATGGAGAATAATATGACCCCCTTCCCCACATCTTCTTCTGGTTCTTAAAGGATCTTGGGATCCTGAAGGTTGGGGATGGAGGGGGAGATAAAACAGGATTTAATCATTATTTCCTTGGCTTACAGGCAGGACTGAAAAGTGATAGTAAGGACAGACACTTCTCTCCATGCATTGAAGGAATAATCTTTGAGAACATGATGGGGATACCAGGGGACTTAGGCTCTGATGCTCAGGAGGGAATCTGCTCCTTCCCCTAGGATGTCTGAGGATTTCACCATTTTCCTTTGAATTAGCAGCTAGGAGTGGAGGTGGTTGGGATGGTCTCAGTTTTTAGGTTAGGATGAGAGAAGTTTGTCCCCCAATATTAGGACACTCAGCAGTAAAATAAATAGTAAATGTGAGTACTGGACTACTTCCGGAGAACAAATGAACACAGAGAGGAAGATGTGGGGAAGGCTATACCTTGACTACAGAACCTTGGCCTTAGCTAAGACATCAGGATGTCAGCTGAACAGGGAGCTTTCCAACGGAAGTAACTTCAGGATCTGGGCCAGGGTGGAACAGAAGTTGTGGAGTGTGGTGACTGTGTCTGTGTGAGTGTGGGGAATGGTCTCATGGAATCTACTTCACAGCAGAGGAGAGAGAAGCAAGGGCATGCTGGACAGGGTTTCTTTCCTCCCACTCCGAGCTATGACGTCCCCCATGCCCTTACTTCACTCTCCCAGGGTTCTGAAACTCTTCAGGAGGAGGAGGAGGGAGGACATTTCCTACCCAATCCTGATGACTGTAGGAAATATCTTTGTTCCCTTTGGATCTGATACCTCCCCCAAATCCAAAGCCCTGAGATGCGCTGAGGAACGGGGCTAACTCTCCCTGGATCACCGGCTTAGAACATCATGTCTGAGGGAGAAGAGGAGTGGAGGGTGGGTAGGAAAGAAGGGCAATGCCACAGGTTTGTAATGGGAGGAATTTAGAGAGAAAAGAGACGGAGACGGAGGAAAATGGGCTCCCAGTGCCCAGCCCTTCCTGCGTCCTCTTCTCCTCGGTCTAACTGACCCAGCGCGTCTAGCTGAGCATCTTGTGACGATCGAACACCGTCTTCCTCTGCTCCTGCACTTGCAGTTTCCATCGCTGCTGGGCACCCTCCACCCGCTCCAGCACCGTGTTAGCGCGGGGTCCTGTCAGGGCGCCGGCTGTTGCTGCCAGCGAACGGGTGTCCTGCAAAGAAAAATAAATGGCACAGTTGGAGGGTCCTCCAAGCATGAGGAGGAGTGGCTTTCCAGGGCCCAGATCTCCCGCATGTCTCTCTGAGTCAGAAGGGCACAGCTGTTTATGTATCACATGGGGAAACCCCTCCTCTCCCCTTACTGGCTTCATTTCAGCGTTTCTCCAGCACTTTCTGCAGGCAATCTCCTGGAGCCCCCAGCTCCTGCCTCTGGGTCCAGGTGCCTGCATGCAATATCATCCCATTAAAAGTCCTTGGCTTTGTGTATTTTGCTGTTTATGAATAGAATTCCTTGAATCTATTTCTGTGCTCTGAGATGAAGTTGGGCCACTGACTGTTGTTCAGGTGGAAGACAGGGACAAAACACTATAAGAACTGAGACATCTGACTGAATAAGTGACTGGGTCAGCGTGGTGGAATGGGATCCCAGAGTGGCCAAGGGAGGAAGGGGCTGGGCTACTCTGAAATATGGTCACTCAAAGTGGTTACCTAGAAGGCTGGGAACTCTCAAGATTGGGGGAGGGGGGCTCAAGAGAAGTCACAGAGGTAGGGAGGGCCAGGCTCTGTTGGTCATGTGCTCAGTTGAGGTCCTCCAACTCCATCTCTGCAGGGTGGCTGAAGCCTGAGTTAAAAGGCATGTGATTTGCGCAAAGGAGGACCCGTGGTCAGCGTTGGGGGAGAGAACACTGATCTTCATTGGTGGATTCCTCCCTCCCCTAGCTCAGGCAATCTCATTGAGGTCTACAAGGCCCTCAAGGGTACTTTCCTTCTTTATTTATCTAGGGTCTCTAGCTCAGGAGGAGCCTAGGAGGTCAGAAAGATGTTGACAACTTGCTCTTCTGGTCTCATTCTCAGTGAGCCAGAGCTCAGACTCCTATAGAAGAGGAAAATGCAGATAGTTTTGGGCTGGGTCAGAGGCGGCATCCCTAGAAGTGGAGCTCATGCCAAGAAAAGCCATCTATAGAGGGGCAAAAGGCAGAGTGGGGAGTAGGGAATTGAGCATTCAAATTCCAATTCTCCCATTTAACACCTCGGTGCTTTCTTTTCTCCAGTAGCTAACTTTAGGGGTCTTGAAGGTACCTGGGATAGGAAGCATAGGTGAGGAGTGGGGGGAACAGTGAAAGTGACTAATGTGAATCACAATCCAGACCTTCCAGGACTCAAAAACCTGGAGACTGGGAAAATCTGTATCTCTTCCCCCTTTTCAGAAATAATTCAACTGCATTCCTCCTGTCTGACTCTGCCTTTGGGACAGGACCCATTTGTCCATGGTGTACCACAAATAACAAATTCCAGCTCTCATTCACTAACTGGGCAAATTGCTTAACCTCAATGAACCTCGATTTCCTCATTTGTAAAATGGGAATAAGAAAAAAAATACTTGTACTATCTACCTCAGGGAGGAATTGTTGGGAAAACATTTTAACTCTTAAAGCAATATTGAAATGTGAACTATTATCAGTAAGAAGCAACATGGTATATTGTGGAGAAGATGTGGGTTTAGGCCCCCACTCTGGCACATACCAGTGCTAGGATCCTGGGCTTACCTCTTAACTTCCAGACTGTCTAAAATTCTGAAGTCACAGAGAAAGTGCCAACTTTTTTCGGTAAAAGGAGTTTCCTCCATGAGAATCCTCTCTTCCAGTGGAATCACAGTACCCCCTATTATTACCACAATAAAGACCTGTTGCGGGGCCCTTAACAATAGAGGTGTCAAACCCACTCCAGAGGTTCCCAGTGTACTAGGGAACTATTTAACAAAATAAATAAAAGTTCAATAGAATGTAGGTAAGGCTAATATGTGTTTTTCTAAATTAATATGTGACCTGCATGGACCCTCAGGTACTATTTAGTGCCCCTACTCTTTGTTTTTATTTGGGTTTGACACCCCTGCTTCCCAATACTGGGACTACAACATTGTCTTGGGAAAATACTACCTTGAAGGCAGAGAATTCCATTTACAATGGGAAGCAGGCAGTCAATTTCAGAGACACTGAAAGCCTCAACTCCCAGATCTGCCCCTGAACTTGTTGGCCACTTGCTGGCTATATTTCTAGGCTCCATGCCTCTGTTTCCCCAGATGATGACTGAACCTGGGAGTGCATAGCTTCAGGACCAGACTTCTCTTGGAATTCAGGCAAGAGATGAGCAGTTTTAAGAATGGTCTTTCAGCCTTTTCTCCATCTAGAAGGCATCCTCTGCCTACCCATCCCACCCTTGCCTGTAAAAATAGATGCCCGTGCATAAGAAGCAAGACATCAGAGCATTTCCTGGTTGGGATGGTAGGAGGGTGGGTGACTTCTGGATGGTATTATCGAGTAATTCCCTAACCAGTGTTCCTGGGACCCTGGATAATCTTCCCCAGTCCCCTAGGGGAGAAAGAAATCCCTTGGAGGGTTCTTGGAGAACAGACCTGGATTCAGATCCTGGCTTTGTTCCTTATTACTTGGACAAGTCACTTTTACTTCTCTAGTTTGGTTTTCCTCATTTGTAAAAGGAGGAAACTGGCCTGGATGTTCTGTGTTCTTTCAGTTCTAAATCTATTTCACTGGCTTTGTATGGGGGAATAGGGCCTGTCTCAGGCCCTGAATAAGTCAGGACGAGCAACAAACTTGTTACCTTTTTAATTATTCTTGACATTTCTAAAACTTTGCTTTGGATAAATCTCGGAGGACTCTACAAAACAAAACAAAATAAAGCAAAGCAAAACAAAACAGAACAAAATAAAGCAAAGCAAACAAAACAGAACAAAACAAAGCAAAGCAAACAAAACGAGATGTGTGAGGCAGCTTAGCCTGTTAGAGCTTGGGATGTGGAGTCGGGAGACCAGGGTTCAGACCTTGCCTTTGACACTCGCAGAGTGGTCCTGGACACCTCACAGTCTCTCAGAGCTAAATTTCTTCACCCATACAAAAAATGGGAATGATAATAATATCTGCCTCTTCGGATCATTTTGAGGAAATTACTTTGCACACCTTCAAGGGCCATGTAAATGCATGTTACCATGACTACAACGCCTGGCCTAAGTCAGTTACAGAGCTTGTTCCAGACAGGAGTGGGGTTTTCTGCTGAATCTGCTTGGGGTAGGGTGTAGGTCCAAGGCAGGGCAATCAGGATGGAGAAAAGCCTCAAAATCACATTATCTGAGGATCAACTGAAGGGTCTGGGGATATTCAGCCTGGGGAAGAGAAGCTTGGGGGTGGAGCAGGGCAAGATAGGTATATTCAAATATCTGAAGGGTGGCTGATCTGTGGAAGAGGGAATACTTTTCTACTTGCCTCTAAATGGTCGAGATTGGAGCGATGGGTGGCAGTTGTCAAGAGGGAAAATTTCTTGACAATTACAAATATTCCCTCAAAGCTGCCTTGGGAAATAGTTCTGGGTTCCCCTTGATAGAAATCTCCAAGCAAAGGCTAGATCACCTGTCTAAGTTGGACTGGGCAGCTTCCAAAGCTCCTTCCAATTCTGAGATTGTGGGATTCTGATTTCTGGAGTAAGAACACAGGGTAAAGCATCCCAGTTCCCTGGCCACAGCTCACCCTTTCTCCCCCTCAGGAAAGGAGTGATGGAGCACACTTTCCTGGGGAACCTTGGCTCAGATGAGAACCTGGGGTGTGAGCTTCCCTGCTCTAGAGACTACCATTGCACCTTCCTCTTTATCCCTGACCTTTCTGGAGGTTCATCCTCAACCCTCATCCCCACCCCCCCAACCCTCCACCCCCCCACTCTCGCCTTCTCTTCCCCTTCTATCTCGGAACTGCCTCCGTGGAAAGCAGCCTACTTCTCTAATTACCACTTCCCTGCTTCTGAAGCTCCCGAGCCCATGCATTTCCTGAAGGACCCGAGACTGATCTTTGCGGGGGATTAGAGCCGAGGGCCAGGCCCGCGCCCCCATGGGGATTTCCTCCCAGCCTCTTCCCGTCTCTCATCTCCTGCCACACACCTCTTAAGGGATTAACACACCTCTGGGAGCCCAGAGCCGCCCAGCACATGAAACTTTGCTTCTAAGGACCTGAGCTGGCACAGCTTCTGTCATGCTCTGGCTGCCAAGCTGGGGGAGGGGAAGGGAAGGAACGGGATGGGGAGAGAGAAGAAGGGGGTGGAGAAGAGAACGAGCAGGCAGGCGGTCACCCAGGGAGGTGGGATAACTCACCGCAATGGGGCTGGGTGGAAAGTTCATCACCCCCATTAAAAAGCACCCTCTTCTCCACTCACACACATGCCCACATACCATTTACCAAAGTACAAAGTGAGTTAGGAGGTCTCAGCCCTCTATAACACGTTTCTTTAAAGTATTTGGATAACTCTATTTCGATAGAATTCAATAGTTTCCTTTGTACTCCTATGTGTTTTATGTTATGCATTTAAAAACATTCATTTGAGGAGATTCATCAGATTGCCAGGAAGGTCCAGGGCACACAAAAAAGATTCAAAAGACCTCTGTTAAGTGAATCTCTTTTCAGGTGTGGGTTGGGTTGGACAGCCTTGAGGCTACTTCCCAATCTGAGATTCTGTGATATGTCAGAAACACCTCTGTTTCTTTCTCAGGGGAGAAATAGTAACTTGTCTCCATGCAACGTCAGAGCACCTTTCTTCTGCATTCCCTAAAAACACATGTACCCCTACTACAAATAACAAGAGGAACATCAATGGTTTTTGGATCAAATGACTTGGGTGCAAATCACGCTTCTGACCCCCTTCCTGCCCTCATTATCTTAGACAAGTCCCTCCTTGTCTCTGGATCTGTTTTCTCATGTGTAAAATATCAAGGGATTAGAGTGGAGGGTCCAACCATCCCTTCCAGCTCTAAATCTATGATCTCAACTCTGGAGCTCCCCTAGTGCCCAGCACAGAGCTTGGAAGAAGAGATTTTTAACTGTTAATGAACTGAATTGAACTGACTAAAGAGTTAAGCAGAATTATGTCCCAAACTCTGTGTGACATTTCTTTTCTCTGACTCTGTCTCCATAGGAGACACTGACATGAAAAGAAATCCAATGGGTATTGTTTGCATGGCTGGCTAGGTGACTGGAGACATCTTGGGAAGGGCACTGATCCGCTAACTGTCCAGGGAAGGGAATCAGAAGGGGGGAGGGTGCTGCGGACCATGCCATATCACCCCATGATGTCAATAGTCCTCTTAAAAATAAAGAACAAAATAACAATGAAGGAACTAGTTTGCGAATAGCCTGAGAGAGGAGGTAGGAGGAGATTGCGACGCTAAGCGTCTGAATGTCTGTCATGCAGAAGAGGTATTGGACTGATTCTGCTTGGACATGGGGACCAGAGCTAGAAGCAGTAGGAGACAGCTGTAAAGAGACCATTGTGAAAAAAAGACTTCTGGAGTGGAACGGGTGGCCTCTGTGGAGGCATTTTCTGTCACAGGAGGTCTTTAAGGAAGAGTTGGGTGATCGCTTGATGACATAGAGAAGAATAAATGGCCTCTAAGTTTCCTCCCAACACTATAATTTTATGGACAACTAATAAAGGAGATTTCCAGCGACTATGGTGTAAACCTCCACCTGGATGGAGAGGTTACATAGCGCAATAGAAAGAAGGCTGGATTTAGTGTCAGGGGTAGTGTTGTGGTTCAACTCTCCAAGACCCCGTTCGAGGTTTTCTTGGCAGAGATACTGGAATGGTTTGCCATTTCCTTCCCCAGCTCATTTTACAGATGAGGAAATGGAGGCAAACAGGGTTAGGTGACTTGCCCAGGATCATAACGTTGGTAAGTACCTGATGCTGGATTTGAATACAGGTCTTCCTGACTCAAGACAAAGTGCTCTATCTACAATGCCACCTAGCTGCTTAGAGTTAGAGGTCCTGGGTTCAAATCCTAGCTCTGTCATTTATTGTGACCTTAGGATAGGTTTTGGTTACCTCACCTGTAAAATAAAGAGATTGGGCTGGATAACTCCTAAGATCCTTTTAGCTCTACGATTGTGATTATCTGGACTCTGAAGATTAAACTATTTTCCTCTTACTCATTCAACAATATCCACTCACTTCCAGAGTGTCTGTGAGGTAGTTAGCTAGTGCTGGACTTATAGCCAGGAAGACTCAAGTTCAAATCCAGCCCTAGACATTTCCTAGTCGTGTGACTTGGGCAAGACCTTTAACTTCTACCAGGCTCAATTTCCTCATCTGTAAAAATGAGGGGGGTTAGACCTAATGACTTCTAAGTTCCCTTCTAGCTCTAATCCTATGCTCTATGAGCCTATGGTCTTCACCTACCAGGCCAGCTAAGGTTCTACACCTGATCTCCCTTGTTGATGAGAAAGGATCGTGCATTGGCTACTCTTTTAATGTGCAGTTTCCTGGATCGGAGGGCTGAGCGCCCCCTTGCATGTCTGTGTCTCCCCAGTGGAGGATTGGAATCCATCAGGGAGCCAAGAATAAGCAGCATTAAGGGAACATGCTGAAATCCACCACATTACCACAGCGTCATTTGTTTTCCCTTTATGTAAAGTCTTAACAAACAGCTCCTAAGTGGGGGAAAAGCTGCTGCTGAGTGGTCCTGTGTTTCCACTGCTAATAATCTGATTAAAAGGTATTAAAGACACCACATCTGCTCTAGAGATGCATCAAATCAGAGCCTAATCCTTGCTCCCTCTCCAGAGAGAGAACAGTGGGGTAGGGGCAGGATTCTTCCCAATCCCCTTATTTCCCTTCCTCTCCCACCTAGGCCCATCCCCAAATTCTGTCTCTGGAAAACAATGGGAGCTATATCCAGCAACAGAAAAAGTGGTCTACTGGACAGGGATGGGGTGAGAGAGACTAGCAATCCTGGATTCAGGCAACAGCAAATGACTCTAAAAGTGATGGGGATCTGGACCCAGTCAGTCACCTTGTCCGTGTACACAACTTTAACTTTCTTTTTTGTTTTAATTTTAAGGAGGAAAGACAATATATTTTGCCCTCCTGTTCCTAAGCGAGACTAATCTACTTCCCAGATCCCACCAAAGGTAAACATGGAACTCTCATGCAGTCACCCCTCTTTTCTAGTTCCCTTGGACTTATGAGTCATCATGGCCATATTAAATTACACAGGGCCAAGGAAGGATTGTGGGGGATGCCAATGTTGACTTCCGTCCAAACTGATATCAATCTTAATTGATTACCCTTTAGGTTTATTAAAGACATGTGTGTATGTCTTTAGATAGGAAGATCTTTAATGTTAGCATCCATGTTCTATCCTTCTTTGGATCCACATACATGATAATGACCAGTTATTGTTAAATATAAGTCATTTTTAGTCTTCACTTGGTCTTTCCTTTCTCCAGGTTGAAGGATCCCCACCCTTTAATTTTTTTTTCTAATCACCATTATACCTAAACTGGAGCCCTTCTCTACATAATAATAGCTACCTAACACTTACATTTAAGCTTTTTAAAATGCTTAAATGTGTTATCTCTTTTTATCATCACAACAGCCCTGGGAGGAAGATACTATTACAGCCCTCAATTTACCATTGAGGCAACTGGAAGTTAGGTGACTTGCTTAGGGTCACCCAACTAGTAAGGCAAATTTCAAACTCAGGTTATTCTAAGCCTAAGTCCAGCACTGTATGGAATGTACTACCTCACTGCTACATCTCTCTCTTAGGGTCAATATCACATCTATCCTATAGACTCCTGGAACTGGAAGGAACCTAAGGGGCCATCATATCCAACTTGGGCAAATTCGGTACCCAGACCTGAACCAAGTAACTGGGTCTGGTCTAAGCTGAACCAATAATGATGGTGATGATAGCTAACACTTACATGGTGCTTTAAGGTTTACAAAGCACTTTTCTATACTTATTTGAGATAGTTTCTTGGTTTATGGAGGACCAAGCTATGAGGCCTAGGGAACAGCTAGGTGTTTGTATGAATAACTTATCCTCCTCTCCCTTCAAAGAAGGTTAAACCTATGCATCTGAAAAAAAACACAACAAAAACCCTCTGTTTGTCATTTCTGCCCAAGCAAACATGCTCACTTCCTCCTTTCAAAGGGTGTCTGAGCTCTGAGATTAGCACTAATGCGGCTGGAATCCCAGAAAAGGCAGCCCACAGCAATCAGGAGGCTGGGGTGGCTCTTGCCAGAGTTTTCAAAGGGAAAGGGACAGGCTTTCATCTCCCTCTGGGGACACTGGTAAGGGCGCCTACCTGCCGCCTTTGCGATCACTGTGGCCTCTGGGAGAACTTCTTGGCCAGAATAATTGTGCCTGGAGAACCAACGGGTTACCTGGAACTCTTGACCCTAAAGATGTAATTCAGTCATCTGATCCCAAACCTGACGGTATCTGGGTGGATCTCATAGGCTGACTAGATTCTGAAGTCAGCTCTGGACCCTCAGAGAGAAAAGAGTTTGAGGTCAAGGCATCATTTTGAGGGATATGGTGGAACCCTGACTTTCAAGGAATCCTGGATGTCCTAGGTTGGATTCTAATAGGTCATCTAGTGCTCAGCTGTCCTTTCCTTCCCAGGGAGAAACCTAAATTCCTACTGTTGTAATCAAAGTCCCTTTGTTCTCTCCTTAAAGGACACTTTGATGAGATGGGTTACTGAGCTTCTTTAGTTTAGTGCACTGGGGGACCAGTACCTGCCATAGACATCATGGCATGGTGCACCAGACAAGTAACTGTTGTTTTATCCTTCGTTGAAGAAGAGGACTGTGACATCAGTAAGGTGATGCCATGAATTGCCAGTGAACTAGATTGAAGTGAGGCAGGGCTGTGCAAAGTCACCAGCCTCACTCTCTCCTCTGGAGCCATCTGGGTCCAGTGGCCAGACATCAATCAGCACAACTGGAGATGGCCCCTAGACAAGTAATGGATTTGGAGTCAGAGAACACAGGAGCTCTCCTTGTCATTAATTAAATTATTATAAGTATATAAATTATAAATATTATTAATTAAAGGATAATATCCTTATAGGGTTCAAATCAGGAGTCCTACAGTCAAAAACAAAAAGGCCAAAATGGGTCAGAATTGGGAGTTCTTCAGAATATCAAAATTCAGGGCACCTGGGTGCAGAAAAAGATTTAAATTCAGAGACCAGCACAGGGTCAGAATGTAAAATACAGGCAAAGCTTCTTGTCTTATTCCACTCGTTCCCCTAAAACTTTAGTCTTTTATGGTGACTGCTCACTTTCCCTATACCAGCTCTGCATTGATGTGCTGGCATGATTTCATGCCAGGTCACCAGCATCCTCATTAACTCAGCTGTAAGAGGAAGGCTCTGGGTTTAGATACTGGTTTGGCTCCTAGCTCTGACACTTCTTTAAATCACTTGATTTCTCTGGGCCTCAGTTTCTTTACCTGTAAAATGAGGATGTTAGATTCAGGGGGTCTTAACTTGGCATCAGTGAACTTATTTATTAAAAAATTTTTTTAAGAACTGTCTTTCCATGCTTTTTCAATATATGTTTTCCTTTGCATTCGTATGTATTTTATTTTGTGCATTTAAAAACTATTTTGAGTAGGCCATAGGTATCACCAGCCTTCCAAAGACATCCATGACATAGAGAAAGCCTCTGTCTCAAAATCTTGTGATATTCTTACCAACATAACAATCACTCTTCCTCCCATCCTTTAAGCAGGTCATGAAATTCTACCTCTTCTAGGAATCCAAAAAGGAGATAACTTTTCCCACCTCAGTGTTCGCTAAACATGAAATTCCCATAGCTCACTCAAGGTCGTCCACTGATTCACATAAACCTTTGACTTAAGCAGAGTATAAATATTATTTTTTTCTATTTACTGCATATATGTCCTCTATGTGTTTGCCTGTGGAAGTGAGTGTCTTGGATGTCAAGGCCCTAAGAGGGTAGGGACTGTGCTTGCATAACTCTTAGTATAGTGTCCAACATGATGCCATGTGTAGTAAAGTTTGACTTCGTCACAGTTTCTTGCTTGAAAGATAAGAATTGACAGGGATAGATGAAGGGGATGGGAGTAGAAGGCAATGAAAGAAAAACAGCCATTTAGGAATTATCATGTGGAGGAACTACACAGAAACTCAGGGGGTATCAGGTAGGAGATGCCACTGGACCAGATTCCCAAGACGACCCAGAGGATATCAACAGGTTTAAAGTCCTCAGGGGGTATTGGCACCCATTCCAAATCCACTCACTTCTGGCCTGCTGGTGTTTTATTTCATAGGGCATGGATTTGACAAAACAAAAATCTCTGGCAGGAGGGGTCTCTATGGAGGTAAGTCTAAGTTATTCCCAGAATCTGAACCAAAGGCTCCCTCACATCAGAACAGAGTTATAGAACAGAATTGTAGAACATCAGAGGTCATGACAGTGAAAAATGCACTTGACTGGAGTCAAAGAATCTGATTTCAAATTCTAGCTCTTGGTATTTAATATCTATGTGACTTTGAGCAATTCACTTAATGTTTCCTGGCTTTCATTTTCTCATGTTGAAGATAAGGAAGTTGAATTGTATGAGTTCTAAGGGACTATCCAGCCGTGAATCCACTGTGTCTAGGGGGTCTATGAACTTGGGTGGAAATAAATACATCTTCATTTTCACTCTCATCTAACTAAAAGCATTTACTCAATAATTTAAAAATATTATTCTGAGAAGACGTGGGTAGACTGGCTACCCCTATAGACTGCCAATGGGGCTTATAACACACCTCTATAAAGGAGACCTGCTTGGCTTTCAAAGTCATTTACAACCTGACCCCAGACTATCTCTCCATTACACTCATTTCTATACTCTTCAGTTAAGCCAAACTGGCATATTCTCTGTGACCTAGCTACTATTCCTATCACATGACAGATGAGTAAACTGAGATCCAGAGAAGTAGCACAGCTTGATCTAAAGCTAGGTCTTCTGATTTCTAAAGGGGTCCTGTCAGCCTGAGGATCCAGTGATTTCATATAAAATACAAATAATAATATTTATATAGTGCTTACTATGTGCCAGGCACTTTGCTAAGTACTTTAAAATATCATCTCATTTGATCAACCATGACCTAAGTCAGAGGGGTCTAACAAGCAGCCCACAACCGCCCTGGGCTCAGTCACAACCATACTCAGATGAAAATGTAATTGGGAAATATTTGGCAAAAGAAATAAAAACAGAATAAAACATAGCATTACATTTTAAAACTAAGTCAATATGCGACCTACAGAGATCCTTACGTACCAACTATTGGTTCCCACGTCCATTTGAGTTTGACATCATTGATCTAAATCATGGTTCCCGATTTTTTGTGTGTCTGGTGACGTCTATGGATCCCTTCTCAAAATAATGTTTTAAGTGCAATCCACAGAATTTACAATGCAATATACAGGATTACAACTGAAACCAATTAGGTTTAATTGAAACTAACAAAGTGCTTTTTAAAACAAATTCTCAGCCCTCCCCTCCCTGCAACCAACCCAAAATGTATTCATGGGTGAAGAGGGAATAGATTCGAGGATCTGGGCTGAAATCAGACAGGTCTTCCGAGTGGAGGGTGTGGCCAAAGTACTCCTAGGCCATCCACCTCTCAGTTGAACTAGACTTCCTCAGGTCTACTCTCCCCTCCTCTCCTGCCCTTAGCTTCCTGTTGATCTGATTTTGACTGAGGGTGGAGCAGAGAGGATGAAAATTTCGCTATTGGGGGGGAAAGAGGGGGATCCTATGTTTTGGGAAGGGGTGGCGCTGACAGTTGGGTGGTCTGATGTTCAAGGGAGGAAACTTCAGCTCCTACCTGGTTATTAATGTGCAGTAATAGCACCCCTGATAGAGGAGGGGCATAGCTAATAAACACATGGTGATTAGGGGTAATGTGGTAATTGCAGTCCTGGCTGGGGGTGTAATTGAGAGATGCTGCATGGTGATTATATAGCCTGATGCTGCTATTTCCCTGGAATGCATGGCTCTCAGGCATGGCCTTTGTTATGTCTCTAACCGCCATGGATACAAAGCCAGAGGGAAGGGTGTCAGACTCTGTGGCAGGGGCAGAGGAAGAGGGGCCATGATCATACAATCCAAGACTGAGAGGTGGAAGAGAACCTAGAGTTAACCTAGCTAACCCTCCTTGATTTTAGAGATAAGGCCCCGGAGGCCCAGAGGCCATGCAGGTGACCCACAAAGGGTCACACAGGTTGTCAGAGTTAGAATTTAAACCCAGGTCCTCTCATTCCAAATCCACCACTTCAACAATATCTGTCTTCAAACGGACAAAAGTCTGTCTCTTGCTCCAGAAGACAGAACTAACCCTAGTGAGCAGAAGTTACAGGGAGACAGATGTCAAGTCAATATAAGAAACAACTTCTTAATGATAGGTGCTTCCTCCAAATAGGACAGGCTGCCTGAGGAAGTGGTGAGTTTCTATCCCTGGAAATGATCAAGCAAGAGGCCAGATGACCAAAACTGGAGAGAGAGATTTTTACAGGGGATGGGAAGTTGGACCAGGTCAGGGATTAATTTTATCAGTTTATCAGGGCAGCTAGGTGGTGTCATCGTGCACAGAGTGCTGGGCCTGGAGTCAGGAAGACTCACCTTCCGGAGTTTAAACCTTGCCTCAGACACTTACTAGCTGAGTAACTCTGGGCAAGTCACTTAACTCTTTTTCCCTCAGTTTCCTTATCTGTAAAATGAGCTGGAGAAGGAAATGGCAAATCACTCCAGTATCTCTGCCAAGAAAAACCCAAATGGGGTCATGAAGAGTTGACCATGACTGAAATAGGTGAACAACAATCTCGTTTGATTCCCTGGGATGCCTTCACCTTATTACTCTAGCCAGAATTGACTCTTCCTCCCCCTTGCTTTCCTGTGGGACAGAGTGTGATTGTTTCATTTAAGCCTTGTTGTGTATTTCTCTGCCTTATGGCTACACAGGCACTGAGCTCATCCCTCCTTACTAGTTTGTACAAAGAGAAGCAGTTGTCAGAGTACCCAGAGTGTCAGACTTAGAACCTGGAGACCAGGGTTCCAATCTTGTCTCAGATTCTGACAATGAAGTCGCTTAATCTCTTCATGTTTCAGTTCCTGTATCAGCAAGGTGGGGAATAATACCTTCATTTCCTGCCTCTTGAGGAAAATATTCTGTAAACCTTATAATGTTATAGCAATATGTGATCCTATTATGGAAATGCTTTATAAGCTGGGAAGGACTATATAAATGGGACCCATTCGTTCTGAATAGAAGCCACAGAGCTAAC
Source organism: Bettongia penicillata ogilbyi (assembly GCA_023548195.1). Classification (NCBI taxonomy): domain Eukaryota; kingdom Metazoa; phylum Chordata; class Mammalia; order Diprotodontia; family Potoroidae; genus Bettongia; species Bettongia penicillata. Next base: position 1,662,085 of record JAJHZJ010000123.1, read on the forward strand.
CACTTCATTTTATTTTATCAAACTTTTTTCAATAGACAAAAATCTATTTCCTCTCCCTCTTACGTCACCCCACCCCAACTAAAGAATAAAAACAGACCCTTGTAACAAATATGCATAGTTAAGCAAAGCAAATCCCCAAATGGCTAGGTCCCAAAATAGATCTCATTATGTACCCTGAGTCCCTGACCTTTCTTATCTGGATATGGGTAGCATATTTCATCATTGGTCCTTTGGAATAGTGGTCACCTCAATTTACATATGAGGAAACTGAGGTCCCAGAGGCTAACGGATATGCACATACAAGTGGCATTTGAATCCAGGTTTCCCACCTCAAGCCCCTCAAGGACCAGACCTATATCTTAGATATCTCTGCATTCCTTATAGCATCTACCTACCACAGTGCCTAGCAAAGAGTAGGTACCCAATATATGTTTATTAAAAGAATAAATGAATTTACCACCTCCTCAATTCCTCTTCCCTCCCTCCCCAAATACTGTTTTTTCTTCTTCCTGGTACACTAGACTTCTAGTTTCTGTTTTTATCAACATATTGCAGTATTTTGGCTAACCTGCTTCCTTTCTTGCCTGGTAGGGGACAAATGAGAAAGATGGAGAATCTCTTAAACCAAATAGATTTAAACCTGTGCACTGTGGTGCCCTGGCCTAAGGTATTAGCAAAAATTCAAGGGAGTCTCTTGGAACATCAAAGTGAAAAAAAACCAACCTCTTGGACTGATTCCTAAGTTCTTGTTCAAATATTTATGTACATGAACATTTCTAGGTATCTGGGGTGTATGCATGAAAGAGGGAACAAAGTAAGTAGGAAGCACAGTACAATGGAAAGAATGGTGGGTTTGTAACTGGAAGGCCTGAGTGCAAATTCTGGCTTTGCCACTTACTGTGTGACACTGGGCAAATCATTTAATCTCTTTATGTCTCAGTTTTTTTCATCTGTAACATAAGGAGCTTGGTTTCACATAGCACTTTAAAGTCTGTAGAGAACTTTACATGTTATTTCATTTGATTCTCACACCAACCCTGGGAGGCAGGTGCTACTACTATCTTCATTTACAGATGAGGAAACTGAGTCAAACAGAAATTAGTTGGTTTCCACTGGGTCACACAGTTAATAAGTGTCTGAGGCTGGCTTTAAACTCAGGTCTTCCTGACGCAAAGTCCAGTTTTCTATCCATTGCAATACCAACTGCCTCTAGGTCCCTTTAAGCTCTAAATCTATGGTGCTATAAATAAAGGCTGTAGAAGGAACATCAGGTGGGAAACTGCCAAGTAAGCCCACTTAGGACAAGTTTAATAGAAATAATCAGTTTAACTGGACAAAATAATAACTGTGACTGTTATTACTCTTTATGGTATTACTGTGTAGTCATTTCAGCCACAACTGACTCTTTGTCACCTTGTTTGGTGTTTCCTTGGCAAAAGACACTGGAATGGTTTGCCATTTTCTTCTCCAAATTATCAGCAGAGCTAGTATTTATGTAAGGGTTTAAGGTTCGCACTGTGCTTTACACATCATCTCATATGATCCTCATGACAACTCAATGAACTATCAGGATGAGGAACGTGTGGTCCTCCAGGTCCTCGAGTGAGGCCCTTTGACTCCAAACATCACAGAACAAATTCCCTTCATAAAAGAATTTGTTCTGTAAAACTTGGACTCCCTCAAAAGGCCCCACTCAAGAACCTAGAAGGTCACATGCGGCCTCAAGGCCATAGGTTCTCCACCTCTGAGCTAGATGCTATTATTAATTATACTCCTTTTACAGATGAGGAAAGAGGCTGAGGGAGTGACTCATCTAAGGTCACACAGCTAATGAGCTAAAAGAGGCTAAGATGAGATTTGAACTCAGATCTTTTGGATTTCAAGTCTATCACTCTACCTACTACTGCACTTAACTGCCTAATGCCCTGAAGGGATGCAGTGCCCTGGGGGCACACAGTTGGAGAAGAGATGTGCAGAGACCTCTTCTGATAGCCCAGTAACACCTCCCACCATCCCCCTCTCTCCACCGTTGTTACCTCATTCTCCTCCTCATTGTGCAGTCGCTGAGTGTAGGCATCTGGTTTTCTGATCAAAGGGTCTACCAGCATGAGGAAGGCCATGTACAGGAGCAAGGCACCCACCACAGACAGGTAGATGACAATGATGAACTGAGAAGAAAGGACACAGCTCAGAGAGGGAAGGAGAGAGCTGACTTCTGTTTGAGGCACTGGGAGACAGAGATAAAGGGAGGACCAAATTCTGCCCTCTCTGAACTTCTAGTCTGATGAAGGAGATTGTCCCCCATCCCACCCTGCCCCCAAAATAGAAAGATTTGAAAACATGAATAAGGGCAAATTCAGGTGTAAACCATGTTCAGAGGGAGTGTGGGAAAAACAGTAGGCACTGAAGATTTCCTAGAGGGAGAAGAATTGAATAAGCATTTATTAAGCACTTATTGTATGCCAGGTACTTTGAAAATTTTACCTCATTCAATCCTCAAGACTACCCTGTGAGGTAGATGCTGCTAGTATCCCCTTTTTTTCAGTTGAGGTAGTGAGGCAGATAAAGAGCAAATGACTTGCCCAAGGTCACTTAGTACATGTCTTGAGGCTGGATTTGAACACAGGTCCTCTTGACTCTAGGCACAGTGCTCTACCCATTGTGTTATCTAGACACTGGATCCTAAGGATGAGTTCACAGCAAAGTTTAGAATGAGGCCTTTACAGAAGTCATGGGACAGCATCCCTTTGGGAGGATGGACTATGGCATGCCACCAGGCAGAGGAGAGGGCAAGCTGCCTCATGGAGCACTATGGGGGGCTTGTCCAAAGGTTTTTCTACTTGGAGTAGGGAGTCTGATGTGTGATGTAGTAAGTAATTAGGCCAATTCAGGAAAAAGGAACATGGAAGGACTAGAAGCAGAAACTGAGGTTTAATCTAATAAAGATGATGATGATGATGGTGGCAGTGACAATAACTGACACTTGGATAATGTTTTAAAGTTTGCATTTACATATGTTAAATCATTTGATTCTCCCAACAGCCCTAGAAAATGGGTTCTATTTTTATCCTCATTTTACAGACAGTGGCTAAGAGAAATTAAATGATGTCCCTAGGGTCAGCTAGAAAGTGACATCTAGAAAGTGTCCAGGGAGGTGTGAACTCAGCGATTCCTGATTTCAAGGCCCCTCTTCATTCAACTGTATCACTTAATTACATCCTATGTGGACATAAACATCCATTTTAAATATACAAGCAAATCAATGTTTGGGGGATATTATTCTTATTGTACACTTATATTGTATTATTCTACTGTATATAGACAGATTTGATGAGGGAGAAACCATGACTCCGGGATTCTGCCCTCAGAAGGATTTGTAGCTGTAGGAGCCTGGACAACTGTTCACAGTATCTTCTGTGGAGGGGCGGAATGACTCAACAGAGAATCAAGACTCAAAGAGAGTCAAACTATAATCTTATGGGAGAGAGCTAAAAGTTCCACGACTGGCCCTGGCCCTGGTTAACTAGGAGAGAGAAAACAGTGTGGGTGTGGTTGTAAGCATAGGACTTCTGGGAGGTATCCCTAGCTCTCCATCCCTGGTCAAAGGCATTTAGAATTTGGATTTGTTCATTCTTGAGGCCTAGATATCCCTATCCTTTATACAAGGGGAAGTATTCCTGATTTCCTGGGTTGGTTGCTGGTTACTAGTGTAAAGCTGGGCAAATTGCTTGGTCTCTCTAGGCCTTGGTTCTCTTACCTATAAATTGATAGGGTTGGGCTAGATGACCACTATGATTCCTTCTAGTTCTAAGTCTATGATCACATCATTCTTGCCTATCAACCCATCCTAAGTGGGTAGCAAGAAAGGAGGTCAGATCTACAATAGGCTTGGGTGGGGGGAGGTCACCTAGGACAAATCACTGGAGGGAAATCCATGGGATTAGGAGAACATGTCTGATGAGGTCTTAGGGCTGGGAAGTCCCTTCTCCCTCAAACAGAGTGAGGTGACATCTGGCATAGAGGGTATGGCATCTGGTCCCCAGAGGGTGTGGCCCCACTGGAGGGAGTTCAGAGAGAGAAAGAGAGAGAGAAAAAGAGAGAGAGGGAGAGAGAGGGAACCTGCTTAAGGGAGGGGCTGACTCAGGAGGGAAGATGAAAGGAATTGAGTCTGCATGAGTTGACAGAGTGATGATTAAGGGGTGTGTGTGTGTGTGTGTGTGTGTGTGTGTGTGTGTGTGTGTGTGTGTGTGTTTGGGGGGGTAAAGAATAGACATCTGTTGTTTTTTTTTTTTGAAAGGTGTGAACACAAGAAGTTAACATAGGAAAGGAGGTGCTCTCTGAGAGGTCAGGATAAAGACAACCAGAGGGAAGGTCCCATTATTTAGCCTGAAAGAAGCTAATGGACACCTAATAATTTACAAATTCACAGGGGCTGCTGTGCTTTACTGTATAAAATCAAAAAATTCCAGATGAAAAGGCCTTTGGACATTATTAAGTCCAACCCACCCCCAAACCAGGGTCCAGTCCACAATATACTCCAAAGATGGCCCTCGACTTTACTGAAGACCTTTACAGATATAGCACTCCTTACTCCTTCAGGTAGTTTATTCTACTTTTGGACAATTCTAATTGTTGGCTAAGTTCTTCTTTAAGTGGGGTTGAAATCTACCACTCTGCAGATTTTTCCCAAGGATCCTCACCCTTCCTTCAAGGATCCTCCTTGGAAATGGCAGCAAGAAAGGTTTATTTAGAAAGTAATGAGAACTTCCTGGCTGAGGCAGATTGTCTCTTTGCATGGAGGTCTTTTTTATGAAAAGAGGAGAGGTAGATTGGAGAGAGAATCTACCTTAGAGCTAGAACCTGGGTTCAAGTCTCCCTTCTGACATCCACTGGCTAGGTGTCCTGGGGCAAGTCACTCGAGCAAGTCTCAAGCAATTTCCCAAGACAGGTACTGACTTACGTTGGTATGCCAATGAAATCACAGATTTGGTCCACATTTTGTTTTCAAGTATCCCCTGTAGTTAGATTGGATGCAATCTTGACTAGAGTAGGGGATAGATAACAGAATCATTAGAGATGCTGCTCAACCTATTAAGTGATTTATAGTATTTGTTTCCTTAATTCATTGATAGCTAAGGGGGCACAATGAATAGAGCTCCGGGCCTGGAGTCAGGAAGACCTGAGTTTCCTGAATTCAAATCTGGCCTCAAACAATTCCTAGCTGTATGACCCTGGGCAAGTCATTTTGCCAAGAAAACCCCCAAAAGGGTCACAAAGAGTTGAACATAACTGGAATGACTGAACAACAACTCCTTAATTCACTCATTAAAAAAACCCAACTTGGGGATGGAGATTTGGGAAGTATGAGGATAAAAGCAGACAGAGAAGGGAAGGAGTTTGAAGGAACAGTGGTCCCAGATATCCCAGCTCCCAGGTTCCATCCTGATCAATGAGGTCCCTGAAGCTTCCTTGACCTTTTAGAAAGGAAATATCAGGCTAGAAGAGGTTTCTACCATCACATTTTTACAAGCTTCTTGAGAGCTGTCATGATTTCACTTTGACCTTGGCCTTGCCAGTGATTAGAATTGGGCCTGGAACATAGTAAGTACTTAATAAATATTTACTGATCACATGGTGAATGTGGAAATATGTTTTGCATGACTACCCATGTGTAATGAGTATCAGTTCTATTGCTTGCTGCCTTCAGGGGTGGAGGAAAGGCCAGAGAGAAGGAGAGGATTAGGAATTCAAAATTTAAAAAAAATGTTTGCTGATGGATTGATTGGAACTGGACAAAGCAAGGGATAGAACCCTAACCATTCTTCCTAGGCCCCTTGACACTGTTGGAAAGAAGCCAGAGTGAAGAGGCCTGCTGGGAAAGCCAGAGAAGGATAGAAGCACCCCTGTGGGAGAGGGGACCAACCAGCAGGACCTGGATTGGTGGGGAGTTGGAGAATGGGGGAAGGCAGGGATTGGGGATAGGTACCTTGATGGTGGTGGTGCTTCTTTCCTCATATTTACATTCACACAGCAGGCAGTAAGCCTCCACATCATGGCCTGGCACAGGCATTGGTTCCACCACGTGTAAACAATTACTGCAAGAAAGGGAAAGGAAAACAAATCAGGGGAAAGTCGACACTTAGAACTGTGTGACCCTGGGCAAGTCACTTCACCCTGTTTGCCTCAGTTTCCTCATCTGTAAAATAAGCTGGAGAAGGACATGGCAAACCACTCCAATATCTCTTCCAAGAAAACTTCAAATAGGAGAGTTGGACATGACAGAACAACAAAGAGACAAGGAAAGGGAGAAAGGAAAGGGGAAAAATGGGAGAGATTAGAGATGATCTATGTGGCCCCAGGGAGCAGAACCGGGTGCTACGGGGGAAAGGTGGAAAGGGGAAAATTTAGTCTTGATGTAATGAAACAAACTTCCTAACAATGAAAGCCGTCCCCAAATGGAAGGGGGTGAGTTCCCTCTCCTTGGAAGTCTTCAAGCGAGGCAGGATGCTCACTTGTCATTCTGTTAATAATAATAACAACAGCATTTATATAGCACCTACTATGTGCAGTGCACTATGCTGAGCACTTTACAAATACCTCATTGGGTCTTCACAACAACCCTGGAAGATGGGTGCTGCTATTGTCTCCATTGTATAGTTGAGGAAACTGAGGCAAACTGAGATTTAAGGGACTTGTCCAGGATCACCTAGCTAGTAAGTATATAAGGCAAGATTTGAACTCAGATGATCAGATGACCCTGTGGAGACTGACCCTGCCTTTCAATAGTGGGGCAGGAGCCAGTTGATTAGGACACAGTGAAAATCAGGCAGATGGCATATGAATGGGATAGAATACTGTGGCGCTATAAGAAATGGTGACGGGATGGTTTCAGAGAAAATTGGGAAGATGTATAAACTAACACTGAGGGAAGTAAGCAGAACCAGGAGAACAAACTATACAGTAACGACAATATTGTAAAGACATCTTTGAAAGACTTAGGAACTCTGATCAGGGCAATAACCAACCGACTGCAAAGGACTCATGATGAAACATGCTACCTGCTTCCTGATGGAGAGGTGATGAGCTGAAGTGCAGCCTGTGAAGTTGTTTTCTGTTGTTTTGGTTTTGGATGTAGCCAATATGGGAATTTATTTTGCTCAACTATACTTGGGTTAGGGGAAGAAATATCTCCATGTTTGCCACTGGATTCTGCTTTTCTTTCTCAATGGAGCAAGGGGGCAGGATGGAGAGAAGGCAGGTTTTCACTATCAAAAAATTTTTTCTAACTTTTTAAAATAAAATTTAAATAAATTTAAATAAATTTTTTTTTAAAATAAAAAACACCCGGGAGATGACTGAAGAGGTCAACTAGCTGAGGAGAGAGGAGGAAATGGAATCAAGGGTACCAGCCCAGGGAGCAGTATTTGCAAGAAGAGCCACTACCTCCTCCAAGGCTGGAGGAAAAGAGGGTGGAAAGGAATTAAGAGAGTAGAGCAACAGTTGGGGTTGGAAAGTTTCAAATACCCAGAAGAGCCGCATCGACCACATACCACATTAGAACATAAGCAATTCTAACATTCATTTAAAAAAAAATTTGAGTTTCAGGTTTTCTCCCTTCCTCCTTCCCTCCCTTTCTTCCTAAGACAGTAAACAACTTGATATAGGTCATATATGTGCAATTGTGTAAAACATATTTCCATATTTGTCATGTTATGAAAGAAGAAACAGAACAAAAGAAAAAAAAATGAAAAAAGTAAAGTGAAAATAGTATGCTTTGCTCTGACTGGCATGGGAGAAGCAGAGGGGGATGAAAAGATGAATTAACAGGAGCTGGGAGAATGGGACAGTGGAAAGATGGCAGCCCTAGACCAAAGTTTCACCAAAGAGAGACTTTGTTGCTTGGGAGAATGTTTGGGAAAGGGTAGAAGTGACAGTGGGGACAGATAATTAGAAGCCACATTTTGGTGCCTTTGTCTTTGATCCTGAAGTATTTTCCATCTCCTTGGGTCCTTCTAAAAGATATCAGACACCAGAACACTCTTTGTGGAGTAGGAATCTCAGGTGAGAGAAATGTAGAAAATGAACATTATCTGCAGATGGAGTGGGTGGTGAATACAGTAAGAGATTCGTAGACAAGAAGACCTGGGTTCCAGTCCAACCTCTGTTGCTTACTAGCTGTGCAACCTTGGGCAAGTCCTCCCTGGGCCTCAGTTTCCTCATCTGCAAAATGAGGGGACTGGATGAGGTGGTGTAGGAGATAGAGCATTGTATGGACTTGGAGTTGTGCCTCAAATGCTCACTAGCTGGACAATTCACCAAACCTCAGGAAAAGGAGGAGATTGGATTCAAATACCTCTAAGTACCTTTCTGGATCTCAGTCTATGAGGTCACTGTGGACCAGTTATACCACTGGATTTTAGGATTGGAAAGAATTGTAGAGATTATTCAGACCAACATTACCCTCCCCAGAGGAATCTGGGGCACAGAGAGGTTAAGCAAATTGTCCAAGGGTACACAGGTTGTAAGGGGTAGAGCTGAGATTTGAACCCAAGGTCTTCCAACTCCAAATCCAGTGCTCTTCCATTACAAAAATGGTTCACCCTTCTCCCAACCCATCAATTTCATCAGTTCCAATGACACTGTGAGAGTGATGTCCTAGGGAATAACTATGGAATCTATGAGTAAGCCAGGAAAACAGTAAAAAGGAGGTTTCAGCACTTCAAAAGATTACAGATATCACCCTGACTGCAAGGCCTTCCTGCTTAACTCTTCAGGAGTTTCTGTGACCAAAATAAGTGTATCACCAGGCAGTCCTCCATGTGATGAGTCTGTTCAAACATAGCAGGGCTATTGTGCATTGGTGGTGTGGCTGGTGGGCCATTGATGTCCTACCTGGTAGGACCCGGCAAAACTTGTGACCCACCTCCAAGATCTCCAAGAAGTCAGGGTGCCCTCCATGGCACAGTGAGACAAGGGGGAGAAACCTTTTAGGGACAGTTTAAAGGCAAGAAATTGGTGGTGTTAGAATTTGTACGATGTATATGACACCACGTATACCATACATTTTAAAGGAATGTCAGGAAGACGTCCTTCACAAATACAAACTATTTAGTCTAACATTCTTTCCAGTCTAGGTCAGTGTTCCTATGAACCCCTGAAAGCTGTAGTTATCACTTGGGAAGCCTAGACAGAACATCTCCATTTCTGGTTTTTGGAGAGGTATTAGGGTCAGTGTAGGTAATATAAATGGCACCGGACTTTGGAGGCCTGAAAGAGATGGTTCAAATTCTATTACTAGCTGTGTGACCCTGCGTAACCCTTAACCTATCTGCAGAATGAAGAGGGTGAAACTCTAAGGTTTCACTCAGCTTAAAAATCAAGGCTTCTGTAATTCTAGCTTGAACGAAACCCTGGGATCCTGCATTTGGCTTGAGGTAGGGTCACGTGTTAAGCCTCCCCTCAGGAATGGGCATCTTTAGGATGCTTTTCAATTCAACATCCACTTGTCAATGGCTTTCTTTGTGCAGAGCATGGTGCAATGGTTTGGAGAAAATGCAGAAATTAAACAAGGTGCCATCCCTATCTGCAAAAAACTTACAGAGGCAGCTTGCAGGTGTTAGACCTGAATTCAAATCTACTTTGGAAATTTAGTGGATCTATGACCTTGGGCAAGCTACTTAACCTCCGTCAACCTATTTCCTTATCTGTAACTTAACCTCCCTCAACCTGCTTCCTTATCTGTAAAATGAGAAGGTTGGATTCTCTGACCTCTGAGGTTCCTCCTGAGTCTCTCCAGGTCCCGTGATCCCACAACACTGACAGTTGCAGACGCTATTAATGAACACAGGAGGGCAGAACATCCCCATTTCAGGTTTTTGTGTTTTATTTTTTTAAACTGGGACCTCTCATTCGTTCCCTAATATAATTATGTTTGTAAATAGAATTCAAAAAGAGCATCATCTTTCCCAGCGTCTCTACCATTCTCCCGAAAATGCTGACACGCACGTCCCAGGAGGCAAGGATGAATGCTCTGACTGGTAAAGGAGAGGCAGAGAGGAACGGAGAGAGGAAGCAAACATAGGACCTTGAGAGAGGCAATCCTGGGGCCTTTGCTCCTTCTTGCTGAAGCACTGAGGCCATACGCTCTGGGTTTCCCTGTACTGGCCTCAGTCAAAGCCCCTGAAGACCTAGGGAGGCTGTGACCTCAAACCTTGTAGTAGGATAAGCCATGATCCAGGTCACAAGCATGGCTCAGATGATCGGGTTGCAATCAGTCGTGAAAGCTCTCATTTAGGGACCACTTAGGATCCTAGGATCCCAGTGGCCTTGGAGGCCTCTTTTTACAGGTGAGGAAGCTGAAGCCTGGGAAGCTAAAGTCCCTTACCTTTACCCAAGGTATTTGACTGCAGGTGCTTTGACACCAGAAAGAAAGCCAAGCATTCTTTCTACTGAACTAACCACTTCCCTCATAGAAAAACCTTCAGGATAGGTGGTCTGAGTATTGTTATCCCCATTTTACAGATGAGGAAACTGAGGCTAAGAGGTGTTCCCTTGACTTGCTGAGGGCCTTGAGCTAATGTGACTTGCCAAGGTAGCCACTCGGACTGGGACCCCGCACCTCGTGGCCTCTTTCACCCATGACACGTCAAAAAAGCCCCTTTTTCTAGATCCTCCCAATTCTGACTACTGAGAGGAAGAGAAGGAAACAAGACAGAGCCTTGTGAATGGCCCGTGAGAGATAACAAGTCTTGGCTCCTGCAGTGCTGGGGAGGCAGGTCTGTATCCAGAAGTGGGGAGGGCTAACATCTGATCCAGCACTTGGAGGAGGACGAAGCGGTGGTTTGGATAGCTTTGTGTGTGGCCAAGGCAGAGCCAGACTCTTCATCAAACCATGGCCACAACAGCTAACCAGGAAGGGACCTCCTCCTGAACCTTACGTTTTCTGGTGTTGATGGGATTGGCCAGGAACAGGAAGAAACTAGCAATGGAAAAGGATCTCGGACCAGGTATCAGGAGACCTAAGTTCTAGTCCTATTGTTAATTTGTCACAATCTCTTTGAGGCTCAGTGACACTATTCCAAGAGGAAATATGGCCTAGTGGATAAACTATGTGCTGGGCTTAGAGTCGGGAAGACTTGGGTTATTAGTTGTATGACTTTGGGTAAGTCACTTAGTGTCTGTCAGCCTCAGTTTCCTCATATGTAAAATGGGTATAAAAATAACTATAATACCTACCACAGAGTTGTTGTGAAGTTCAAATGGTATAATGTATGTAAAATACCTTGCAAACCTTAAAATGCTTTGCAAACGACAATTGTTATTGTCCACAGAGGATTGAAAACTGGAAGGAATTTTAAAGGTCCTTGAGGCCTAACATCTCCTTACAGATAAAGAAACAGAGGCCCAGAGAAATGAACAGAGTAAGGATTTGAACCCAGGACTTCTGACTTCTAGTGTTTTTTCAACTACACTAATCAGATTTGACAGTTTGTGAGCTTATAAATATCAAAAGGAATAATGCAAATGAAAATGCAAATGAAAATACTTTGGAAAAAAAAGTCAAAGAATTGTTCTATTTTCTTCCCTTTGCCCTCCTCCAACTTTCCCAATCTCGGTCTAAATGTAGCACCACAGACTTAAATTTAATAACCGGCCCTTCGCCAAACAGCAGCTAGGTGGTGTGGCAGACAGAGTGTCGGGCCTAGAGTCAGGAAGACTCATCTTTCTGAGTTCAAATATGGCCTCAGATACTTACTAGCTGTGTGACCCTGGGCAAGTCCCTTAACCCTGACTGCCTCAGTTTCCTCATCTATAAAAATGAGCTGGAGAAAGAAACGTGGCAAACCACTCTAGTATCTCTGCCAAGAAAAGTCCAAATAGGGTCATGGAGAGTTGGACACAACTGAAATGATTCAACAACGAAACCGCCAAACCACTTCTTTTGGGAGACAGGGAACCCAGGCCCCATTTCCAATGGGTAGAGTGACTCAATAGATCTTACTTCCTCAGTCTCTCCAAGAAATAGCTCTTTCCCCAGAGATCTATGAAAAAGCAGTTTCCAAAAGACCCACAATTAATCTTCAACCCCAGATGTAGCTGATAAGTAAATGACAAAATCTCAGAGTTACAATGGAACTCAGAGGCCATCTAATTCAACCTACAGCAAAACAGCAATGTCCTCTAAGCATTCCTGGCAAGTAGTGACCTCGCTTCCATCTGAAGCCGCAAAGGACAGGCACACTGCTGACTTCCTGAGGAAGCCCCTGTGAGGAATCATGACTGAATGGAGTAGTGCCTTACCAGTCTTTCTGTGACACATTCTGGTTGTAAATGTGTCCACTGATGTTACGATACGGTGGGCAGATACATTTGCACCGGATGTCTTCAGAGCTCTGGAAGAGAACAGGAAATGAAGGTCAGGTTGAGAGGCAGGGCACCAACTCCTAGCAAAAGTCCCCTTTCTTAGGACTCCCCTATCAATGGATCCATCAATCAACAAGCCTTGTTAAGCACTTCCTATGTCTCAGACACTATGTTAATAAGCTTTACAATGGTCTCATTTAAGCCACAACTACTCTGGCAGTTGAGTTATTATTATCCACATTTTAGAGTTGAGGAAAATGAGGCAGACAGAGGTAAATAACTTGTCCAGGGTTATACAGCTAGTAAGTGTCAGAGGCTAGATTTGAACTCAGATTTTTCCTATTCTGCTCTATTTTCACCATCTACCTGCCTAACAAGCATTTATTAAGTGCTGATTATGTGCCAGGAACTGGAGAAATAAAGGGAAAAACCAAGGTGTTCTTAGCAAAGCTCTCTCTTTGTCTCAGAATTAAGGCTGCACTTTGCTTTAATGCTCATCAAATTTGATTTTGCATCTTCATCTTTCCTGGACCTAGGCTCAGCTAGCAACAGCCTCCTGTCCTGAAGGAAAGCTGCAGGCTTGAGCATTGGAATGGATCAAGACACTTAGAGCCTAATCTTGGTTCTGCCACTGTGTTCCTGAGAAAATCCCTTAAATTCTCTGGGTCTTAGTTTCCATATCTGTAAAATGAAGAAACTAGACAATCTCTAAAGTCCCTTCCTGCCTTAAGATATGTGGGTCTAAGTAGGACAGCTAAATGGTGCAGCAGATAGAGCAAGGGCCTGGAGTCAGAAAGACCTGATATTTACTAGCTATGTGATCCTGGGCAAGTCACTTGACTCTGTTACCTCAGTTTCCTCATCTGTACAATGAGCTGGAGAAGGAAATGACAAATCACTCCAGTATCTCTACCAAGAAAACTCTCAATAGGGTCACAAAAAGTCAGATACCACTGAAACCACTGAACAGCAATAGGGATTGCCTTTCTCCAGGGGTCTGGGGAAAGAATACCTAGGTCTGTGAACTCTGGAGTGGGGTGGAGGTATGATAATTTCACAATAGGGTAAACTGAGGCAAGGCCGCTGGGGAAAAAAGCAACTGAGGCAAAGCTTGCCCCTTGACATATCTCTGTCCTGGTCTCCATAACAACAGTAAAAAACAAGACTGACTTTTTCACAGCACATTAAAGTTTGTAAGCACTTGACATTATCTCATCTGAGCATCTGAGGACTCTGGGGGGACAAGTACTACAGGTCTCCATCTCCCAATTTTATGATGAAGAAAGCAAAAGTTAGAGGTTAAGTAATCCACAGTAGTCAGAGACAGCATTCCAACCCAGGTCTTTCTGACTTCATGTATATCCTCTAATCTAATCACTCAACAGGCATTTATTCAGTACCTCCTTTGTGCCAGGAATTGTGCTAGGTGATCACTGGGAATGATTAAAAGTACAATAAATTAAACAATGTCATTGAGTCTTTTTAGACTCTTTATGACCCCATTGAGGTCATTTTACTTCCAGATGAGGAAACTGAGGCAAACAGGGTTAGGTGCCTTGCCCAGGGTCACCCAGCTGGTGTCTGAGGCTGGATTTGAACTTGGAAAGATGAGTCTTCTTGACTCCAAGCAAGAGATTTTACCCAATGTGCTACTTATCTGCCCCAAATGACACAATACCTATGTGCAAAAATTTACTCTGGAATGGAAACGACAACCAGGACATATATAAGTATGTGCAAAATACAAAAGAATAAACACAAAGTTAAATACAAGGTAGGGACCAGAGAAAAAACTTCTCACAGCAGGGATTCTATCACTCTACCTCTATAATAGCTCCCTGAGGGCAAGGACTGTGTCTCATTGAATTTTTGCAACTTCTCCAGCCCTCAGCACATTACCCGGTAAACAGTACGTCCTTGATAAGCATCTGTTGAACCGATGACCAACACAGAAATGTTCATTTATTAACCCAAACACAGTATCAGAGAACTAATATTCCATTTGAAGGTTTATAAAGCATTCTCCTTGCAACAATTCTTTGGGGGCAGGGGGAGAGCAATTTCCCTCACTTTGTAATCTGAGGAAACTGAGGCTATGAGAAGCAGGAGCCAGTGGGAGCTAGGCTGAAATTCACGTCTTCTGACTCTAAGAAGACCGGACCACGAGACCTGGAGCAGATCTCTGGAATCCATAAGTACAGCGGGACTTACAGCTACTTTTAGGGAGGGCCAAGTCTGGGCTAGGTCTCTATGTAAACCAGCAAAGCCAAGCCTCCCAATCTTCCCAGACCATCCCGCTCACCTTGCCGGCCTGAGCTGGGGGGATGGCCAGACAGCAGGCCAACGCCACCAGGGGAAAGAGCTTCATGCTTGTCAAGACTCGCTGGGTCAGCATGACCAGTCACCTGGAAAAGAGACAAGGAGTTGAGGAAGAGGGAAGTGAAAAGCGGGAAGTGAAAGCGACATTCACCTTTCCCCCCAAGTCCCCAAAGCCCGAGTGCTTGCAGCTCGCTCGAAGCAGGACGTCTGGGCTCTTTTGCTACCTGCTTCCTCCTTCTGGGTCTCAGGTCCCCCCGATCGTCAGAACGCGAGAGAATATCTGCGGGGGGAGGCCCCTGGCTCCTGTCTCCGCGGTGCTTTGAGTTCCTCGGACAGCGCCGAGGCAGGCTGGCAGCGCTCCGCCCGGGCCCCTGGGCGCAGCGCGGGCTGCTGCCCCCATCCCCTACCCCGCGGTGCGCTCCCGGTCCGAGCGCCTGCATCCCTGTGCATCCTGTCCGCATCCCGGTCCCACTCTCCACCCCAAGCCGCTCCAGCCTCTGCTCCCCTGCGCAGGCCCACAGCCCCAGCAGCCCTCTCCAGCCCCGTCTGAGGCCGGGTCTAGCCGTCCAGAGCCCACCGCGCCGGGCAGAGATGGGCCGAGGCCGCCCGCACCCCACCCCCAGGCCCCGGGGCCCCGAGCCCCCGCGCCCCTCCCCCAGCAGTCCTGCAGCGAACCTCCGAACCTCTCAACAGCAGCACCGGGCCCAGCACGGCCCCGCCCCGCCGCGGCTCCTATTGGCTCTCAGAGATGCCCTTCTCCCGGACTCAGGCTGTCTCCGCGGCAACAAAGACCCGCCTTCTTCGGGGGCGGGGGGCGTTTGGAAGGTACTGTCAGGGATCGGAGGGCATTTCTTAACCTCAAATGGGCAAGAAAAGGGAGCGTCGCCGAACGAAGGGCAGAAAAACCGAAGTCCAGAACTGGAAACGTCTATAGAACATCCGTAGATTTAGAACTGGAAGGTGCCCTGCGTCACCTTGTCCACCTGAAGCACGAGTCCACCCTCCAGCCTTTCAAGCCGCGTGGTCCTCCTGGTGTAGCGAGAAGAATGCAGGATTTCAGGTCTTTGGAGCTGTCTGTGCAGCTTTAGGCGAGTCACCGCCGTGGCAGGAATGAGAGGTTTGGATAAGATGGTTTTCTAAGTTTTCCTGCAGCGTCCAGAAGACCTCGGACCCTATGATCCAAACTGCACACTTCCAGTGCCAGCGAGATCCCTATACTGTTATTGTGATTACCAAGCTCTTCATGAATTTGCTCTGAAATCTACTTCTGTAATTTCCAGGGGCACCTAGGTGGTGCAGTAGTCCTGCACCAGTGCAGGAGTCAGGAGGACCTGAGTTCAAATATCACCTCGGACACTTGACACTCACTAGCTCTGTGAGGTTGGACAAGTCACTTAACCCCAACTGCCTCATCCTGGGTCATCTCCAGTCATCTTGATGAATATCTGATCATGGATTCAGATGGTTCTGGAGGCGAAGTTGGTAACCAGCACAGCCCTCACTCACTCAAAACAAAGTCAAGTGCAAGTCATGTCACCATTTCTCTGATGGCATGATCTTCTTCGGCAACAAAGGACAAACACCCATACACACACCTCTCTAATTTCCACCCAACGGTCTTAATTCTGCTCCCTGCGGCAAAGCAGGGGTCACCATCATTTGTCCTGACCTCTGTCCTGCTGCCGGGCTCAGATGACCGTAGAGGAGATCGAGGCTCCTGACTCACTTGAATCCAGTTCTCTTGCAAGTGAAGATACCACCCTCCTGATGTCATTGGTAATCTTTGAGAACCAAGGACAAACAGCAAAGGCAAAGCAAAATAAAGCTAAATCTTTCTTCCAAGTGTTGTTGTTCAGTGCGTCTGTGCACTATGGCATCACCTAGCCATCCCTCTTTCAAGTGACAGCCTATCAAATACTTGAGAAGCTATAGAATGTCCCTCCATAGTTTTCCCCTCTTCTCCTGGTAACATGGTACAGTAGATAGCACCTTGGACTTGAATTAAGAGAACATGAGTTTGAATCTCGGCTTTGCTGATTACTCTTTGTGTGAAATTGGGAAAATGATGCTACCACTCCAGGCTTCAGTTTCATCATCTGTGAAATGGACGAGTTGATTTTCAAGTTCCTTTCCAGTTCTAAATGTATAATCCTATGATTCTGGGGGCTGAATCTTTGTTCCTACCATTCTATGCACCTTGAATGCCCTTCTTTCTCTCCTCAGTTCTACCAGTTGGCATTCTACTCATCTTTCAAGGTCTAGATCAATCATCCTCTCTAGGAAACTTTCTTAGCTTTCAGGCCATAGATTAGTTTTATCCTTGGCTATTGGTCTCTCATTCAATAATTCTGGAGGCAGACAGGTGGCATACTGCATAGAATGCTGAGGTAGGAATCAAGAAGACTCATCTTCCTGAGTTCAAATCCAGTTCAAATCCCTGAATTCAAATCCTACCCGCTGTATGACCCTGGGCAAGGCACTTAATCCTCATCTTTCTCATCTGTCAAATGAGCTGGAGAAGGAAATGGCAAACCACTGCAGTATCTCTACCAGGAAAACCCCAGTGGGATCATAAAGAGTCAGGCATGACAGAAACAACTGAACAACAAATGCAAGAATTCAGTTTAACAGAGATAAACATCGATTGTTTACATATCTCTCTGCTGTGCACTGAGGAGAGATATGCACGTCAGTAGTTGCAGGGGAGGGATGGACAGATATTGTGAGGATTTTTTGAGAAGTGGGAGAGACATGAGTGCTTCTGGGCAGTAGGGAAGCATCCAGTAAATAGGGAGAGAGTGAAAATTACTGACAGAGTGGGGATGATAGAGAACAGTCATTTTCTGGAGCAGGCTGGATATGATAAATCCCTTAGTGGTCCACAATATTTTCATCTGTAAGATAAGGAAAATAGACTAATGGGTTTTTGAGGTCCCTTTTAGCTCTGGATCCATGCTATAATCTCTGGTTCATTTTGTATTTAAGAATTCTCCCTCTATCCATCATTGCATATGGTACATCTTTCCATTCTTCTCTATTTTTAAAAATATGCTTTTAAAAAATCTTTTTATTTAGGTTAAGTATTTATTAAGTGTTTGTTATTGTATATGGTGTAAATATGGGTCTAAATCCAATTTCTGTCAAAATGCTTTCCGATTTTTCCAGTCATTTTTGTTAGAGTCCTTACATCCAGTAGGGGGTGTCCTTGCATTTTGCAAAAATTAGGCCTCTGTGTTTAATTGTTTTTGTTTTTTGCAGATTAAGTACAGAGAGAATGACTTATCCAGGGTCATTAGACACTAAGTATCAGGGGTGGGATTCCAAACCAGCTCCTGCTGACGTAAGATCTAGGAGGCCTTCCACATTGCCTCTAGAGTTGAGGAGGTTTGAATCTAACTCTCTTGGTAGGCAGTGTGCCCTGACTTCTCTCTGCCCTACCTCCAACCATACCCCCATCTCAGCCCAATTTAGAGGTGTATTAATGCTATTCAGAAGTAAGGGGCTACCTGATGGACTTTTAAAAGGTGGCATGCATTCATTCTTTTAAAAAATTACTTTTCAAGAGCCTATTGGGGCCTCAGGATGTGCATCACCTGCTCCATGACCCCTAATTAGTTTATGATTCAGTAAATTGTGAGCTGCTTGAGGGTAAGAACTGTTTTACATTTTTACTTTCAATATCTATTGCAGTGCTGTTGGTTTGTTGTTTTTGTTTTTAGTGCAGACCCATAATTTCATCATTGTAGGGAACTTCTCCAAGGCAACCCACTCCACTGAGGCCCTACTTGTCACTGCCCATGTGTGCCCCTTGTCACACAGTTAGTATTCAACAGTGGCAGAATGTGAAACTGACTTCAAGGACATTTCTCTATTGACTACATTGTCTACCTTGCACACAGTAGGTAGCTGATAAATGTCTGTTGATTCAAATGAATTCCAAACCTGAGGGCTGAGGCTAGGTTCTATAGGTAGCATTAGGAAGTACCCTTGTGACCAGCATTACTGCTTTTGAGGTCTCTGTGCCAAGAGAATCAAGTGGCCAGCTAGAGCACTAGGCTCAAACCTCTCCACCCACATCCTTTGCAAATTTTCAAGGCACAGAGACTGGAGCACTAAGTAAAGTGAGCTGGAGAAAGAAATGATAAACCACTCCTGTATCTTTGCCAAGAAAACCCCAGATGTGGTCACAGAGTTGGATAAGACTGAAACGACTGAATAACAAGAACATATGAATTATTATTAGGTCTCCTTTTGTAATGTATTTACCTCTAGAAAATATATTTTGTATATCATTCCCTGAAGAATCTTAGAATGTTAGAGCTAAAAGTGGCTATAGAAATCTAGTCCAATCCTTTTATTTTATGGGTGGGTTGATACCTTATCACTTTCCTGTGAATCACTTTATTATTTTTGTGAGTATGAATTACTTGAAAAGAGGAAGAAGAAAAAGGAGAAGAAGAAGAGGAAGAGGAGGAGAAGAAGAAGAGGAAGAGGAAGAAGAAGAAAAAGAGGAAGAGGAGGAGGAGGAGGAGGAGAAGAAGAAGAAGTTCTTCCTATAGCTGTCCAAGGGAGTAGCTACTTGGCGCAGTGGATAGGGTCTTCCTGACTCTAGACTTGGTACTCTCTCCCCTGTGCCACCTAGCTACTCCTATACATCTAAACCAAAGTATTAAAATACTTGGTAATAAGGTAGCTATGCCTCATCTATTCAAAGTTGTCAAGGGAAATACTAAATATTAAAATTTATTAAATTAAATTAATTAAATATTAAAAATATTAAAGATTTTATCTTTATCATATGCCAAATGTAATATATGCTATATATAATGTCCACTGCACATATATGACACCTAGTATATACTATAATAACAAGAGTTCTTAATGCAAGTTCCAAGAACTTGTTTATAAAAGAACTTTGATAACTCTGTTTCACTAAAATCAATATTAAAGCTTTGTAATCCCATATATTTGATTTGGGCATTTAAAAATATTATTCAGAGAAGAGATTCATGGGCTTCAAGAGACAACCAAAGGCATACCTGATACAAAAAGGTTAAGAACTCCTACCATAGACCCATTTCCCAATGTACAATTCTCTCCCAATTCCAAATGAACTTAACAATAGTGAATTAAAGGATCATTTTACTTAATTACTTCAAGGATCTATTGTTTTATTGGTGTGTATTTTCCTTATACAGATACCAATTACTGTCCCCTTCATGCCTGAGTAGACTGTCTTCATGAGTTGATGTAGCCAAAAAATAAAGGTCATGGAATGACCAGCCATCTGCTAATGAGTCTCTCTAAACTTAGCTAGACTGTCCTTAGAAAACAAGCAGATTCCATTGCCAACCCATAGTTGATATTTTAGAACCTTCCAGAATTTGTACTCTGCTGCCATTGTCTTTGAGAACCCAGGGTCACCTGGGTTCAGGCAGAATAGGACTTTAATAAAAGGTTCAATTTTTTATTTATGGAAGAGTAACCCATGGCCTATTACCAAAGGTCTAGATGCACACAGAGTATCTTCTTTCTTGAAAGCTACTCACCATGATTTATGCCCCCAACTCCCAGTCAATGTCTTCCTTGTGAACAACAGAATTTGGCTTATTTCTGTCATATCCTCTGCTCTCTAGTAAACACTGTGCTAAAAAAACAAAGCATGGAACAAAACCGAAATTTATCACATAACATAAGGAATAAGGAAAGGACATGTATCTGAAGCCATATGCAATCCAGAAAAATGTCCCTTTCACCCACGGAATCATTCCAAGTTTATGGCTCCACATCAGAAGTGGAGGCTTACGCCCTCAAAATTGGTCAGTAGAAAATTAGCTTCTCCCCTTCACATCGACACCTCGACATGACTTAGAATCAGTGAATGACAAGGATTGGATTTGTTCCTTCTCACTGTGGTTCTACACCTCAGTGCTGGTTATAGTCTTTCCTTGGAGCTAGTTCCAGTCTTTGAGCCCAGGGTTCTTTGAGGCACAGATCTCTTCTCTCCTTCTGGAATTCTGTTACTTTCAGGTTATTTCGAGCTCTGCCCATCATCTCCCTCTCTCTTGCCTGGGTATAGCTCTGCATCTTCTGCTTCCTTGCTCTGGCCAATAGTTGGAGGCTCTGCTCAAACTGTACCATCACTGCCTATAAAGCTTAAATTTACTACTCATCCTTCCTAGGCAATGTTGTAATTCTTTAAGAATAAGATTTTTCTTAGGTTTCCTCTCACAAGTACATGTAAGGGGTGTTCCAAGAGGACTAGCATCTCTGATGTAAGGACCTTTTTTAGAGTTGCCCAGCCACCTTTGGTGTCTACCTGGCACTCAACTCCAAGAAGTACTAGTATGCACAGTGGCCACACTAGTAAAACCACCTCAGCATGGGGCTAAATCATGGTAAGGGTAACCAATGGGCCTCAAACCTGTCAGTGAGTTAGGGGGGTGTCTACCCCAACCGTGTGAAGACTTTCCCCAGCAGAATGCGTGGATGAGAACAAGCTATTCCAACATTTCTGAAGGTGGCTGAAGCAGGCACTGTGGAGCACTTGGACCCTGGGTCATTGCCAGTTATGCTGACTTTTGTCACTGGACTTTGATAACTCTGGAAGAGAGAGTAGACTGACAACTTTGTGCAACTCTGCCTCACTTACATCCAAGTGATGAGCAAGTCAAGACACCATCCTATGATATCATTGGTCCTCTTTGAAAACAAGGACAAACAACCTATCTTTTTTACAATATGGTGCTACCCTACACCTCTCTCCTCCTACCCCCTTTCCTTTTACTTAGTCTTATCCTTTGGAATAAAGTATAGCTTTCTAAAGATTTATTTCAGTTGTGCTATTAAAGTTGTATTTCAGTCATTTACCAAGGTTCAGTTATACTTAGGGTTTTAAATTTACCTCCCTGTGTTAGACTCTCTGGAATTCTCCTTGTGTTACTCATACTTTGTACATTTGTATAAAGAAATCTGAGGTCATGTATTTTTTTACTAGCTTTTTTTTTTTTTTTTTTGGATTTTGTGGATTTAAGGACATGATGCAGTTCTTTTGACTGCACATGCCCCTCTGTGTATCAAGCTTGGTGGATGCATATACACACTTCACCCCTTCTCTTTCCTTTAAATTAAAGCCATTTTGATTAGATTTTCTAAGACTCTAGACAAAATCTTTCCCCTTGTAGAAACTCGTGCTTTAGTCTTCCTTTCTCTCCCTTTGCTTGTTTTCACATCGAAACTCTTCTTCCATTTTGACCAACTCTTATTAGGTGCGCTCCATCATGTTAGAGGCCTGTCATTGCTACATTTTTTTGGTTGCCGTCACTTCTTAACTAGTCCTTTACTTCCTAATTCTATCTCTCTCTTCTGAAACCCTTACTCTCAGTTAGTAATAGTGGTGAAAATGCCACCTGAACCTTTCCCTAAAATCTTTATTGTCTTACCCAAAACATTCTAATGCCTGGAAACGCTTTTAGATTCTTTCTTAAATTATCATTTGTTCTCACGTCCACCCCACAAGAGGTGAACTTGAAGTTTCACAAGTTTCTTATTAACTAGCAGCTAACAAATTGCTGCCTTGGTTCCCTGCAGCACAGCCCTTCTCTTTTTCCTCTATCCTTGTTAGATACTGTTTTATGTTATGGTGTCCTGTGGGTCCAAACTATCATTGTTTTGAAGGACAAGCGCAAATCTCTTTTGGGTAGAATCTCCTCTCTATTGCTTAGTTCCGAGAGGTCAGTGATCCTTCTCTGAGTCACATCCTCGATATCATCCTCCAGCTTCCTAGCACAGATCAGAGCTACTCTCTCTGCCTCTTCTTTTCTTATTTTCACACTCAAAGTCTTTATTCCATTTTATTAAAAAACACCCTTCATTTTTTCTGATAACTTGAAAAGTAGAGAGTCAGTCCTTGAGTTCCTTTACTTTCTTTTCTATGAGGGTGACCATCCTACCCTTTGATCATGGATAAAAGTCAATTAATCATGCTAGAAATACATTTTATTATATTCTCTGGAAAACCTATCCTACTCTCCATACTTATAGGAAGTGAAATCTTGGGTCCCTTGCCATTCTTGCTAGTAGCGCCCCTGTTTAACTGCTGTGGCAAACAGCTAAATATCTCATTTTAGTGTTCTTTCCTTTGTCTTGCTGGCTTCTTTCTTGTTTTCATCAATTTCTCTTCCTACTCCTTGAGTTCTTCTCCTTGTTCTGATTCAACTTTCTCTTTTGGTTCTTCCTTGGATCATCCTCTTCATTGAATTGTTTTCTACTCTACCTTGTTGGGTTCTTCTCCTTTTCCCATTCCTCAGCTCATTCTTCTACTCCTTCCTTAGTCCTTCTGCCTGAGTCTTCATTTTCTACAAATTCTTGTCTTACTCTTCCTTCAACTTTTCAAGTCTCTCCAAATTTACCTTCTCCAATTTCAATCTTTTGCTTTCATCAAAACCCCCAAATCCTTTAGATCTCCACAATTCCTTCTCATTCTTCAACTCAGGTCCTTCCCTTGCATTTCCCCCATTCAACTTTATCCCAACAAGGCCATGAGACCATTAGGAATACATTAGTACTATTTAGTTTGCCATGGAATCTGGTCTATTGGGATCAAATCAGTTGATGTGATATACAAGAATTCCTTCACAAAATGAAAGGGGAGAAAAGAGGAAAACCCTTATTCTTTCCATAGTAAAATAAAGAAAGTATCAGACTTGGAATCAGAAGACCTGGGTTCAAATCATAACTGTTATTTCACCTATATATCACAAAACTTCTGTGTCCTTTGGTTTTCTCATCTGTATAATAGAGTTGGAATACATGATTTCTTTTTTTAAACACTATCATTTACATTTGAATCATTTACCCCATAGCCCTATGTTAATCTCTTTTTAAAATAATATTTTATTTTGCCCCTTAATTACATGTAAAAATTTTTAACATTCAGGTTTTTTAAAGTTTTGAGTTCCAAAGTTTATCCTTCCTTCCTTCTCTTTCTCCCCTCCCTGATATAGTAACTAATCTGCTATAGGTTATACATATGCAATCATGTAAAACATATTTCCATATTAGTCATTTTGTGGAAGGAAACAAAAAAATGAAAGAAGGAAAGAAAGATAGTATGTTTCCGTCTGTATTCAGATGTTGTCAGTTCTTTCTCTGGAGGCAGATAGCGTTTTTATCATGAGTCCTTTGGGACTGTCTTGGATCATTGTATTGCTGAGAATAACTAAGTTACTCACAGTTGTTCATTGTACAATGTTGCTATTACTGTGTACAATGTTCTGGTCCTGCTCACTTCAGTCTGTATCAGTTCATATCAAATCTTTCAAGGTTGTTTTGAAAATTATCCTGCTCATCATTTCCTATGGAAAAATTTCATTACAATCATATACCACAACTTGTTCAGCTACTCCCCAACCGATAGATATCCCCTCAATTTCCAATTCTTGGCCACCAGAAAAAGCTATCATAAATATTTTTGTACAAATAAATCTTTTCCCTCCACTTCCCTTTTATAAATCTCTTTAGGATACAGACCTAATGGTAGTATGGCTAGATCAAACGGTTTGATAGTCCTTTAAGCATGGTTCCTAATTGCTTTCCAGAGTGGCTAGATCAGTTCACAACTCCACCAACAGTGCATTAATGTTCTAGTTTTTCCACATCCCCTCCAACTTTATCATTTTCCTTTTCTGTCATATTAGCCAATATGATAGGTGTGAGGTGGTACTCAAAATTATTTTGATCTGCATTTCTTTAATCAATAGTGATATAAAGCACTTTCCTCCCATATGACTATAGATAGCTTTGATTTCTTTTTCTGAAACTTGCCTTTTCATAATCTTTGACCATTTGTTACTTGGAGAATGACTTGTGTTCTTATAAATTTGACTCAGTTCTCTCTATATTTGAGAAATGAGACCTTTATCAGAGATAATTGATATAAAATTCCACCCCCCCCAATTTTCTGCTTTCCTTCTAATTTTGATTGCATTGATTTTATTTGTGCAAAACCTTTTTAATTTAATATGATCAAAATTATTCATTTTACATTTTGTAGTGTTCTCTAGTTTTTATTTGGTTTTAAACTCTTTCTTTCTCGGTACATCTGACAGGTAACCTGGAATAAATAATTTCTAAAGTCATTTCTTCTTTAAAAATATATGTATTTATTTATTTATATATTTATAAGATTTTGAGTTCTAAAATTTCCCCCCTCCCCTAGATGACATGAAATCTGATATATGCTGTACATGTATGATCATATTAAACATATTTCCACATGATTCATGTTGTGAAAGAAGAATCAGAGCAAAGGGGGATGACTATGAGAAGGAAAAACCAAAAATAAACAGCACAAAAAGAGGAAATCATATGTTTCAATCTGCATCCAGTCTCCATAGTTCTTTTTCTGGATATGGCTAGCATTTTCCATCATAAGTCTTTCGGAATTATCTTAGATCATTGCATTGCTCAGAAGAGCTAAGTCTACAAAGTCTGTCATCACACAACGTTCTTGTTACTGTGTACAGTTTTCTCCTGGTTGTGCTCACCTCACTCAGCATCAGTTCATGCAAGTCTTTCCAGGTTTTTCTGAAGTCTCCCTGCTCACCATTTCTTATGGAACAATAGTATTCCATCACATTCATATACCACAACTTGGTCAGTCATTCCCTAATTGATGGGCATCCCCTCAATTTCCAATTCTTAACTACCACAGAAAGAGCTGCTATAAAGATTTTTGTATGTGTGACTAAGGGGGTAGCGAGGTGACACACTGGATAGAGTGCTGAACCTGGAGTCAGAAAGACTCATTTTCCCAAGTTCAAATCGAGTCTCAGACATTTACTAGCTGTGTGACAAGTCACTTAACCCTGTTCGCCTCAGTTTCCTCATCTGTAAAATGAGCTGGAGAAAGAGATGGCAAACCACTTCAGTATCTTTGCCAAGAAGACCCCAAATGGGGTTATGAAGAGTCAGACATGACTGAAAATGACAGAACAACCATACTAGACATGACTAAAAATGGAATGACCTACTCTTAGAGATAGAGCGTTCTCCTTCCCTAGAAATCTTTTTTTCCCTTAGCTAGATGTCTTCAAGCTAAGACATTATGAACCCTTTTTGTATACATTTCAGATATGTTTGGATTAAGTGATCTCTTCAACTCTGAAATCCTGTGAATAAAATAGAAATGACAAGATCAGCATGGCACAGAACAGGCCACAATAGAAGAATGGAAATTTCTTAGTATGGGAGTCACACCAGCAATGTGCACAGTTATAGAATCCCTTCCCTGGAAGGCAGCTGAAACCTGCCTCACTCTAACTTCCACTCATTCATCCCTGCTCTATCCTCTGTGGCCAAACCAAACAAGTTCTAAATCTCTCTTCTACATGTCAGCCCTTCAAATACTTGAAGACAGCTATCATTACCCCTCTAAGATTTCTCTAGCCTAAACATCCTTTGTTCTTACATCTGATTCCTCTACGCCGTGAACTCTGTTCCCCTCATCATTCTGGTTGCCCTCTTTGGGACAAATTCCAGTTAGTGCCTTTTCTAAATTCTGCTCTCCTAAGTGCAGATATGATCTGACTTGGCAAGGATACAGTGGAATTATCTATTGACTCATTTGGAGTATTATATTTCTATTAATGGAGCCCAACAATTTCATTAGTTTTTCTTTCTTATTTTTGTCTCACTATTATTAATTAACATTGAGCTTATAGTCCACTAAAATGTCCCATTCTTTTTCTTATGAACTCTTACCTAGCCATTCCTCTCCTATCCTTTAATTATAGTGTTTTGTTTTCAACTCAAGTATAGGACTTCCCCATTTTAAATTTGCTCTCTTGTTAGATTCAGCCCATTGTTCTAATCTGTGAAGGTATTTTTGGATCCTGATTCTATCAACCTGTTAGTTTTTGTTTCTATCTTCATAACATTTACCAATTTGATAAACATGTCATCCATACATTTATCCAAGTCACCGACAATAAATGTTGTACAAAAAGGAACCACGGACAGAGCCTTTTGGCACTTTATGTTGACATCCGTATAATCTGAACACAAATCCATTAAATATCACTCTGTGGGGCCAGTTGGTCAATCAGATCTGAATCTACAAAACTGTTCACTCTTCCAGTTCATATCTCCTCTGTTTTATCTTTGAAGATATCACAAGAGAATCTGTCAAATGTTTTACTGAAAGTCAGGTATACTATGTCTCTCAGATTCCCCTGATTTATATAAGACTAGTAACCTTGTCAAAAAGGGAAATAAAGTTAGCCTGGTGTGATTTGTTCTCCACAAATCTATCATGGCTCATTAAGATCACCATTTTTCTTCCAAGTTTTCTAGCACAGCAGCCATTTTTGATATTACAAAAATATTTTTTTGCCTCACAATTTCATCATTTTGTTTTCTCAAAGCTTTATTTTAGATGCTATCCAATCTGGTTGATTTACTTCTGTCTTGTTTATCGATTTTGTCTGCTGTATCCTAGATATTTACCAATATGTGACACCGTTCTGAGATTCATAGATATTTAGAGTTCAAAAGGACTTAGTCCAAGGGTTCTTGAACTATTTTTATGTCACAGATCCCTTTGGCAGTATGGTGAAACCTATGAACTTAGAACAATGTCTTGAGTATATACAGTAAAATACCTAGGATTAGAAAGGAAACCAATTATATTGAAATTCAGTTATTAAAACATTAAACAAGGAGGTAGCTAGGTGGTGCAGCGCACTGGCCATAGAGTCAAGAGGACCTAAATTCAAATCTAGCCTCAGATACTTGACAATTACTGTCTGTATTACCTTGGGCAAGTCACTTAGCCTCAATTGCCTTGCCTCCCCATCTCCAAAAAATGTTAAACAAGTTCACAGACACAGGGTTAAGAGCCCTTGTGACCCCTTCATTTTACAGATGAGAGAACTGAAGCTCCAACAAATTCAAGAGTGGAACACACTTGAGCTGACATCAGAGAATCATTTTCTACTCTTAGCACCACCGTACTTCTGAGGAACCTACAACCTCCAGGCCACAAGTGGCCCTCTAGGTCCTCAAGTATGACTCTTTGAAGTAAATTTGATCAAAGGGTTGCACTTGAGGACCAAGAGGGCCACATGTGACCTTGAGGCTGCAGCTACCCCACCACTGCCTTAGACTCATCTTTGGCTCTTCTTTCTACCCCAATATACAATCAATTACCAAGGATTCCATATCATCTGTCACACCCCTCCACTCCCCTTCATTACAGTTATTCCCCTAGTTCAAGTCCTTATCACTTTAGGTGCATCAAAGCCCCTGCACTGGTACCCTGGTTTCAATTTTCTCCTTTCCAATTCATTTTCCATATAACTTCAAAAGAATCTTCCATATAGAGCTCTGACAATCACTCCTCTACTCAAAAATCTTCTTGCATTTATTGCCTAAAAAATAACTCAGCCTCGTATTTAAGGTTCTTTACAATCTGGCTCTGACCTACTTTCTCAGTCTTCTTTCATGTTACTCCTCTTCACACACTATGTTCCAGGAAAACTGGACCACTGGCTATTGTCTCCAAAGCTGAGCTGCCTCTGTGGGTTCAGGCAGGCTTTCCCCCTTTTCTCCTCTCCTTGCAGTATCCTTCCTCTCCATCTCAGTCTTTCAGAAGCCTTAAAGCTCAGCTCAGGAGGATCGTTTTATTTTCTTTGTATCCCTGGGGTCTAGTATATTGCAGGTGATTAATAAATGTTTGTTGATAGATTGATCTCTTCTTTGAAGGCTTCCTTGGAAGCATATTCTCTTCAGTGGCTCCCTATTGCCTCCAGGATCAAATATAAAATGCTGTTTTTCATTTGAAGTCCTTCCAAAGTTGGGCCTCTCCTATCTTTCCAGTCTAAAACTCAACTCCTTTCCATGCATTCTGTGTTTAGGCTACATCTGCCTATTTGCTTTGCGTTTACACTGTACCCCATCTCTGAAATCCATACTTTGTGCTTGTTTTTGAAGTCTATGCTTTTTGCCTGGCTATCCACCAGGCTTGGAATGTTCTCTCTCCTCCCCCTCCTCTTCCCCTTTGGCCTCCTTCAAGCCTCAGTTTCAATTCTACCTTCTGCAGAAGACCTTGTCTGGTGCTTCTACTTTCCCTCAAAATTACCTGTCATAGTCTATATATATACTTTGTGTGTATATAGTCACTTACATGGCATTTATTCCATTAAAAATGAGCCCCAGAAGGGCAAGGATGGTGTTTTTGCCTATCTTTTAATAAGCAGATAAATGTTTGTAGGCGGATCAATTGATATTTCAATCAAATGCCAAATGCATTTAAATTGTGATAAACAGGGCCAATTTCCCAAAGACGAGCTTATTTCTTAAGTCTCTCCCATTAGATTGTGAGCTCCTTGAAGCTAGGGACTGTTTTTTTGCCTCTTTTTGCCTTGCCAGGCTTAGCACAATGCCTGGCACGTTGGAGGCATGTAATAGCTACTCACTGACTGCCTGAATCTAGTTCACAGGATGAAGTAAGGCTGGGAGGCAAAATAAACAGCTAGTTGATCAACCTCTGTCCTACTCTGTTTAGTGGCCCCCTGGAATGTCCCTAGTCCCCAGAAGGCCCACCCCTTGAAAGCTCCAACCAGCAAACTTCTGCTAGTCATACCCGTCACCTGAGAAAGCTTGAGATACCCTGTTGGGATGGCATGCTTGTCGTTCCCCAGGCCAGGCACAGAATATCCCAGCTTAAATTTCCTTCCTGGGACTTCGTATGATCCCTGAGATAATTAACCCCAGGAAAATGTGAAAAATCTACCCTCAGGCTATTGCATTCACTTCTCCTTCCCAAACTTAGCGGGAGGTCTTAACCTATCCTTTAGAGATGATTTCATTAGGGAAATGCGATCCAGGGTGTATAAAATCTACTTAAATGTGTTCTGGTCCCTGGTCAGAGGCTTGAAAGGACCCATCTGAGGGTGCATTTGGGGCCCTAATCAATGATTTCTTCTGAAAGCAAGGACACCCCTGACCGGGTGGGCAGATTTTAGGAGCTAAGGGCTAGGCTGCAAGTTCTCAGCCAACTTTAGCGTGAACATTGGGTTATTCGCAGGCAGCTTGTCTTCAGATGCTTATGAGTTGCAATTTATTTTCAGCACTATTTAGATAACCACGTCCCCTGGCATCATATTACTCCCTTGACGCCCCTAGCAGGGCAAGTGAGTGGGGACTGAAGCTGGACTGCCTCGGTGAGGCAAGGCAAAGGGACTGGAGGCTGCATGCTGCTGCTGCTGCATGAGACAAGCAGGAACTACATAACTCCACGGACTTACTAATCCTCTGTTTTTACACATAATCACTTCACACAAGATAGATTAAGTAGCTAAAATTGCTCTCGTATCTGATGGGATCCGTTGGTTTAGAGGCTTCTCCCTCACTGTTAGACAACTTAGTGGAAAGATCTCTGGGCCCCTAATAGGCAGAATGAGCACTCTGGGACTCTGTTTTCTCATCTGCTGAATGGGTCTACCATCCTTGCCTGCTTGATTATATTACTATAAAGATAATATAAAATGTAGAAAAGATTGTGAAAGTCCTGGAAAGTGAAAATATCTTATAAATGCAACAGATTATTAGGAGGTATAGCAGAAAGGAGATGAGTTTTGGAATAAGAGAGCCTGAGTTCGTATTGACTCTTTTACTTATTAACTATGTGACCTTGGATAGGTGTTTTACTTCTAGGATCTCAGTGTCTTCATCAATAAAATAATTAGTCCAGATCAGTGGCCCTTGGCCACATGTAGCCCACTCCCAAGTATATTTAAAACCAATTATTTCAGTCATATCCAACTCTCTGGGACCCTATTTGGGGTTTTCTTGGCATGGTTTGCCATTTTTTTCTCCAGTGCATTTTACAGATGAGGATACTGAGGCCAACTGGGTTAAATGGCTTGCCCAGAGTCACACAGTTAGTAAGTGTCTTAAGCCAGATTTGAACTCAGGTCTTCTTGACTCCAAAGCCATCATTATGTCCACTGTGACAGAGCTGTTGCATATTCTTCAAGGGCATTACTATCCTACCTGTCACATATCAGTCTCTGTCCTTCATAGCACATACCACATCCAGTCAGCTGTCAAGTCTTATCAACATTACCTCCGCCATATCTCTACAGTCTGTTTTCTTCCTTCACCTCATCTATCTTACCACCTCAGTCCAGGCTCTAGTCATCGCTTGCCTGGTTTGTTGTAATCACCATCTTGTTCTCCCCACCTCTGATCTCTCCTCTCTCCATTCCATTCTCCACAGAGCTTTCAAAATGATAGTCCTATAACACTGCTCTGACCATGTTGCTCCCTTGCTCAAAAAAGTTCCCTGGCCTCTAGGATAAAATGCTAACTTCTCTGGCATTTAAAGCCTTTCGCCATCTGACTCCAGCTTAGCTTTGAAGGCTTACTGCTTGTTACTCTTGTAATGAGGGTAATCTCAGAAGCTCCCTTTGGATCGAGGAAGAGGATCCACCCAAGGAGTGTGTGTATAAGGACTGGGCCCTATTACACACCCTGTTCTGGCCTAACCCACCTCTTTGCTGCCGTATACATGAAATTTCACCTTGCATCTTTGTGCTTTTGTGCCTGCTGGGCTCCACATCTGGGCTTCATTTCTGCCTCCCTTCCTCTTCTTAGGATCTCTAGCTTCCTGTCTACTGCTACATGAGGTTTTGCACTGATCCTCCAGCAATCAGTGCTTCTCCCTGAACTTCCCTCGTATTTAATTTGTATATGTTTATACATTGGCTCGTATTAATTTGTCGTGGCAAATGAATGTAACTTCAGAATATAATCTCCTTGAGTGTATTTTATTTCATCGTTTTATCCCCAGTACCTGGTTGATACTTAATAAATTGCTTTATTCTTTGATTGAATAAATGATTTCTTTGAGCTCCTTGGGTGGGGGGAGCCTCCCTTTGTGACTGTGTTTCTCTAGTAAAAGGTTGTGGGAAATTAGGAACCACTAACACTGACACCTTCTTTCTTTAACACTGTGTCAGGAGGTGGCCACTCAGAATATCCTACATGTCTGAGATGGAGAGGAGAGTCAGCTTTTCATGGGAACAGTGTTTTTGTCCAATTTGTGCCATGCTGTGAAGACAGACCATCAATCACAGTCAGGAGCAGCTGGTACAGCCTTGGAACAGGCATTTGTCTGCGGTTGCCCCTGGTACCTTGAGGGAGGGAAGAGGACACTAGTGAATGATCTCTTCAAGTTCCAAATCTGGAAGTGATCTGCCTAAAGAGAGTCATAGGAGCAAATGACTGAAATGTGACTGCAATTTTGCTTCATGAGCATTTACAGCTGAGTGGGGGATGGTGATGATCCCTCAAGTGTTCCAGCATGAGACATCTCAGAATTCTGACCCTCCAAACAGGGGGCAAGGGTTGTGGATTTCCATGATGCTAAGTGCGAAAGCAGAGGGTTATGTGTAACAGTAACGGTGGGGTCTATTTCTAGCTAGACGATGAATCCTTTTGTAGAAAAGGCTGATATTTTGCCTTAGCTTTTCGTGGCCTTTAGTAAAAGCTGAGCTGGATGGTAGGTGCATTTCTGACAAGCCTGGGGGAGGGAGGAGACTCTAATGAATCCACTTTTGCATCTTTGGGAACCAAGTTCTCTAAGTGAAAGAGACATCAAATAAATCCACCCTTAAGTATTTGTGGATACCTATGCTACCCGAAATTGGAGGGAATGGAGGCTATGGTATCTTCTCCAGTTATCTTGCTGACCTTTATACTTGGGGATCATAGCCAAGACTTTGACTTACTTTCCTTTAAAAAAGAAACTTAGTAAAATCTATTTGGGTGAGAGTTGGGGAGATAATATCAGTCTACCATGTCCATTGCTCTTATAACTCATATCATAACAAGATTGTTTGTGCCAATTGTATGGAAGAGGAGAAAATGAATTTAAAGGGTAGCAGCAGTGGGGATTTGGAATAGATATATGGAATAGCTCCCTTCTTATTGGACCTGCAGCAGTCATCAAAAGAGGAGACAGTCCTTTCTCCTGAAAGTCTGGAAGAGTAGCACATTATAATATTGCTGTCCTATCTACACTCTTCCTTGGAGGGGTTAGATGACCTCTAAAGGCCCTTTTGGTTGAACAATTCTTGGATTCTTTGATGAAGAGTTTTTCCCTCACACACGTAAATTCTCTTTTTGTGTAAGCCTTAGCCTCCTGATTGGTTTCAGCTGTTGGAGTGGGACTGGGAGGGGAGAGGACAAACCCCTGAAGGATTAAGGGAGATGATGTGGCTGAGGGTTTGAAAACAACGCCTGACAGAACCATTCATAGTCTGAAATCATGCTAATCATCTAAGGGGAGGAAAATGAGACCCTCACATTGGCCCTTCCAGGCTGCCTTGGCAAGCCTTCCTTGTGGCCTTCAGTGTTACCCAGACCTGCCTGTAACCAAACACCATGTTCCTCTCTGTCAAGTGTTCAGTTGATTTTTCTTTATGACTAAAACTTGTGATGATCTGCTATCTTCCATTTGACCTTAGCACATATTGATAGGGGCTAGAAAAGCCCTAAGAGGGTTGATGACCCCACTCCTTACTTCTGGGCAGAACTGGGACTCCTAGAAAGAGTCTGTCGTGTTCCTAAAAATGTCCAGATGAAGATATTCAAGTTTCTCTTTGGTAACATATCTCAATACTGAAAAAATTGTCCCAATGAATATATTTCAGAAGTTTTGAATCCTTTGAAAAAAGCTATGAGAGAACAACTCATAATAGTGAAATTTGACCCAAATAGTCAACAATTTAGGGTCTTGCTAAAAGATAGAAAAGAATTCAGAAACTAGGACCCTGCTCAGAACATCCACTATTTTCTGACGCTGTAATTTGAATTTGGGAATCATCTTCCACATGAATATTCAAAGAATATTTGGACATTCTCCCAAGGGCCTATGCTTTTTTTCTGGTCTAAGGGTGCATTGTGGGAATGATTCAGGGGAGGGGAGGAGAGATGTATGCACTAATGAAGTAGATCTACCTCACTTATCATCCCACAATGACTAGAAGCTTTAGCTATGTTCCCAGTTCAAGAAGTTCACCTACCATAATTCCCTTAGTTATGAGTCCCAAAACCAACAGCTGGAAAAGCTAATAGGACCCCAACCTGAAAGGGGCAGATCATTGGAGCCCCAAGTCAGGGATCAAAATTGAACTGGAATATTGGTAGAATAGAGACCTAGAATGTATCACTGAAGTGTGGTACCACTCAAGTCCTCTGCTGCTAGGCCCCCCAAACATTGCCTTTTCCCCTCATTGACGCTCTCAAGAGGCTTTTTGCCCTGTGCAGTAGGAACCCAATCTGGAGGCAAGCAGAGTCTAATAATCATGGTTTATGTCACTGAAACTCTACCTTCTCTCTTTAAGGTAAATCATCTAACGTGGCCACTGTGTTGTAATTGAGTGTTTTTAAGTCACCAATAGAAAGCTCCCCTTCAAGGCAGAGGACACCTCCCACATCTAGCATAGTTTCTTGTACATAGTAGACACACTAAATCTCTGTTTTGAATTTTTTGGGTCTTCCTATACCTCAGTTACATGAAAGCCTGTCTCAGAAAGTGATCTCATGCAGTAATCACTATCATGCTTGTGTCTTCAGGCAAGCTCATCCTGCAGAAGAGAAAGTGTAATAATAAAAAGATGATGAAAATATAATAAAATTATTATTATAAAATAATTAACAATTATAAAAAAGCAAACATGGGCCTTGGGGATGGTTTGGCATTTGCTCTGTTTGCATTTGAAGACTTTCCTATTGCAGTCTACCTTTTAAACTTCCTTGGAGCACAAGGACTTACCAACAAATAAATACCTCCATACCAATTGGAGCAGAATTTTCTGGTATTAAAAATATGTGCACTTGATAAATAAGAGTTGACATTTATATAGTCTTATAAGATTTACAAAGCCCTTTCTAGATATTATTGCATTTCACTCACACAACAACTCTGTGAAGTAGTTCTATCATCATCCCCATTTTACAGGTGAAAAAACCAAAAACTTCAATGACTTGTCCATGGTTCCATAGCTAGTAAGTGTCTGGTGTGGAACTTGAACCTGACTCCAAGTTGAGCATTCTATACATGACCCTATGTCCCTCTTTATATCTTCAGTGGGTGTCTACTCCTAGACCTGCCCCTGACCCAAAACCATCCCAAGAAAATATTCATACATTTTGTTCTTAAAAACTTCTGAAAACACTGTGGGACCAGGGAGGACTTTCCCATGGTCAAATGAATTGATCCTTTCCTTCTCAGACCTTGTTTTCAAAGACCGGAGTCTGAACAAATCTGAAACAGATGTTCCCAGTGTCAAGTTAAAGGCACAGATTTTAGGCTTTTGGGGGGCTTTGTTTGTGGGGAGTGTTGGGAGGAATGTTCTTTGGACTTCATCTGGGGAGTAAACGTCCTATTTTTTTGCCTGTCTTATTTGAGGAACCCCTTTTCCTCTGTGGCTCAGTTTTTCTTTTTTCTTTAATTCTTTTTAAAGATGTAGATGTACAGGGTAGTTCCTATATCACCAACTTTTCCCCTAGTAGTGAAAAAAATGAATGGGGTAAGCATTCAGCTATGAAGTTTGCTGTGCTATTTCTTGGAAAAATCTTGAAACTCTGAGAAAACTCTTAACCTGATTAGGCAGAATCTTGCAAGTTAGCACATTCCTGCTCCTCTAAGGACAAATGGGTCTTATGTTCTGACAATCTTGTGAACAAACTTGGACTTGGCAAGTATTTCCATAAGAGTTCCAAGCACTTTCTCCTGTGCCATTTCATTGACTTCAGCCTACCTGGGATGGAGATGAGGGGGCAACTGTCAAGTCAACAAGTGTTTACTACGTGCCTACCATGTACCAAGCACTGTGCTCAGGCAGGAGATTCACAGACAGGATATGTGGGGGGTAAGGGAGGGAGGGACCAGTTCTGCTTTCAAGGAGCTCACAATCTAATGGACAGAGATGAGTATCTCCCTTTATACTGGTAGAGACAGAACTAGAGAAATGAAAAGAGGTCAATATGTGGGAGATTAAAATAAGAATTTAAATCTAAATAGAAACCTATGTCTACTAGTGCTGTCTGTTTCTTTTGGTACTTGGTTCATCATCAACTTCCCTTCCCTTCCCTTCCCTTCCCTTCCCTTCCCTTCCCTTCCCTTCCCTTCCCTTCCCTTCCCTTCCCTTCCCTTCCCTTCCCTTCCCTTCCTTTCCCTTCCCTTCCCTTCCCTTCTTTCCTTTGTTACTCCCAGAGGAGGAAAGGAAAAGAAAATTAAAGCTTAACAGATATGCATAGTTAACCCCAACAAATTCCATATTGGCTGTGCCTTGGAAATATATATTATATATGTATATATACACATATATATCTTATTTGGAATCTTGAGTACATCATCTCTCTGTCAGGAATTGTGTATATTTCATAATCAGTCTCTTGGATCCCAATTAATCATGCATTTATCAGAGTTCTCAAGTCTTTCAAATTATTTGTTGTTACAATGCTGTTAGATAAATTGTTCTCCACATTCTGGATCACTTCAATCTACATCAGTTCATTCAGGTCATCGTGGATTTTTCTGAAAGTTGAAAGGTTTTGAAGAAGAAGCCACTTTATGGGGATCATTTTGGAGAATAATTACACTGGAAAGGATAGGAGTTTTTAACTAGCCCTGAGGGTTTCTGTTTTCCTTACTCTTCTTTTTATGTCTCTATGGGGCAAGTGATCAATTTCTCGTTGATATTTTCCTTTGCGCTGGGCTTCAAATGGTCACGGTCACGGTCATGGACCATTTGAGAGAGCCAAGCCTCCTGGCTGGTGACTAGGTGCCCATCTTGATTTCAAGGTTTTGTGCCTTTGCTGGGATAACCTTTGGAGTACTGTTGGGGTCTACAGGGATGAAAAAACTTGCCAGTCAGCTGAGATTCTGAGGTCATGGTATGTGTATGGAATGTTAAAAATAGATTCCTTCCAAAATCTTATCACTCTCCTATTTCCTGCCCACTGCTCCCTGATCTCTCTCATCTTGTGATATCCCCTGGGATGGAGATATGAGTTCAACTGGGGATTCAGTTTGTTTTTGGAGTCTCCTCACTCCCCTACCCTGAAACCACTAGACCCTGGGGTCTTTTCTTTCCCTTTATTCTTTGCCTATCGGACTGACCATTACCGACAGAGGAATTGATGAGTCAATTGACAGCCTGGTCAGCTCATTAAATACCAAAGCTGAGAAATGTTAATTGCTTTTCTTCTACAAACCATGGGGAATTACTGAACTAAGGCTTTTGGTTAGGAAGAGCCCAAAATTCTCACATCTTCTCTTGGTGAGGTCTATAGCCCCACTGTTTTTATTTCTAATCCAGTATTTCTCTTGGCTGTTTATATTTCTGTTGGGCAAGTTGGGTTCAAATTCTGGTTCTCTCATATTACTTTGGGCCAATCAATTTGAATGTCTGAACCTCAGTTTCCTCATCTGTAGAATAATGGGGTTAGAACTTCAAGAGCACTTTCAACTCTAAAACTATACTGTTAACCACCTTTTCCATTACCATTGTTACCCATTATTAAATCTTTCAAAGTTGTTAATTTGTACACTGTTGTTGTAATAATATAAATTGTTCTCCTTACCTCATTCTATATCATTTCATACAAATCCTACCAGATTCCTCTGAAACTGTCCTTTACATCATTTCTTACGGTAAAACAGTATTCAGATACAAAATTTCTTTAGACATTCCCCAACTGTTGGGCACCAGCTTTCCTTCCATTTCTTTGCCAACACAAAAAGCTGTTACAAATGTTTTCATACATATGGGTCCTTTTTTCCTTTCTTCGCTCTCTTTGAGAGCATATTTTGATTTATTATAGGAAGGCATTGTGGAAAAAATGGGATTTTAAAAGCTGGCTAGAGGGATTGTCCTACGAATGGGGAGAAGCTAGAACCTTTGGAGAAGCTACAAAGGTAGGAGTGGGACCAATGACCAAATAGTTTCATTATCAGCATTACCTACATTCATAGAGCCCCTGACTCCCTTGACAACTAAATGTTAGCAACAGATTCTACTATGTCTGATCTGTCAATGCAATGGCACCATTTAAAGATGGAGAATTAAGGGATTACTGTTGGTTAATTAAAGCAGACCTAAGTGGTGTGGGGTGCTGAATTTTTACCAATTCTAGAGCCAATAGTTGCTAGTAACTAGGAGCAATTAACAGGAAAGGTTTAAACTGACAGAGCAAGTAGGCTGCCTTGTTGGGTCAGGTTTGAATTCACAGTCAAGGCAAGAAGAAGTGAGGAACTGGACTAGGGTTAAAGTTGTGAGTGACCAGAAATAAAAGGACTGAGAGATATTGTGGAGGTTGAAAATGAATGGATATATGGTGTGGTATGATGTGATGTGGTATGGTGTGTGTGTGTGTGCAGTTGAAGATGACCCTCAGGTTGTGAACAAGGATGACTTCAAGGATTGTGGTGAACAAATTCTCAAGTGGCTTATGCCTCTACTAAAGTTGTAAAGCACTAATCAATTTCCCCCTTTTCCTGGGTGTTCAACGTGTTCCTTAGGTAGTTTGGAGACAGGGCTAAGATAGACATTGCTCAGCAGAAATTGTTAGCATCATGTTGCCAAGTATGGAGATTCCCTTCTCCTTTTCAACTGCGGTCCTGACCGCACAATGCAAAATCTCTTCTACCTAGAAGAAAGACCTCCATGTTTTTGTGTCTGTTTGTGAGCCTGGAGCAAGAGGGGTGGCTAAGGCCGCAGTAATTTGGAAGAAGAGCTTATTTACTCCCCTTCCAATTTTGTAAAATCTTGGCCTCAGGATCTTAATAATACTAATGATAGTTTACATGACTGTAGCATTTACCAGTGTATAAACTACTTCATGTACATTACATTGACCCAGCATTCCAAGCTCCTGCCCTGGCACTCTGGGCTTCTGATCCGTAAGCATTCACCATATTTAACCCAGCCCTAGCCCCAGCACCAGCCCTCCCCACCATGCCACTCCCTTCATGCTCTGGGTATAGTAGCCCCCACTTCTTAAAATATCAAGCTCAGGGCTATTGTGAGGATCAAATACCATGATGCTTATAAAGTGCTGTGCAAACCTTACAGTGATATATAAATGCTAGTTATTGAGAATTATTGTCATTCTTATTACAGAATCTGAAGATTTGGGAGCTGAAACATACACAAGAGATTAAGTTAAGTGACTTGTGACAGCTAAAAGGACTGAGGCCTAAGGAGATGAGGGACAGTGTCCAAGGTCACACAAGGAATAGCGAGCAGAGCTAAGGATTCTCACGCCATTCTTTCCCCATTATACCTTAGCTTCTGAGGTCTCTAGGATTCTGCTGCTCAGATGTTTTTATGTTATCATCCCACCAAGAAACAACGAATGACTGTCCTTTTATGTGCCAGGTGAATTGGTCCCAAGGCTTTATCCATTTTATTTGCTTTTGAAGGGCTAGGCTGTGTTGGGTGATTAGCCTCTGAGGCATTCTGGTCCTTATTTCCTGGTCCTTTTCTCTAGACCTAACTGGATAGATCAGGTTTCTTTCTCTGGTCTCAAAGTTTCATGTAGTTCCTGCTCCCTGTAAGTGATCCCTCAAGAGATTTATGCCTCTGCTGGCATCTTAGCAGGCTAGACATCTCTCATACTATCTGGGCATTCCAGTTTTTTCTCAAGGCATCCACGGGGGAATGATGTAAGGCACTAAATAAAGAAGTATCGGGTAAGAAGAATTTCTGCTTAGAGGACACAGACTTCTGTGTGTACATATATGTACTCAAGGCCATAGTGTTTATCTAGAAGGCCACAATGCTCCATATCTACCTAGGCTATGAGATCTATGCCACCTTGGAGACATTCCCAGAGGACTGAGATCCACCTGTCCAGTCCCTCAGTCCACCTCAGCCTCAAGTGCTTTCTCCTTGGGCAGCCAGTCCTACTATAAACTATTCTCCATAACAACGTGACGGCCTCTGGAATGGAATATAAGAAGATGATGCAATGTGGCTTAATTGTATGGTACAGTGGTTAGAGCACACAGGGCTTCATGGAGTGAGAAAGACCCAAGTTAAAATTTGGCCTCAGATGCCTACTGGCTGTGTGACCCTGGGCAAGTCACTTAGCCCTGTCTGCCTCAGTTCCCTACCTGTAAAATGATCTGGAGAAGGAAATGATAAACGACTCCAATATCTTTGCCAAGAGAACTCCAATTAGGGTCATAAAAAGTTGGATACAAAGTACTATATAAATAAAAATGTAAATTGTAGTTGTCATTATGATCTTTCACATACTCAACATATGCCCAGAGACTCTTCTACTTCCTCACAATTCTTTTAGTCCTGGCCTTAGAGCAACTTGGCTGAATAAAAGGGAGAGGAGACAAGATTCTGATCTGTGATATTTGGCTCCCTAGTTAGAACATAAGCCCTGGCCTAGCAGCTTGTTAGATTCTGATTTCCCATTCTGAGGCCAGTGACCTTTGGCCCCCAAACTTCTCTGAGAAAGGCCCTACCCCGAAATGTAAGTGAAGCTACATGAAATGCTGATCTTAGGAAATCAGTTTTCCCCCAAGCAAACCCTATCATTTATGGTGTGCACAGGAGTACATTATAGTGGAAAGGAAAAGTCATGCAGTCAGAAGACCCCATTTCTGTACTAGTTTTGGACAACCTCCTGGACCATGTGTAAAATACTAGACTTAGACTCAGGAAGACCTGAGTTCAAATTTGACCTCAAGTACTTAGCAGTGTGACTCTAGGCAAGTCACTTAAGCTTTCTCAGCCTCAGTTTCCTTATCTGTAAAATGAGAATCACAGCAGTACCTAATTCCTAGAGTTTTTGTGATGATTAAATAGGATAGCATGTATGCAGGGTTTTGCAAACCTTGAAGTATTATATCAATGCTACTACTGTTATTGTTGTCTGCAGATGGGGCTGCCATTTTTCCTGCCTGCCTCATAAAGTTGTGATACACTTAGTTAGGGTCATATATGTGACAGTGCTCAGTAAAAATAGAAGCTATTGTTAAATTTGGGCATCATCTCTAATCATCCCGATCAATATCTTGCCCTGGACCCAGATGACTCTGGAAGAAAAAGTGAGGCTGGTCACTTTCCACATTCCTTCCTCACTTAAATCCAATTCACTTATTTTTCTGATGGCATGGTCCTCTTCAAGAATGGTTAAATTTAGCAGTGGTATCTATGATCTCTGACCATATTCTTACAACTTCTGCCTTCTTTCTTTTTTTCCGCTTTCCCCTACTTATTTTCCCAATTTTCCCCCAGTATCTTTCTTCCTTATCCTTTACTTTTCTTTCCTTCTTGTTCTTTCTGAACCTTCTCTTTTCTCCTGCCAGTTTCTTTTCTTCTGCTCCCTCCTTCATGACCCTTCTCCTCTCTCCAAATCTCACTAGTTCTGAGATGAGCTCTGAATCCCTTGTCCACCTCAGTTTTGTCATGCTTTCTCCTAAATTCTAGGAATCATAGTATTGTAGATTCAGAGCTGGAAGTGACCTTAGAAGTGATCTTGTCCAATGCTTTTACTTTACAGATCAGGAAACTGATATCTTGAGAGTCTGTTACTCTAACAAGGCTATACAGGTAATAAGAGACAGAGCCAGAATTTGAACCCAGGTTCTTGATTCTAAACTCAATGGATACATAAAGGATTGGGATGAAAGAGACAGGGATGAGAAGAGGAAGCAGCAGAGAGGAGATGGTGGATGTATACAAAACAAAAAATTTACCAAGAAGCACATAGTGTGACTCCTAGAGTTTACTTTGAACCTTCTGACTATTGCATTACTGGCCAATGGGGGCATCTTGCTATGTTGAGATTACTTGTAGATTGGGGTCCTCAAAGAGTCACAGTGTCAGAAAAGCTTGAATAATGTTGATGTAAACTCATGCCATGTAGAAATGAAATACAGCTCATTGGCTCATGTCAAGATGGTGTAAACATCCATAGGTGATGTTTCTGACAAATAATAAAGAATATACCGTAGGGGTGATTTGAGGTGATCTAGAGAGAGCTTGTCCAAGATCCTTCCACCTTGTTCTTCCATGTGTCTCTTCAGTTAATTCTGGAAAACACTGTTAGAAAGTCTAGGAACCCAACACAGTCCTTGAGGGAGTCAGAGACTGTGAACTGAATCCCCAGGGGTTACCTGCCAGCCCATGGACACCAAATCCCTGCTCTCTGGAGATTGACAAGAGCTGTCTGGATTTCATTACAGCCTGAAGAGGAAAAGGGATTTTCTATTCATCATCGTTATTGTAGAGTGACTGATTTGTTCCCATGGAAATTTTGTCATCAACAGCTAGATACTCTCCATCAGCCTCAAGACTAGAATCAAGAGATATGGATTCTAATCCTGGTCCTATCAAATTGTAGAGTTCACAGGCTAGGGAAATGTGATTTTTTTTTTTGGAGTTGGATCTCCGGGTCTCAGAAAGAGCCTCAATGTTTTGTATCTCAGACACTTCTGTATTACAGAGATGCTACAACTGACCAAGCAACCTCATATAAGCAGAACACAAACTCTCCATCTACTCTCATAGTACCATGTTATCTTATTTTATTACAAATACATATCTTTTTTCTAATTGAAAAGAAGGGGAAATAACATTTATTAAGCAGCTACTATCTGCCAGACTCTGCGCTAGGCTCTTTACAAATATTCTCTTATTTAATTAATTCTAATAATTTAGCTAATTCTAGATTATAAACTCTTGGAGAGCAGTGATTCTGTCTTATTTTTGTAATACCCACAGTTCCTAGCACAGTGCCTTATGTACAGGAGATGCTTAATAAATAGTTGCCAAATGAATGAATGGATCTATCCATGTTTTTTTGGTTCAGCCCCATTTGCGATCAATGGCACACATTTACAAGACTATAAAGTTATTGCTCTGTCCATGGTTCTAGTTAAGTTAATTGTTCTACATGGAATGAGAATCCCTGATTTTGTCCTCTT
This sequence comes from Bettongia penicillata ogilbyi, assembly GCA_023548195.1. Lineage (NCBI taxonomy): Eukaryota > Metazoa > Chordata > Mammalia > Diprotodontia > Potoroidae > Bettongia > Bettongia penicillata. The sequence continues at coordinate 1,704,791 of JAJHZJ010000123.1, forward strand.
CAGCACTTGGCTTTAACCATCTGAATTTTTAAGAGAAAGTACGGCTTCTTAGAAGAAATACAAGGTGGGGAGTCAAAAGCTGAAGTCTAGTCTTGGTTCAGTTACCAACTTGTTTTGGAAACTTCGGGAAGAAATCTCAGCCAATTAACAAGCAGGGAGTAAGTGTCTATTATGTGCCAGACAGTGTAGTGGGCTCTAGGGATACAAAGACAAAAATAGAATGGGCCTTGCCTTCAAGGAACTTGTATAATTGATGCTCTTTATTCCCACAGCTTCCTCCTCTATAAAACATACTAATACCTCACTTATTTTGTAGAACAGTTGTAAAAATATGATGAGGTTATGTATGTGAAACTACAAAGAGTTAACCCTATTCCCCACTCTAGATCACAAATATAAATGATTATAAATGTAGAAGCTTGATAATGGTTTTATTTTAAAATGATAATTTACTTTTCAGTTCTAAATTTTCTCCTCTACTCTCCTGCTTCCTCCTTCACTAAAAAGGCAAGAAAACCAAAGCTTGTCGCAAATATTTATAGTTATGCAAAAAATTCCACATTAATCACATCTGAGAAAACAAGAAAGAAAAAGAGAAGGAAGGAAAAGAACATATGCTTTTACCTGCCCTTTGAGTTTATCAACTTTCTATCTAGAGATGAATAGACATTCCAACATGAATCCTTTGGAATTATGGTTGGTCATTGTGTTGAACAGACTTCCTAAGTCTTTCAGAGTTATTTGTTTTTACAGTATTGTTGCTGTTTTATAAATTGTTCTTTTGATTCTGTTTGCTTTACTCTGTATCAGTTCATACAAGTCTATCGACGTTTTTCTGAAGGCACCCCTTCATCATTTCTTATAGCACAATAGCATTCCATCAGGTTTTTATACCATAACTTGTTTAGCCATTCCTCAAATGACGTATATTCCCTTTGTTTTCAATTCTTTTTCACCACAAAAAGAGTTTCTATAAATATTTTTGTACATAGGGGTCCTTTTCTTCTTTTGTCTCTTTGGGGAATAAACCTTAAAGGTGTAATCCTGGGTCAAAGGGCATAAGCACATTTTAATAGCTTCTTGAATATAGTTCCAAATTGCTTCCCAGAATGGTTGGATCAATTCATGGCTTCACTAAGAGGGCATTAAAGAATCTGTTTTCCCACAGTTCCTCCAGCATTTGTTATTAATGATGGTTTTTATTTATAATGGGATTTTCCTAATTGGTGGTCATTAAGTGGGTAAGAAAATGAAAGGAGTGTTCAGTGTAATAATATATTCTAGCTAATGTAATGTTATTGCACACATATGATCAATTTTCAAAGAATTTGATTACCATACATTTGGCATAAAGAATTTTCTGAATCTAGCATCTGTTTGGCACTTCAGAGGGCCATCTGGGATTTTGCAGAGTCTCACTTTTCATTGCATAGTAGATGTGTAAAAGGTTAATTCAATTAACAGAGACCTCTCTGCCTAGCAGAATCCTAGATAAACAGGCTTATATCACATTAGTATTTTCACAGCAGCCTCTGAGATCTGTCACAGAGTTATACTGTGCTTCATGCAGGGCTGAAATGTAGCAAATTAGATAAACATATAGTAGGAAGACAGCTACTTCTAGCAAGGCCCAAATGGAGAGGTAAGTAAATAAACTGAAATGTCAATCTGGATAGGTATCAGGTGTGCTGATATCGAAGAAGCTTAGATGAATGGAATAAACCATTGGTCAAAACAAGTGGGGGTGTCAGTATTAGTTCAGGAGGCAAAAATGAAGAGAACATCAAGTTACTGGCTATTTGACTCAACCTATTTCTCTTAAACTTTGGTATTTTTTTAAAAAAACCAAACAACTGCTACATGACTAATGTGAAAATGTGTTGAATACAAATGTATGTGTAGAATTCATATAAGATTGCATGCTGTCTCGGGGAGCGGGGGAGAAGGGAGGTGAAGAAAATCTAAGACTTATGGAAGTGATTGTAGAAAACTGAAAACACATCAATTAATAATAAAAAATACAACAGCTGGCATTCCCCCCCACCCCCGCCATGTGGTATAGTTGGGCCATACTCATCAAGCTATGGGCTTCTATGGTTGGTATATTATATTAGGGAGCCTAGAGTTGGGAGGAGCTTTTGAAGAATATATAGCTATCCTTTCCACATTTCTGAGGTTAGGGGCACAGCTCCCCGTCAGTTTGAAAGATCTTCCTAACATTTTTAGCCCTCCCTTAGTATCAGAGAAGAAGTATGAATTTTTTCTTTTAATGGAGGTATTTATAGTACCTAATTGTAAAATTTGGGCTGAGTGTTTGGTCATAGGCTACATGTAGATCAATGTTAAGTAACAATACTTTTTCTGTGTCATCTGTGGCTTCAGCAAAACTCCTCCCAAATTCTCATTTAGTTTCTTTTGCCTACCCACAGTATATTGAAACCATGATGTGAAAGTCATGATGTGAAAGGGATAACTGTACTTACTTGACTGTGGGAATTAAAGGTTCACATATAGCTGTTTGTATAGTATTGATACAATGTCACTGGAAAAGCACTGTGATTTTATATCCTTTCTTCTCTTCTAGCCCTGACTATAAAGTGATATTTTTGAAATTATGTGTCAGGGAAACCTGGAATTCCACATGATATAAGTAAGGATACTTTGAGAAAATTAATGTTAATGATCTTTTCCCTCTAAATATTAATGAAACTATGTATATATCACCCATTAAAGTTTTACTCTAATGCTTTATTACAGCATAGAGATGATGCTGAGTTCTTCAAGGCTAAGAGAGAAAAGTGTAAACTCTGAAAGTCCCCACCAAGCTGCAAAAGGTTCATTGCAGGCCCCTCACATGTTGTATCTGATCTCCTAGGACCAGCTTACCTTAGTCTGACCATTGGAAAATTCATTTTCCCCCCAAAGACTATCTACTAAAGGTTTTAGAATCTGTGCTGGTAATAGGTAATGAAATGAGTGGCCTTTTAAGAATGGTCATTTTATTTCATTTTTATTCTGAATATAAAAGCACCAAATTAAAAAAGAGCATTTTCTGCATGAGACAGGAGAAGATGGTGCATAAAACTGTGAATAGCTAGAGCTTGCTTTTCTTTTAAAATATATAATAAATTCAACAGGTAAATTCCTCTGGCTTTCCTTCTGTTCTCTTATTTTTTGGAGGAGAAAGAGAAAGACACTGTCCCTTGCTATGTTTTTTCTCTCACTTTCCTTCCAAAAATTGGAAAAAAAATAACAAAATCCTTGTCTAGTAAACACAATCAAGCAAAACAAATTACTACATAAAACTGTTACAAAATATGTGAATCCCTCTATATATTGAGTCTGTCTCCTCTTTGTCAGGAGGTGAGTAGCATGCTTTCTCACTTGGTCATTGCATCAATTGATTGATTGAGGCAGCTGGATGGTGAAGTGACTAGAGTGATAGACCTGGAGTCAGGAAAACTTGAATGCAAATCCTGCCTTGGACACTAGCTGTATGACCCAGGGTAAGTCACTTAATCTTTGTCTGCCTTACTTTCTTTATCGGTAACATAGGGATAATAATAGCAACCACCTCGTAGAGTTTTTTGTGAGGATCTATTGAAATAACACATATATATACAAATATATATACATACATACATATATGTGTGTGGAGAGAGAGAGAGAGACAGAGAGAGAGACAAAGAGAGAGAGAGAGAGAGAGAGAGAGAGAGAGAGAGAGAGAGAGAGAGAGAGAGAGAGAGAGAGAGAGAGAGAGAGAGAGAGAGAGAGAGTTCTTGGTAAAACTTTAAAAGGTTATACGTTTGTTATTTTTCAGTCGTTTTGATTGTGACTCCATTGGGGGTTTTCTTGGCGGAGATAGCAGAGTGATTTGCCATTTCCTTCTCCAACTCATTTTATACTTGAGGTATCTGAGACAAACATGGTTAAGTGTTACGCCCAGGGTCACACAGCTAGGAAGTGTCTGAGTTCAGATTTGAATTCAGGAAGACGAGTCTTCCTAAATCTAGGTCTAACACTCTATCTACTGTGCCACTTAGTAACCCATAAAGGGCTATCTTAACACTTCCTATTGATTTAAATTCTTAAGTGTTTCAAAGTTGTCTCGTACAATTTTGTTATTAAATAAATGGTTCTCCTGGTTCTCCTCACTTCATTCTTCATCAGTTCATACAAGATTTCCCAGGGTTCTCTGAAATCATTCCTTTTACAATTTTTTATGATGTAAAAATAAGAACAATATTTCATTGTAATCACATACCATCATTTCTTCAGTTATTGAAATGATTGGCACAATTGTTGGACACACTCTTAATTTCCATTTCTTTACCACTACAAAAAAGAGAGTTATGCCTCTGATCAAAAGTAGAAGGGGATATTTGAATTCAGTTCACTTATAGTAATGGTGTAGGGCTCGTCTGGACTCACACAGGGAAAAGAAGAGGAGAGATTAGGGATGACCCAGCAAGTGGCTTTACATGATGGACCCAATCAGGGCAACAGAAAATAAAAGTTGGTAGGGAGTTTGCAAGAGAGTCAGGAGAGAGAGAGGAATAAGTAAGGAATTGGCCTCATTGTCTGGAGTTCAGTGGGAGAAGGGCATGAGGAGTAAATATTTCCTGTTCCCTCCTATTATTGGAGCCACAGTCACTGTTCTTTGGGGTTCATTTTTTGAAAGGTTGAATGAATTTTTGGAATAAATCTTATGGTCTACCTCCTCTTAGCTTTTCCTGACCACCACGTAACTCATTTAGTCTCATGACTTCTTCCACCTTTCTTTTCTACCTATACTCCTCAACAGCCCAATGGTAAGGTCTTTGGAAATGTAAAGAAGCCAAGAAGTCTGACTATGGCACACCACTTTCCCCCCTCCCAGAAGCACTAATAGACCAGTTAAGGGGCTACCCTCCCAGAGAATGAACATAGGCTTTTCAACATCCTCCACAGCTCAAAATACAGACAAAGATAAAAGGATTTACCTTTCTCAGAACAAATTTTCCGAAACGTCTACTTCCTTCAAAAACATAAGGCAGATTCTCTAAACACATATGGGTAAAATGTGATAAGATTGACTTGTGTTCCTTTGTCCGAACCCCTCAGGTCAGATTTTATAGGTTTTGTCAGGATATCTTAAGTCCAAAAGTTTCACATGGCCAAATTAATATGAGAAACATTTCCATAATAACAGCTATCTAATAATAATAGATAACACATAGCACCTTTGGACTTGCAAAGCACTTTACCTGTTATGTCATTTGACCCACAGAACCACCTCGTAAGGTAAGTGCTATTAATATCCCTATTTTACAGGAGCGAAGTTAAATGGCTTGCCCAGGATCACACATATAATCAAACTTGAGTCTTCCTGGTTTCAAGTCCAACACTCCATTGCTCCACCAAACTGCTTACTTTATAGCAATTTTACTGGTTTTTAAACAAATATGACAACGTATGTATCCAAATAAGTATTATTCCCTTTAAAGCAACCTAGAGAGACTGTCCAGTCATTTCATTGGTGATGCTGTTGGTCTATACATTTTGGAAACTCTTCTATTAGAATTGCCTGACACATTTTCTTTTGTATATTCTCACTGGTGTCAAAAGCTTGTTGGCATTTTGGACAAGTCAGCAAGGAGGAATAAGTGATCACACTGACTGATGACAGGGTTTGGGGTCCAAAGCATGAGGTGGTTCATCAACTATTTTGAATGTTCTGGCATACAGGGGACCAGCTGCCACAACATGACTTTCTGAAGCTCAGTGAGCAAAAACTGTATCTATGACCTGGTTTAACTGAAACAAGACTTCAGTAAAATTCCAATCCTTACTTTTGCTTTGTGGTTGAGTCGCAGAGGATAACACCCTTTTGATATTCCAGCACTGGATGCTTACTTCCTTTTTGATGTTCTAGTGATTGGTTTAGGGGTGTTCAGTTGGTTTTAGTATTGGATCTGATTTTAGGATCTTATATCCTAAACTCAGGTACCAGGACTATTGTTGCCCTCCTATAAATCAAGAGAAATTGGTTCGACTCTCCTTCCAAAGTGAATATGTTTTCAGGTGCATCATGGAACTAGGAAAGCCTCTGAGTGCTTTAGCCAGCTGCCTGGGGACTATGTTCTAGATTTGGATATAGTTTTGGAAGTGGGTTAAAGAACGTTTGGCCTCTAAATCCAAAGTCTGGACCCTTAGTTGGCCATCTCAAACTGAACATGAAATTGTTGAGAATATTTCTAACAGTTTCACCCATGACTTGCTGTGGGTCCTTTCTTTCTAAGTCCTTTCTTTTTTGGGTCTCAGCAGCCACTTGACCCCCTCTCTCCTTCCATCCTTTCCTCCCAGAATTAGATTACATGGAGTAGTAAGTAGTCCTTTTTCAGAGGAGAGAGTCACCTAGACCATTCTTGCCCTCGAGAGCTTCCTGGCACCAATTATGTCCCATCCGGGGGTATGTCGGAGCCAGCTCCAATGGGCAAATTATAAAATTTTCAATGTGAGCATTTACACCTTGGAAGTTGCTGAGCGCTACAAATCAGGGCTTGATTTATTGTTTTATTGCTTGTGTAGGGTTAGGAAAAGGGATAGAGAATATGGTAATTGTACAGATTGTACAGATTAAACTTTAAAATGTATCAAGGGGACATTTCTTTTTTGGGGGTGGGGGAGAGGAAGAGCTGGTTGTTAAAATTTTACCAGCATTTTGCTGCTCCTGAACTTTATTTGACATTCACTTCTAACATTCCATCCCCTTTGATTGCTCTATTTACTTCACCTCACTCAACAGTTTGTACTATAAGAATTTTTTCTATGTCTAGTATTGCTTGTTTGTCCTGACCCAACCATCAGACTGGGTCAAAAATGATCTTTCTTTCGATCCCTTTAGATACCTTCCACCTCAACTCCAGGTCCCATTTGAGGGACTGATTGATCCATTTGTTTTCTATAGCTGAACTCTCCTAAAGGCCAGACCCTGGGACGGCAGCATAGAAATCTGCCCAGCTAGCCTTAGGCTGAACTGTCTCCCTAGCCTTCATTCCCGGCAGCTGGTCTGTGGGCACCCTGCTTTGGTATTTGAGCCAGGGCCAAAGCCACTGGCTAAGGATGGAGTTTCAGCTTGATCTTTACCAGGGGGCTGAGTATGGCTGGGCTGCTGGGAATTTGGGGACAGCTTTGCCAGGGGGAGGACAGCTGATCTCAGGGGAGGCGCCACATGGCCATCTGAGCTGGAGGCTGGGACGCAGAGTCCCATGATTAGGTCTCTCGGGTCCTATTCTCAGCGCAGGGGTCAGATTATAGAGTGACCTGGGAAAAGTCATGTGACTTGTCTGGACCTCAGTTTCTTCACTGAATAAACCAACCAACAATTATTGACCTCTCCTTGCATACAGAGCCTTGTACTGGGGGCAAATGTAGGGTCTGGTGGAGGAAATGTATAGATGAAGGAGGAGATGGAACCTTTGTTTCCAGGGAGACAGAATACAGACATATCCACCATGTAAATAAGGACAACATTAATTTATGACTGTACATAGCAACATGCAGAAATTCTGGGAGATGCTAGAACACACAGAGTAACTGGAACTGAATTTGATATATCTGGCAAAGTTTTTTGGAGGAAGAAAACCTTATGCATGGTTTAGAATAGAGGAAGGGGAGTGAGTTACAGCTGAAGAGGTTGGAGAATCTTGGGTGAAAGGTAGCACGATAAAGTTGAAAACATACTGGGCTTGACCTGTGCTCTATGACTGTTACTAATTAGCTATGTGTTTTTAGACAAGTCACTTACCCTTTCAGGATCTTAGCTTCCTCATCTATGAGATTTAGGGAGCTGGAGCAAATGACTTTTAAGTCTTCTTCTATTTCTAACATTTTATGGTCTAAGCAAAAGCCCGTAAAGTTTAGATATAGATTTAGATCCGAGAAAGATCTTAGAGATCATCTAGTTACTTTACAGGTGAGGAAACTGAGGCCAAGAGAGGGGAAAGGACATAGTCATATAGGTAGAGTAAGTAGAAGAAGGAAGATTTGAACCCAGATCCTCTGAGTCCAAATTCAGTTCTGTTTCTACTGTAAAATAGTGACTCCTAGGCTACTGTAAAGGAAGGATGCTACAGAATTTTAGTGTGAGGAGTTGTTAATATTGGTCAACAATGAATGACTCCTGCACCAAGTGCCTTGGAAGTGTTGTGGGAGAAATAATCCTTTTTCTGAGTTCATGTAGTAGGTAACTGCTGCCAATATTTATTTACCACAATGAAGTAAAACCCTAGGTTTTATTATTATGCTTAAACATAGGTTCAGGTCTCAGAGAAAATCTGACTCTCCTTTGTTTTTGTTCAGGCATTTTCAGTCATGTCCAACTCTTTGTGACCCCATTTGGGGTTTTCTTGGCAGAGATAACTGGAGTGGTTGACCATTTCCTCCTCTAGCTCATTTTACAGATGAGGAAACTGAGACAAACAGGGTGAAGTGAATTGCCCAGGTTCACACAGCTAGGAAGTGTCTGAGTTCAGATTTGAATTTAGGAAGATGAGTCTTCCTGACTCCAGGTCTAGCACTCTATCAGCTAGATGCCCAGAACCTCCATTGGGATTCTCATAAACTGTTTTAAAGATAAAATTATGCCAGAGTGACAGAAACCATTCACATATTATAATCTTGTACATCACTTTTAGGTCATAAAAGTTAAAGAGAAGATAGATTTATATAATTCCATACTTTAATGTCACAAAAGTTGAAAAAACTTAATTAAACAGTCATAATCTCATACATCTCCTAAGGAAATAAACTTCTCAACAAATCCTATAGGTAAACAAAGTCAGGTTACAGATTAGATTACATTTAGAGGAATCACAAATAGGCTAACTGAGAAGAAGAATTTATATGTTTATCAAGGAGTCAGAGGCAGATGAAATTCTTCCTCTGGCTTCTTATCTGAGGAATGTTTAAAATTCTAAGTAAATTTTCTCATCCCATGGGACAGGTTTTGGTCAGATGAGGTTAACATTAACAGAAAAAGGCTTTTAGTTAACCAAAATCTGCAGAAGAAATGGTCCTGAGTCCTGAATAATTAAAGGAAATAAAAATGCCCACAACAGACGCAAAATAGGCATCAGGTTTCATTCTCCCTTTGTTCATCTGCATAATAATAATTCACAATTTTATAGCTATTTTCTCAAAACTGAAACCACCCTGATACTGGGTAGAGTTAATGTTATTATCCTTACTTAGAAGTAAAGAAGCTGGGACTGAAAGGAAGTGACTATTTGCATCCATTATGAGTCTGTATTCAATTTAATTTTGCACTTTCTAAAGGTATTAATGTCTTCTTTCCCTTTCTTTGCTATCTCTTTGTTGTATCCATATTCTGACCACGTGCTGCATTCTTTGCCTTTAGGTATCTCCTTTGTTCCTCAGTTCAAACTCCTGGAGACATAGGTTCCTTAACATTCCTTTTGAAAAGCTAAAAATCAGCAAAATGATGATGATGATGATGGTGATGAGGAGGAGGATGACTAGCTTCTATATAAGACTTTAAGGTTTGCAAGGTACTTTACAAATATTAACTAGGACTAAGGAGAGCAGCAGCCAGAAGGCAACCTTAAAGGATCCCTTTACCCCTTTATTTCCTAGCCTCCTGCAGGCTAGGTATTGGGTGGACAGGAGAGGAATCTGGGAGAGGGGGACTATCTATAACTCTCTTCCACTTTCTTTGGGGCTCCCACTGAGCTCAGACATCAGAGCCTCCCTGCCGCCTCCTCAGAGACTTCTGTATGAACTGAAACTGGAGCTCATTCCTCCTTCCTCCTTGACCAAGTATCCTAGAGAAAAGGGATCCCAGATTAGATTATTAGATGTTCAGATGCATTGTATTGTTTTACCAGGATCTCAAGCATCAATCAATAAACATTTATTAAGCACCTACTATGTGACAGGCAATGTGTTAAATACTTGGGATACCAAAGGAGGCAGAAGACAGTCTCTGCCCTCAAGGAGCTTACCCTCTAATAGGAATCTAGGAAAAGCTCCACTCTGTACCCTTTGTTCTGTGTTCAACATGAGTTCAATTGGTTTCTAATAGAGCAACTCTTATAGTTTCTAATAGGCAGCTAGGTTGTGCAGTGGATAGAGCATCAAGACTGGAATCAGGAAGACCTGAGTGCAAATTCAACTTCAGACACTTTATTGCTGTGTGACTCTGGCAAGTCACTTCACCTCTATCTACCTCAGTTTCCTCAACTGTAAAGTGGGGGTAAGCAGCACAACCTCAGAAAGTAGTTATGAGTTTCAAATTAGATAACATTTGTGAAGTACTTACCATAGTTCTCAGCACGTAGTAAGTGCTAACTGTTTGCTCCCTTCTCTTCCCTTAATAGAAGTGTTTGCTCCACGCTCTCCTCTAGTTGCTTCTTGTTGTGACACAGGTCTTCCTGAGCGAGTGACAGAGATCAGGGATTCTGACTGCTGGGTTAGCCCTAGAGATCATTCTAGTTCTGATACCCATCCTTCAAGCCAGTCTCTTAGAGGAAAAACCTAGATATATGGCTCAACTGTGTTATTTACCCAAGTCTGTCAGCTTCTATTTTCAGTTTCCCAATTTGAATAAACATTTATTTTTAAATTAAATGTCATTTTTTATTTTCACAAGGATCTATGTTTTTTCACCTCCTCCCCTTCCACTTCCACTGAGAAAATAAGAAAAATAAGACCCTTGTTAAAAACATGTATATCAAGCAAAACAAATTTCTTCATTTGCCCCATAGTTTTTATTACTATTTTAAAAAATAATTTTACTTAACTTTAATATTTTTTTCAAAGGTCTTAATCTGCCCTCTGAATTAATCAGTTCTCTATCAAGAGGTGGACAGTGCATTTCATGATGAGTTCTCAAGAATTATGACTGTCAACAAATGTTCATTAAGAACCTATAGTAAGACATAAGGCTAAGAGTTGGGAATACATAAAGGTAAAAACTGAAACAGTTTCGGCTCTCAAACAACTTCTGACCTCAAATTTTCTTTTTATTTACTTTGTTAACACACACACATTGTTGTTTCTCTTCACCATTAGCATGTAAACTTTTTTCAAGTAGTGATTATTTCATTCATTGTATTTTATCTGTCCTCAGCAGCTCAGTGCCTATCACATCATAGGCTCTTAATAAATGCTTGTTGAGGGTGACAACCATATTTCCCCCCTTAATAGACTGTAAACCTCCTGAGGGCAGGGGATATTTCATTTTTGTCATTGTTCCTCCAGTTTCAAGCACAGTGTCTGGCACTTAGAAGTCGCTTAACAATGCCTGTTGATTTGTTCTGGGTGTTGAAAGAGGGTGGAGCATAAATACAGTATAACACATGATAGGCAAGAAGTGGGCATAGACCAGGAAATCAAGGAAGGTTGGAGGAGGGAAGAACATTAAAAACTACAGGGGATTGCTGAAGGTTTCACAAAATAGCTGCACCTGAGTGGAGCCTCACAGGAAAAGAATTCTAATATAAGTGTACATAAGGAGGGAGATATTTCAGGAATACACAGAAGTGAGAAGTGACCTGTGGAGTTTGGAGAACAGTTAGCAGCCTGATTTGACTGGAACATAGACTTTGTGAAGGAGGATAATGTAAAATAGGAAGGTTGGTCAGAACCAACTTGTGGAGCAACTTATATACCAAGCTGAGAAGTTAGTATGTTAAATCGCAGAAGCAGTAAGGAGTCATTGAAGGATTTGGAGCTGAGGAGTGGTGATCATAAATGAGAAAACAGGGTTCTGATACTCTAAGCTTTGATATAATTGGAAATTAGATAGGCATCAGATATGTGTGGGAGGACATTAGTGCTTTAGTGAATTCTCCAGGTCTCCTTCCTGCAAAAAGCAAAGGGAGAATGCTAGACTTCAACCTTCTTTTGCCTGTAAATTCTTGGTTCCACAGCCCTTATGTTTAGGACACCAGGGAGGTCAAGGTTTGGAAGCAGAGGACAGTAGGCATAAGGGACATGGTCAGACAATAGGGTTGATCATCAGGGCCAAGAGACTGAGAGAAGGCACCAGATGAATTCTCAGCACTTGGTAACTAGCCCCAGTCTTGCAGGAAGAGGGACTACCCAGGACTAGTACCTCTTCAAGAAGGATGATGACGATGATGATGGTGATGGTGATGATGATGAAGAAGAAGACATATTTCAATAATTCTTTGAGGAGTTTTTACTGCGTAGCACTGTGAGGTATCATTAGTCTCATTTTACGAATCAGGAAAATGAGATTTAGAGGGGTTAAACAAGTCCATGACTTCCCAGCTAGCATCAAAGAGAGCATGCAAACCCATGTATCCCGACAATCCAGGGAGGTCCTAGAGGCTGAGTCCCACTACTGGATTCTTAGAACAAAACATGTGAGGAGATGCTGATTTGATATCCTCAGGGGATGGGAGTGGGTTTAGAAACAGGCTTAAATGCTAATTGTGTTCTCTACTCAGCCCACAATAGAAGGACTCCCTCCCTCCAAGACCTTTGATCCCAAACCCTCAGATGTTGTTCCTTCCTCCATCCTGGGGGCTAACACCCCTAATGGACAAGAAGGGAGAGACCCCTTGGAAAGCTAAGAAAGAGGGAGACAGCACTGTCCTTTGGCTCCAAGCCTCCCTCTCTTCCTCCCTCCTTTAGGGCTGATGGCCCATAGCAGTACGCATCTCCTCCAAGGTGACTAGACACAGGACACACCGCGCTTTGCCCTGGTCCGCTAAACCCTTCAGACTTCTCGCCTGGGGCCTTTTCAGGGTTAGAGCATTGGTTCCAGACTCAAGTTTCCCTCTGGTGCTGAAAGCCAACTTTGTAAGTGTGAAATTGTCTCCTTGGTTTTACAAGGTCTCTCTCTACCTCTTAAGCCTCTGTGAGATCCAGGTTGCTGTCAATTTGTTCTACTACAGATGGGGTGAGAAAGACAAGAGCCTGGTGCCTCCCTGCTGGGCTGGACTCAGAAAATCAGAGCTGGGGGACTGCTGATTGATGCAGTTTCACAGTGGTGAAGGTGTGTGTAGGGGAACAGCTGTAGGCAGACGGGGTGGGATGCAGGAAGGGAAAGGATTATTTTTCAGTAGCAAAACCTATGAATTTCAGGCGCAAAGTCAGAAAAAGCCACTGCTAAAAGTCAGTGTTAACTACGTACCAAAAGACAGTCCTTGTACATATAAGCGTAAAGGGAAAAGAACTCAGAATCATGAATTGGTCTTTTCAGCTGGACATAGAGAAGCCACATCTTCAACTGGAAAGAAAGGACCATGGTCTGGGAGAGAAGATCTCATTGCCACAAGTCTTGGCCAACAGGCAGACAGTGTCTAAGGTCAAGATCAGAGGTTCTTAACCTCTTGTCTCATGGACTCCTTGGGAAGTTTGGTGGGGCCTCTGGACCCCTTCTCACAATATGATTTTGAAATGTATAAAAAAAATGTATAAAACCACACAAGGTTATAAAGGAAACCAACAATATTAATTTTTAAATTTGACTTAATTTTTTCAGTGAACAAAAATCCACTTTCTCTCCCTCTCCTTCCCCACTGAAAAAGAAGGAAAAACAAAACCCTGCTTAACAAACATGATCTTGTGGTTGTTCATCTTGTTTCAGTCACGTCTGACTATATGGAAAGTAGAGCAAATTAACTTCTAGTCTTGACTACGTCCAATATGACATATGTCTTACTCTGCATCCCTCATCTCTCTGTCACTAGTAGGTAGCACAAGAGACAAATCAGACTGAAATACAGTGATCAAATTAAAAGTCCCAAATTCAGGAACCCCAAGTGTTTTTGAGTCTCTATGCTCCATTGGCCCACAGAATAATACACACAGAGTAGAACTCCCCCACATCTCTGAGGCCCAAATCCCTGAATCTTAGGGGAATCACAGTAACTCAGAGCTGGAAGAGACATCAGATTTCATCTGGTTGGATCAGCTGGTCTGGCTCATTTTTGAGGTTGCTTCCAAAAACCTCACCCTCCTCAGTATTTCTAACAAGGGACAATCCAGCCTCTCTTTGAAGACATAGGGTATGGCATTGCATATGTAAATTAGTTTAGGTAAAAGGGAATCAGCAAGTTTAGCAATTAGTCCCCTTTCTAAAAAAATACATCTGAGACACTTTTAAGCTTAATTTGCATTATTGACATTTTCCTCATCTCTTTTTCAAGTCAAGACAATCAACAGAACAACAAACCACACCCTAATTTGTAGTGTTTGTCTGTTTCCAAGGTATAAAATTTAATGGTTGGTTCTCTGGTCACCCCTGGAGGGAGCTCACTGTTTCTGTGAGGAGCCAGGTCTACTTGTGAACAACTCTCACTGGGAGGAAGTTTTCCTCCCACAGAACTCAAATTTATCTTCCCTCAACTTCTCCCCACTGCTGCTAGTTCTGCCCTTTGGGGCCAAGCTGAACAAGTCTCATCCCTTATCCGCCTGTCAGTCCACCAAATATCTGAGAGCCACGAACATGTCTCTCTAAGATGTTCACAGGGTAAGTAAGCACGCATATCTCCTTCAAATGATGCTCATCTGGTACAGTCTCTAATCCCCAAACCATTCTGCTTGACATTCTCTGAATGGGCTCCAATTTATCGATGTCCTTCCTGAAATATGGTAACCAATGTGAACATAATAATCTCGGTTTGGCATAGCTAGGGGATGCATGCACACATGAGACTATAGGGTTTCTGGTTTTGGGCTCCATACCTGTGTTATTGTGGCCTGATCACCATGGTGTGGGGCAATGGTTCTCAGATCCTTTGGTGTTGGGATTCTTTACACTTTTAAAGGGGATTGAGCACTCCTCAAAGAGCTTTTGTTTATGTGGGTTCTATCTACCAATATTTACCACATTAGGGAAAAAAACTTGGAAATTGTTTTAAAAAAGTTTTGAAAAAACTTGAAACATATATTTGTTAATCCTTTAAAAACAATAAACCTATTGCATAACATAAATCACATGTTTAAAATGAAAAACAACTATTTTCCAAAGCAAAAAAGAAAAAGAAATTAGAGAGAAGAGAAAAGCACCTTCATCTCTATTTTCTCCGTAGATCTTCATACTGCCCTTTATGGTTGGCAGGACAGTTATTTTAATCCCCATTTACAGTTAAGGAAACTGAGTCCCAGTGAAATGATTTGCACAAATCAATATTTCCACCTTTCTCTAATGTGTGACTGGAGAAGCAGCAAGTCTCCTGAGGATCCCTTTGTGAGAGGGGATTCTCCCTCCTACTTTCCCTCCTGGGAAGCTGATATCAAAGGTGGTGTTCCCACAGATATCCAGGGACTCTTTCAGAGGGTAGAGGCCTTTGCATTTCCTTACATCGCTGGGAATTCTCTTGCTGTCCTAAGTCAGCCAAATTCTAGTTTCATTTCTTGGTCCAGACCTCTGTCCATATGTTCCCTTGCCTATTTGCCTCAAAGAATAACAAGTCCATCTTTAGAAGATCACATCATTCTTCTCAAGACGCTATTATAGAGATCTCAAGACAAGCAACTTCGCAAGTCATAGCATCATAGATTTGAAATATGATAGAGACACTATGTAAGCACATGCTCTCAGAAAAAAGGGCACTGATACATTTGCTTAACACAGGGTTGCCACAAACCTTTAGTTAGTAAATAAAAAATTCAGTATCTGCAAAATACAGTAAAATGATGAATGCTTGTATAGACCTTATATTTACTTATTTGAAAGCATGCTTGGTTCTCCCAGCAAAATCTAAGCGTCTTGAGAGCAGAATATTTGTATCGTTTTGTCTACCAGGATGCCTGACATGTGGCACAAGCTTAATAAAGCTCGTTGATTGATTGCTTGATTTAAGGTCCCTTCCAATTTTAAATCTATGATGCTATGACTTGGAAAGTTGTTTGTCTTGAGATCGCTGTAATAATGTTCTCTACGATTCCTTCCAGATCAGAAATTCTACAATTTTTATTATAGTTGTTCAAGGTTTGAGAAGCACTAATAACCTTGCAGAGGCAGCTAAGTAGCACAGTAGATAGAGTGCTGGACTTGTAGGGGGAGGAAGACCTGGGTTCAAATCCTGCTTCAGTCAGACATTGATTGTCTGTGTGATCCAAGGGAAGTCACTTTAACCTTACCAGCTTCAGTTTCCCTGTCTATAAAATGGAAATAATAAAAGTCCCTACCTCACAGGGATCAAATGATCAAATATATAAAGTATCTTGCAAACCTAAATATGTATGTAATGTTAGCTATTACTACTATTACATGGTCTGTGCCTTCTGGAAATTTCCAGTCTAGGACGGACAGCTTCATTTACCTTATTTCCTCTTATGTATATTAGTTGGTCTCCTCCACTCTTCCAGGAAAAAAAGATGTACAGAAGCTCAATCATTTTATTCTCAGTTCCTGCCTCCTACGACACATGTTTCAAATGCTACACTCTGACTCCTAACCCAGCTTGCTTGGAACTTACTGCTCATCCATCATTCAGGAATCTTCTCCTCCTCCTCCAGGAAGTCTCCCTTGACGGAAACTCACTCATTGGGTCATAGAACGCCTAAGCTTCCCAAACCCACTTCCCCTACACATTCACTCACCACTCTTCTATGAAATCATTTCCTTATTGAGTATTTATTGGAGACATTTCTTCTTATGTGTCAAGGCATGAAATTAATTCACTTCTTGCATCTGTTGTTTGTATGGCTTCTCCATGTCTATCCACACAAGTGGATTTTTGCCTGGGAGCCTCTAGAGCAGGGAGTCTTAACCTTTTCAAGTCAAGAATGCCTTTGGCAGTCTGTTGAAATCTATGGACCCCTTCTCAGAATAATGTCTTTAAATGAGTAAAATAAAGTACATACAATTACAAAAGAAGCCAATTATGTTGAAATATGTTTATTAAACCCCTGACCTAGAGAGGGTTGTGGCTAAATCTGTTAGTGCAATTCCCACGCCTCCCAACCCAGAGCCAGCCAAAACAAGAATAAAGCCTTGCAGGAAACAGTACGCCACTGCATCACCCAAATGATACCTTAACGGTCATTGAACATTACATTGAACATTATATCACATTAAATGAATAAAACATCTTGATCAAAGTCTGAAACAGCTAGGAGAAAGCTAAAGGAGAATGATTCAGGGGAGTTGTGTGCATGTAATATGTGTGGTATGTCTTTGGTATTTGGTGTGTGTAGTGTGTATTTGGTGGTAGTAGTAGTGGTGTGTGTGTGCATGTACGTGTGTGTGCGTGTGTGTGTGTGTGTGAGGGGGCTGGACATAGCCAGCCTCTCCCCTGCCTGGGAGAAGGTGGAGGGGGGTGAAGAAAATGAGGGCAGGGCAGGAGTAAGTGAGAGGGGTGGAGGGGGGGAATTCTATGACCTACATCTCTTCCCCTCTCTGTTAGTCAGCAGTCCAGCTCTGAGCCTCCTGCAGGAAACAGCAGCTGGGCTAAGGAGGAGAGAACTAACAGCAGTCAGGCAGCAAGCCTGTTGAACAGTCGCTCGCGGGCACAGGTAAGCTGGGCATACCCTGTCTCTTGATTCTTTGATCAGTGACTCAGGCTAAAGGCAGGAGAGAAGTAGGAAGTAGCTCTTTTCCCTCTTGCCCCCTCCATCATCCCAATTTCTCCTCTGAAAAAGACACTACCTCTCTGGGATAAGCCCCTAGTACTGCAGTCAACACTGTTATACCAAGCCAATAGTGAATGCCCCTGCTGGGCAGATTTTCCATATGGCACATTGTTGTCCGCTTCAGTCAGTCTTGAGGTTCTTGAAGAAACAATTTTAGTGGGAGACGTTCAGTGGAATTTACCCAGTTTTGGAGAGACTGGAGTAGCTCCCTTCAATCTTGTTCCCTCCTGGTGCTATACAGGGTGTTCTTAGGAAGAAGGCAAATATTACCTTCAAAAAGAAATTCTGAAGGAAGGAACCCATTGCCGGAGGACAAGATGAATGCAAAGTCAGGCATTTGTACAGCGAAGATGCCTCCTTGTTTGGACTCAGAATCAACTCAGAAGCTGAAAATTGCATATAGAAAAATTGCGAAATAGAGGATCTTTTCTTATTTTGGATTATTGTCTGGTTGACATTTACCCCCCAAAAGGGAGGGTAGGATCAGTCAGGTACAGGCAAAGGAGATCCTAAGCTATGATAGGGAGCTGTGGGGCCTCTCTTCCATAACTACTAGGTCCACAAGGGGTTAAAGTTTTCTTAACTCTCTCCCTGACAAGTGATTTTAAGGATGGGGGAGAAACCTTGGCCAACAGTCAAGATTTAATGAATTATATAGCTGAATCTGTGGAGAGAAGCATCTGTTTGAGGCTTTTGTCCCTGTCTCCCGTCAATGTCAGAGCCATAACCCCAGCTGGAATGGAAGGAGAAGGGAACCTTCAGGATGGAACTGAGATGGAGGTGGGAGGGTAGAATGGTAGGTGAATCCTAGAGGTAAACTGGGCAGATCCTGCACCCCTTATCTTGTCAAGAAGAGTCTTGATGGGGTTGAATTGAGTCTTTCCCCTAAATTTGGTAGTGAGCAGTTTGGGAGGGAATTCAGTTCTTTCTCTGCCCTATTCATATCTTTTCACTGGCCTTAGTTTCCCCTATTTACCAGAAGGATAAAGTGGTGTTTACTTTGTCCTCAAATTCTCAAAGTATCTTCATCATTTCTCCTAATTCACAGTCCTGGCTGTACTCATTGGGAATGGAAACCCAGAATGAAGAGGGATATTTTACTGGCGGATCCTCTTCTAGGTCCTAAAGGAGGGAAAAATAGAAGCAGTGAATATAGGATACCGTTTTCACCCTTTTCCCTCACCCCCCAACTCCATTCAAGAAGATCCTTGCATTCATAGAAAATTTGAGCTTTTTGTATAATGTATAGCACATCACCATGTTCAGTTAGTAGCTTAGTAATTCTCTTTTGATGGCGATGGTGATTCCAGTGGCCTCATACTTCTTTCACACGTGGTTCTCAGGCACCTTCCAATATCTTGCCTTCCACTGGAACAGGCTCGAATGGGAATGCGTTGCTGAAGAGATAACATCAGAACGCGAGCCAACAGCAGCATCAGCTCTCCACCCCAACCCCACCCTAGCGCAGAACCAACTAGACTTCTCCTTAATTGGTGGTTGTCCTCCCATCATCCCGCCATTCACTACCCCACCCCCCAGAACGCTCTAGCCCTGGCAGTGACATGAGCTTGTGACAGCTCCAGAACGCGGTTGGCACACTTTGGCGTTCCAGGGATAGCAGTGCGACAACAGCCATTTTGTGGGGGTTAGCGGATCTTGCTTGGGGTGCTGTTGGGGAGGGTGGATGGGAAAAGATGCACAGGGGTGGGAAGAGTGAGTGGGAGGAGATTACAGTTGTGAAAGGAGAGAAGGCCAATCTGGTGAAGGAATTTTCTCTGTCACGGGGAATTTTGATCTGAAGGCAGGGCCTTTGGGTTAGAAAGGGAGAACCAGAAAAATCAGACAGGTCCCCCAACTGGGGTTCAATGAGATTAGGTCAGTCACAGTGGAAGGTTGGTTTGTTTGAGCGTTCTTGTTCTAGTTTCCCAAAAGCAATCCTCCGTCCCATGTTCCCCATAAAGAACCCCCACCCCCACCCCCACCAAAGGAAACTACTATAATTCCCCCGGGGAATCCCATTCCAAAAGTCATTCCTTTGAAGGCTCAGTCTAAGGAATACATCACGGTTTCAGAAGGTGGAATGATTTGCTCTCCTTCTCTTTCTATGGGTGTGGCCACCATGGGTTGGGATCGATGGTAAGTGAAACAACAGACTGGAGGATTGTGCTGGTAGGAAATACTCTCATTCACACCTGACGCTGTAATTCACAATCCACTGAGGGGGAGTAGAGGGATTTACGGGGGTTAGACAATCCCTGAGCCAAAGACCGCTCATAGCCGCCAACAGTCAGAGACTATCTCCTGCAAGCCAATGGATTTGGAAGATTCCAGCCTAGGGTGGGGAGAAGATTTGTATCCTGCCCGAGGGGAGTCTCACACAGTGGGGGAGGAATCAAGAGGTCCATGAAAAAAACACTTTCCCAGTCAAGAGAGGACTAGACTGTGAAACTGCTGGAGAAATTCTGAATTCCCAGAGTTTGTATTCTCCCAGGTTTCTATTAAGCACTCATAGTCTTCAGGCTGAGCAGGGATGGGGGTAAGGTAAGACTGCACTCACAGAGAAAGCCAGACCTACCTAGAAAAGATCTGGCCACTGGGTTAAGGCAATGGTATTCTGAATCTGGGGCCAGTAAACTTAATTTTAAAACTATTTTGATAATTGTATTCCAGTATAATTGAGTTTCCTTTGTAATCCCATGTATTTAATTTTATGCATTAGAAAACATTCTGAGAAGGCCTCCATGGGTTTCACCAAATTGTCAAAGGGGTCTACAGCATAAAACTTTAAGAACCAGTTCCCTTAGGGTATTAATCTCCATCCATCCCAAAATAATGATTGATATTTCACAGTGAACGTTCTGGGTTCCTACATAAGTTCTAGAACCATGGGACTCTAGAATCTCAGAATTGGAAAGGAATTCAGAGGTACCTAGAACATCCCATTTCTTGAAACATGGATTCTCTTTACAACACCTCAGACAAATGATAATTCAACCTTGCTCCACACAGGTGATGCCCCCTAGAATATAGGCCTGGCAGAGCATTGGAAGACGTAGCACCATGGCAGGTAAGAGAAAACTCATCACCACTTCATCTCTCTCCATAATGGAGGAAGGGAAGGGATGGACAGCTGAACTGGAAGTAGGAAGAAATATCCTGAGAACACAATCAGGGAAGAGTAAGAAGTCGTGACTCTGGGTTAGCAGCTGAGATCAAGGTGGAGACTGAGAGACAGATACATGGAGGGGGCATTTAGTAGTAGCTCTAAAAGATTGTCAAGTGTTTACATTCATGATGAGGAGATCGTTCCTCAAATTAACCCTACAGAATAGATCCCTTTTTAAAGGATTGGACAGAAAGGATTGGCCATATGATTTCATTCTCATTGAAGGAGACTCTCCACCCTTGCACACAGGAAGCTCATCTTTAATTTGTAGTCTTAGCTTACCAGGTCCCTGGATGCCAGTTTTGAATCTATTCTGTCAGACTTCAAAGGTGGCGCTCTTCCACTGTGCTGTTGTACTTCTTGAAGTAGCTACTACAGGTATCAGGGATAGGGACTGGATCTGTGATGTTGGCAGAACAAGGAATTCTCAAGTGAGCAAACTCCCTCTCCAGGTGCAGGTGGGCATATTCTCTGCTAATTATAGTCTTAGAGAACTGCCTAGAGCACTAAGTTAAATCACTTGCCAAGGGCCACACAGTCAGTAGATGTCAAAGATGGGACTTGGACACAGGTCTTCCAGTTTTGAAGAAAGCTCTTTATCTACAGCCTCCACAATTAGGATATAAACTTTCTGATGGGAGGTGGTGACTCACCTCTCCAGCCTTATTTTACACCATGCCCCTTCAGATACTCTGTATTCCAGTCAAACCAGACTACTGGTTATTTGCCTGTCTCATCTAACTTTCTCATACCTCTGTATCTTTGCATAAGCTGCCTCTAATACCCAGGATGAATTCCCTTGGTATTCATGCAATTTTGACAGGCAGGGATCTTTCTCTTCCTTCAAGATGCTTTGTATGGCCCATCTGATTCATAAAATCTTATCTGTAGTCTAACTATAAGTTGTCTCTTCTTGTTCAAATCTTTCCAGACCCTCCAAGTTCTCCTAAGCTCTTAAAATTTCAGTTATTTCTATAAAGATAATATTGCATATAATACATTGGAATAGAGAATGTAGAATATCATATATTCATATATTATCATCAAACCATAATCTAAATATTATGTCAATTATATTATATATCATTTATATCATACTATATCATATATACTACTATCTCATATACAATTATATATTATATAATATTAGCAATATACTACTTATATAATGTTTATTATATTGTATACTAAATTATATAAGATGCAATAACATACCTTTTATTACAATATTATATACAACCTTACATAATGTACAATAATATGCATGGTATTACAGTGCTGTATATTATATGTAGTAATAGCAATGTTATGCTAATATATGCAATACATTATCTAATATTGTTACAGTATAAACATAGACTAAGATTACATACTATTATAGTTATTTGCACATGTCTCTATCTTTCTTGCTTCCCTAACATTAGATTATAAACTCCTTCAGATCAAGGACTTAGTTGTTTTTCACCTTTTCACCTGTTACTAACTCTCACATTTCTATACTAGCAATTGTCTGGGGATCCCAAAGCTCTCTTCCAGAGGCGGCTCACTAGCCATACTGAGCGGGCAGGAGAGAGGGGCTGCTCTCCCAAGGGATGATGAATCATACTGACTGTACTGTAAAAAAAGAGAAAGTAGTAGGAGGACAGGAATCCAGTGCTCTGTTGTCCATTCTATTCCAAAGTGTCTTAAGCAGACTGATTTTAGAGATCAGTCAGTCATTTTTTCAGTTGTGTCCAACTCTTCATGACTCCATTTGGGATTTTCTTGGCAAAGATACTAGAGTGGTTTGACATTTCCTCTACAGATAAGGAACTGAGGTAAACAAAGTTAAGTGACTTGCCCAGGGTCACATAGCTAGGAAGTGTCTGAGGCAGGATTTGAACTCATGAAGATGAATCTTCCTGATTCTAAACACAGTGCTCTATCCATTGTACCCCACCTTAGAGATAATGGAGGAATAAAGTTCCATTTTTCTCAGTATCTCTCTGTAGCCCTCCCTGCCAGCCCTTCTGTGTGACTCTGGGTAAATCACTTGATCTCTCCAGGCTTCTGTAAACAGAGGGTGTTGGATTACATGACCTCTAAGGTTCCTTCCAATTCTAAATCTAGGATCCAATAAGATGGTCTTAATGGTGAGTATTGAACACCGCTATGTAGAGAAACCTGAACAATCCAGGATGGGGCAGAAAGTGGGGTGAGTTTATTTTCCTTCTCTCCTTCCCCAGGGAAACCTTTCAAGAAGACCAACGTTCCTGGGGTGACCATCAGGCAGCTGGTGGATGAGATTCCAGAAGGATGTAGCACTCCCAATTTTGAGCGGAAGCCCGTCACGATGGCTCTGCCGGAAGGTGAGTCTCTCAAAAGGATGCCAGATCCCCAGTGCTATCCCTCAAGCTCACCTCAGCCTCTCAGTCTATATTCTGGGGGATAATACAGTACTTATCTTCATGCCTTGGCTTCTTGACACCCTTCCCCAGGCCCTAGAGTGTGTCCTAAATCATGATCAGAACTGTTCCTAGGGCCCCAGGAAGGTAGGGTTAGAAAGCAAGGACTGGATGGACTCCCAGGGTTTTTAGAAACAAGAAATAGAAATGCACTGTATTGCTTCACAAGACATTTGAGGGGGGGCACAGTTGGAACAATGGTAAAGAAAAGAATAAGTGGACAAAATAAAGAGGGTTAGTGTCTGGTTCCTTCAGTCCTAAAATGGGAGTTAGTAGTGAGAGCTGAGTAAATAGCTCTTTACACACACACACACACACACACACACACACACACACACACACACACACACACATCCCTCCCTTGTCTCATAACCACATTGTAAAAAAAATAGAACAAGGTATTCTCTCTGCAAGAGAAACATAGATAAAGTGTTTAATTATGGGAGTATCTTTAAACCTTAATTATGGGATATCTTTAAAACGGGAGTATTGCTTATCATCTGAACCAAACCTCTTGGCTTGTAGAGGCCAGAACTGAACAGAACAGACGAGGATAACCGTGCAGAGACCAAGACAGAAGTTTGCTTTTCGTAGTGAGGGAAATGACTTGCAAGCAAGGAGGGGAACTAGACAAATGTGCCCCCACAGTGGGGGAGCCTGCTTTAGTGTGGGTAAATCTCTATACTTTAATCAATGGCCAGGCAGTGAGCTGTAGCTGTAACAGTGAGTGTTAATAGCAGCAATGAGATAAATTTGATTCATAGCAGAGCTTTATGACCAGACTGCAGGTACTTGTCTGTGCTTAGAGAACGCCAGGTGCTGGTTAAAGCAATGCAATAATTACGTGAAACAATTTTGGGATTTTGCTGTGATTGAGATCATCCAAAGGGTGAGTGCAAAGGATTGTTGTTATGCCAAGCTTGGGGCACAGCCTGCTTGCTGGGTGTTGGCTCTGAAAACAGGGTGTCTCCTAAGAGTATCTTGACATGCTCTCTCTCTCCCTCCCTTTCCTCCTTCTCTCTATACCTCCTCTTTCTCCCCTGTCCCTCTTTTCTTTCTCTTTCTTCTCTTCCCCATCTTCTTTTCACCCTTTTCACCTCCTTCCCCTCTCCTCTTTCTTTTATTTTTTTCCTTCCTCTTTTCTTCTTGTCCTCTCTCCATTCTCTCTCCCTGCACTATCCCTTTTCTTTCTTCCTCTCCTTTATCTCTTTCTTCCTTTCTCTCATTTTTCCATTCCCCTTCCTCCCTCCCCATTTTTTCTTTTCTCTCTCCATTTTCTTTAGTCTTTTCCTCTTTCACTTTCCTACTACCCCTGTTTTAATATCCCCCTTTCTTCACATTTCCTCTCCTTCTTTCCCCTTCCTTTTCTCATCTTCTCTCTTTCTTGGGCTCCCACTCTGCCTCTCCCACCCCCATTCTCATTCATCCTTCTATCTGCCCTGATTCCTTCCATTTACTTTGGATCTCCCTCTTCCCAGGGAAAAATGCCATCTTCCGGGTTATGGTCTCTGGGAAGCCTAGACCTGAGGTGCAATGGTATCGTACCAGTGGTGATCTCAGTGACCCCAACAAGTACAAAATCTCCCAACCTGGAGGCATAGAATATGTGCTCCAGGTAAGGAGACCGGGGATCTTACATTACAGCATCCCTTTTCCCCACCTCTTCTGTTCCCTCACACGTCTCCTCGATCCACCTCCATGTCTCATCTACATACTTAGTAAAGAACCCCCATTGCCAAGAAAAGCAAAAAATATTAAGACATTTCTGGTTGAAAATGAGTCCATTTTACCCTTTATTGTGACCCATGTTCCCCTAGTTGGAGAGCAGGGACCAAGCAGGGCACCCATGGAAGGGACATATTTTTTACCTGGATTTTTATGGAATATCATAGGCTCTGTTGATTAAGAATGGAATATCAGCCTTGTAAGTAGCAAATTTCCAAGCTTTTCCATCAGTCTTTCCAAGTCTAGGCTGACAATGGGGAAAACTAAACAGCAAATCGTTTGCTGCCTTTCTACTTGGCTGACTTAGTCACCCACCTGAGTTAGCAGTGACAGGGCTGTTAGAAGAGGAATGGAGGAGATGGTCGAATTTTGGCTAAAGGGGAGGGGGAATCTATGGTGACCTTTAGAAATCCTAGACAGTTCTGTCTGTCCTGTCTCCCACCTTTTCCCTTTTAGATCAACAAGTTGACAGGAGATGACACAGATACCTACCGATGCTTGGCTGTGAATGAATATGGAGAAGCTATGTGCTCAGCAAAGCTCACAGTCATTGAAGGTGAGCTATTTGTGGCCAGACTTTGACCAATGACAGTACAGAACCGAGGGGCTCTCATCACTCAGAGTAATCTGGTGATAGCCTCCCATTTTCAATAAGGATGGAGGGGAACAGGCTCATCTGAACTGAAGTCCAAATTGCAGTGCTTTCCCTAGATATCCTTCCCTAGCTTTATACACAAAGAGCTGCCAAATGGATGGGCAGAGAGATCACCATCTTAAGGTCTCTGATAAAACAAAGACAAAAACTAAAGAATCCTAGATTTGGTGTCAGATGACCTGGATTCAATACCAACTTTGCCTCTTATTACTGTGTAACCATTAGAAAATTTCCCCTTTTTTTGGGACTCCATTTCCTTATCTTTAAAATAAAGGCATCAATCCAGGCGACACTTATAGTCACTTCCAACTCTATATCTCAGATCTCATGATCTAGTCTCAACACCACAGGACCGAGATGTGAAAACCTAATTGAAGGGACAAGGGGGAATGAAGGAGTTCTTACAGTTATTATTCTATATACCCAGGAATCATAACTATTTACTTATAAAATAACTAGAGCATTCAATTTGCATATTATTTGCATGACATACACTTTGAAACGCATAACTTGCATAATAATTTGAATGATATTCACGAGGGATCTGGAAAGAGCACTAGATCTGGGCAAGGAGACCTGGGTTTTTATCATGATTTGCCATTCATCTTGAACAACTCCTTTGTCTTCTATGATCACCAATTTCCTAATCTGTTCAGTGAGGGGTTCAACAAAATCCCTCCTCTAAGGCCCCTTCCAGGTCTAATATGTTATAATTCTAGGGTATCAAAATAAATGAATAACTTCTCTTGTCTACCTTTTCCTTCCTACCAATCTATGTTTCTCTCTTGAATGCTAATATATTCTGAAAAACAGTAAGACCAAGCCACACCTAGACATGCCTAGCTAAGTGTCTGAGGGTCAAGGCTGATAATTTCTCCAGTTCTTAGGAGTAAGAACAAAGTATAGGGAAGGAATTGAATTAACGCCAACATCATGGGGCAAAATTGGTGCCTAAGAAAGACTATTAATGCTCTTAATCTCTGCCTCACTTTTCAATATCTGAACACCTTTCCTCTCTTTGGTTGGAGCAGTTGGCTTCCGGAAGAGTCGGAAGAGACACAATGAGCCACAGGAGGGTATGTTGCTTTGTGGAACAGTTTTCCTGAGATTCTGTGAGTCTTGCCCCACCCCCAATTCTGTACCACCCTAAAATCTGGATCCCAGGACCCTCGGCTTCCCTTTTCTTTCTTCTGCACAACACTATACTAGATTAGATCCTATGGATCATCTTACCCCTCCATGATAATTCCATTCCTTATCCCTCTCCAGACCACAGGAAGGAGCTTATGGACATTCGGAAGATGCTGAGGAAGCGGTGAGTCTGTGCCTATCCAGGGATAGTGAGTGTTATCAGCTTACTGTGACAGTGGACAGCTTAGGGCACTGAACATGAGATTTTTCTGTGTACCATGATTTTCCCAGGTTACAAATCAAATTGGCAATCAATCCAAGAATGAAAGTTGGTTCCCATCCTATTTTCCTCTTTTTAAGCATTTAAGCACTGTATCATAGTATATGATAGGGTCATAGAATTTGGGAAAGGAAACAATCTAGTGCAGCTTTCTCATTCTACAGATGAGAAAACTGAGACCTACAATAGACAAATGACTTGTTCACCATCACATCTAGTCCCTGGTGTCAGACCTGGGATTTAAACTCCAAATCCAAGGATCTTTCCTTTCGTTCTCCAAATTCCTGTACCCCAAAGATCCCTATTCAACCCCATCATGCCTTTGCTACCATAGCTCTAAAGAGCTCGATGGAGGCAACTGATGGTGCAGTGGACAGAGCCCTGGGCCTGGAGTCAGGAAGACCAAAGTTCAAATTCTGTCTCAAGCACTTATTCACTGTGTGATCCTGAGCAAGTCACTGTTTGTCTCTGTTTCCTCATCTGTAACATGGGCATCACAGCAGCCTCAACCTTGTAGGATCAAATGAGATCATTTTTGTAAAAATTGTTTAGCACAATGCCTGACACAAGGTAGACACTATATAAAACCTTCTCCTTCAACCCTTCTTGCTCTGTCAACAGATTTTTCAGAGTTTTATTTACAAGTTAATTGAACAATAGTAATTCAAAAGGATTACTGGAAATCAAAGTTTATCAAAGGGAGTCTGAGCAGTACTGCATTTTGTATATCTACTGTATTTCTGCCTAAGGTGCCGTTGTGACCTCCCTTCTCCCAACCTCTGGTTAGGATGCAAGTAATCTTCCCAACATCGCGCCCCTCCATTCCTGCTGAACCTCTTCCTGTCCCCAGGGCCTTTGATTTAACCCATTTTAAAAATCCATGGCAAACCATGTCATGGCTGGTTAAGTCTTGGTACAGTGGAAATATCTCCACTGACTGCCTCTTTAATTTAACTTACAAATCCATCCTCTCATATTGAAGGTTGAGAGAAGTGGTAGAGTGGGAAAAGGGGAAAATGTCATATCAAGATGATCACATTTTCCTATATCCAAATCCAATTCTCAGACTCCCCTCAAATATATATAAATATGTATTACATTGTATAAAATATTACTCTATATCTATCTATACTCTATATCTATCTACGTACTGATACATACTTTTGTGATAGCAACTTTTTCTATAGTTCAACAAGGGAGCTCAGTGGTTCCTGAATTCTCTGCTTGGGACTCATGATTTGGCCTGACCTGCAGAGGTGTCTGACCTTGCCTATGCCTTTCCTTAGGGCACCTCCCCCTACGCCAAAGAAGAAGCTGGACCCTGAGCAAGTGTGGCAATTGCTTATGAATTCTGACCGGAAAGACTATGAGCGGATCTGCATGAAATATGGGATTGTAGATTTCAGGGGGATGCTTAGGAAGCTTCAGGAGATGAAAAAGGAGCAGGAAACCAAGATGTCTCAGGTACCAACTTCCCCAGCTGTCATCTTAGACTCTCCAGAAGGGGCAACTGATCACCTGAGTCAGAGGACCTGGGTTCATGTTCTGCCCTATGACACCATGTCTGAAACATCCTTTGTGCAAATCCCTTAGCACAGCAATAACTACCACTACAGCAACAATAACTCACATTTATGGAGTACTTTTAATGTTCGTAGAGTAGGGCATGACTGAAATTGCTGAACAACAAAGCCCTGCCATGTTTTGTTATGGAGTAGAAGTCTTCAGGATGGTAGAAACCAGCTAGTTTCCATCTTCACAAGAAGGAATGATCTTAAATTTCAGTGGATTTTAAGTGGAAAATGGAAAAAAATTCCTATACAGTTGGCAAACTTTTAGGATAGGGCAGTTAAGGAGCCCACCACGTCCTTCACTCAAGGTCTACCTGGAAATGAGCAGAGCCAAACTCTGTTTTCCTGGATATTGGGTTCTGAGTGACAACACCATAACAACCAGCCCTCTATGATGGGTCCCTCAGAAGTCTGGAGTATTATGCAAGAGAGTACATTGAATTTGAAACCCAAGGTTTGTTGCTGTTGCTGGTGTTCAGTCATTTCAGTGTGTCTGTCTCTTTATGACCCCATTTGGGGTTTTCTTGGCAAAGATAGTGGAGTGGTTTGCTATTTCCCTCTCCAGATAATTCTACAGATGAGGAAACTGAAGCTAACAGGGTGAAGTGACTTGCCCAGGATCACCCAACTATCAACTAATTGAACTCAGATCTCCCTGACTATAGACCTAGGGCTCTGTGCACTGTGTTTTGAATATGTGTGGTCTCAGATACACCAAGATCTGGGAAAGACCTTAATTTAGAAAGATCAAGGTCACCCGCTGCATCCTGAAGTCCTTCACAAGTTGCCTCAACCTTTGTATTGCCACTGGACTTAGATGACTGGAGGAGAAAGGCTGATGTCATATCCAAAACTCATTTGCAAGTCAAGACATCACCCTCCTGATGTTATTGGTTCTCTCCCAGAAGGAAGGATGAACAAGCCACTTTGCCACCTGGGTCAGAGGGCCTGAGTTCAAATAACTGTCTGTGTGCCATTGAACAAGTCACTTAACCTCTTTTGGATTCTGTTTCCATATCTGTGAATTGAAGGAATTAAAAACTAGATGATTGCTAAGACTCTTTCCAAATCCCGATCCTTTGATCCAGTATCATTTTCCAATAGCCCTTGAGTGGATAAGAATATGGTGGCCTGCTTAACTGTCCCATTAAAAGTTTATCAACTGTATAGGAATCCTCCCCCCATCAATTTCTACTTAATCATTCACTGAATTTTAAACTCATTTCAACTTGTAAAAATGGAAAGTAGTTTTTTTTCCTATCATCTTGAAAATAATCTTTCTTAGTCCTGAAGATCAACCATCCTTTCTTAGTCTGTGGGCTTCTGATTGAGTAGAACCTTTAACAAAGCACCCTGTCATGCTGATAAACGTGCATTAAGTACTCAGTCCATATGGAATGAATGGATGGATGGGTGGATGGATGAATGGTTAGGTGGATGTATCATGACTATACTCTGACCACAATGGATCATCTACAACAAAATTTCCCCAGGCTACAAATCAAATTGTCAACTGATGTAAGAGGGAAAGTTGGACCCCATTCTATTTTCTTCTTACTTGGCACTTAAATACTGAAAAGGTCCAAACCCAGTATATCTTAGAATCACAGAATTTGGGACAGGAAACAATAGTAGTGCAGCTTTCTCATTTACAGATGAGGAAACTGAGACCTAGAATAAAGAAGTAATTTGTCCAAAGTCCCACAGGGAGTCCCAGGAGCAGAGTTGGGATTCAGACTCCAAACTGAAGGATCTTTCCTGTCATTCTCCAAATTCTTGTACCCTAAATCTCCCTATATAGCCCCATTACTCCTTTGTTACCATCTCCAGAGAGCTCCATAGAAGTATCCCATTTCTGAGTTCCATATCTGGTTCCCTTAATGGCCTCCTTTGAAACCTTTAGCCAAGTTCTTTCCTTTGATTGCCTTCAATTGTCCCAGTAGTGAAATGGAAAGATTGAGTTCTCTGCCCTTGTGTTTTGGGTGGACAAATAACACCAGGGCTAGTTATAAGGAGTATGCTCCATTTCACTAGGGAAAAAGATCACAAGAAATTCTCCTGGGTTGGTGGGGTTTCTATCCTTCACAGTATGTCAATGCTATCTCCAACCTGAGACACATCAAGGTCACCAAGGATGGACTTGCGACATTTGACCTGGAACTTGATCTCAAGGATTTTGAAAGCAAAATTTACTTGTACAAGGTGAGATTGTGTGGAGCATGAGTGGTCTGAGTCATGCACAATAGGATTAGATATCTTGGGCCCCTTACTGGAGCAATGCGTAAGCAAACACTTCAAAGAGGATCTCGTTAGCCTTTGGCTAAATGGAAATCAACAGATCATCTGTATTCACTGAAGAGCAGGGGCTACTTAGAGGGCACTGATTTCTATAGTTAGAGAAACAGGAGGAGGCTGGTGAGAGTGTCCATGATATTTTCACCAACTACTCTTTGGGAGTTATCAACCCTCATTGATTGAATTGGCAGGATTTAGATAGAGTGGGCACAGTGTATCTTTGAATTATTTTGTGGAGCTTCAGGGCCTCTGAATACTTTGCAAATATCCCAATTTGAATGACCAGGGTCCTTCCTTTGTATTATGCTATCCAGATCACTTCAGTCTTTTAGCTCTCACACTTTGTAGGAGCTGCTTGGCCAATAGTTCTACTTTTGACCTGAGCTGGTGATTCCATTAATATACACTAGTTTGCATATGATTTACATGGCATTCACTCCTGTTAAAAGTCACAGAAACACTTTGGGACTATTTTCATCCTACTCTATCCCATTTTCTTTCGACTTCCCCTTTCTGTTCTACTCCTCAACAGATGGCATGAAACCTCTGTATCTTTTCCTCTATTTTACTTCAGTACTAAACTTACAAGCAGCATGCTTCATGGGCAAAGGCCAACTTTTGGACAAGCAGTAGACACCAACTGGAGAATTATGAGACTGATTAGGAGCTGGACAAAAGGGATAGAAGATTATAGCAATGATTTCTTGTTTATTTCATGTTCCCATGCCTCACTCTCCCTCTGCCCAAAGGATGGTGAGATGATTCCCTATGGCTATGGAAATGAGACCAAACACTGTTTGAGGCGTCTGGGAAAGCGTTACCATTTCCACATTCAAGACCTGCAACCAGAGGATGCTGGCATCTATCAGGTCAAGGTGGAAGATGTAGAGGTGTTTTCCACTGAATTGGAGGCAGATGGTGAGCTAAAAACCATATCATTTTTCTATTCATTAAACACTAATTAAATGACTTCTGTATACCCAGCCCTATGAAAGATGGGACAATAAGTATCTTCTACAATACCTCCTCAGGGAGCTTACATTTTCACTATGGAGAAAAGACATATACACATGAAACAGTTAAGTTGCCATCAACTAAAATCCTGTGTTAATAAGAGGCTGTCTCCACCCAGAGCTGAGTGGGATCTGTACTGTTACATGGAAATATTCCTAAGCTCATAGACAATAGAGGGTATATGGTCCAATCCCCTCATTTTGCAGGTGAGGAAAGTGAGGACCTCTTCCTCATAAGTGGAAGGGCCATAACTAGAACATAGGCTTTCTACCCCCAGTCTAATTCCTTCTCTAAAATTCTAAGTGAAACATTGTCTCCTTCCTACCAAACCCCTCCGTTCAAACATTTGTAGAAGGAAAACAATTAAAGCACTGATACCATGACTCTTTCTTTAAACCGGGCATGGACACTGGGTCCCTGGTCAGTACGTAAGAGAACATGGCTTCTTTCTTTTTCCAAACTCCCTCATCTTTTAATCCCTGGGAGATTCTGGGTACTCAGACTTTAGGACTTTGGGCACTCAGAATCAAAGGCAAGATAGGCTTACACGCCACTTAAGAGTACCTATAAGTCACTGCTCTGTTCAGAAACTTTCAGAGGTTCTCAATTGTTTTTTGCTTCAAATCTAAACCCCTTAGCAAAAATTCCATTCAAAGCCCCTTTGTTAGTTTGCTTCCTGTCTCTGCCTCTACTGTGCATAGAGACATTGCTTCTAATTCCTATGATTTCTTGGCTTTGCTTTTAGCACCAAACTCACCCCCTCCTCCTTATGCCTTGGGCACAACTCACCTCTCTAGTTGCCTACCTTCCTCTATGCAAGTCATTACATAATTTGGGTTGGCCTTCCTATTTATCTCTTTAAGTCATGTCTCCTTCTCTGATCTGGACTGGGTAGAAGTACATCTTAGGAGGGGCTGGGGATGAGAATGGGAAGATCAGATGAAGGAGGATTTGAACACCTTTGAGGATATCTATCGATGGCTGAAGGGTGAGCAGGGGAAGACAGAATTCAAGTCCCCCAAAGTGCCCAATATAGGCCCCTGAAGTCCTGGGCGTAGGATCTTAGCTGGAAGAACTCTTCAGACTCAATCACCCCATTTTACAGATGAGCAAACTGAGACTAAAATGAATTATTTATCCAAGGTCACAAGCCAGTTGCCTATCCTCTCTGGCAAATGAAAAGTTACTATAGGGTCATAAGAATATTTTGGGGGAGGGAAGTAGAGGATTGGTGGTGAAGAAGGAGGGAGACTTGTCTTTGAAACATCTGTGTGATCTGGGGGTTTATCTCAAATTTCTATTTATTCTGTCTTGTTTCTTTGCAGACATCCCTGCTAGGGTTGTGAATCCTCTGGTTGAAACTCAATGCAAGGTGCAGGAAGATGCTGTATTTGAATGCACCCTCTCCAGTTCCTGCCCACATGCCTTCTGGCAGTTTCAGCACAGGCCCCTCCTGCTCAGTGACAAATATGAGGTGTCTGTGTCTCCTGATGGCCTAACCCACCGGCTGGTGGTGAGAGGGGCACAACATTCAGACATGGGTCTTTACTCTCTTGGCACAGGTCTCCATTCTACTCGAGCTTGGTTGGTGGTGAAAGGTGAGACTGTCAACGTTGGGTCATAGATGCTCCTGTTACATCTTATTTACCACTGGGGAGATTCAATTTTAGAGCTAGATGCAGCCTGGGGAGGACAAGACCATGGACAGATAGGGGATATGGGGCTGAGATCTCCCACTATAACCAGATTGCCTTCTCAGCTAGGGAAATGGAGACTTTTCAGGGTGTTAGCAGGGTCTGGCTTTTATTCTTAAATGGGAGTGCCATGAGTACATTAGAACCAATCAGCAAGTATTATAAATATTTGTTTATTTATAAGATGCCAAGTACTGTGCCAGCCACTGATGACCCTAAACTGAGTCTCTTCACTCAAGGCTGGACCATCTCTGCTTGGTCCCAGAGGGCAAAGAATGGGGAGAAGTCATAGGTAAACTTAAGTTCTATGTAAAGAAACATTCTCACACTAGTGAGAGTAATCTCCCCAATGGAGTAGACTGAGGATACTTGTCAGACATGTTGCAGAGGGAATTCCTATTCAGATACAGTTTGGACAAGATGACCTCAAAGGTCATTTCCAGCCCCAACATTGTGATCTCCCTGTTGCAGAAGGATGGGTGGATTGTTGGAGGTGGGAAGTTTATGAATCCATATAATGGGGATTTGGGTCTTTTTTTCCTGTACAAATATGACTTTGATGTTCTACCCAACCACTATCTCCTGGAAGGTGAGAAGGACAAAGATTTCCTGCCTTCAAGAGAGGGAAAGACAGATGATGATGGCAACAAAGGAGGAAATAGGCTTCAAGCTGAAGAACCTCAGTTTTCAGACATCCAGGATTCAGGGAAACTCATAAAGGAAGTGAAACTAGAGGATTGGAGTTACCTGGAAGGATCTGTCAGAGATGATGGTCTCCCCTGTGGTCACATCACAGGTGGTCCCAGAGGACATAATGATTCCCCCATGGACAAAGAAGGAATTTCTGATCTCACCTGGGACCTGGATAAGGGGACAGAGAGACAGAAGGGATTTTACAAAGCGGAGGGAAGTAGAGATGTATCCATGGAGGGAGACCAGCTCTCTAGAGTTGGTGGTCAGGGAGAAAGCTTCCCAGGGAGATATGGGCTACAGGGAGATGGTTGGGAAAGTGGAATGGAGTTCATGTTAGGACCACAGCAAGGCAGTGGTAGAGATAAGGGTGAGGTCAGACAATGGGAGGCAGGAGAGAGTTGGGAAGCAGGTTCTGGAGGTCTTCAGGGCAGAGGATGGGGAAGTAGCTTGGAAGGAAAGGAGAATAGGGGGGACAGTGGAGGGCAGCTGGGAAATTATAGCCAAGGAAATACAGAGAATACCAAGTTGGGGCTTGGGACAGGAGAGAGGAGTTTGTCTACTTCTCAGACCAGTCCAACAGAGTCTTGGAGAAAAGGGGGAATGAGTTCAGAGGCTGATGAGAATTTGGAGTTGGAGGGTAGGGATGACTCTGGCTCTAAAAGGGGACGGTATAGGTCACCCTGCCTTGGAGAGACAGGGAGGAAACAGGACCAGGGGACTGGACAAGGTGGTGATAGTTACGGAGATGGAAGACCTGAAGCATGGGAATCTCTAGGTTGGGGTAAAGGCAATGGAGACAAATTAAGGGACTTTCAGGCTCAGAGATCATCTCTGAGCAAGAAATCTTTCTTAGGACAAAAGGGTTTGAGGGAGGAAGCTGATGGGTCACTAGAAGAAGTAGATTATGAGTCTAGGTCAGGGGAGCAAGAATCTCTTGGGAAGGAATCCAATTTTAGGAGAACAAGATTTAAAGCTGGTCCTTGGACCTTAGGGTCTGATGGAGAGGAGGGCACTGGGAACAGTGCAGGGGGCTTGCAGGAACTTAAAGGAAGAGGATTGGGTTCTAGAGATAGTCATGGAACAGCAAAGTCCCTGGTTGGGGAACCATTGGGAGAAAACTCCAAAGAACTGGGGTATCTCCAGGACTGGCCAGAAAGCCAGAGAGGAGCAGGGTATGGAGATGATGGAGTGAAATCTGAAGGCATGATGAGTTATTGGGATAACAAAAGTTTCAACCTCAGAAAAAGTGGAAGTGAAACAGATAATAGGAATGGGTTAGAGGGTTCCCAGAGAATGAGGTCTAATTATGGAGCCAGTTTAAAAGATGGTTCAGGAGATGGAAGAATGGAAGGCCCGGGTGGTGAGGATGGTTTTACAAGTGGCTTAGAGGGTCCTGGGGGAATAGAATCAGGGAGTATAGAAAATAATAGATATCAATTAGGGAGTCCTAGGAGAAGAGGACCAGGGGGTGAAGGAAGTTTCACAGGTAATTTAAAAGGTTTTGGGAATGACTTTGAGGGTTCTGGAAGAACAGCATCAGGGAAGGAGGGAGGTTATAGGGTTGACTTAGGCGGTCCTGGGGGAATAGGGTCAATGGATGAGGGGAATTATAAGGGCGGTTTAGAAGGTCCTGGGGTTTGGGAGTCATGGAGTGAAGGAAGTTATGGAGGTAACTCTGGGGATCTGGGGGGAATGGGATCAGGGGGTGAGGGAGGCCATAGAAGTAGCTCAGGGGGGCCCCAGGGAGTGGGGTCAAGGGGTAAGAAAAGTTATGAAGGTAGTTTAGCGCATCCTGGAGAAATGGGGTTAGAGGGTGAGGAAGATTATTGGGGTGGTTTAGAAAGTCCTAGGGGGATAGGGTCAGGGGGTAAGGGAGGTCATAGGAGTAGTTTAAGAGGTCCTGAAGGAATTGGGTCAGAGGTTGAGGGAGGACATAGGGGTAGCTTAGAGGATCCTAGGAGAATGGGGTCAGAGGGTAATAGAGTTTACAAAAGTGGCTTAGGAAATTCTGGAAGAATAAGGTCAGAGGTGGAGGGAGATTATGGAGGTGATTCCGAGCATCCTGGGGGAACAGGGTTAGGGGAGAAAGGAGTTTATGGGGACAGTTTAGGGGGTCCTGGGGGAATAGGGTTGGGGGGAAAGGGAGGCTATGGAGATAGCTTAGGGGGTCCTGGGGGAATAGGGTCAGGGGGAAGGGGAGGCTATGGGGATAGCTTAGGGGGTCCTGGGGGAATAGGGTCAGGGGGAAGGGGAGGCTATGGGGATAGCTTAGGGGGTCCTGGGGGAATAGGGTCAGGGGGAAGGGGAGGCTATGGGGACAGCTTAGGGGGTCCTGGGGGAATAGGGTCAGGGGGAAAGGGAGGCTATGGGGACAGCTTAGGGGGTCCTGGGGGAATAGGGTCAGGGGGAAGGGGAGGCTATGGGGACAGCTTAGGGGGTCCTGGGGGAATAGGGTCGGGGGGAAAGGGAGGCTATGGGGACAGCTTAGGGTGTCCTGGGGGAATAGGGTCAGAGGGAAGGGGAGGGTATGGAAGTAGTTTAAGGGATGCTGGAGGAATAAGATCAGAGGTTGAGAGAGATTATGGAGTTGATGCAGGGTGTCCTGAAAGAATGGGGTCAGGGGGTAAGGGAGGTTATATAGGTGACTTAGAGGACCCTAGGGGGATGGGATCTGGTTTGGGGGCAGAATATAAGAATGACTTAGGGGTTTCCCAGGGAATGGTATTTGGAAAGGGTGATAGTGTCAGAAATAATTCAAGGGTTCCAGGCATAACAGAACCGGAGGATGAAATAGGACATGGGGACAGATCCAGAGATCAAGGGACAATGAGATCTTCGGGAAAGAGTGGTTTGGGGGATGGGAGAGGAAGTCCAGGGAGAGTAGGTTCTGTTGGTGGATTTAGTCCTGGAGTCCTTGGGGCAATTGGGTCTAAAGGGGAAGGAGGTGTTGAGGATAGGTCAGGGGGCTCAGGAGGAATGAAGTCTTGGGATGAAGATGATCATGGGGAGGGATCTGGAGACTCAGAAGCTTTGAAAGCTGATGGGAAGGTAGGTTATGGCCATGGCTCTGGTAGCCTAGAAGCAGTGGAGCTTGGTTCAGGAGTACGGTCTGGGAAGGCTTCTATGGGACTAAAGCCGCAGAGGCCTGGGGACAGCGGGAATCGTAGGGATGGGTTTGGAGGCCCTTGTGCTATGGATTCTGGGGCCAGAGCTAGTTATCGGGATGATTCCAGGAGCTCCGAAGTGATGTCATCTGAAGATGGCGCTGGTCCTGAGGGCCTAGGACCCTGTCGGTTGGGACAGGAGGCAAGTTATGGGGACAGATCGGAAATTTCAGGACTTCTCAGAGCTAGAGGCAAAGAAGGGTTTGATGAGGGGTCAAGAGGTTTCATGGATCAGGGGTCAAAGTACGAAGGAGATTATAGAGAAGGTTTAGGTGGGAAAATAGGATTAGAAGGTGAGGCAGATGATAGAGGTGGTTTAAGGGGACCTGGAGGAAAGGAGTCAAGTGGTGAAGCTGGTGATAAGGGTATTTTAGGGGGTTCTTGGGGAAGGGGAACAGGAGCCCAAGGAGGTTATAGAGATGACTTAGGTGATCATGGGAGAATGGGGTTACCAGGAAAAGAAAGTCACAGAAATGACTTACAAGAGTCCAGGAGAATGGGGTCTGGGGCTGAGGGGAATTATGGTGGCCTAGGGAGTTCTGGAGCATTGGATAGACTAGGATATGGGGACAAGTCCAGAGTCAAAGGAGAGATAGAGCCTTGTCAGGGCAAGTTTCCAGGGCAATCTGGGGTTGGAACAGGTTATATGGATGACCCAATGGGAGGCAAAGTAATGGGATCCATGAATGGAGCAGGTCATGGTTATGGGAATGACTCTGAGGTTCCTGGAGGAATAGGGTCTGGGATTGGGACAGCATATAGGTCTGGGGTCTCTGGGATGAAGGAATCTGGGGATGGGAAGGATTTCCTTCCTGGTCAGACAGGTTCCAGAGATGGCCCTAGACGCCCAAGAGAATCAGGAGACCTACATTGTGTAGGAGGGAGATCAGGAACTGAAGGATGGCAGGATGATCAGGAGTCCCAGGGATATCCAGGAAACAGAGAATTCCTTGGCAGAGAAGGATTGCCTGCAGATAGAGCTGCTGCTCTAGGTATTGAGCAGGACACTAGAGGAACTTCAAAAGGAGAGCATGGGGACAGAGCTGATAGCCAAGGAGGACTGGGATATCAGGGAAATGGGACATCACTTGGTGGCCCAGGGGCAGGAAAAGGAAAACAGAACTCAAATATTTCAAGCTGGGGTCAGGATGCACACTCCAGGCAGGGAGAAGAGAACATTTATGCTACAGCAGGAAGCCAGGGAACAGGGGATACTCAAATAGGTGGCAAGAATAGCCTAGGGCCAGGCCATTGTGGAGTAAGTGTCAAAAAGAGACACCAAGGCTCAGGGGTACAAAGTACCATTAATGGAATCCAGGATGTTCTGAATGGAACAAGGGGTTATGATTCCTGTGATGGCAGGATGTTTGTGCCAGGCCAAACAGGAGCTAGCAGATGGGGTGAGGCAGGATCCCTGGATAGCAGAGAGGAAGCCTCTGGAGGTTCAGAGCACTCAGGTGTGCTGAGGGGAATGAATTCTAGTCAATGGAGAGATAAAGTTGCTAATGGTGTCCAACAGTCAGGGATGGAGGGAGGTTTGAAAGGCCAAGATAGAGGGAAAAGCTATGGGGACAAATCAGGGGAAAGCAGGGATCCAGGGTCTATGTTGGGCATAGGACTAGGGTTGGATGGCAAAGGTCTATCAGGAACAGGAGGGGATCTGAAGTCTCTGGACAGCAAAAATATTAGGCCAGAAGGTCTGGGGTCCCTGGAAAATTATGAGAGGAAGGAGGGGGAGGGAACCTCCCCATCTAGCTGGGGAGGAAAGACTGGGAGGACAGGAGCTAAGGATGTTGATGGATCAGAGGGGCAGGAGTCCCAGGTATGGAATGAGTCACAGGCTGGGTTAGGAGCTGGGAAAGGAATTTCAGGCAGACGGAAGTCTGGGGAAGGAAGGGTTTGGGGATCAAGATACGGAACCGAGAGTACCAGGCTCCCAGGAGAACCTCAAAAAGGAGACCGGACCAGGGATTCCATGGGCCATGAGGGCAACAGGAAAGATGGTTTGGACAGAATTTCAACTTCCCCAAGGCCAAGACACAGAAACAAGCAAGGCAGAGGCAATGTCTTTGAGGAAGCCCAAGGTAAGTATTTGTCGGTTGGCCGCCCATCAGGGTGGAGTTTGACTTCTGGGAGACTGGGTTACTGGGAATTGGGATGTTGTTCTCAGCACAAGTGGAGGGAGCTCTAGTCTACCCTTTCACTGTCAGTGATCAAATAAATCGACTTTTCAAATAAAGGGGAAATTCTTCCCTGATCCTCTTGTCCTCACAAAGATGGGATCCTGGCTCTAAAGTGTCTTAAGTTAAGTTTTTCCAAACCTCTGTCACTTAAGCTATTTGATGACAACCACTTCCCACCCCCGCATCTGTGGCTTATTCTGCATCTCATTGCCTTTTATTAATTTAGCTGGTGAGTTCTCCAAAATTCCCTCCTTGTACCTTTACTATCCCCTGGTCTAAGAAATTGGCAACTTGGTTTCTTCCCTGTGGTCTCTGCTGGTGGCATTGCTACCAGAAGCCTTCAGATGTTCCTAGCAGGGACTGTTGTCAGTCTTCCAGATGTTAGACATGGAAACTGGGAAACTAATCTGGGCTAGCTTTGTGCCTGACTCTTGCTCTGTGCCTCAGAACCTTCCCTTGTTTGTCTAGTACCATCAGGTCGCTTCTCTCAGGGACTAGCTGACATAGAAGCCAAGAAAGGGGAAGAAACTGTGTTCTCTTGCATCCTGACCAGAGATCTGGTACCTGGTGCCTGGTTCAAGGATGGAGTGAAGGTACCTGTCCCTTTATTCCTTGGTAGTACACAAAAGACAGATTGGGGAGGAAAATAAAGTTTCACCTTATAAAAACATTCTTCAAAGCAATGGTGTGGGAGTAGGAACCCCAGATTTTAGTCTTAGCCCTGCCATTATCTGCAGGACCTTAAGCAAATCCTTTTTGTTTTCTTCTGTGGCCTTAAAGTCTACTCTGTAAAATGAAGGTGTTAGATTAGATGATCTCTAAAGTTTCCTTGTCTTGTAATGAACTTCTTGAGTACATTTTAAATGGGATTTTATTTGTAGTACTTAAATATTTACATGTCAGGCAATGAAGGAAGCTTCACTCTTTCACACATATGGGGCTGGGACAGCTGGATAGCCAGACTTAGGGAAGGGGTGGGAAACAGATGCAGTGTGATTTTCACCTACTGTGGTTCTTGCTACCAGCTCACTGCCCAAGATGGCGTCATCTTTGAGCAAGACGGTCCCAATTACAGACTCCGAATACCCCAAGTGCAGAAAGCCCAGGCTGGAAAATACATGTTTGCAGCTGGGGATGACATGAGTGAGGCCACTCTGACCATCCGAGGTGAGGTCCCACCCCCACCATTTACCCTTGCCCAGGCTGCTTTCAGACTAAAACCCCAAACCAAAACCAAACCCAAAACCCGGCAAACCCATCTTAGTTGACTTTAACAGTAGATTATCTTTGACTGGTGTTCAATTCCAAAGGTGCCCCCAAAGTTGCCCCAGCCTTCTTCTAGCTAGAGCTCCCAGTGTGGGCTCAGATAAGGTAGGCCTTACAGATTTCTTTTAGAATTATCCTGAATTGAACAGAAGCAACAGGAAAAATCTGTGACAATCTCCTGCCAACACTTAAATCAGACAATATATGGAAGTAAATATATGGAAATGTATCTAAATATACAGAAGTAACTTGGATTATCTGCCTCACTATTCTACACTATTGGCATTATTAACTGAGAGTTGACTATTGAATGAACTTGAGTATGAATCCTGGTTCTGTCACCACTCTTGTAACCTTGGGCAAAACACTTCATGTG
The DNA here is from genome assembly GCA_023548195.1 of Bettongia penicillata ogilbyi. Lineage (NCBI taxonomy): Eukaryota > Metazoa > Chordata > Mammalia > Diprotodontia > Potoroidae > Bettongia > Bettongia penicillata. The sequence goes on from JAJHZJ010000123.1 coordinate 1,746,064, forward strand.
TCTCGGTCTCAGTTTCCTAATCCGTAAAATGGGGGAGGCGGGTTTGAACTATCAGTATGTGCTGATAGATGTTTAACAACTGGCTCTCAAAAAAAATCTAGCCATGATGCACTTTGAAGTTTAATTGGCATCATTAACGTTTTCTTTCTTGCTTTATTAAATGTAGATAATCACCAACAACTGTACATCAAACCTGATTTGTAGTGTTTGAAGATGACTGAGGTGCAAATGCTTACAGTGAACATTTGGCAATCAGTTAGCCCGTCAGAGCAGGATCCAGTAAACCACCAGAGTGGATGACTTCAAAGACCTCTTCCAAGTCAATATCTATAAACCTAAACCCAGCTCTTTCATGATAAAGCCAAAGCCCATTTATTTATCTCTCTAGTTGGTCAGGGGTCAGCTGGCCTCCGCTTACTGTGATAGTCCTTGCTACTGTCTTCCCCTAACCCCCATACTGTAGCCCCTGCTCTCCCTTCCTTTCCATAACACAACAGTCCCCGCAACCACAATCCACATTTACACAGTTCTCTAGGCTTTGCTCACAACTACCCTGTGACACAGAACATTGTCCCTTTCTTCCTGGGACTGATTTCCTTGCCCAGGGCTGTGCCCAGGACTTGGGCTCCTCTCTGAACTAATTCCTTGTCCCACTTTGTTTAGAACCCCCAACCATTGCCCAGGATATGCTGGAGAAACTGAAGGAGCCATTGGTGGTCAAGGCAGGGAAGACTGTCTCAGTGAAGATCCCGTTTTCAGGAGAGTCCCCTGTTCAAGCTTCCTGGACGAAGGATGGGGCAGAAGTGGAGGGAGGCAACAGGGGAGCCCAGCTGGACCAGGGAGATAACTTCACTCGCCTGTGCCTCCCCAGCGCTAGTCGCAAGGACAGTGGACAGTACAGCGTGCAGCTGAGGAATGCAGGGGGCTCAGTGGACGCCCAACTCACCCTGGAGGTCATAGGTGCCAGATCCAACCCTCTCTTCTGGCTGGGGTTCCCTAGGGTTCGTGTAGGAGGCCTTGGTTTAGTCTTAGTCAGGGAGAGGGGACTTTAGATCATGTTGTGGGCCATGGATTTGAAACTACAGGATCTGGGTTCAAATTCCACCCTATGAATGATTTCTAAAGTCCTTTCCAGCTCTAGATCATAGGATCTAGAGTGTTTCTTGCTCTCTCATTCATTTTATTGCCCAAACTTTACTTTCTCCCCCAAACCCAACTCCAATTACTGTGGTTTCCTCTCCAGGGAATGCTCCTTTCCTCTTCTGGTTAGTTCAGCCTAGTCTAGAAGAAGGAGGGGCTGAGCATCACCTGGGTTCTCTGACTCAGCTTATGAGAGTGTAGTAGGCAGCAAGTAATGTAGCTGGGCCCAAAAATAAGATCAAGGATATCAGTCTTTGGGCCAGAGCAGGCTAATTCCCATGCCATTCATGCCAAAGGAGCTTCTGGGAGGAGATGCTCCCCTGAGGGCCTCCTACTTCTACTAGGGGCATGCCAGACTCACCTTTAGCACTTGGCTAACCCTAGAAGCATAGTGTAATGGAAGGAATTCTGGACTTGGAGTCAGAGTCCCTGAGTTAAAAGTCCTAGCTCAGCCACTTACTACCTTTGTGACCCTGGCTGAGTTGTTTGACCCTCTCTGAGTCTCAATTTCCTTACTTCTAAATTAGGAAGGTTGAACTTAGATGGTGCTAAAGTCCTTTCTTGATCTAAATTCTATGAAAAAATACTTTCTTGTCCACTAGCCACTTGCCAGTGTCCTCTGGGATAGGCTAATCCTGGAAGGAAAGTTGAGGTGAAGGCATTAATAGCCTGTTTACTGCAGTGGAAAAGACCCTCCCCATGTCCAAGCCTCCTCCAGACATACATATACACACACATACACGCTTCTTTAACCATCCTGTTCCCTTTGACCCCCAGACAAGCCCCAGCACCCACAGGGCCCTCTGAAGGTCCAGTACTGTCGGGGGGCGGGCATCAACCTGAGCTGGCAGCCTCCGAGGGATGATGGGGGCCGAGCTGTGCTGACTTATGTGGTGGAAAGGCAGCAGGCTGGTAGGACCACCTGGCTGAAGCTTGGCGAGACCCCTGGAAATGTCACCACTTTCTCTGATACCCGGGTGGAGGAAGGAAAGAAATACACCTTCCGAGTACGGGCGGAGACCTCAGAGGGTTCCGGAGAGGCGCTCATTTCAGAGGAGCTGCTGGTGGCTTCTGAAGGTGAGGGGGAGTCTGGGGAGAGTCCAGGAGGAAACCATGCTGAAATCCCCGACAGGATAAAGTTTCCCCTTGGAGAAGTCAGCAAATGTCCTTGAGATTCCGAGACAAGAAATGTGGCCAGATGATTTGGGGAAGTGTTTTCCATAGTAGAGGCCATGATAACCTTCGATCCTAGGCTTCTTTTATCTGTCAACTAGATTGCTTTTGAAGTCAGAAAAACTCTAAGGTCCATAAGCGATGAGTTTATGACCTATGACCTGAGTCCAGGTCCCACCTCAACTTATCTGTGTGACCCCAGTGAAATCACTTATCACTTAATCCTTCAGTTTCTTTTGTCCTCTGAGAGGGTTCAACCAAAAGGTCTTTGAGGTCCTTTCCAGAGCTTGGTCCATGACAATCTCTGATAACATGCTGGCCCTTGACCAAGCCCCCCTGGCAACTCTCTAAGACTGTAGTGCCAGCCTGCATTGGCAGGAATTATTTTCCCAGACTCTTCCTGTGTGGATGAAATCACACGTGAGACACCTGGGAAGCAATTACTTGGTCTTTTGTTCTGAAAGTAGAGAGACTCTGAGCAGGTGGCCTTCATTGTTGGTGTCTCTGAGTTCAAGTTTGGCAAACACCAGACTCCAACCTCCATCCAATCTCCATTGGCCTGGGGATTTTATTTTGCAGAGGTCAAGAGAAATTGCTCTTGGCACAAAGGTCTCAGGGACCACATTAGGCTACTGATCCCTCTCTGTCTCCATCCAGGAGACAGGATAGGGTGACCTCCCTACAGCAACCTGGGCACAAATGCTCCAAAGGGCGTGATGCTGGGCATGGTGCAATTTCGTCTCTGCCCCAGGAAAAAAAATGCAAGCAATGTAAATGCTCCCCATGCTCTTTTGAGAGTAATCAGACCCTGATATGCCTTTGCATTGCCCTTTGACTTGTCTTGTAGCTCGTCCTAGACCCCCTCCAGCTCCAACCATTACATCTGCTAGCAGTCAAGGTGTCACCCTGACATGGACAGCACCCAAGGGCCCAGGGAGTGCTCACCTCCTTGGATACTTGATTGAGAAGAGAAAGAAAGGAAGCAACACCTGGACAGTTGTCAATGACCAGCCTGTCTCTGGTGAGTAAGCTTGAGTGGGGAGCAAAGGATATGGGGGGTTAGGGTGGCAGAAGCAGACAGAGGAGAATGGGAGACCGCTGGCCCCTGGCCCCAAGTCCCTGGGCCCAACCAAGTTGTCAATGAGCAAGGCAATATTTTGCTTTCATTCCTGTATTCAACTCTGGGTCTGGGGGATCCAGGCTAAGGCCAATGCAATTCCTGAGAATTCAGCAAAACCGCATTCCTTAACCTCCCACTTTCTCAGTCCTACTGACTGTTGTTTTCCACTTAGGTCATCATGATTTAATAGAAAGATCCTATGGTATTTTAGAATAACAACAGATCTTAGAGATTATCTACTCTAACTTCCTCGTTTTACAGGGGAGAAAACTGAGGCACAGAAAGGCATAGGGACTTGCTCACCCTCACACAGCTAGATAGTGGAGGGGCTAGGATTCAATTCAAAATATGTGACACCACAATGTGATTAACAGTCACAACAACATGGTTCTAATCTCAGCCTCATCACTATAGGTTCTATGGAACCTTGAGTAAATTACTTATATTTTTCGAACTTCAGTTTCCTTACTTATCAAATGGGTGGAATTCCTCTTCCCCTGCTATCCTTACTGGGATATGATAGAAAGAAAGAATATCCAAAGAGCTGAAGAGATAAAATAATTTATATTATATTACGCACACACACATATGCGTGTGTATATGTGTCTTATTTTCTGTGTGTATATGGACATACATATAGTTACTGCTGTTCAGTTGTTCAGTCAAGTCTGACTCTTTGGGACTCCTCTATGGGGTTTTCTTGGCAAGGGTACTGAAGTAATTTGCCATTTCCTTCTCCAATATATGCATACACATATGCACATATACTTTCACATACATATACACTTTATTTTACATTTGTAAAAACATACTTATAAATATATACTTTTAAACATACACATATCCATACTTAATTATATATACATAATTTATTATATACATGCATGCTTTAATATAGATATATATCCTTTGCTATAGGACATATTTTATTTTACATATACTATGCATACTTTATTATATATCCTTTGTTAAATTATATATATAATTTTATTGATATACATATATACATACTTTATATATGTTCTTTATTATATATCCATACTTTGCAATATATCGTACATTTTAATATATTCATATAATACATTATTTCTTTATCATTAAAAAATGGAAGGCTTGAACTCAATGGTTCCAAGTCCCAGAAGACCTTATCTAGGTTACAGTTCACAGTCGCCATGATCTCTGTGGTCCAAAGGACTCCAGTCACCATGAGAATCTTGTTATGGGCTTAGCCAGTCATAATGAAATAGGTGGGGCCATAGTAGGATACCCACCTAGGATGCTTTCTAGGGGCCTGGGGCTGAGACTGGCTGCTGGATTCCTATGACTAACTGGAGTATGGGGATGTTCACAGAGAGGAAATGGATGGTAACGGACCTGCTGCAGGGCTGTCAATACGAGTTCCGAGTGACTGCTGTGGGGCCCTGTGGCCCTGGGGAGCCTGGACCCCCATCAAATGCTGTTTTTGCTAGAGACCCCATGAGTAAGTGCAGATGTCAACCCTGGCAAGGTAACTCTGGGAGCAATGGGGAGAAAATGAGAAGTCATTGAACAGGTAATATAGGGAAAATCAAAGTTCAGGAAAAGGCAGGAAGTCCAAAGACCAGGAGTACCAAGTTCTTTGGGATTCAGCATACGGATGGAGCAGAAAGAGTCCCTTAAACAGAGCAAGAACAGGAGCACAGCGTAGAGCCCTCACAACGGAAGGTCCTCCTTCCTCCTCATCTCCCTTACCCCTCAGCCTCTACACAGGACAGGCCCCTAATCCAGCCCACTCAGATGTGCAACTTGTACAGCTCCTAAATCATCACTCACAAAGCAGAGAAATTAAATGGCTCTGGTGAGATGCCGAGGGAGAGTGCGCACCCATCCATCAGTGAGGAGAAAACGCTTTTGGGTTTTAAGCCTCTGCAGGGCAGATTGCCTTACTTGTCTTTCAATCTTCTAGGAAGTCTTGCCCAGTTCAGAGTAGGTACATAGGTGCTCTGTAAGCATGTGAATGAATGGAGGGAATGAAATGGGTGAATGATCCCAGAGAAGGATGTTCTACAGTTTATAGATTTATCTGTTTACTCATCTATTCATTTTCCATTTACTCACCTATTTACTCATTCATCTATTCACTTTCTATTTAATTATTCACCTATCTATTCACTCATCTATTTATCGGTTCATTTTCTATTTATCTATTCACCTATCTATCACTCATCTATTTATCGGTTCATTTTCTATTTATCTATTCACCTATCTATTCACTCATCTATTTATCGGTTCATTTTCTATTTATCTATTCACCTATCTATTCACTCATCTATTTCTCGGTTCATTTTCTATTTATCTATTCACCTATCTATTCACTCATCTATTTCTCGGTTCATTTTCTATTTATCTATTCACTCATCTATTTATTAATCATTTGGTTAATTAACTAATTAGGTGTTGTTTGAGCTGACATTTAGGAGAGGCACAGTGTGGAAAGGAGGGAAGAGGCAGTTCCAGACATTCAATTCAGCAAATGTTATTGAGCACTGCTGGGTGAAAGGCAGGAAGTGGAGTGGCATGGGTAGATAGTTAACCTTGGGAGTCATAAAGGTCTTGGTTCAAGTCTTGCCTCTGATGCATATTGGCATAGCAAGTCACAGCACCTATGGCACAGGAGTCACTCTCCTGCGCTATTCCATGTGGGTGGAAGGAACTTCCACATTAGGAGTTCCCCCACCTAGATAAAATCTCAGATTCAGGCATCACCAAAACATGAAAGTGAATGTGTAGGCAAAAAAGATATGTTTAAGTATCTAACGTAAGTCTAACATAAGCCTCTCAGTCTTTTTAGACACATAAGTATTGGTGGTGGGAATGAAGGGGGGCCTGCATACATACAGTATTCAGGACTGTAAATCTCTTAGTACATTTGAACAAAACTGTTAAGAGAATGTGGCTCTGGAACAGGCATTTAGAAAACAGACTAAAGAACAATGATGGGTAATACAGGGTTGTCAATATGAATTCTGAGTGACAGTTGGGAGGGCCTCTGAACCTGGGGAATTTGGACTCAGGACCTCATGAAGATTGACCCCATCTCCAGAAAGTTTATTTTTTATTAAAAAAATTTAAAGTATTTTTTTCAGTTGAAATTCTCTCCCTTCCTCCTACCCATTGAGAAGGCAAGACATACTAAACCCATTCTATATATGAAGTCATGAAAAACTTATTTCTACATTAGCCATGTTGCAAAAAAAATAAAGAAAAATAGAGAAAATGAGAAATAAATCTGTGCTCAGAGCTCATCAGTGCTCTCTCTGGAGGGGAACAGAATTTTTTTAAATCAAAAAAACCCCCAAAAACAAAATAAAAGAATTTTTTAAAAATCATGATTTCTTTGAAATTGTCATGGATCATTGTATAGATCAGAAAGTAGCCAAGTCTTTCACAAACTGATTATACTATTACTGTTACTGTGTATAATGTTCTCCCAGGAAGTTTAAAACACATTGAGAAATCAGTTGAAATCTATAGTGACTGTAGGAGTCTAAGGGGAAAGTGCTTGGGTCAGGGGCTATATAGAGCCAGGTTGGAGAAAGGGTGGACTGAGCTTAAAGGAGGTTACCTTAAACAATGATGGAGCAAATTGTGGAATGGAGGAGGGAGGCTGTTCTAGGCATGTTCTTCTATAAAGCATAGAAGAGCCAATGGAGAACTCCTGACTTCCTATAGGGAAACTTAGATTCTCTGTACTTTATAAAAACAAGCCCAGAACTTTCCCCTTGGAAGGGAGTGACTCTATTTCCATCCCTGGAAGCTGACATTCTCATTGTATCCTTCCAGGACCCCCTGGTCCTGTTCGAGATCTCCAAGTGACCGACACATCCCATGCTAGCATCACGTTGAGCTGGACCAGACCAGATGCCCAGGATGGGGATGATGTCCAGGGCTATCTGGTGGAGCTAAGGAGCTTAGATAGTCTCCAGTGGAGCCGCTGCCATCCTGGCACTGTGAGTGGCACCACCTACACTGTCAAGGGGCTCCGGTCACAGGAGGCTTACTTCCTGAGGGTAACAGCTGTCAATGATGGGGGTCAGGGCCAGCCCACCACTCTGGACACCTGCATCCAGGTCATGCCTGTATTTGGTGAGTTATCAGTTCTTCTCTTCTTTCTATTTTCCACACATGTTGCTCAAAGAGCATCCCTGCCTATATTCACTGGCATTTGTCATACCTGACTTCCCAGATACCAACTAGTCTTCATATAATTTCATATACATAAATGACTCCGGTTAAATCATTTCACCTCCCTGGGCCTTGACTTCTTTATCTGTAAAATGAGGTGGTTAAAGAAACATATTTTTTGAACCTCAGAACCTTGGTGTTTTCTGCAAGCTGAATGGGCTTCCATGAGAAAATGTTGATGCCAGATAGTCATTTAGAAGGGGCTGTCCCTTGTCCCAACTCAAACTCAGGAGCCTCTGACTTGAGGGGCCTTTACCAGACCTCAGGATTCCTTCCCTTCTCTCATGTCAGCTCCAACTCTCATCTCAGTTCAGGTGGGACTGGTGGAGTCAACACTTGGGGGAGAGGCAACATTGCCCCCAATACCCATGGATATCTATCCACTGTAGGAACCACACAACTACCTCTCTTTCCCCATCTCCCTTTTCCTTAACATTCCTCTTTCAACCTATTCCTTCTCTTGGTCCTCTTCCTCCCCATTCTCCCAATATTTTCCTTTCAGTTCCTGTACCTTTTCACCTCAGCTCTCCAGCTTCCAAATATACCCCAATTCTCCCAGCCCTGGGATGTTTTGGGGGTTTCTTGGTATCTATATCTGGGATTGAATTGATGAGCCTGAAGAAAGCAACAGCTTGGGCTCCTAGCTAGGAAGAGTCATGTGGGCTGCTATTCACTTGCTCTCTAGACCTTCTCCCCTTATCTAAAGGCGGAGGTTGGGGGGCAGGGGACCAGGGGCAGAGGAGAGGGAAGGAAATAACCAAGGCTGTCTGCTTTCTAGTCTTTCCCAAGTTCCTCATGGATACCACCACCACAAACCATGTGACTGTCAGGTCTGGGGACATGGTCCGAGTTCCTGTTTCCTTTGAGGTGAGTCCTCCCTTGTGTAAGAGGGATCAGAGCTGGGACCAGGGAGTAAGGAGCCCATGATGGAGGCCTTGACTTTTTCAGCCTTCTTCTCTAGGATTCAGGAGATGGACAGGAAACCAGACCACAATTTGTTGAGGTGAAATTTAACAAAAAGATAAACTAAAGAACCTTTTCTGAGCAAGATATCATTTTATTAATAGGGTGCTACCTGCTAAGAAAGGGGTCAGTGACTTGCCCCTATTTATGTGAAAGACCATGAGCAAAAAGATAGATCCTCTTTTATAGGTTTTGAGAATAGAACAAAAAAACAGAACAGGGTAGATGACATCATAGGCTTGAGGGCATTTTGATTGGTTATATAGCTGGAGGCATGGGGAACAGTATGATTGGTTGGAAGTTGGGAATAAGGTGCTAGCAACAACCCCCTCCTTCTCTTCTGTGATTAAGATGTATTTGTTATCTGAGTCTATCTGCAAGTGAGTGCCCCAGATACCTTTGGACAGAAAACCAGAAATCCTTGAAAGATGACTTGGTACTGTGGAGTTATTAGACCCAACTCCCTTGTGTCTACCTGCGTATCCCAAAGTCAGCAGAATTTCTTGACACAAGAATAAAATAGTGATTAGCAGGAGAGCTGGTGTTCTAAACTTAACCCATTACAGACCAGCTGAATTCTGAACTACGTTCAGAGACAGAGAACTATGACTTAAGCAGTTACAGAATTAATTGTTAATAGGATTGATAAAAAATGAATTAATTGTTAATAGGATCAATAAAAAATGATACAAAATCAAATTAATATTCTCAGGTGTAACAAGTTTGATGTAGCACAAAGGTGATCTGGGTTACTAGGATATAATGGAGTTGGACTCAGAGCTAAGGAGACCTGGGTTCAAATCCTGCCTTGGACACTTACTGGCTGTGTAATCATGAGCCAGTCACTTAAACTGAGCCTGGTTACTCTCCTCTATAAAATGGAAATAATAATACTTAAGAGTATCTACTTTATGGAATTGTTGAGATGAGAATGCTTTGTAAAGTTGAGAGTGCTACGTAAAAGTGAGCTGTTACTAATTTAGACCTGGGTTTGACACTAACTAGCCATCGACTTCCCTATGGCACCACCCAAGCACCTTTCCATCTCTGAGCCCCGTTGTCCTTTGTAAAAGAAGGAGGTTGGACCAAGAGAGAAGGTTCCCTCCAGCTCAGTATTGTACAGGAAAATAGCACTGACTGGAGTCAGAGAAGCTGGGCTCCAATGCCATCTATGACATGTACTATCTGTGAGCCAGGCAAGTCATTTTAATAGAATAGCAGCATCATAAATCTAGTGCTAACAGGGACTTTCAAAACCCTTTTCTGTGCCTCCGTTTCTTCATCTGTAAAACAAGGGGATTAGACTAGATGTTAGCCAATAAGCATTATTAAGCACCAACTATGCGCTAAGTAAGTGTTGGGAATACCACCAAAGGAAAATAATGTCCCTTCTGTCAAGAATAATATTTTTTTCTAAGTACAAACTTACAAAAAATAAACTCTAAATACATAAGGGGAATAAAGTTTTACATATATGGTTGCTCTGAAATATTCAAATGGATCTGTGATCTCATTGGTTGGGGCACTTCAATAATTCAGAATAAATCTCAACCTCTCTGCAAAAAAATATATATTTTAATGGAGAAGACAATCTGTGAAAAACTAGGTACATATAGAATCTATTATTCAGAGCAGACAAAGGCAACCTGAAAGAAGGCATTAGATTAGGGGGAGGGGCTGGCAAGACCTCTTGTAGAAGCTGGGATTTGAGCTGAGTCTTGAAGGAAGCCAAGGTAACTAAGAGATAGATGGGAGGAGGCATAGAGGACAGCCAGTGCAAAGTTGGGAGATGATAAAATGTGTGCAAGGAATGATAAGTGAACCTGCATAGCCAGACCATACAGTGAATAAAGGAAAATAAAGTCTAAGAAGACTGGAGAAGGTAAGAAGGAGCCACATGGTGAAGGATCTTACAGGCAAAACAGATGAATTCATATTTAATCCTAGAGAAATTAGGGAGTCACTGAGCTCCCTGGGTAGGGGCAATGCCAGGGTCAGCTCTATGATTTAGAAAAGTCACCTTGATAGCTGAGGTGGGGATGAATTGGAGAAAGACTACATACAGGGAGGGAGGGGAGATGGTGCAATGGATAAAGTGCCAGGCCTCGAGTCAGGAAGACCCAAGTTCAAATCCAACTTCAGACATGAGCTGTGTGATCCTGGGCAAGTCACTTAACCCTGTTTGACTCAGTTTCCTCATCTTTAAAATGAAGGAAATGACAAGCTACTCCAATATTTTTGCCAAGAAAACTCCAAAGGAAGTATTGAAGAGTCAGACATGATTGAAATGATGCAATGGCAACAAAAGATATGGGGAGACCAGTTATGAGCTACTGTAGTAGTCCAGGTGAGACTAGGCTCATGACTGGGTTGTGAGCAGAAAGAGCAGGTTGTATAAGAAATATTGCAAAGGTAGAAATGACAATATTTGCCAGTAGGTTAGATATGTGGTCTGAGAGACAGAAGTTGAGGATGCCAGCAAGGTTTCAAGCCTGATTGACTGGAAAGATGATGGCGCTCTTGAGAGTAATAAAATTTGGAAGCAAGGAGGGTCTGGGAGGAAAGAAATTAATTGTGCTTTGGATATGTAAAGCTTGAGATGTTTCAGAAATGGGCCAGTAGATAGAGACTGAAGAGGAGAGAGAGTGGGGAGGATGGGATCAAGGGCCTGGGTAAATGGGTTAAATTTGGAAAGCAGAAGGGTCGCCTCCTCATCTGAGACTGAAATGAAGGAAGATATAGGGAGGAAAGATGCCAATCTAATGATGTGAGATAAGGAAGAGGGAGAAGAGAGAATCTCTCAGTGAATGTCTCATTTTTTTTTTTTTTTTGGTGAAGTATGGAACTGGGAAGAGAGGATGCCTTGGGATGTTTGAAGAGAGAGATGAGCCATTGTGGAGAGTTCAACAGGGAACCAATTAAAGAGGAAGAGAACATTGGCCTTGCTGCAGCATGGGCTCAGTTGAGGCAGTTAATATGAATGAGTAGTGGCTTAATGCAGTATGGTTTCATAATTACATCCAGCTCTGTTTGACAGCACATGAATGGGAGAAGTGGATGAGATAGTGGAAGTCATCTGGAGTCCCATCTAGGTCTAGAGTTCTATGGTTCTAACATCCATGGTTCTAACCTCGCTTCTGTGAATGTCATTGAAAGGCCTGGCCCTAGTGCCTTTCCTCTGAGATCACCTGCCATCTCTGCTGTATGTATGTTGTGTGTGTAGAGTTATTCACAAGTGATCTTCCTCATTAGATTGTGAACTCCTGCAAGGTAGGGACTGGAGTGTTTTGTTTGTTTCTACGTTTGTATCCCCAGTATTTAGCACAGTATCTGGCATATAATAAGTACTTAATAAGTGCTTGTTGATTGACTCCTATCACATCCCTCCTCTCACCCCCCAAGAGGGAAATTCACCTCCAGTAATCTCCTTTCTAGTGATAATAGCAGATATTACACTTCAAGGCAAGCTGGCAATTCAATGATTATTTATTAGTAAGCCCTTACTACTATGTGCCAGGTACTGTACTAAGAGTGAGAATATAAATACAGGCAGAAAGAAAGACAGTTCTTACCCTCAAGGAGATTTAGTTCTAATGGTGGAAGACAAAAAATAAAAGGGAGATGAAAAGGGGGCAGGAGGATGAAGGAGTGTGCTTGTGTGGGGCAGGGCACGGTAAAGAAAGTCTAGACCACGAGTCTAGCCTGGAGAGGAATGAAGATGTATTTGGCATGGACCTCTTCTTCAAAATGAAGGTTCCAGGAGGAACCAGTCAATTAGGAGAAGCCTCAGGGCTGAGAGAACTTCCAATGGGAGAAGCCCAGAGGTGGAAGGACTTTTCAAGACGAAGAGGTTTCTAGAAAAAGGTATGTGGGGATAAATTAGGAACAGAGTTGAGAGACAAATGCATTTTCAAACTCTTACTACTTGTACCATCCATTCTCCATTATTCATGTGAATGGAAGTGACCAACATAATGGATAATCTAAATTACATTATTTTTGACATCAGACTAAATATATATGTATGTACATGCATATGCATGCATATGTATATACATATACACATAATATGTATACATATACACATATAATTTTTGGAACAAGGACTAATTTAGGCTGATTGTGAAATGAGTCTATTATCCCTGAGCCCATTTCATTTATCACTGACTGAGCTTCTGACATTGGGAGTTAGGAAAGTGAAGAGATGGCAGGATAAGGACAATAGATGGAGAGTAACTACTGTGCCTGAATTTCTTTGGGGAGAGATGTGTGCCTAGTTCTTGAAATGCATGCAATGCAAAGGATGGCATTCTAACGTCCCGTTCTATTCTAAAATCTCTGATCCATGAGTTAGGCTTATATCTGGAGGTGTGTGTGTGTGTGTGTGTGTGTGTGTGTGTCTGTGTGTGTGTGTGTCTATGTGTAGGAATAAGGTTTTGGATGAGTAAGATGATCAGATCATCAGTTCTCTAGAGAGATTTATCCTTCCTTTCTATGCTGGATACTTTTAAAGTTTGTCTCTAAATGGGCAATGTGCTTCTACTTGTTTCTTTTTTGCCTTCCCCCTAAGGGAATGGTGACTACGTGCCCAGGATCACACAGGGAGCCAAAAGCATCTACAGAAGGTACCATGGGCACAGTTGAACACAGTGATGGGAAAGGAACAGAGAAGGAGCTGTCCAGAGGAGGTAGTCAAAGTTAAGCTGAGACACTAATCCAAGAGGTGGGTTTGTGGGGACTGTTCACAGGGTTCTCCCATGCCTGAGGTGATTTGGTTAAAAGATGGACTGCCCCTGTCCAAGAGGACAGTCACTACCATCAAAGATGGACTCACTCAACTTCTGATCCCAGTGGCCAGCCTCTCAGATAGTGGCCTCTACAGTGTGATGCTGAGGAACCTACAGGGGAAAGAGGTGACCTACAGCTTTATCATTCGAGTGTCAGGTAAAGCAAATCATTCTCCTTCCCTTTCCCCTTATGCACTGCCAGGCAGTATTGACTCAGACTGTGGGGTTGGGGTTGTGTACCTATGGACCATATTTACCGACTCATCACAGACATTCTAGCTGGTGAGTGGCTCCTCTGTACCACCTGAGCAATGAGAAATGGTCTCCTTATCAATTTCTCAAATATGAGAGATGGAGATGGGGGAGGGAAAGAAGGATTAGGGATGAGACCCCACTATTTCTAAGCCTAGGAATTTTCTTGTGAATTGTCCCATCAGTCAATCAATAAGCATTTATTAAGTGACTACTGTGTGCCAGGTACTGTGCTAAGTGCCGGAGATACAAAGAAAGGTAATAAATAACCTCTGCCCTTCAGAATGCAAAACAAATATGCATAAACAAGTTACATACAGGATAAATTGGAAATAATCAACAGAGAGAAGGCATTAGCATGAAGAGGAATTGGGAAAGGCTTTTCATTTTAGGTGCAATTTGAATCTTAAATTTAAGCTGTCTATTGGATATCTAATTCATGAAGTCTCATGGGCAGTTGGGATTTTGAGACTGGAGGTCCCTGGAGGGATGGTAATTACATCCATGGGATCTTATAAGATCACCAAGTGATGCAATACAATGGGAAAAGAGAGGAGGGCTCAGGACAAAGTCCTGTGGGGTGCCTATGGTTAATGGATATGACCTAGATGAGGATCCAGCAAAGGAGACTGAGGAATGCACTGATAGGTAGGAGAAGAAGCAGGAGAGAATGGAATATTGAAAACCTAGAGAGAAGAAAGTACCAAGGAGAAAAAAGGTGATCAACATTGTCAAAGGCTGCAGAAAGATCACAGAGAATAAGGATTGAGAAAAGTGACTCAAATTCTTTCACACAACCTCATTTATCATCTTGGACAAGTGGGCTGAGGACTATGTAGACTTTATAAGTGACATCATTAAAAATCATTTGTAAATGGGGTAATGGTAGGTGGCACGGAACATGACCCAATGAATCACATAAATCCAGTCCTTGCTTTTTTAGGAGTTTAAGAGTCAGACCAAAAAGCTGACATAAAAACATAGCCAGCATGCTTAGATAATGCCATCATCTAATTAACTGGGAAGTAATCAGTAAACTACAGACATTTATTAATGCCTATTATATGCCAGGCACATAGAAGACAAAACAGTTTCTGCCCTCTAGTTGCTGCAGATGGTGTGTGGGGAGGTGGTGAACAGGAAAATAGATAATTATAATACCAGGTAAAAGGTCATCAAATAAAGGTGGGGTTGGGGGGAGGAAATTTGAGGAGGTCAAGAATACTTTCAGCTGTAAGGAGGAAGGAGAAGACTTGGGCAAAGCTTCATGGAGAAAATATCACCTGAGCTTGTTCTGAAGGAAGAGAATGGAAATGCATTCTAGGATTAAAGGCAACCCTATCGCTTTTAAAAACTAGCCCATTTATGGAAAAAATTCAAGTGAATTAAGACAAAATTTTTTGCAGCGGAGTAAAAATTTTAGCCGTATTCCTTGAGATAATTGTGATTCCCTGCCCCACCCGCTTCTAGCAGCATCACACACTAAACTTGGGTTGATAATCACCGGGTCTTAGTTGATATTAAAATGCACCTGTATTTCCTGGCCACATATTCCCTCTCTGAGAAGCGGGCTTATTAGTAGAGAAAAAATGGTCTAAGATTTCAAATGTGCCCCACAGAATAAATAACCAGAGTTGCTTCCATATGGATCTTCTCCTCCTACAGCATCTCCTGCTGCCCCAGGGCCCATCCGGCTGGAGCAGAATGTCCCTGGGACAGTGACAGCAGTGTGGGAGCCTCCTCCAGATGATGGTCAGGGTGGCTTGCTCTACTACACTGTGCTAACACGCTCCTCGGCCCAGGTTGCCTGGCGGGAGGCAGGGGACCGGATCTACACCAATCGTTTCACTCTTGCCGGCATCCTCCCTGGCCATGAGTATTACTTCCGAGTTGTGGCTAAGAGTGAGCTGGGGGCCAGTGAGCCCTCTGATACCTTGGAACCCTGGAGCGTCCCCCAGCAACGAGGTAAGAGGTTCTGTGCCTTGGCTATGGGGTGTCTTTCTAGAGAATCACTCTTGAAGAAGACAAGGAGAGAGAGGTTTTCAGAAATAAATGGGAATACCAAGGCTCCAGGAGGTCTTGCTTATTGTTCTCATAACTTAGAAGCAGAATATAAGAGGAGAATGTAAGGGACCATCCAGTCCAGCTCCCTCATTTTACCAAAGAGAAAACAAACCCAGAGTGGAGAGGTGAGCTCGTACAAGGTTATACATTAAGTTAGTATTAAAGCAAAGATCAAAACCCAGGGTTCTGGATCCCTGACCATTGCACTAGGCAGTGCTATAGGTTTCATAATCCAAGGGCTGTGGGAGAACTTGGAAGGAGGAGCACAGGAGAGGGGAGGGTGAGAACGGCTGGATCCTAAGTCTAGGTGGCAGCCTGGAGTTGTTGACCACTTGTCCTCCTAGCCTACTGAACCACTTTTTTCCCACTCACCTCATTTCCCTATGTATTCACTTACTTTTTCTCTCACCCACCAAACCGCTTACTCCTTCACCTGTCCACACACCCACTCTTGAGTAGTCATGTATCTGTCTGTCTTCATACATGGCCCTTTGTACCTCTGTGGATGAGAGTATGTGTGTGTGTGGGATAATTAGTTTATCTGTGTCTTTGTCATCCCAGAATCAGAGCTAGAATAGAGAGTGGGTCTGGGGATTCACTTCAGTCTGGGTTCATTTTTCTCTGGAAAAAGTGCTTTTTATAGTCTAATAAATATGGTTACTAAATACATATGCATGCATGTGGTTGTGAACATACACACTAACAGTAGATATTATGGTATGGTAGCAAGTACTGAATTCATAATTAGAAGACTAGGTTCAAATCAGAGTTGGGCTACTGGGGTATGATATATAACCTCTATGGATCTCAATTTCCTCATCTGTAAAATGAGGGGATGAGGAAGTTGATTTCTATCATTAAATCTATGCTCCCTGATTCCAGAGGGGAAAATCAAAGAGGCAAATTCAGAGGGGCAGAATCAAGGATTGTGGGGGTGTGGACAGGGGTTGGACAAGAAGACACCTGGAGTCCCTTACAGCTCTAAATCCTACTACTGCCCATCATTCCTTCCTGAGCCTCTAGCTTCCTGTTCTCTGTTATCATTGCAGATAAGTTCATGGTAAAGATGCCCGACGTCAAGGAGCCAGATCTGAGCCAGAAACCCTATTTCTTGGTCAACCTACGGACACACCTGCTACCCCAAGGCTGTGAATGTTGCATGAGCTGTGCTGTTAAGGGAGAGCCTAGACCTAGAGTCACCTGGTTCAAGGATGATGAGAGCCTGGAAGGCAATCCCAATGTATATAGTACAGATGTGCTGGGTGTCTGCTCCTTGGTCATCCCTAGTGTCACCCCCAAGGACAGTGGCAAGTACAAGGCTGTGGCTGAGAACAGACTGGGCCAGGCAGTCAGCACGGCTTCCCTCATTGTTACAGGTAATAGCAGCTTCTCTCTGTGTTAGCCAGTCACTGATCAACACTGACTGAATGCCTTGTATGCATCTATCTCTCCTGGGAGCTTGTTTAGGTTGGGGATACCAGGGGGATCCAGAAGATAGAGGAAAGGCAGCGTTTGCCTTCATCAAGCCAGTGATCTGATGGGGAAAATCCCCCAGGGATCTCCCAGTCTGATGGGGAGGATGTGGTATGCTACACCTAGGGTTCAGGATACCCAGTAGTACCTTTTCTAATATTAAACTAATTATAGAACCATAGGCAGAGCCCTTCATCTCTGGATTGAGTTGAACGAGATCAGGGGTATTTATCCGTGTGTGTGTGTGTGTGTGTGTGTGTGTGTGATAGACAGACCCCTTCTCAGAACAATGGTTTTAAATGCACAAAATGAAATAAATAGGATTAAAAATAAATTTATTATTCTGGACAGCTAGGTGGCACAGTGAATAAAGTGCTTGGCCTGGAGTCAGGAAGACTCATCTTCATGAGTTCAAATCCAGCCTTAGATACTTACTAGCTGTGTGACCTTGAGCAAGTCCCTATTTGTCTCAGTTTCCTCATTTGTAAAATGTGCTGGGGAAGGAAACGGCAAATCAGGAAAACCAGAGTCATGAAGAGTTAGACACAAATGAACAATAACGAGAGGTAGATCAGGGGTTCTCATCCTTTTTTGTATCATAAACCCCTTCTCAAAATAATGTTTTTAACATACAAAATAAAATAAATAGAATCAAAAATAAATGTATTATGTTACATCATATTATATCATGTTATAATATATAATTATACTGTTATGTTATATATTATGTTTCATTATATTAATTGTATTCCATTATATCACATTATATTATATCATGTCTCTATCTTATCATATTAAATTCAAATATAGTTACCAAAATATTTTTTAAAAACCAAATTCACAGATTTCAGATTAAGAACCCACAGACTAGATGATTTCTAATTTCCCTTCAAACTTTTACATTCTTTGGTTCTATGAGATGATGTGTGTTAGGTGGCCTAGTGGATAGAGTGCTAGGTTTCAAATCAATGAGATTTGAGTTCAAATCCTTCCTTGGACACTTATTAGTTGTGTGAGCTTGGGCAAGACACATAACTTCTATCTGCCTTAGTTTCCTCATCTGTAAAATGGTATGATAGTAAGACCTACCTTGGTGGGGGCGGGGGTATTGTTTTGAGGATCCAGTAAGATGATGTAAAAAATGCTTTGCAATATTAAGGTCCTATGTCAATGCTGACTATTATAAAGCCACATATCAGCATTATAGTGTGATGTAGATTTGTAAAACAGTCCTCATTGATGTCAAGGAGAGGCTGCTATATTAGGAGCTATGTGCAATTGTTGGGGTTCCTGAGGGAAGGCTTCCTGCAAGGAGTAGAGGTTTGAGTTGGGTTTAGTGGAGACCTACAAGAAGGGTATCTCAAGCTGAGAGAATTGACCTTACCATAGCGGTCTTTGAAATGGGTTTGGGAACAACTTTGTACTTTAGCTTGTTCAGTTAGAGTTTAAAGAGAGAAATCTCTGGGATGTAAACCTCATTAAATGTGGGAAGGTGGCCAGGAATTTGGGACTTTTGTGGGTTCTGCCTCAGTTTGCCCATCCTTTCTTGAGGTTATGGACTATATCTCAGTTCCTGTCTCTCTCTCTCTCTCTCCCAGAATCCTACTTCTAGCACCATGATGTCCCTGTCCATCCCTGCAATGCAAAGAATGGATTCTCCCAAGGAAGTGTTCCCCATCATCTGCATCTTTCTGGTTGCCACAGGGCCCCTGGGATCTGTGGGGTGGGCATCTCATAGAAAGCTGCATTGAGATACACAGCCAAAGTGAAGGGGAGCTTCCTGGGGAATTCTCAACCCAGCAGACCCATCAGGAGGGGGTCATAGAAGCTGTAGAGATGAACACTGTAGCACCAGCTCTCTCGCAAAGTCTGAGGAGAGAGCCACTTGTCATCTTGCCACGACAGCAGACTCTCCCTATCTTCTTGCTGTAGTATCCATTCTTCTTCCTTTGACAAAAGCTTTGTTTTCCCAACTGACTCACTCAGCCATACACAGCAAGAGTTGTGGTTGGTGCAAAAGGAAATCTAGGGTCAATGGACAGGGAGGATTTTTTGTGTATCTTGTCATTAAATCACTAGCATGAAATGACTATAAAGTGAATGCAAATCAATCTGGGATGGAGGTTGTGTCTGGATAGAGCTATACACACACACACACACACACACACACACACACACACACACACATACATATGCATCTCAGGTCAGGCCCTTTCTCTTGATCCCAAATGCCACGGTCATCGTTACTTCCTTTAAAGGTATAGTCTCTTACTTAGCAAGAAGGGAGAAAACTAAAAAATACCAATGAACAAGCATTGATTATTTGCCATGAGCTACAAGCACATGGGAGCAACAAAGACATTTAAGATATGATCTCTGCTCTCTAGAATTTGATACTGCTGTAGGTTTAGTTTGACTAACAAGACACAAACATATTAAAAGGTTAAAAAGCAATATTGGATGATTGGCAGAAAAACATACTTGGTTCTAGAGGTTCAGAAAAGGGAGAGATCGCTGTGAGCTCATGGAGCTAACATAGAATGCCACGGACTACTTTGAGTAGGAAGTGGACTTAGGCTGGACTTTGAAAGAGAGACAGGGTTCATATAAGCAGAAAATGGGCAGGGCGGGGCCCCTTCTCCAGCAGAGAGACCTGAGCCTACCTAGTTCAGAGCTAGAAAAGAACAATCTAAAAGGTTCTGAGGAAAGGGTTCACCTTCTCCCTTGGCAGATTCCCCCAGTATTACTGTCCCAAACATGAATGTCCCAGCAACTGAAAGCCAGAAGTACCTCTGATCAGGAGAAGTCTAAAGTGATGGCTGGTTTTATCTGACCAGGAGACAAAACCTTCCAATGTTCCTACCTCCCCTTTCCTCAGAAGAGCCAATGAGAAATTCCTACAGAGAATCCTGGGAAGGTGCCCAGGAAAGACCACACCATGGCCACTCAGAGTGGGTTTTTTTCAGGGCATAAAGGGTTGAAGTCAAGAAAGGGAGAATACTTCCATTTTTAGCATTAATTAATTAATTGGTTGATTTTTTGTTTTCAACATTCACTTTAATGAGATTTTGAGTTCTAAATTTTCCCCCTTCCTCCTCTCCCCCCTTCCTAAGATGGCATGCAATCTGATATAGACTATACATGTACAGTCATATTAAACATATTTCTACATTAGTCATGTTGCAAAGAAGAATCAGAACCTAAGGGGAAAACCACAAGAAAGAAAAAAAAAGAGAAAATAGTATTCTTTGATCTGCATTCAGATTCCATAGTTCTTTCTCTGGATTTCCTTCCATTCTTTTAAATAATTGTGGTGAGTTCTGGGTGACACATTTTGGAAAGAATCTGTGAGCTGGGAAATGTCCAAAAAATAGTGGCCAGCATGATGAATGACCAGGAGACCTTTCTGAGGAAGGCTCACCTGATGGAACTGGGAATGTTTCATTAGGAGAAGAAAACACTTGGGGCAAATGTAAAGGGCTGTCCTATTGAGGAAGAATTGAGTTTGTTCTGTTAGGACAATGGGTGAATCTGGGAGCCATGGAGAGAAGACTAAAACAGGTGAATTTAGATTTGAGATGATGAAAAATTGCTTAGCAATCACATGTTTAGCTATGGAACAAGATGCCTCAGGATGTGTTTGTGTGTGTGTCGGGGGCAGGGGTCCCCATCACTAACGGTCATCAAGTGCTAGCTCTTTGGGATGTTGAAGAAAGGATTCTTATTTGTCTGTAAGTTAGACTCAGAGTCCTTTGGGTTTCTATGGTTCTGGGCATCTGAGCTCTTTAAGCCTGGGAAGGGCCCTATGTTTGGTAGAGTTCTGGTCAGGATTCTCTGTAGGAATTTCTCATTGGCTCTTCTGAGGAAAGGGGAGGTAGGAACATTGGAAGGTTTTGTCTCCTGGTCAGATAGAACCAGCCATCACTTTAGACTTCTCCTGATCAGAGGTACTTCTGACTTTCAGTTGCTGGGATTAATCTCTGTGTAACTTCTGCCCAACACACTCAAGTCTTGGTATCTTTCATTTTCCTCAGCTGTCCTCATGCCATTTGCAATTTCCATTTTCCATCTTTAGATTCTACACACCATTGTGTGACCTGCCCTTTCTTATTTCCAAGTTCCAGGGACCTGGGGCACCACTGAAGGGCTTTTCACAACCTTTGCAACAGGAAGGAGGGAGCTAGGTTGGTGAAAAACTATGGGGAAAATCAGATATGATGTGCTTGATCCAATGAGTCACTTCAGAAAAAAAATGAGTATTTCCTAACAATTTAGGACAGTCATCACTTAAGACTTTTTTTCCTTTCCTTCCCCTTCCATAATTTGGGTGCATTCCTTTCTGCCCATCTCTTTTACTCCCCTACCCACCACACATACACCGGATGCAAGAAGAAAGAAGCTTGAATTGTAAAAAGTCATTCAAGTTAGTTATTAAAAATACTTTCGGGGCTAAAATATGTGACCAAAGGAACTGATGCAATGGCCGCTGGTAAGGTTTTTGAATAGGAAAATTACCTACCTGAATAGAGTAGGTTAGATTCACCCCTGTGTATAGGGAAAAGACTGAACCAAATGACCTCTGTCCATGTGAACTGAATAATATGTAACCCCACTAAGGAAATCTACCCACTTGAGGACATTACTGTTCTCTTCCAGGCCTTCTCTGATTTCTGCAGGCCCAACTTCAGCTACTATTGTTGCTGCTACTGCTATTACTGCTGCTACTACTACTGCTATGCCTACTACTACTACTACCTCAAGAGATCATTAAGGAAAATTGCTCTGAAGTTTTAGAATAAGAGGGTAAAATAGAAATAGGAAAAAAAATCTACCAATCACTTGAGAAAGAGATCTCAAGATGAAAATACACAGAAACATCATGTCTAAGTTTCAAAGCTCCATATCAAGGAGAAAATACTACAAGCAAGTAGGAAAAAAAACTAATTTAAATACTGTAGAGCTACAGTTAGGATAACGCAAGATTTAGCAGCTTCTACCTTAAAAGATGGAACAATATATTCTGAAGGGCAAAGGAGTGAGACTTTGTGATATATAAAAAGTTTGAGAGATAGAGTTTCTGGGTTATTAAGCGTTTCATTAATTATTGCTAGTGGAAAATTAATGACAAGACAGTCTCTCATAGACTAAAAGACCTTTCATGGAATCTACTAGTCTCTTATTTGCTGTTGGAGGAGTTGATATTCCTCAGGGTGAAAAATAAGCCTTGAATGGTCACCAATGAGAGAATATTGTAATGAGAGATGGGCTTATTCTAATGAGGTCCATTGTGTTTGTTGCACAGCTCTTGGTGGAAGTGGATTCCCCCTTCTGTTTAGATTACTCTCAATGGGGTATTATAGGTATAGCTACATCTCTTTGTCCAAGACTAAAAAATGCTATTTCCACTTTCTTTTTTCTCCTTTTATTTGAGTCTTCTTGTACAAAATGACTAATATGGAAATGTTTTACCTAATTGTACATGTGTAATCTATATCTGGTTACTTACCATCTCAGGGTGGGGGGAGGAAAGGGAGAAAGAAAGGGATAGAATTTGGAACACAAAACTTTAAATAAAAACATTAAAAAGTTGGAGAAATATTAATTGGAGATTAAATAACCTAATTTTAAAGAATGAGTGGGTTAAATGACAAGCATAAATAATTTTAAATTATAAATTATTTCATTAAAGAGAATGACAATAAAGAGAATGATAATAATGAAAAAACATATCAAAACCTATGGGATGCAAAAGTAGAATATCTAAATAAAACTATTTTAGAAAAAGAAATTGAATGGGTCACAAAAGACTTTCCTAAGAAAAAACTTCAGGACCAGAAGGATTTACAAATGAATTCTACCAAACATTTAAAGGTCAGCTAATTCCAATATCGAATAAATTATTTGCAATAACAGGCAAAGAAGGAGTCCTCCCAAATTCATTTTATGAAACAAATATAGTGCTGATGCCTAAGCCGGGAAGAACAAAAACAGAGGAAGAAAATTGTAGACCAATTTCATTAAAGAATATGTATGTAAAAATTCTAAATAAAATACTAGCCAGGGGACTACAACAGTATATCATAAAGATTATATATATGGTGACTTAGTGAGATTTATTCCAGGAATGCAGGGATGGTTTAATATAAGTAATACTTTTAACAAAATTGATTGTATCAATAAAAAATACAAAAATCATATGGGTGTATTAAATGATGCAGAAAAAGCTTTTGACAAAATACAACCCTTATTAATTCCTGTTAAAAACACTCAAAAGCATAGGAATAAATGAATTTTTTCTTAAAATGATGAGAAGCATCTACCTAAAACCATCATTAAGCATTATTTGTGATGTGGATCAGCTAGAAGCCTTCCTGATAAGATCAGGAGTGAAACAGGGATGCCAGTTATCACCAATATTATTCAATATTGTGTCAGAATTGCTAGCAAAGAGAAGAAAAAGAAATAGAAGGAATCAGAATAGGCAATGAGTTAATAAAACAATCTCTCTTTGCAGATGATATGATGATATACTTGGGAAATCCTAAAGATTCAACTAAAAAGTTAATTGAAACAATGATTTTAACAAAGGAGGAAGTTAGAAAATAAACCTACATAAATTATTACCATTTTTATATATCACTAACAAAACCCTGTAAGAAGGGAGAGTAAGAGATATCCATTTAAAATAACTGTACGCTATATAAAATACATGGTAGTATATCTGCCAAGACAAACCTAGGAACTACATGAAATGAATTAGAAAACACTTTTTATAGAAATAAAACCAGATTTAAGTAATTAAAGAAATAGTAATTGGTCATGGATGGGCAGAGCCAGTATAATAAAAATGACAACTCTACCTAAATGAATCTATTTATTCAATGCCATCCCAGTTAAACTACTAAAAATATTTTATTGAGCTAGAAAAAAATAATAAAATTCATTTGGAAGAACAAAAGGTCAAGAATAGCAAAAGGATTCATGAAAAAATGTAAAGGAAGGCAGTTTAGCAGTGACTACATATGTTACAGCTTTTTGGAGCCATATGTGTGACTTTGAACACACTTCACCTCATCTGTGGGGCAGCTAGGCAATTCATGGATGGATAGGGGGCTGGGACAGGAGTTCAGAAGACCTGAATTCAAATCCAGCCTCAGGCACTTACTAGCTGTGTGAGCTTGGGCAAGTCATTTACCCCTGTTTGCCTCAGTTTCCTCATCTGTAAAATGAGCTAGAGAAGGAAATGGCAAACCACTGTAGTGTCTTTGCTAAGAAAACCCAAAATAAGATCAAGCAGAGTTAGATACAACTGAATACTTCATCTATAAATTGAGGTTTGCACCAGATCACCTCAAAATCCCTTAAAACTTTAAATCTTTTATTGTATTACTTTATTTTATTATTAAGTTCTGTGATCTTATGAATGACTGGATTTATTGTTAGTTTGGGAGGAGGTCTCTAAGGATCTGTGTTTGGCCCTATGCTGTTAAACATTTTGATCAATGACATGGACAGAATTACAAAAAGCTTACTCATCACATTTACAGATGACACAAAACTGGGAATGATAGCTAATCCTGGATAAATAAGATTCAAAAAGATCTTGACAACTAGAGTACTGGGTTGAAACTAACAAGAAGAAATTCAATAAAGATACATAGAAAGTCTTAAAATTGCATTCAGAAAACAACTTCTCAAATATAAGATTAGGAAGGTATAGTTAGCAGTTTGTCTGGACAAGATCTAGGGG
Organism: Bettongia penicillata ogilbyi; assembly: GCA_023548195.1. Taxonomy (NCBI): domain Eukaryota; kingdom Metazoa; phylum Chordata; class Mammalia; order Diprotodontia; family Potoroidae; genus Bettongia; species Bettongia penicillata. The sequence goes on from JAJHZJ010000123.1 coordinate 1,771,010, forward strand.
TTCATAAGTTCTAGAAGGGATCTTAGAGAACATCTAGTTCAACCCCTTTTTATAATAAAAAACAACAGTAATAGCAGTAATAAGCTGACATTTATGTAATGCTTTAAGATTTTCAAAGTACTTCACAAAATTACCCCAGTTGATCCTCACCACAGCCCTGTGAAGGGGATGCCACTATTCCCCCAATTTTACAGATGAAAAAACTGAGACAGACCTGGGTGAAGTGATTTGCCCAGAGTCACACGGTGACCGAGGCCATATTTGAATTCATTTCTTCCTGATTCTACATCCAGCCTCTATCCACTGTGTCACTTACCTCTATAGATTTTTTAAAAACAAGTAAAGAAACTGAGACCCATATTGAAGAAGTAGTTTTGGTGGTTTTCATGAACTGCATGTTCAGCATGAGACAGACAGCATGGTCACAGACTGGGGTGACCTTCAGTCACATTCAAACGAAATTTGCTTCCAAGAGTAAGGAGCTGAGAGTCCCTCTGTACTTTATGCTAGGCAGAATATATCTTAAGTATTGTGGTCAGTTCTAGCTGCTACTGTTTAAGAAGGGTATCAATAAGCCAGGGAGCATCCAGAGGGGGCTTCCTTTCAATCAGAACCCCCCAAAGGTGAATGGACTGCCATGGAAGGCAGTGGGTTCCCACTTCTCAAGAGTTGCCAAGTAGAGGTTGGATAATTATTTATTGGGCATAGTCAATGGATCACTCGATTAACCAATATATTACATACCAACTATCTATGCCATCTGTATTTAGCATTTTAATGTAGTGGGCATAGAGGCAGAGTTGGAGGCACTATCTTTTGTCACCATAAAGATCATAGGATGGTAGATATATAGATGGAAGGGATCACAGAGGCCATATGTAGACCACCAACCAAGGGCCCTTCATTTCTCTGAGAGGTGAAGAGACAGGTGCGGACTGTTTTATTGTGACCCAAAGGAGGAGACCAAAGCTAGGAAGTGCAGCTCAGCTTGCCTACTGTTCCCCAGGATCATTACCTCTAGTCCTTTAGTAAGTACCTACTACATGTAAAGGACTTTTCTACATGCAGGTGTGCTGAGTCATGGATGGCCTCTCCTTCAGAACTCTGTGGGTGCTACTCCAGTCCTGAGCCCTGCGAGTTCTTATCTGTCAGGACACCCCTCCCACTGCCCTCACCAGACTGGGGTGATGGGCACAGCACTGGGCTAGAAGTCAGATGATCTCTGTCCCAGCCTACGGAGTAGATACTAACTGGTTGTGTAGCCTAGGGAAAGTCACTTAACCAATTTGGGCCGGAATTAGAAAGCCACATCTGTTCAGATGTTTGTGTCTCTCTCACCACCCCCCACCCCGCAAATTGCCTTGTATCTCTTTTGAAATCTCCATGTGTGTAAATGTTGTCTCTCCTGGCTAAGTCGGAGGGTGGGAATGGTGGAATGGTTTTCAGATTCCTTTGTCTTTAAGTTCCCAGCCTCCAGAATAGTACCTGGAACATGGAAGCTTCTTGGGAAAGGCTTTTTGGATGATTGATTGAATGTTTGAAGAATCAGTTCCCCTAGATGATTCTAGCGTTGACTTTCTCTGTGGGGCATGTTTCTCTAACAGTTCTGTGGGTGGTCTGGGGAACCAGTTTTGGAGGCCATAAACCAGCACGTCAGTCATCTTATGGTCATGGGAGGCACTCAGGATCTTCAAAGTCCTGTCCTAGACCCTAGAGGGTATCCAAGGGCTATCTCAGAGAGAGCCAGGGCCCCTGCCATAGGGGAGCTCCCAGTCTGATGCAAGCAGTATTGAATGAACCTGGATGGGTGGGGCTTGTCCAAGAAGGTTTCCTGGAGACGACTGTTTTACCATATGTGGAAATAGGGGAGAACCATGGTTTGATGAAAGGAGTGGGGAAGTCAGGAGGCATCTGAGTAGCAAGGGCAATCTTTGTGGTGTCTCAGAGTTAGGAGCAGGAGGTACAGCTATGGGAGATGGGGAGCAGGTTTGGTCAGCTGGAATGAAATGTTCATTCAAACAAGAGGGAGGCATTGTGAGGGGGAGACTGTGGACAGATTTGGTAAAATGATCTGACCAACTCTTCTGGAAAGGTGATTGTTTGGGGGGAATAGGTGGGATGAGGGGATAGAATGGAGGCAAGGAGTCTGCTGAAGGCAGTCTCGTCATTCTAACCTCACCTGTCCAAGTTAATAAAAAGGATTCCTCCTGTCACCTACCTCTTGTTACCTTCTTAGAGGAGCATAGAGGCAGAATTCTGCAGCTGGGTCTAGAGAGAGGAGGGTTTCTCCCATCTCTGCTCAGGTAAAGAGGAGCTAGCACTGATTTCTGGTGATGGCATTTGGTGGAGAAGACTGAGAACTTCCAAGGATAGCCCCCAAGCCCTAGAGAAAGCAGACTTAGCCAAAACCCCAAGGCAGAATGTATCCAGTTCTTCTGATATAAGCTGAGAATCAGAATGAAGCCCTGAGATATTAATGGAAAATAAAAAATTTCTGCTGAAGTGGGAGAAACCTTACACATTATTTATTTCAAATTCTTCCTTCACAAGGGAGAAAATTGAGCCCAGGAGAGAGGAAAATGAGTTGACCTTGGTCATGTTGAATGTAACCAACAAAATTAGGTGGAAATCACAGTGAGTTAGATTTAGGCAAAAGAAATTAGAATTGTCAGTAAGTGAATTGGGCTGCCTCCAGCTGTGGTGACCATCCCAGGTGCTCTCCAAGCAGAGGTTAGATGGTTGCATCTCTGAGATACTGTAAAATAAATTCCTGTTAAGACTGAGTTAAACTAAATGACTTCTGAATGGCAGTTTAGAGTATGTAGTAAGTAGAATACTGAACTTTGAGCCAGGTAGATCTGAATTCAAATCTCTCTTGGGAACTTTTTAGCTTTGTGACCCTAGGCTACTGAACTATTTCTCTTTAAGCCTCAGTTTCCTCATCTGTAAAATGGGAATGAGAGTAGCATCAACCTCTCAGGGCTATTGTCAGGATAAAATGAGATAATATTTGTAAAGTTCTTTACAGACTTTAGAGACCTATATAAATGTTATTAGTGTTGTTGATACAGCTGCTGCTGCTGTTACTGCTACTGTGACTATACTACCACCATCACCACCATAAACACTGAACTTTGAGAATCTGCTGCGCTTAATTCCTATTCCAGGGTTCTTCCCATTACACCATCTTGGGACTGGTAGTTCATGACAGAATTGTGACACTCCTCTTCACTTCCAGGGTCCATCCCCACAGATGTAGGTGTGTCATTTGAAGACCTCATCCCTCCTCACCTCCTTCCCTCTCCTCCCAATTCCCCAGATATAGCCCAGCATAAGGCTGTCCAACTCTACAGAACCGAAAGTTCAGGATGAATCAAGTCACAAGAAGCAAGAATACTGGTGTCAAACAGTGTGAGAAGCCAAGCCTTCTGCTGTCTTGGGGACCTAGGAAGAGTGAGGGTGGGAGATTAAAGGGACCTCATGCACAATAGGACATCCTTTGTCATGGGATCCCCCTCCCAGTGCGGTGAGATTCACCTGGCACCAAGAAGCTTTGCTTTCCCAGAAGTAGCCACCAGAGGGTAATGCAGGCTTTATTGTTTGACTGGTAATCCAGCCATTTAGCTAGGGGAAGAAGTAAAGCTTTAGGAACTGGTCTTGAGACCATTATGGCCCCAATTTCTGTTGATCTTGGCTAAACCAGGGATGAGGAACCTGTAGCTTAAAGGCCACACATGGTCCTGGGCTAAACTCTGGGAAAATAGTCAACATACTTCCAAGATTCTGGGGCTTAATACCAGACTTTTCTTCTCATCCTCCTTGAGGGCCGATTAACTAAGGAAACAAGGCAAGAGAGTATTGCTGTTCATAAGCTTTGCCAAGTCCAGGGGAAGACTACATAGCCAAGTCCCAAGACCACCCTACCGAACAGTAATAGCTGAGTGAGGGGCCAGTTTGGTGAAGTCCTCCTTCTCCCCTTTCCTTCTCCTATGTTTGTCTGGAGCAGTGAAGGCAGGCTGTGAAGAACACCGCCTCTGGTCCCTTGTGGTAGTGGTCTCCTTCCCTTATCTGCTTCTGGTCCCTTTCTTGGTGGTCTTGGGCTTGATGGCGATCAAGGCTCAGAGACCCATGGTTGTCAGGTCCAGGCAGGCTTAAGATTAGTGGGGAGGATGAGGTCAGCCCCTCTGAGTTATGGTCTCTGGGAAGATATATGTGTAAAGGGTGCTGGGAAATGGGACATTGGGTTGAAGATGCTCTGGGAGGAGTAGAAGGAGTTGGTAAGGGGTGATTCAGCAAGGATAGAGAGATCAATATCCCTGGAGAAAACTGGAAAGAATAGGATAAATGTCATGAGATATTTATCTGCATCTCTGTTACCTAGGGCTTATCTTAAAGGAATCCAAAATACTGGGGTTTGATGCCACACCTTCCTTCCTTTCCTCCTTCCTTCTCTCCTTCCTTCCTTCCTTCCTTCCTTCCTTCCTTCCTTCCTTCCTTCCTTCCTTCCTTCCTTCCTTCCTTCCTTCCTTCCTTCCTTCCTTCCTTCCTTCCTTCCTTCTTTCCTTCCTTCCCTTTCTTTCTCTTTCTAAAATAGTATTTTATTTTTTCTAATTATATGTAAAGACAAATTTTAACTTTCATTTAAAAATTTTGAGTTCCAAACTGTCTCCTTCTTTTCCTCAGCTCCCCCCTCCCTAAAACAGAAAGCAATTTGATATGAGTTATACATGTGCAATCATGTAACACATTTCCATATTAGTCATGTTCTGAAAGAAGAATCTGATTAAAAGAAACAAATCTACCAAAAAAATAAAGTGGAAAATATTATGCTTCAATCTACATTCAGATTTCATCAGTTCTTTCTCTGGATTTTTCTTTATGTGTTCTTTGGAATTGTCTTGGATCATTGTATTGCTGGGAATAGCTAAGTCAGTCATAGGTGATCATTGTACAATATTGTTGTTATTGTGTACGATGTTCAACTGGTTCTGCTCACTTTACTTTGCATCATTTTATGTCTTTTCAGATTTTTCAGAAATCTGCCTGCTCATCATTTCTTAGAGCATAGTAGCATTCCACCACAATCATATACCACAACTTATTCAGCCATTCCCCAACTGATGGGTAAACCTTAATGTCTGATTTTTTGCTACCACAAAAAGAGCAGCTATAAATATTTTTGTGCTAGTAGGTCCTTTTACCTTTTCAAAAAAAATCTTTTGGGGATATAGACCTAGTAGTGGTATTGGTAGATCAAAGGGTATGGAGTTTGATTGTCCTTTGGGCAGTTCCAAATTATTCTCTAGAATGGCTGGATCAGCTCACAATTCCACCAACAACACCAGTTTTTCCACATCCACTCCAACATTTATCATTTTCCTTTTCTGTCATATTAATCAATATGGTAGATTTGTGGTGGCATCTTTTGCATTTCTCTAGTCAATAGTGATTTAGAGCATTTTTTGATAATAGTTTTAATTTCTTCATCTGAAAACTGCCTATTCATATGCTTTGACCATTTATCAATTGGGAAATGATATGTTTTTTATATATATATAAATTTGACTCAGTTCTCTACATATTTGAGAAATTAGGCCTTCATCAGAGACATTTGCTGTAAAAATTGTTTCTAGCTTTCTACAGTCCTTCTAATCTTGGTTGCATTGGTTTTGTTTGTTCAAAGACTTCCTAATTTGATAAAATCAAAATTATTCATTTTACATTTTGTAATGTCCCTTATCTCTTGTTTGGCCATAAGTTCTTCTCTTCTCCATAGATCTTACAGGCCGACTATTCCTTGCTCTCCCAATTTGCTCACTATATCACCCTTTATGTCTAAATCCTACATCTTCCTTGGCCTGACTCAACAAGGAAGGTGCAGTATACCTGGAGCTCACTTCCGCACTGCTCTTTCCTTTTTCTCTCTTGTCCTAAGTCTCTATCATGCCTTTTCTCTACTTCCAAGAGTGTCAGGGTTAGATGTTCTCTTCCCCTACAGGGCCAGTGAGATTTGTCTCTTGCTGCCCCCTGAAGAAGAAGCATCAAACCTAGGATATTGGATGGAGCAAACTTTAGAGCTCAGCTCTCCACAGGACGGCAACCTTGCTCAGGTTCTGGGCTCAGCTTGACTTGAAAATAAAAAGACCCCTGGCCTTGGAATGTCAAAGACTTGAGCATCGGGGCTTTGAAGAGCTCTGGGCCTAAGGATAGGATGTCAGGGCAGCTAGGTCATTGAAGATTCCATGATGGGAGGTGGGAGGTTTTTCAGCTCTCAGCCATCATGGGGTAAAAGTCAGGGAACAGTTGGGGAATGAGAGAGAAAAGGACCAGTTCATCCTCATATTTTAAGAATCAACCTAAGGATGAGGGAAACTGAGGCAAAAATTCTTTAGAAGGCACCCATGCCAGGCACCTGCCTGCCTTCCCAGGAGTGGGAAATGTAGTCATGAAGCCCTGGTCTCCTTGATATCAGAGGCAGGTGGAGAAAAGGCATAGTTTGACATTTAGGGCTTCTGCTTTCTACCAAGAATTTGCCAGGAGTTCTTTACCTTCTCCAGCGGTTGTCAGCTGCTCTCTATGTCACGTTAGGGAAGGAGTGGAAGAGACAGGCTGGGGAGAGGGGTAGGTGGCCCCATCCTGGAACATTGTGTCCTGGGTGAGGCCGGGATGTGGAGTATGAGAAGGGTGGAAACTCAGGCGAAGGTGGGGCTCTCCTTGGGAAGCGGTAGGCAAGTGAGCCCATGGCAGTGAAGGGGAAAGGAGGAGGACAGCTGGATTTGTTTCAGTTCTACACACCCCCTCCCACAAGTGTCTTTTCCTGGTGACCTCTATTCTGCTCCATGGCCAATGTCTTCCTAGGCTGTAAATGGTATCTTGGGGTAACCTACTTGGCAGGCAGAGCCTCAGCCCCCATCACTTGGGCCTGGCACTGAGTGAACCTCAGAAACCTGTAATGGGCTCCTCTCCTCTCTCCATTTCCTCTCTCACTCTTCTCCCCATTTCCCCTCTCACTCTTCTTCCCTTTCCCTCCTCTAACTTTCTTTCAGAGAATGCAGGCTGTTCTGTCTACCAAGAAGCTAGGGAGCAAAGTAGATGGAGACCAGGGAAGCATCTGAGTTTATGGGGAAGTGCAAAATTAAGCCTCTGGCAACTGGCCAGGTGTGTCTCATCCTTTCCTAGGAAAGACAAGAAGCCTAGGACTGATGAAGCATGATCCACCATCCCCATGGAACCCTCTCATTCAAGGCTCTGGATGACAGGGCCTGAATGGAGAATACTGACAACATCTTATTATTCAAAATATGCCATCATTTTGGCACGACTTCTCTCCCATTCCACTTTCCTCCAACCTTAGCAAGTCTATCTGTAACACTCATTGCCCCTTATGACCTTTCTGTTACATCCCATGTTTCCATCCTCAGGAATCAAATCCCACCTAAAAATAAGAACAAACCTATTTGGATACATGGACTAGAATGGGATTTTTAGGAGAGAGAGAGAGAGAGAGAGAGAGAGAGAGAGAGAGAGAGAGAGAGAGAGAGAGAGAGAGAGAGAGAGAGAGAGAGAGAGAGAGATAGTGTGTGTGGATCTTGGTCTCTTGGTGATGTGAAAGAACACCATGGCAAGTTACAAATGGTTACCCAAAGGCCAGTATGAGGCCAATGGCTGAGATGACCTTGGGAGTCCCAGATGTGCTAGACCTCAGAACCCCAGGGAGGCAGCTCCCAACTTGTAGCCTTTCCCAGGAATGAGCAAGAGGCAGGTACCCTGCTTCTGCTGAGCTCACACTTTTCAAACCTTCATCCTGGGTAGTTGCTAACAAGCAGCTTTGCAGGGAGTTGTCTCTACCCCACTAATCCTGGCCCTCCCCAAGTGGCCTTTTAGCCTGGAGGGCTTCAGACTACAACAAAAGTCCTTTCGCAGGGAGCCTGACACATAGTAGTCTCTTCATAAATGTATATTGATTGATTGATTAAGTCTATTGGGATGAGTGGAAGATGGCTCAGAAGACTGAAGTTGGGACTGAGGGCCCAGGAAATAAAGCTCTGGTCCTGGCTCTGCCCACAGAATAGATCACCTCAAGGTAGTTACCCTCTCTGCGTATTAATGGCAATGGTGAAAATAAAGCTTACCTCCTTGATACAGCTAGAAAAATGCAAAGTTAGTTAGAAGGATGGACCTTATTCTGTGACCCTGCTGTAGGTCATGCTCTATGGGAAGGTCTTTGCTCGAGGACAAGGGTATTGAACTTTTAATAGCTGGGTAGGCCATGCTTTTTTCTCCCACTGTACACTCTACCCCTTTTCTACCAAACCCTACGAATATTACTGAAAAGAGGATTGGAAAAGGAGAGGGAGGATTCTGGACTTTCCCCTGTAATGCCTACTGCCAAGATTCATCTCAGATCCCCTTTCCTTGTGCCTCTTGTAGGTCTTATCTTTGGAAAGGTCCACAAATATATACAAAAATCCAATTAAGAGGCAGCACAGTGTAGTGGCTATCCTCATTTCCCTACCTTCCCACCTTGGAGTCTGGAAGAGCTGGGTTCAAGTTCTTTGTCATTCTAACCTGGGTCACCCATGGCAAGTGTTTAACCCATCAGGGCACCAGGCAATTCTCTGAGATTGTAAATTGCTGAGGAGTAGCTGATCTGCATTGATGGAGGGGTTTTCTACTCTGAGAGTTGTCTATGTTAATGGAATCAATAAATAAAAAATAACTGCCTCCATTTTTATTGCCTTTTAAAGTTTACAAAGCATTTCAGATGGTAGTTCTAGAGCTAGAAGGGACCTCAGAGACTGTCTGATCTAACCTCCTTCAGTAGATGAAGAGAGACTCAGGATGGTTAAGGTGACTTGCCTAAACTGGTTAGGGTAACAAGTACCTGAAAAGGCACTGGCACATACTAGGTACTTAATACATGTTTACTGGTTGATTAAAAGTAGGATTTGAACCAGGCCTTCTGGCTTCCTAACACTTCTGTATAAGGCAGATAGTGTAGGTATTATTATCACCATCCTATATACATTAGGAAATGAGTACTGGGAAATAAAGTGATAGACCCACCCAAGGCCCCAGATCCTTACAGGCACCTTTCAAAGTAGGTAGTACAGGTATTATCCTCACTATACAATTGAGGAAATTGAGGCTCAGAGACTTAGCAAAGCCCCACTAAAACCGGGTCCTTCCCAGTACATCTAGTATATTGCAGCAAACATCTGTCAGCCCCCTCCCCCCTCCCCCCAGGGATTCTCACCCTGGGTTGGGGTTGGGGTGGGAGCCTTGCTCTTCCAAGCCCAAGGAGCCCTGGGGTTGCTCTGGCAGCACCCTCCCAGCCTGCGTCAAGGGGAGCTGTCCGTGCTTGTGCCCAGCTTCCCAAGCGATGAGACACGGCTCCCAGCCTCCCTCCCCAAGCCAGTTGTTGGCTCACGCCCTGTCATCAGGAGCGGTTTCAGCTCTTTTCTGGCGTCTGTTCCAAAAGACCCCAGGTCCAGATGCTCCTCCCCGCCCCCACTCTCACTGTCCTACCATATCCCCTTCAGACTTGGAACTTAGACGTAAGGGGCCCCTTCCTTTTCTAGGAGTCCATCTCCTTGGCCTGAGTAAATCCTCTACCTGAGATGGGAATAAACCCCTAGGAGAAGGAAGATTATTAGCCAGCAGATTAGAGGGAAATAAGGTGGTGATGACTGGGAACTGGGAATTTCTGTTCTTTCACATCCACTAGGACTTAGTCTCATAAACATGGATTAGTCTGGGATCCCTGTGATATTTAGTGACCTCTTGGTATCTGCTTCAGACCAACAATGTCCCATGTAGAGAAGAGATTTCTTTAGAAATAAGCACATTCTCACCCATGTATGTCGGGCTGGGCGTGTCCTGGATTTGGTTCCCGGCAGAGAATACACGTACAGTCACTCCAGTGGTTCCCACCACGGACTAGAAACCCACACCCACATGTCTCTCCTGTCCTCCCTGCTCATCATACACTTGTGTATGTGGCACATACCATTCTTCTGACCCCAACTCCTGGTCCTCACTTCCTTTTTTTCTTTATTTCTCTGTTCCCTGTCTATCTGTTCTGAGTCTCCACTAGAACCTTGCCATGCTATCCTATGCAAGGGGGTAGGGAGAGGGGAACTGATTCTCCCAAATTACATCAAGATTGGATTCCTTGGACATTCTCTCTGGCTATCTTTGAGGCCAGTGACACTAAGCTTTAGCGGAGAGGGCTTCATTTCAGTTTAGACCTCGAGCTCTGAGTCTCTCTCACCCCCACTGGAGTCACATAAGGAAGCACTAATCACAAATCATCTGTAGAAGCTTCTTTAGGTGAGCATGGTGGTATGGCACAAGTAATACTGAATTTGGAATCAAGAGATCAAGGTTTTCAATCTCTATGCCTTGGTTTCCTCATCTGTAAAATAATGGCATTAGATCAGATAATCTCTAAGATCACTTTCAGCCTTAAATTCTAATAGCTCACAAGGTTTAAGGGCTTTCATTGGTTGAAGGAGCTCCTAGTGGGGAACTTTCTCTATGAAAGTTTTCTGGCTCCTTGTCTCTAACCTGCAGCTTTAGAGAACTGTCTGCACACCTCTGTAAGAGTTTAAGTGATTTGCCCATGGTCACATGACCTGTATGTGTCAGAGGCAGGATCTGAACCCAGACCTTCCTGTTTATGAGGTAGGTTGGCTCTTTCTATATACTTCATTACATCTCATAGCTAAGAGCTAAAATTTAATTTGCATTTATTATCTCATTCAATCCTGTAAGAGCTGAAATAATCCTAGAACCTTGGGAGCTTGCCTAGTGGTATGGATGGAACTGCCTCCCTTCATCCCTTCTACTATGGGTGATGAAGGGAGGTTATCCTAAAGCACTAGTTAGCTAGCACTAGTTTAGGAGGTTATCCTAAAGCAATAGTTAGGAGACAGATGAAGGAAGCAGAGAAAATTTACACAATTGATGATTTTTAGGGGGGAAATGAGGGGCAGAAGCAGCGATCAGATTCTCTACATAGTGCTCATGGAGGGGGTGGGATTATTCTACTCTGACAGAGAAGTATTTGAATTAAGAAAAACTTTGAAGGCAATGTCTCCATAGCTGTCTATTCTGGAAATGGAAACTGTCACGCAGAAGTCTTGGAGTTAGAAAGTTTGAGTTCTAGTCTCTACCTTGCCTTTGTTCACACTGTGACCTTGGGCAAGTGCCTTCTACTCTCTGGGACTCGGTTTTCTCATCTGCACGTAGTGTGGGTGGAGCTGAATTAGATGACTGCCAATATCTCTTCCAGATCTGTCACCCTGGATTCTGTGAGAGAGGAGAGGCATAAAAAGTTGGTTTTCAAGGACCTTGATGCACTTTGATAACCAAAGGGTGCTACACACAAGCAGTCGAGGATAGCAGCCTTTGGTGATGTGGGACTACTGGGATGGCGGAGGACTTCATGTACTTGAGAGAATTCTCATCATGGAAGATTGCAGCAGAAAGAATCTGCAAAGAAAAGACCTGGGTCACCAGGAGGAGCCTTGGCTGCTTTGGAGATCTATCAGGATAGGAGGTTCCCGTCACTGGGAATTAACGTCATGTTGGGAAATCACTGATAGAAGATTGAAGTGCTAACTCTTGCCTGGAGCCTTGAGTTGTCCAAGGAGAGTCATGACTTCGTTAATTCAATGTTTGACATCCATCGCTCCCAGTCCCTGCCCTTTTATTTATTGTTGCTTAGCATTATTATTCACTCCTTAAAAATGGTACCACCTGTATCACAGATAGGAATGGATTCTCCTGGGGTACATGACATCATGGCTAGGCCACTGCACTTAGAATCAAATCCTGCCTCAGACACTTAACTACGTTACCCTGGACAAGATACTTAACCTTTATTTGCCTCAGTTTCCTCCTATGTAAAATAGAGATAAAATCACACCTACCTCACAGGAGCAAATGAGATAATGCATGTAAAACTCTTTGCAAACCTTAAAGTACTATATGAATGTTAGCTATTATTATTACAGATTATTTACAAACACTGTTTTTATTAATAAGCTCTGACCATTTTGTCTACTTGTAATTTGCAAAAATTATGGAAGCTGAGACTGGGCTTTTGGAGAAAAATGCCAATTCAGATGGTGGCCAACATGTTCATTAAGTGTTGCCTTTAAGGACCATTTGAAGAGGAGCCTTTACTCCCATCAATGATATTCAAGGTTTCTCATCAATATGGGTGTCACCCTCCACTGGTGTAAATCACAGCTCACCCACACCTTCTCATCCTGGGCAATTCTTGACCATACCTTTTTAAAAATCCATTATCCCTTCTTTAAAAGCATGCAATAACTTGGTTTCCAGACTTCCTTCCAATCTCCTAAAATAAAAACATTTTCTTATGAATTGTTATTAAAGGATTCTATCTACAAGAGGAATGGAGGGAAGAAGAACAAAGGAAGAGAGGAAGAAAAGATCACAGAGAGAAGGCTAGAAATGACCTTAGAGATCATATAGTACAACTCCTTCATTTTAGGGAAGAGAGGAGAGAAGCTATTAGGTTTCATTATTCCCTCAGAACAGAAATTGTATTTTTGTAAAACTAGACTGGCACCCCAAGAACATACATTTAGAAGTTTTCCTTCTCTTCTGTCCCAGCTCTCTGGCTCCCCCAGGGCAAAGTAAGATTGCACAAGGGGAGAATTTTCCTTCCTCAGCCTTTTAGGAATCCTGAAACAGTGGAGTCATCCACCCTCCAGCCCTGTCAGGGGGAGAGCCTGGGAGGCCTCATTCTTTGACTCAAGACGCTTCCAGGGTGGGGCAGGGATGAGGGCAAAGGCATTCCTGGACTGGGGTATGCAGTGGGTTGGATTATGGGTTTTTGTTTGCTATGGGGAACTGTCCTTGGGAACATAGTGATGAGAATAGTCACTGGGCTATAAGAAAAGTCCAGAAATAATAGGTAGGGGATGGGTTTATAGCCATGGAGTAGTGTTTTCCTCTTTATTATGGTTCTAAGATCCCTGCCTTCTTCCTAGTTCTAAACACTGATCACATCCCTTCTTGTTCTTTACTTGTTTTTTGTTTTTGGTGTAGGAGAGAAGGTCACCTCTGATCTGATTTGGGGGTCCTTGCACCAAGACTCTTGTCTCCAAATATTTACATTCCCTTTTATTAATTTGCTCACATCTTCACCATTGGAGTTTTATTTCTAAGTTTTCTTAAAGGCTCTACCCTCCATGTTTAGGAGTGGTCTTTTAACTCCCAAGGAGAAATGTGACAGAAGGAGAGAACTGGCCAGGGACAAACTTCATCATTGGGTCTAGGGTCATCCCTAAACCCAATGGGAAGGGTTGAGGGAAAGTCTGAAAGAAGAGTGTGGGGTGTTGGAGGGTCTGCTATGGAGGCAAAGGAGAAGGGAGACTTGGGCAGTTTTGAGTAGGGAAAGAATTCCTGGTATTTTTTTTGCTCCTCTATAGGCTTCCAGACCTTCCAGTGCCCCAATTTTTCTCACTTTCCACTCCCTCTCCCCACTATAGCATGCTTGGCTTCTACACTTTGATAGACCAGATGAATATATGGCATCTCTCCTTGCTCCATCCCCCACTGACTTCCTTATATCCTAGAATCTTGAGGGTTTCTCCCAAAGTTCAAATCTCTCCCTCATCCTCATTCCTATAACCTCATAGAATACAGAGACATTGGAACCAGGGAGCATGAGACTGAGATCTGCCACAAAAGAACAGAGAGATTAGTGGATTTAAAAAGTCATCTATTTTTAGAGAAAAAGGGAGTCACAGAAATTATCTAGTCAAATGTCTTCTTTTTTACAGATGAGGAAACTGAGGCCCAGAGAAATGATTTGCTCAAGACCACACAGTTAACAATGGAAAGCGGAGTGTGTGCTTGACATAGAATTCAGTTTGAATAATGTCTCTGCCCTTTATTACCTTTGCGACCCTAGGAAAATCATGTTACTTCCTGAGACAGTTTTCTTATTTATAAAATGGGGAAGTTGGACTCTATGACCTCTGAGGTCCCTTTCATGGATCAAGGTTCCCCTAGATTGATGATCCTATATTTCCATATGAATAAGAAAGCTGATACTAAAAATCTAAGTCATCAAAAGCATCAAGCAACAACTCAGGAATCCAAGAGTCCTGACTCCCATTGAGGTGGCAATGATAAAGCAGTGGTCATGATATATGTGTCTGGGGGTGGAGGATAGAGACTCTGAGTATTTTGGCTTCAGGAAAAGACCTGGGCCCTTTGTGACCCACAAAATTAGGTGACTGAGTCAAGGTCATAGAGTGAGTTAACAGAAAAGCTGGGCCTGGAACAAAGGTCTTCTGACACATTGTTCTCCTAATACCAGACTACCATATTGATTTTTAGGCACTTTCCACTTTCGTTCTTGATTTCTAAGCCTTGGCAGGACAGGGCAGATGGCATTGGATATGGCTTTTGGAAGGATTGTCTTGGTCTCCTGGATTCCAGGGAAACCGGGGAAAAACAGATTGTTTTTTTACCACTTCCCTATATAATGCAATCCCTATATAATGCAACTACTTAGTGGAACACAGACTTAACGACCTTTGGGTGGATGATAGAGCAGGCAGAACCTTTTCTTGAAGCAGTTGATCCCAAATGAGGTCAAAATCTCTTTGCCCTCAAGGCTAGGAAAAGAAGTGATACCACCTTAGGATCTGAACTTAAAAGCAGAAGATCTAAGTTCAAATCCCCACCCACACTCCCCCATCATTAATCAACCCTAGACAGGTCATTTAATCTCCATTCAAGCCTCAGTTTTCTCATCTGTAAAACAGAGGTGGGGTGGTTGCATAGACTGATTTCAGAGGCCAGTAGGTAGCACAGTAGATAGAACACTGAGCCTGGAGTCAGAAAGACCTGAGTTCAAATCCTACCTCAGACACTCACTGTGTGACTCTGGGCAAGACACTTAACCTCTGCTCGACTCAGTTTCTTCATCTGTAAAATGAAAGTAATAATAACACCTACTGGGGGAGGAGCCAAGATGGCGGAGTAGAAAGACTCATGTATACTAGCTCCGAATCCACAGCCCATAAATTTCCTCTAAAAAGAACTCCCCACAAATTCTGGAGTACTGCAACCTGCGCAGAAACACAGTGGAAGAGATTTCTGTTCCAGAGAGCCCTAGAGAGCTGTCCCCGGGGGTCTGTCATGCTCTGGACAGTGGAGCCCAGCCCTGCCCAGCCTTGGCCGCACAGCCCCAGAGGAGCAGATCCGAGCAGGCTTCAGGGATGGAATCTCCGCGAAGGTCCCTCCACCCACAGGCGCTATGGGTCAGTGAGAGAGACTTCTGGGCTGGCCGAGAGGGGAGCAGGGTGTCTCTGTGACTTGGGCCCCCTCGGGAGGCAGCGGCAGAGGGAGTGGAAGAGGCAGCTGGGGAGCAGGCAGGAGCTCCATTACCGAAGGTCTCTGCATAAAGCCCCTGAGGGAACTGAGCCTGGGAGGCGGCCCTGCCCCCACCCCAGCACCAGAACTTAAGCTCACATTGAATAGCAGCCGCTCCCGCTGAGGAAAGCCCTGAGGCTGGGAAGCAGCATTTGAATCTCAGACCCCAAGCACTAGCTGGGCAGATCTAGGTAGGGGTGGACAGGAATCCCAGAAGTCAAGTAACTGGCTGGGAAAATGCCCAGAAAAAGGAAGCAAAATAAGACCATAGAGAGCTACTTTCTTGGGGAAGAGATGTTCCTTCCTCCCTTCATTTCTGATGAGGAAGTACAATGCTTGCCATCAGGGAAAGACGTGGAGGTCGGGGCCTCTCTATCCCAGACATCTGAGGTGGATGTCTGGTGGGCTCAGGCCATGGAAGAGCTCAAAAAGGATTTTGAAAAGCAAGTTAGACAGGTGGAAGAAAAACTGGGAAGAGAAATGAGAGAGATGCAAGAAAAGCATGAAAAATGGGTCAATACCTTGGTAAAGGAGACCCAAAAAAATGCTGAAGAAAATAACACCTTGAAAAATAGGCTAACTCAATTGGTAAAAGAGGTTCAAAAAGCCAATGAGGAGAAGAATGCTTTCAAAAGCAGAATTAGCCAAATGGAAAAAGAGGTTCAAAAGCTCACTGAAGAAAATAGTTCCCTCAAGATTAGAATGGAACAGATGGAGTCTAATGACTTTCTGAGAAACCAAGAAATCACCAAACAAAACCAAAAGAATGAAAAAATGGAAGAGAATGTGAAATATCTCATTGGAAAAACAACTGACCTGGAAAATAGATCCAGGAGAGACAATTTAAAAATTATGGGACTACTTGAAAGCCATGATCAAAAAAAGAGCCTAGACATCATCTTTCATGAAATTATCGAGGAAAACTGCCCTGAGATTCTAGAACCAGAGGGCAAAATAAGTATTGAAGGAATCCATCGATCACTGCCTGAAAGAGATCCAAAAGAGAAACTCCTAGGAACATTGTGGCCAAATTCCAGGATTCCCAGGTCAAGGAGAAAATATTGCAAGCAGCTAGAAAGAAACAATTCCAGTATTGTGGAAATACAATCAGGATAACTCAAGATCTAGCAGCTTCTACATTAAGGGATCGAAGGGCGTGGAATAGGATATTCCAGAAGTCAAAGGAACTAGGACTGAATCACCTACCGAGCTAAACTGAGTATAATACTTCAGGGGAAAATATGGTCTTTCAATGAAACAGAGGACTTTCAAGCATTCTTGATGAAAAGACCAGAGCTGAAAAGAAAATTTGACTTTCAAACACAAGAATGAGAAGAAGCATGAAAAAGTAAACAGCAAAGAGAAGTCATAAGGGACTTAACAAAAGTGAACTGTTTACATTCCTACATGGAAAGACAATATTTGTACCTCTTAAAACTTTTCAGTATCTGGGTAGTTGGTGGGACCACACACACACACACATACACGTGTGCACGCACACACACATACACACATACACACATGCACGCACATGCAGAGACAGAGAGCACAGAGTGAATTGAATAGGATGGGACCATATCTTAAAAGAAATTAAGGTAAATGGTGAGAGAGAAATGTAGTGGGATGAAAGAGGGTGAAATGGAATGGGGTAAATTGTATCTCATTCAAGAGGCAAGCAGGAGACTTTTTAGTGGAGGGAAAAAGAGGAGAGCTGAGAAAAAAAAACAAGAAGTTTACCCTCATCACATTCGACTAAAGGAAGGAATAAAATGCACACTCATTTTGGTATGAAAACCTATCTTACAATACAGGAAAGTGGGGGAGAAGGAGATAAGCAAGGGGGGGATGATGGTAGGGAGGGTAATGGGAGGAGGGAGCAATTTGAAGTCAACACTCTAGGGGAGGGACAGGATCAAAAGACAGAATAGAAACAATGGGGGGCAGGATAGGATGGAGGGAAATACAGTTAGTCTTACACAACACGACTATTATGAAAGTCATTTGCAAAACTACACAGATAGGGCCTATACTGAATTGCCTGCCTTCCCAAAGGGAATGGGTGGGGAGGGAGGGATGGGGAGAATTTGGAACTCAAAGTTTTAGGAACAACTGTTGAGTATTGTTCTTGCTACTAGGAAATAAGAAATACAGTTAATGGGGAATAGAAAGTCATCTGGCCCTACAGGAGAAAAGACAAGATGGGGACAAGAGAAGGGAGGGATGATAGAAGAGAGGGCAGATTGGTGATAGGGAAAATTAGAATGCTCGGTGTATTGGGGTGGGGGGAGGGGATAAATGGGGATAAAATTTGGAAATTTTGTGAAAATGAATGTAAAAAGTTAAATAAATAAATTTATATTAACAAAATAATAATAACACCTTTCTGGGGTTGTTGTGAGAATTAAATAAGACAATATTTGCAGAGCATTTACCACAGTACTTGGCACATAGTAGGTGGTCTAAAAGTACATATTTACTTCTGCATCTCTCAGGTCTCTTTCAGCTATAAAGTTTATGGGTTTTCTCACCTGTTCCTCTTTCAAGGCATATAGGACCCTCAGCATTCCCCATTGTGAAGACCCATTGTGTAAAACTAGCTGGCCCTGCTCCCTTCCTTCTAGGAATTGACAAATTACTCTTGTGAGGATCAAAGGACATGAGGTTAGGGAAGCCTTGTGGTATGACAGAAAGAAAAAGCTCTGAACTCATGGGACCAAGGTTTAAATCTTGCCTTTACACCTTCCACTGGTATGATCTTGGCTAGTAGGGTTAGAAATTATTCTAGAGGTCATTGAGTCCAACCCCATCATTTTACAGATGAGGAAACTGAGATCCAGAGTTCTAGTTATACAACTTGTTTCTGAGTCAGGATTTGAACCCAGGTCCTTCTGACTTTAAGGCTAGTTCTCTATCCACTACACCATACTGCCACCAAAAAGAAAAAAAAATACCTATAGCTCCCAGACATGCTCCCATTCAGGTATTATCCAGGGCCTCACCTACTTAGTTTGTAAAATCAGATTAAATTGGGCAGCCATTTCAGGATGGTACGGTTAGAGACTTAACCCCCACAGTCTCCTCATCTCTAAAATGAGGGAGTTGGATTAGATAACCTCTAAAGACCCTTCCAATACTGGATCTGTGATCCTTTGTGTATAAAACACGCCATTTCCAATGTGTGTATATGTATATATATACATGTATATATATATATATGATAGAAACATATATACATAGAAGGCACTTATACATTTTTTAAATTGTTGAATCTACTGGACAGTGCCATCCATTGTCTAATCTCATTGATTATTACCCCATATCTCTCTGTGCTTTAACCCAGAAAAAATGTCCCTCATTTCCTTCCCAACACTTTGAAGTTTTTTGGTCTACACATGAACCTTCCTTCCTGGGTCAGTCTTTCCACTTCTCAACTAATTCCTGTCATTATCCTAATTCAGTTAAATATTCAGCTTCTCCATGAAACCCACTCCACTTACTGCCAGGTAGGTGGCACAATGGATAGAACACTGGTCCTGGAGTTAGGAAGATCTGAGTTCAAAACCAGCCTTGGCCTCTTACTAGCTGTATGACCTTGGGTAAATCACTTAACCTCTATCTATCTCAGTTTCCTCACCTGTAAAATGAGGATGATAATAATAGCACTTTCCTTCTAGGGTTGTAAGGATCAAATGAGATACTTGTAAAATTCTTTGTAAACCTTCAAAAGCTGTATAAATACTAGTTATTGTTATTCTACTGTTAAAGTTGACCCTTACCCTGCTCCCTGAGCACCTTAGCATTTATCAGAAGTCACTTCCTAACCTAGTAGCTTTCCCCTTAAAACATTTGGTACTGAAATAGTGCACACACACAGACCTTGTATTTCTTTTTTATTGTTTTTGTCAGTATTTGGGCTAAGATCATGCTTATCCCACCTCTTGGATGTAGGGCATGGTTCTCATGCTCAGCTGGGTTCCCACAGCTCAAGCCTCCCTAATAAGGAAAGACTTCCTGGAATAATGATAATACGTTACAGTCCTCTAGCAGGTTATAAAGCACTTTCACATGTATTACCTCATTTCATCCTTACAACAAGCCCAAGTAGGCAGGCAGGTACTATTATCCTCATTTTTTGGACAAGTATCAGAGAGGTTGAGTGATGTGTCTGCTGTCTCACTTAGCTAGTGAGCAGTGCATCTGAGATTCCAGCCTAGACCATCAGAGACCAAGGCTCCTTCCCCTCTACAACACTGCACCTAGGAAACCAGGTGCTAACATTACTGCTCATCTACTTCTAACCCATGCCACCTACCCCTTCCTGGGTCATCCTCCTCATCCCCTTCCCACCCTTTTCCAACTCTCTGTGTTGTCTTCCCTCATTAGAACTTGAACTGATGAGAATGAAGGACTACTTTGCCCCCTTTCCTCCTTTCGGCCCTGTGAGTTGGGGAAAAAAGCCTGAGGTTTCTGTTCTTTTTCATTAATCTTTCTGAATTTTCAGTGCAGGACGTAAGTCGTTGGGGTGGAAGTAAGGTGAAGTTATGGTACCAGATGTTGGGGGGCCTTGAATGGCAGGTTGAGCAGTTTGGATTTTATTTGCTAGACAACAGGGAACCAATGAAAGGTTTTGAACAGAGGAGGGTAAGGTAAGTGATGAAGACACCCGAGGGAGATTAATTTGGCATTAGTGTGAAGAGTGGACTGGAGGTGAGACTAGAGGCAGGAGACAAATCAATACACATTTATTAGGCACCTACTATGTGCTAAGCAACGCGCTCAGTTCTATGGATACAGACAAAGGCAAAAGACAGTCTCTGCTACTTGGTTGGAAGGGAAAGGAAGAGAATGTACAAAAAATCCTGTTGGGAACCATTGTGAGGATGATAGGGTGATGAGGGCCTGAACTAGGGTGATCAGGACAGCAATGGATGGACCTAAGAGCTATTGTGTAGATAACATTGAAAGTATTTGGTATCTAATTAAATATGGAGAATGAAGGAGGGGAGCAGACAGAAATAAATCTGGGGTTTAGCCTGAGTGACTGAGTGAATGGAGGTAGGTTAACAGAAATAGGAAAGTCAGAAGGGAAAAGAAGTAGATGTTGGAGGAAGGATGATAAGCTCAGGTTGGGGATGCTACTTCAGTAACCATTTGCAGAGGAGTTGGAGGAGATAATCAGTTATTTTTCACTCTTCCTCCCCTGCTGCAAAAGTTTCCCCAGTTCCCACTTAAATTCATAGAATGTAAGAAACTGAGAGACAGAAATCCCTCCAGTCAAGCCGTAGACATGTTGAGCTTTAGGTGCAGATAGAACATTCAGATGGGGGTATCTAATAATCAATCTAATAATAGTCAATCTAATATTTAGATAGAGGTATTTAAAAATTAATATTAATCTGGAATTTGGAAGAGGGATGAGGGCTAGAAATACAGATTTGGAAGTCATATATAAAGAAGAATTGAAGACTTGGAAGTAGATGAGAGCCCCAAAGTAGTGTAGAGAAGGAAGAGAACTAGTGACAATATCTTAGGAATGCCTACATTGTAGATATGAGAATAACAAAAGAAATCAGGTAAAAAGATTAAGAGAGGAGCAGTTAAGTAGGAAAACAAAAAGGGAGTGGTGTCATAAGAGCCATGGAAGGAGAGTCAAGGGGGATGAGGAATGAGAAAAGGCCATGGGGTTGGCAATGAAGAGGTAATTGTTGACCTTGGAGAGAGTTGTTTCAATGGGATGATGGAGACAGAAGCTAGAATCCAAAGAATTGGGTAATGATGGTAATGAGGAAGTGAAGACATTGGGTGTATACTCCAGTATATATTTCCCAGTTTGGAAGTTTAGCAATGAAAAGAAAAAAAGTTTGTAGCTTGAGAGGGGTAAAAGAATAGAAGGAAGGTCTTCTCTTTTCCCTTCCCTTCCCTTTCCCCTTATCTTCCCTTCATCCTTCTTTTTCCTTTCTTTTCTTTTTCTTTCATTTTTCTTTCCCTTAATCCTTTCCTACCTTTCCATTAATCCTTCCCTTTCCTTGCTAGGGGCAGTTAGGTGGTGCAGTGGATAGCGCACCAGTGCAGGAGTCAGGAGGACTTTAGTTCAAACCCACCTCACACACTTGACACTCACTAGCTGTGTGACCTTGGGCAAGTCACTTAACCCCAATTGCCTCATCCTGGGTCATCTCCAGTCATCCTGATGAATATCTGATCACTGGATCCAGATGACTCTGGAGGAGAAGTAAGGCTGGTGACATGCACAGCCCTTCCTCACTCAAAAAAACAAAAGTCAAGTGCAAGTCATGTCATCATTTCTCAGATGGCGTGGTCTTATTTGGCAGTGAAGGACGAGCCCGCCACCACCACCATCCCTTTCCTTGCATTCTTTTCCATGTTTGTAGGCAGATGGGAAGGAACTAATGGAAAGGAAGACACTGTATGTGTTAAAGAGAAAATGATACTGTGACATTAACAACCATTGGTGGAAATGTCGGAGGAAATGGCCAAGTGTTTTTTTTATTCTGCCTCCTCTGTCACAAAAGTTGCCCCAACTCCCACTTACAATAATAGAATCAAAGAACCTTAGAGATGGAAAGGACCATCAAGAAAGGATCAAAAGCCAAGTCAAATTGACAATCATTTATTAAGTACGTACTATGTGCTAAACGTTAGGGATACAAACAAAGGCAAAAGATAGACCTTTCCCTTGAGGATGCAAACAAATATGTCCAAACAAGTTACACACACTATAAATTGTAGACACGTTTATGTGGAATCATCACCTACAGATATTTATTAAACGCCCACCAAGCGCCAGATATTGTGTTTAGCGCTAAGCATACAAAGTTGAAAACTCAATGAGTTCACATTTTAATGGGAAACCACTGTGTATGTATATGTGTGTATATATATATATATATATATATATATATATATATATATATATGTATGTATGTATACACACACACATATCTCACTAATATCCAATCATTTTGGCCATTATTTCCACACTCCCCAGTTTGGAAAATAACCTGAATTACATGATCTCCTAGGTGTCTTCCAACTCCAAACATTCTGTGATTCTATGACTGGGTCTTGCCTGGAGGAGATATCCCCAACAAAAAAGTAACCTTGACAGCCAGACACCCAAGGACAGTGTCTTTTAATCATATCCAGACTATAACTAAGCCTTGCTCTACAATTATCTCCTCTCCTACCCCCATCTCTAATCCCTAGGGGAAAAATAATCTAGTACCTGAACTGTTCAGTCCAACAGGATCCCATAGAAACAGCTGGTTTCTGAGATTTCCATGGAAAATTCCTACAAGCTTTGCCCAAGTTTGAGAAATTCTGCTCCTTCTACAGTTATTGCTGTCTAAGCACAAAATGAGAAGGCTCTTAACATTGTGACCAGAAAACCCCAGGGCTCTCTAGTCTTGCCCTTAGCCGGAGAGGTGGAATCCAATGGGTCTGTGTGTGGGAGTGTTCTGACCCTAACTCTACTGAAGTCTCAGTCCCCTCCCCCTCCCCCTCCTCTCCAAGTGATTCCTGCCTCTTTCAGCTGTAATCTCGCCAGCTCTGGTGAGTAATGCTCATCAGTCATGGCTGTTGTACTAGTGATGATGGTATAATGAGTGCAAACAGCAATCAGGTTATCGTTGTATTTAGACATGGCCAGACTTCACTGACACAGCTTTGGGAGAGAGATAAAAACCAGAGCCGAATTCAAGAGGTCCACTTGGACACACCCTGTCTCTCTTGTCACCTGACCACTCTCTGGTTCATGTTATGACACCTTGGTGGGGTAGGGTTGAGGAGGAAAGAGAGACAAGCAGGGTTTCAGGTTGTTTCCTTTGTTAATAGTTTTGTCTAGAAGGTGGTACGCAATCCTCCCATTCCAACCTGAAGTGTCAGTGCTCTCCTTCAATTGCTTACAACCCCCAAACTCAATCTCCATGGAGAATGAGTGCCCCTCTCTTACTCTGGAGCACCCATCATGTGTTCCAAAGGGGAGTTCTGAATACAGACCCCTTCAAAATGAGTTCATTTGTCTCCCCCCAGTACAACTGGTTTAGCCTGATTTTTAGTGTTTATAGTAAGCCCATGTTCACCAAATACCAGCTGAGTCTCTCCCTCTGGGATGTCTTGTAGGCATCTCAAACTCAACATGTCCAAAATAAGATTCATGCTCTTCCTAACTTCTCTATTTCTACTGAGGCCATGGTCATTTTTCCAGTCATCCCAATTCATAATCCCCAGTTATCCCTCATTCTTCGAAATCTCCTTCATTCCCCCTATCCAGTCATTTGCTGCAACTTGTCAATTCTACCTCTACAACCTCTCATGCATCCAGCACTTAGCACAGTTCATGGCACATAGAAGGCACTTAATAAATGTTCACTGAATTGAATCTATTATCTTCTTTCCACTCACACAGCCCCTGCCTTATGTCCAAGCCCTCATCATCTGCCTTCTGGACTACTATAACAACCTTCTGACTGGTCTCTCTTCTGCCAGTCTATCTCCTTTTTTCTTTCTCCCTCTTCCCCCTACCTGCCAAAAATCATCTTTCTAAAGCACAGCCCTTGTCTTGTTGAGAAGCTCCCATAGCTCTATTGTGTCTAACATGACTGACCAACTCCTCATCCGGTCATTGGAGTGTTTCACAATCCGGGTCCAGTTTACCTTTCCAGATTTACTTCACAGTATTCTCTCTTCATAGTCTACATTCCAGATAAGCTGACCTACTTATTGTTTCCCAATCCTGGGATTCCATCTCCTGCCTCCATTCCTTTACAATTGCTACCGCCATTACCAAGTGTGCTCCCTATCCTCACCTCCATTCCCTAGATGCCCTAGCTTCCTTTGAGGCTCAACTCAAGTGCCTTTCCTGATCTCACTTCATTACTAGCACTTTTCCCTCCTCAAATTAGCTTGCGTTTATTTGTCTCTGTAAAGATGGGGCTCTCCTCCCTCTCCCAAGTAATTCCTTCTTATCTGGAAGGCTTCCTAAGTTTTCAGACCCTGTCAGATACAGACCATCTGAAATCTGGACTGGACCACTACCTTATAGAAGATGCACATGCAGGACCAAATTTCTCAAACTAACTTTACTCCAGTTCATCCAATAAGTCAATCAAATACTTAGTTTACAGTCTTTGTGACTAAGCGACTTTGTGTTTTCACTGGATTCGGGGCCACAGTTTAGCATCTTATCAATTACTTTATTGCTTGGCCTATGTAGTGAACTTTATAATGACTCAATGATCCTCTTATAATGGGATATACCTCTCAGTAGAATGTAAACTTCTTGAAGACTGGAACATTTTTCATCTTGTCATTGTATTTCCTTCACATAATACTGAATCCCACACAGAGTAAGGGCTTGTTAGATGTACTTGCCACTGGTTGGCAAAAATCTGAGCACCATCTATAGAGGAGGCCTCATGGGTAGTGAAAGGAAAAATTATGGCATCTCTAGAAAAAAGTAGAGGGCACATAATAATAGTTAGCATTTATATACTGCTTTAAGAATTGCAAGGACTTTACAAATGTCATCTCTCTTGATCTTTACAATAGTCCTGGGAGGTAGGTACTATTATTATCATCCTCATTTTACAGATGAGGAGACTGAGGCAGGATAATAGACTTGCCCAAGATCACACAGCTAATAAATGTCTGAGGTTGGATTTGAACTCGTTTTCCTGACCCACAGGCCAGTATTCTATCCACTGTGGGTACATGGACATCTGCAGCACTTGGATCTGATGGATTTTATATTATGTTTGAGGTGATGTAATGTGAAAAGAACACAGGATTTGTAGTCTAAGGATCTAGGCTAAAATCCTGACTCTTTCACTTATAATACCTTTGTGACTTTGGGTAACCCACTTCCCTTTCTCTGAGGGTCCGTTTTTCTTTTGTAAACTGATAATGTTGAACTATATAACCATGAAGACCCCTTTCAATCTAAATCTTATGACTTTCTATGAACTGTGCAGCAATTGTCATGTCTTGAATTGGCAGGCCCAGGTGGATCCAAGCCTGGTGAAGAAAACTGGGAGAGTAGAGGTAATTTTAGATTTCCCTGGCCAGGGGAAGAGAGGGGCCATTAATCTGCTAAGCAAAGGGATAACTTGGTTCCCAGAGAATCATCCCCAGATAGTTGTAACTGAAGGAAATGAGAGGTCATCTTATGGATTTCAGAATAATTGGTCTTTTCTTGACCAGACAAGAAGTCCTCCTGCTAGAAATGGGGTTGGTTTTTGCAGAGGAGGAAACTGAGGGAAAACCATTTGCTGATAGGATCCAGGTTCCTCCACTTCAGATTCAGGGCTCTTTCCACCATACCAGTCTATCTGCTACCTTTCTCCTCCACTTGGATGCTTCATCTGTTATCTGCCCAATTTGGTAGATGTGCAGAGAAAGAATCCCATCCTGGACTTCTTTGAGGAATGAGAATTTCTCTGGGAAAGGGCAAATACCGGGAGGGACCAGGCCGTTTCTAGAAGGGATCAGGACTCCTTTTGGAGCCTAAGGGACTTACAACATGCCTGGCAACAAATGGCCCCCTGTCAGAACTGTTCCTGTTAGACCCCCTTTGCCAGGCAACCACTTTCTGTTGGGCACCCCCCTTCCTGACAACCATTCTCTGATTGGGTCCCTTTCCTGGCAACTACTTTCTGTTGGGCCCCCTTGCCTACCAGTGATGCCCCCCCCCATCAGAACTCTTCTGTGAGAAATGTTTGTTGTAGAAACCACAAGGCTGTACCGAGAAGCACCAAAATGCTTAAAATGCACACACCCACTTTAGCTTGGGGCTGTCTCCTCTGGGTTTCTCCATGAGGCAGCCGCCAGCCTGGCTAATAAAGACACTCTCAAAATTCCCAATTGACTCTTGCCTGTGAATTACTTACTCCGTCCATTTCAAGTTCAGACTTCCCAAGTAGAATTTTTGGTCCTAGCCTTGATATTTTCTATTCTATATTTCTTCCTCCCCCGCTTTCAATGCCTCTGTTTACCCATCTATAAAATGACTAGAGGCCTTCTGATACTCACATATCCACCCAAGCTCTGGAATGAAAGGCCCCATAGAAGAACAAAGTCCCATTATGTTTGCTTGTTGTTATATCTAATTGCGGCTACATTTCCTTTGACTGCCTAAAGACATCACATTAAGTGGGGAAGTATGAAAATGATGACCAGCCTACCAAGGGATGGGAGGCTAGGGTGTTATTAGAGGCTTGGCCTCTCTGCCTTCCTTTCAGGGGCAGAACTGGTTCTATAAATTCCTCCTCTTGGAGAAGTCACACAACCCAAGGCCTGCCTCACTCTTCCCAGAGTCCACTTGGACTTCATTCTTTACTCAGAGTGGACTAGGTCACAGTAGGAAACCCTGAGGGCAAGACAATGGGATGGTAAGACCGGGCACTTTGTTTGGCTGTTAATAATAACAATCACTTAGGGAGCCTCCTTGGTCTGAATGGCCTTTAGGATACCTGGATAAACTATTTACTGTTAATAGCCTGCATGGGGAAGGAGAAGTCTCTTGACCCCTCTAATCTGAAGAGAAGAAGTGGAGCCAGGAAACTGCCACTTATCTCACACCTCCACTAAGCCAAATACTCTGAGTGGGTTTGGTATGAAGAGCTGATGGCTCATGATAGGTAACTGACAGAGATTCAGGGTCAGAGTTCCTCTACAGGAACATGGGAGTTAGTGACTTCCCACTCAAAATGTTCTCCTGGCAACGACTCTTGACAACCTGGGCTGATGAGAGGCATGGTCATATCCAGTCCAGTAAATCTTGAAGGTCCCTCTCAACTCTAATTCCTATAATCTGTGTGTGTTTGTCCTTCATTGCCAAAGAAGACCATGCCATCCGAGAAATAATGACATGATTTGCACTTGACTTTGCTTTTTGAGTGAGGGAGGGCTGTGCAGGTCACCAGCCTCACTTCTCCTCCAAAGTCACCTGAATCCAGTGACCAGATATTCATCAGGATGACTAGAGATGACCTAGGATGAGGCAATTGGGGTTAAGTGACTTGCCCATGGTCACACAGCTAGTGAGTGTCAAGTGTCTGAGGTGAGATTTGAACTCAGGTCCTCCTGACTCCTGCACTTGTGCTCTATCCACTGCACCACCTAGCTGCCCCAATTCCTATAATCTTAATAACCGTAAAGACTTAATAACTTTAAAACCTGTAAAAACCTTAATAACTTTAAGATATCAAATGATTTTATTTATGAAGAATGAATAAAGAATTTGCGAAGAAAAAAGAGTGCTGGATTTGGAGTCAGTAGACATGAATCTGAATCCTAGCTCCGTGATTTGGGATGTCACCTCATCTCTTTAGGCTTCTATTTCCTCATCCACTCCTGAGGTCCCTTCTATCTCTAAACCTATGGTTCTGTGATCGTTATTCTCATTTCTTGTCTCTGTTTCTATTTCTTTAGTTTGGGCTAGTTGAGAGTGCTGGTATGGGAACAGGTAAAAGTTAAGTAAAAGGGAGAAGCTGATCCAGAGATTCAAACTTTGTGAAAGAGATTGAGAAGTGATGAATCCCACATGGACAATGAAGAGTTAACTCTCTGTGGTCACTTCTGCTTGAGGGAAGATGGAAGGAGGTGAGGTGTATTAATACCTTTCCCCTTTGTCCTTGGAATCTAGAGCATTAGACTAAGAGCTGAGTCTTATGACTTCCCCTTTCCTTTGAACAGACCTCAGTCCCGAAAATATAAGAAGCCATTTGATTTAATCATTCCTAAGAACCAGGGAAGAGAATGACATCACTCCAAGTTATGGCCTTGGGCAGAGGTGCCTTATTTTCAGAGGAGAGCAGGGCCTCTTGTTTGTGACATTCTAAGAAAACAATGACTTTGGACACAGCAATGAGTCTTACACTCTACCAGGCCCCTTCGCCCTCATGATCTGCTCCCACTCAACAATACCTTTGTCAGGAAGACTTCACATGGCCCAGGAATAGATTTTTGTTCTTTTGTGTTAGAGGATCACTCTCCCGATTTAATAAGGAGAAAAACTAGGGATTAAACAGATGAAGAAAACCTAGTCATCTAGCAGCAAGAGCTGATATATTTGGACTAGTTTATTTGTCTTGAAGTATCTAACCCCCCCATCTCCATTTTCTGATCTGTTTCCTTGTACCTTATTGCCTCTTTATCTCTGGCCTCTAATGGAAATAATCCCTTAGAAGTGCCAACCCAGGAGCCCAAATGTATAGACTTTCAAGCTGGAAGGAAGCTTAGAGATATATATTCCAATGCTATCATTTTGCATATTGAGAAACTAAGTTCAAAGAGCTTGTGTGACTAGCCAGAGGTCATAACAATAGTGAGATGACTCTAGAACCCAGGCAATTTTGCCACTCAGCTCAATGTTCTTGATATTATATCGTCTTAAGCATGGAGTGAGAGAACATGAATCAAAGTAACAACATACTCAACTGGAGAGTATCAAGGTATTTTGAAGATGGCAGAAAAATGGATGAGTCATTTGGATTAATCCCCAGGTTGTCACCACCATGTCCTGTCTCATACCCTGCACATCATCAGCTTGATCCAAGGTGGGATGCTCAAGACAGAATGTAATGTGGCTGCCACTCAGCCCAATGAGGCAGAGTGTGTATGGAACTGAAGGAGGAGAGTAATAACCCAGGAACCTGGTTCTTTAAGATGGACCCAAGAGGGCAGAACTTCAACCAATGAGTGGAAATTGCAAAGAAGCAAATTTAGCCTTGTTGTAAGGAAGAAATTTTTTAATAATCAGAATCACCTAAAATCATAATGGGTTGCTTCAATGTACTGTTACATTAGAAGGAGTGCTAGAATTGGTGTCAGAGGGCCTGGGTTAAAATCCTGACTTATGACTTACATGACAGTGGTGGGAAAAATCATTAAATGATTGGATCTCAGTTTCTCTTATCTGGAAAATGGGAGATGAGGGCCACAGGATCATAGATTTAGAGCTGAGGTCAGTTGACAAATTTCTGTTAAAGTGAAACAGTTCCTAAAAGAGATGCTGGAAGGTATTTAGTGCAACCTCATAAGACTGAGAGACAGAAATGACTTGCCTAGGGACACAGAGGTTGTAAACATGAGAACTGGGTTTTGAACCCAGACCCTCTAACATTGTAGTGTTCTTCCAAATCAGCATCTTTGGTAGATTAGGTGGCCACTGACATTTAGAGACCTTCATCTCTAAATTATTATCCTTAGGAATTGGGGCAGCTAGGTGGTGCAGTGGATAGAGCACCAGTCCAGGGGTAGGAGGACCTGAGTTCAAATCTCACCTCAGACACTTGACACTCACTAGCTGTGTGACCTTGGGCAAGTCATTTAACCCCAATTTTCTCATCCTGGATCATCTCCAGTCATCCTGATGAATATCTGGTCACTGAATTCAGATGGCTCTGGAGGAGAAGTGAGTCTGGTGACCTGCACAGCCCTCTGTTACTCAAAACAAAGTCAAGTGCAAGTCATGTCATCATTTCTCTGATGGCTTGGTCTTCTTTGGCAATGAAGGACTAACATACCCCTTAGGAATCCCTCATTGTGAGCCTTCAAGTCAGGGCTGGAAAGCTGCCTTCTATATTTCATGTAGAGAAGATCCTTCTTCCCGTGTGAGCTGGACTGAGGGGGTCTTTTATGGTCCCTTTCATTTCTGAGATTCTATTATTATGAGTCTTTGCTATGTCAGGTTTCCAGTAAGTGAAATAGCTTCCCCAAAACTGCCTGGGCAAATTTCTAGGGTCTCAAACTTGTAGGTAATATTTACAGACATCCTTTCTGCAAATGTGCAAGCAGGCTAAGTTCTCCCACAAAGCTGGTGGACATATACCCCAACGTCTCCTGGGTATCTAGAAGTGGAAGGGAAGGAGAACCCAACCCTGGCCTCCCATGTAGATCACTTTCTACCAACTTGAGGGAGCTCTTCATATACTCCTACTCTACCTCTAGGCAAGGCAAATTATCACAGACTGTAAGGACCAATACTAACTTCATTGATCTATTTAACATTCTCATTTTACAGATAAGGAAATTGAGACTCAGAGATAGGAAATGACTAATCTAAAGGCCTAAAACTTTGTAAGTAGCACACGAGTCTTAAATTGAGGACTTACATCCCTGTTCTATCCCCTATAACACTCTGTGTCTAGGACAGGTCCCCTCTGGCTTCAGAGTTTAACCAATTCTTTTCCAGGCTGGGCTATCTCAGAGGAAGGTGGGGTAGGTAAACCATTGCGGGGAAAGGGCATGAATGAGGAGGTCTGCTACAGGTAGTCTGCTGGAATCAGACAATGGGGAAAAAAAGCCCTTCCTGCAAGGCCCCTCCTGCTGCTGCCTGGCTCTATTCCCTTATTGCTGATATCATGAAGAAGACCCCCTTAGCTGGGGCTTTGTGAAGAGGCTGAGCTTGGTGACAGGGCAGTGCATTGAGCAGCCTTGCCACTCAGCAGGTTCTTAGCCCAGCCCTGGGGCCCCAGAACATCTTGGCTAACCATCAATACCCATCTGTGGCCTGGCAGGTAGCCCAGCACCTTGGAACAGAAATCCTGTCAAGGCTGCTAGCTGCCCTGGGCGTGGCTGCCCCGTCTACAGGGTGCGGGTGGGTGAGTCATTAACCATCAAGGCAGCTAAGGCTGGGGAGTTAGGGTGTGTAAGAACACCGGCAGGGCCCGTTCAGCGGAGGCTGCCGTTCTTCGCCTCCCTGATAAGTTCCATTAACAAAGTGGGACAGCGATCTTTTTGAAGAGAGCTATATCTGCCATCCAGACTGAGCCTCTGTCCATAAACATCTCTTGTTGGTCCAGCAGTCTGCCACCCCTCCCCGAGAAGAATTCTGTCTTGGCACTGTGAGGGAGAGGACATAGCCAAGGCCCTTGGGCAGCTGTTAGTTGCATGGAAGACACAGGACAGACAGATGAATATGAACAAAACGAAGACATGACAAAATAAATATTGATAAGTACAGTACCAATTGCAGAAGCATAGAAGGTTATAGACACCAATGGTAGGAATTAGAAAAGAAGGAATTGTGGGAGTGATTGGATGGGATGAAGAGTATTAAAATCATGGAACACTTCTTCAAATCAAGGCAAACCACCTGACTTCTGTTTGCCTTGCTTTTCTTATCTATAAAATGGGGATAGTTAATAATAGCATCTACCTTACTGGGTTGTCGTGAGGGTCAAAGGAAATATAACTGGAAAACACTTGGCACAGTGCCTGACCCATAGTAAGCGCTATATAAATGTTGGTGGTGATGACAATGGTGACAAAGGCTTTGGGAATAGGTGGGAAGGAGGTATGGGAAGAAAGGACAGGAAAATGTTCAAAACTTGGAAGTGAAAACTAAGGAGTTCTTTGGAGGGCATGGAGGATGATGTACATTTTTGTGTGTCTGAAGTAGAGACTCTGACCTGGGGAGTCATGGAAGATGGAGGCTAGGAAAAGAAAGGAGAGACTTTGGTGGAGGTCACTGGAAGCCCATTGTATGTGATTTGTATTGAATTCTCCTCCAAAGAGTATTTCACCTCTGCGTTGATGGTCTGGGTTGATGAGGAGAGCAATTGAGAAGGTGAGAGGTGGATCATGCCAATATCAAGAGATAGAACTGGTATTTTGGGTTGACAGATCAAATAGGGTAGCAGAGCACAGTGGATCTCTGCTGACAGCTGCCTGTTAGCACAGGGCAGGATCAGCAGCCCGCATTCTTCATCTTCTCTCCTCTGCTCCCTAGTAAGACCAGAATCACTAGCTGACGATGCTCCTGAGCCAGGATGAGGGAGAGGCAATTGGTAGGCTTCTCGTTCCCAGTGTTCATCTCTCTGCTTGGTGAGGGGTTAGCACATCTGGCTTTGTATCTTCCACCTTCCCTCTCTTTACCTTTTCATCCTGTTCATGCACACCCTCCCTATCAGTCACTTAGCCCCTCATGTCCCCACCAAATTTTGTTCTTAGGTAAGGATTTGTGATCAGTCTTCGCACAGCATGGTGTAGAGAAATGAGTTTGGGATTTGGATTTGCATTTAGAAATGGACTCCCGCTCTGCTACTCATTACTCATGTGATTTAGGGATACCTTCTTTCTGGACCTCAGTTTTCTCATCTCTAAAATGACTTCTCAGGGGATCTCTCTACTCCCCTTGGAATCCTGCTGCTTTTTTAGCCCAGTCTTTCCACTTAGTCTCCATTACCTACCTCTGTCCTCAGGAAGATTGGATGAATGGTTCCATGTGGATGTGGACAGAGCATCTCAGGGAAGAACCCATGAGCTCAGATCCTACAACATATCTCAACTGATTGAAGAATGACCTGATTTGTTATTATTGCTAGTTTTCCATGAACTCACCCCCTACTCCCTCTACTTACTTGATATAGGTCCTAATACAAAAGTCTGTTTAAGGCTCCCTTGATCCTGTAGCCCATATATATCTTAGGTACCCATGCCTGAGTCATGAGATCATAGGATGTTCAGATTTAGGATTGGAGGGGCCTCACAAGATCATCTGGTGCAGGAATTCTTAACCTGGGGTCTGTGAACTTATTTTAAAAACATACTTTGATAACTTTTTTTCACTATAATTGGTTTCCTTTCAAATCCTATGTGTTTTTTTTAAAGTCAAGTCAACCAACATTTATTAAGTGCAGTTATCCCTTCCACACTGTGATTTTCACCATCATAGTTTTGATATATCATGGGTCAGCATAAGAAATTAAAATGGGAGTTCTTTGGGAATTTTTGTGGAAGCTGTAGATGACACGCGAATACTAGCAGATGAAGTTTAGAAAATCAGAATTGCATAAAATATATGTTCAGTATTGTATAATGTCAACATATTTTATCTTTTAATACCATAAGAATTCAGGCTTCTTCTCTTGTATGAAGAGGGCCAAAAATTTTTATGAGCATTTTCCAGATCACTGGGGCACCCATGTCTCTAACCACCCCTGCCATGTGGAAGGAATAATTGTATTTACTCTATGCCATGCTCTCTGCTAAGCACTGGACATACAAGTCCCAGCAGAAAACCAGCTCCTGCCCTCAAGGAACTTATATTCTAACGCCAGGAGACAATACAAATAAGGAAGCTGAAGTGGGCTTAAGGTGGCATCAGAAGAAGGAATGAAGACTTGTCTGACCTGAATACTATCCTTAAAAAAGACATTCTGGGAGGGTCAGAGGAAGGAGCCTCAAGGATGGAATGTACTCCCAGTGTGAGAAGACCATAGGGTAGAGTGAATTCCAAGACTGAAGATGCTACAGAATTAGAGTGAGTTTGCAGGATGAAAAAGCTGCTGTAGACAGAAGTCCAGAGTCAGGAGTTAGAACATTTAAAAACATTATTCTGAGAAGGGTTTTACCAGAGTGTCAAAGGTGTCCATAGCATAGAAAAGTTAAGAATCTCTGAGTTAGACAGTCATTCATTTTACTAATG
The DNA here is from genome assembly GCA_023548195.1 of Bettongia penicillata ogilbyi. Classification (NCBI taxonomy): domain Eukaryota; kingdom Metazoa; phylum Chordata; class Mammalia; order Diprotodontia; family Potoroidae; genus Bettongia; species Bettongia penicillata. The sequence goes on from JAJHZJ010000123.1 coordinate 1,804,887, forward strand.
AGGAAACTGAGGCTGAAAGGGATAAAATGTCTCTCCCACCATCACACAGAGTGTGACAGAGCTGAACCTAAGCTCTAGGACTCTAACGGTTTCCAGTATTCAAGGGTCAGCAATAGGAAGAATTAGAACTGGGTGAGGGCAAATTGGACTTTGTCTCAATCATCAAAATTTAGAGGGGGCTCCATTTCCTTCCATAGTGGGCAATCACAGATGATTAAGCCATCAAATAGAAAAACAGCCTCCCAACAGGGGCTTTAGGGAACATCTGGAGAGAAACCTCCTTCTGCAATTATACATTAAGGACAGCCCTGCCCTTGATTATATTTTGCCTGGGGCATGATGGGGTTAAGTGACTTGTCCACAGTCACTAAGGCAACATTATAGGGTCAGAAGGTGAACTCCAGAGCTGGCTCCCTAGGCACTATATCAGTGGCTTGAAAATTTCTTGGGTGTTTGTACTAAAAATTCTGTTGTCTATTTGAACTAAAAATAATAGCTAGCTTTGATGTAGTGCTTGTTTGCAAAGTGCTTTACATATAGTACTCATTTTATCCTTATAACAACCCTGCAAGGTGCCATTATTATGCCCATGAAGATAAGGAAACTGAGGCAGACAGAGGTTGTCAGTCAATAAAAATGTGATAAGATCCTATTATGTGGCAGGCAGTGGGTTAACTCTGGGGATACAAAGAAAAGCAAAAAAGGTAGTCCCTGCCCTTGAGGAGCTCACAATTTCACTGGTTTGCCCAGGGTTATCTAGTGACTAGTGTATTCTATTCTATGTGTACCACCTATCTGTCTCTGTAGCACACACACAAACACACACACACACACACACACACTTCAAATGAACAAACAAAACACAAGAAGGAAAAGGAGGAGGATGAGGAGAAGAAAAAGAAGGAAGAAGATGAAGAAGAATTTAACTTGTGCTGAGCTGAATACTGTCATGATTTTGGAAATAAGGACTGATTTTCCCAATATTTCAAGGATATAAGTCAAAATGATAAAAAAACAAAAAAACAAAATACAAAAACAATCCACTATTTTCAGTAGATTGCATATGTAAGCAGAGAAAACAAAGACCCCTCTGGAGTTTTCTTTGGTCTCTAACGCGTTCTTGCACTGCAATTTTGTCCCCAGGTGAGAACAATAAAGCCTTTAGAGTTTATGAACCTAGAGTCAAAAGAGTTTCCATCTGTCCTGTGGGATTCTATTTGTGCATATTGATCTGTGGGGAAAAGGCTTCAGTTTACCAACATACCTAAGTATAAATGTAGATTCATATATACATTTTCTAGTAAGCAGTATCAATTCCAGTCATATCCACAGAGGAAAGTTGGAATTTGCAGTCACAAAATACAATATTGTAAATACATCCTTGTGTACATCATGATGGTGGAACAGACCTACAGAGACTCAATGGTATGGAATGTGTTGGAGCAAAGTTTGGCCCCTGAACACTAGATGAGCTCCTTTCCCATCTAGCCATTCTAGATTCCTAGAAAGTGTCTTTCTTCCTGTGATCTTTACTTATTCTCCACTCCTCTCATCCCAGGTGCCAGGATTTCTAGTGGGTTCAGATCTTTGGGGTTCAGTTTGGAATCTGATCTAGACAAGAGTTTTCAATCTTGTGGGATTCTGGTAGCTTAAGGGATAGGGAGACTATTTGTAAAGGCTACCAGGGAGCATCCACACTAGTTTCTTTAATTTCCAACTCTCTGCCTTTGTTTAGGGAGGAGTCAGAAACTCAGTCAAGTCAAAAAGCATTTACTATGTGTCAGACACAGTTTCTAAGCACTGAAGATAAAAAGAAAACCAAAAGCAATCTCAAAGAACTTACCTTCTAATGGAAGGAACCAATACGGAAATAACTAGGTACAGAGGAGATGGGAGGTAATCTCAGAAGGGAAGGCCCTAGTAACTCAGGAGACTGGGAAAGCTTGTCTTGCATAAGATAGGATTTGGGGAAATGAAATCCAAGAAAGGAGCAAGGAGTAAAACCTGTGGCCCTCAAATATCTAAGCACAGATGCATAAATTATAGATAACAAGCAATAGGAACTAACAGGCCGGTCCTGATGCAAGGAGAAAACTCCAAGGGTAGCATTTAGATAAGGATACCTTATTTAAAATAAACCAGACAGATAGAAGTATGAGAAGAGTAAACTTCCAAGATGAAGCATACTGGTAGAAAAAGGTTAGACAGTTAGGAACAGAGACTTTTGAAGCCCAGGGGGATCTCTCCACCACAATGAGGAATTAGAGTAGGTCTTTGTAAGTTGGCTACTCTAATGAATACAATGATCCAAGACAATCCATGATGAAAAATGCTATCCGTTTCCAGAGAGATAATTGATAAACTCTGAGTGCAGATTAAAGTATATTTTTACTTTCTTTTTCTTGTTTTTTTACAACATGGGTAATGTGAAAATATGTTTTGCATGATTTCACATGTAAAATAATTGATGCTTTATTTCTTGCCTTCTCAATGAGAGTTTGGAACTCAAAAAACAAACAAAAAAAATGCTAAAAATAAATAAATAATAACTTAATTTTTTTAAAGAGTAGGTCTTTGTGGTGGTCACTTTAGTAAGCTAATAAGAAAAAAAGCAAGAGATGACTATGTTCTTAGTGGTCACCCTTTTCCTTTAAAAATGTTCACAAACCATCAGCTTAATAATATGTCCTAGAATTTTGCCTAAGTCAAATTTACTGACAAAGGTTTAAGACTGTACCACCAGACTGACCTCTGGAGACGATGTCAGTGGGAAAGCAGAGTCTCAAAGGGGATGCTGATAGGCATCATCAAGATCACAGAGCCAAAAAGAGGGAAGAGGGAACCACAGAATCTGGGTATGTTAGGAATTTTGACTCAGACTAATTAATGGCCAGAATATAGTTGGAGAAGCAAGATGTGCTGATAAGATATTTGGTAGAATTCAACGAATTTTAATTTCAAAGATGAAGCACGAGTAACTCTAGATGATAGCAATTTTCACCCAAAATCAAGGTGGTGACCACTTCCTAGCAAGGAAGTCAGCTTAGCTTTGGGGCTAAAGATCAACCTGGGAGTGAAAGTTAGATTACTACCCTGAGTAATGATTTACACAGTATTATATACTGGAGTGGTGTTCTTCAAATAATTGACTGAGTATGTATTATAATAGACATTTGTAAGGGAAAGATCATTACTGATAAGGACAATCAGTGGTTTCAACAGGAGGATCTTTAGAGGAAACACTGCACCTTCCAATTTCCAAGATGGGTGAGATAGCCTTGGAATTAGGGTGATGGTAGCAATAGAAAGATTTCTGGGAACTTCATTGAAGTAGAGATTATGCATAGAAAATCTGTGTTCAAAGGATGTTCTCTTCCTCCTCAAAGTATTTTGTATTTACTTATCTGTTACATGTTGAATCCCCACAGTAGACTGTAAGTTTCTTGAAGGCCAGGAATGACTTTGAGTGAGTCACTTAATTTTCCTGAGCCTCAGTTTCCTCACCTGTAAAATGAAGATTTTGGATTAGATGGCTTTTGAGGTGCCTTCCAGCTGGTTATGACTTTTCATTTTTATCTTTGTATCCCCATTAACTAGCACAACTTGCACATATTAAGTGTTTAATAGAAACTGCTTGTCGAATTGAATTAGAGAGCTACTCATCTTGATGAGGGGGATATTGTTCAATGATGGTTTTCAATGGCGTAAGTCATTCATACCTTCCATTTCTCTGACTTGAAGCACAGTTGCTTTTCTGGTCATGAATCCTTACTCTGTAGTTCTAGTTACTATTTGGACAAAAGACTATGGATGACTTAATGTGTGGATGTGATGCTGGGCTTAGGAAAGCTATTCTAGCAAAGTATTAACTCTGGTTTCAAGGTCCTAATGACCGGCAGTTGGCTAGTATTGACTAGTGACAGGACTAGTATTTCTAAGTATAGACAAGATCATCTTCATCAGGATGATAATTACGTGGTCATTTTTTGATCTTCTTGACCCACTGAACCAGTAAAAATATAAAAGACCTTCCATCCTGGGTAGTCTCTTTCTGCTCCTTTACCAATTATTATACAATAATGGAAAAGGGAGCAGAGGTGTCTAAGAATTGCACTATTCTTAGCCTATCTATAAACATCAATCTAATTATTGGTATAGGGGGTACAGTGACGACCACTGAGCTTGGAGTTAGGGAGATCTGAGTTCAAATGGGGCCTCTGGAACTTACTATTTGACCCTGGCAAGTCACTTACTCCTCTTTGTCTCAGTTTCCTTATCTGTAAAATAAGCTAGAGAAGGAAATGGCAAATTGCTCCAAAATCTTTGCTAAGAAAACCCTAACGAGGTCACAAACAGTTGAACGTGACTGAACAACAATAAATTTTAAATATGTGATGTCTCCCCCTCCCAAATCACTAAGTAGATACCTCCTGGACAAACTGAACCACTTCCATATTGAGGTTCTCATTATAAGTGAAATGGGAAAGCATAAAGAAGTTACAGCTGAATGGAAGGCTTGCACATAGATCTTCTATGCAGAAATGAGTACAGGAGCTGAAAGAATTGGTTCCATCACGTATCCAAAGGCTACCATCATTTTATGGGGTGTTTGTCATTTTGTATTGTATTGTTCTTGATGAACATAAGCAAATAACAAACCATGAAGAAATAAAATAAATTTTAAAATATTTAAAAATTAGCTAATTAAAAAATAAAATAAAATAAGAAATTAAAAAATCAAGTTTGGGCATGATGAGTTTGAGATATCTATGAAATATTCAGTTGGAGATGTTCAATAAGCAATTGATGTGGCATTGAAGTTTGAGAGAGAGATTAGGATCAAAACATGAAATAGGTCAAAAGCTTGTAAACTACACTGAAAGCTTAGTCCAGCATATCATTGACATTTTCCTCCAGGAGAGTCAGAAGGTACTAGGTTGTGGCAGATACTGATTATCACAAAAAAAGAAAAAAATTGACTATATCTTAGGAGACAGGAAATGACAAGTTGCCAATATAGAAATTAATTAAAAAATCAGATGTTTCTATGCATTCAGTTCATCATTCAATCAATCAGTAAACATTTGTAAAGTGCCTGCTATGTGCCAGATAATATTCCATGTCCTCTAGTCATTGACTTATTGGAATGACATTCAAAACCAACACCCAATTAGACAGAAGGACAAAAGTGAGAGGACTGTATGATAAAGTCTGAACTAATCCAGCCATTTAAACCTGTGTGGCCTCTGAAAGATGGAAAAAGAATGAAAGTAAAAATATTATTTCTATCACACCTTCTTAGAGAAGTTGATAGTTACTACAGTGAAGGCCGAGAAAGAGCCTCAATTACCACAGCCAGAAAACATTTGACTATTTCTGCTTTTCTGCACTGGATTTTGAAGTTTTTATGCCCTAGTACATGGTCAATTTTTATGTATGTGCCATGTATGGCTGAGAAAAGGGTATATTCCTTTTGATCTCCATTCAATTTTCTCCAGAGATCTGTCATATCTACCTTATCTAAAGTTCTATTCACCTCCTTAACTTCTTTCTTGTTTATTTTGAAGTTAAATTTATCAAGTTCAGAAAGGGAGAGGTTGAGGTCCTCCACTAGTATATTTTTGCTGTCTATTTCTTCCTGCAACTCCCTTAACTTCTCCTCTAAAATTTAGATGCTATACCACTTGGTGCATATATATTTAGCAATGATATTGCTTCATTGTCTACAGTGCCTTTTACCAGGATATAGTTTCCTTCCTTATCTCTTTTGATTAAATCTATTTCTGCTTTTGCTTTGTCTGAGATTAAGATTGCTACCCCTGCTTTTTTTACATCAGCTGAAGCATAATATATTCTATTCCAATCTTTTACCTTTACCCTGTTTCAAATGTGGTTCTTGTAAACAACATATTGTTGGGTTATGGTTTTTAATCCATTCTGCTATCCACCTCCATTTTATGGAAGAGTTCATCCTATTTACATCCACAATTATGATTACTATCTGTGTCTTTCTTTCCATCCTATTTTCCCATTTGTGCTTTTAGTTTTGCCTTCTCCCTTCCCCTCCACAATAGTTTTATTTTGGACCACCACTTCCCTCAGTTTTCCCTCACTACTTCTTCCTTTCCTTTTATTTCCCCTTTCCCCTCCTGCTTCCTGGAAGGCAAGTTAGATTTCTATACTTAATTGAATATGTTGTTCCCTCTTTGAACCCAAATCAGATGAAAGTAAATCTAAAACAATGCTCATCTCCCTCCCCTTCCCCTCTACTGTAATATGTTTCTGTGCCTATTCCTTTGATGTAATTTACCTTTTTGTGCCTCCTCCTTTTGTCTTCTGCCATTACAATCCTTTCACACCCTTTAAACAAGTTTTTTGTCATCACATCAGTTAATTTGTACCCACTCCCTCTATGTATATCCTTTTTAAATGTCATAATAAATGAACAAATCTCAAGATTAAAAAGTATCATCCTCCCATATAGGTATGTAAACAGTTTGCCCATAGCCAAAAAATATTTGATCATTGCAAAAAACATAAGTAGAGACACAGCCACCAAAGACATCAAGTGGTGATATTTTCCCTTCCCTTTTTAACATAGTTGCATTAATTTTGCTCATGCAAAAGCTTTTAAATGTAATTGAAATGATCTGTTTTATCATTTGTGATTCCTTTTATCATTTGTTCATTTCTAAAACATTACAGATGTTTTTAAAACAGTAAGCTAATATTTCTAGGGCTATCTAATCTCATCTCAACCCAACAACTCCCAAGAGCATTCTTACTTTGACTGATATGGATGTGTGCTGATAAGAAGTTACTGAACTATGGACAAGTATTACATGTTGACGGCTTCATTTGAAACCATTGTATTTGGACCCTACCATATCAATGACCAATATATCAAGGGAGGAAGTAATGATGATGTTTAAGAAAATGAAGTTAAAAAGAGTAATTGAACCTGATCAAGTATGCAGGGAAGTACACACCCACACTGAAGAGGTAAAGGAAAAATATGGAGAGCCTAAGTGTTGCATCAGTATACCCACAAAACATTAAAAGAACCAGAGAAAGAACTCCAGTAACTTAGGTAAATTCTTTACTTAGAATTTACAGAAAGACAAGGGCAAATATTACAGAGAATAAGAACTTGTGGATGGAGTTTGACCTGTACCTGGGGAGAAAATAAAAAATATCTGAATAAAACTTTTTAAAAAAGGTTTTTGTTCAATGGTCACTTCCTCCAGGATGCTTGTTTGGATTATATTCCTACTTCCCTCCTACATACCCCCAATATGCTCCAATCATTATATTTACTTCATCATCATCCTTAGTCCATAAACTGGAAAGTTTGCAGAGATTCCCATTCCAAGCCTGTCCCTTCAGTAACTGCTTTTCACTTCTCAACCTTTCCTTACTATTGGTTAGTTTCTAGAGAAGGGCTCTAGCCAGCAGTAGTTTAGGAGGGAAGCAGGAGGAAAGTAGGTCAAAGGGGTGCTTAATTGGCATTGAAAGGCCCTGAGGCTTGGATCCGTGCAGACTAAGGAATGTGATTCTCTACCCTCCCCTCCCCCCAACCCTTTTCCAAAACCAACCTTGCCCTTGGGCACTTCTTTCATGATTTATTTTCCACTACTAGGCTTCCTTGGCTGCTTCCGCTGTGTAGGAGTCAGGGTAAGCATAACTAAGAGATGAACCAGAGCACTGGACTGAAGAAATGTCTGTTATCCAACCCCTTTCCCCAACGAAAATCAGAACTCGAGAAATGATCAGCTCCCTGAGGTCCAAGATAGTAGAATGGAATGCCATGTTTTCTACTTCAGAACATATTCAGCGTATGATGATTATTTTCCCTCTTCCTTTTTTTTTTTTTGTCACTTTCATCTTTCTCTTCCTCCCCCTCTTTTTTCTCTCTCCTCTCTCTCTCCACCTTTTCCCCTCTTCTCTCTCTCTCCTCTCTTCTTCTTCTTCTCCTCCTCCTCTTCCTCCTTTTCTTCTCCACCTTTATCTTCTTCTCCTTTTTCTCCTTCTTTTTCTTCTTCTCCTCCTCCTCCTCCTCCATTTCTCTCTCTCATTTTTCCGACTTATTTTACAACAACAATGATAAATGGGGAAATTGAGGTGAAGGGACTCCCAAAATCACACAACTGGTAAATTTCTTTGGCTGAATTTGAACCCAGTTCTTCCTGATTCCTGGTTTACTGCCCTATGTATTATACCCATAATCCTTTGTTTTAAAACAAGTGAGGAAACTGAGGCCCAGAGAACTGAAATGACATATCCAAGTTCACATGATGAGTCAGAGTCAGGCTCAGGACTAGGGGTCAGGTCATAGTTCTTTCCATCCATGAAGCTAGGTGGCTCTCTAAAAAAACAAAATGAAACTAACAAAATACATAGAATGATCAATCCAACAGGAAAATTTATCCAGAAAAACCAAAGGCACTAATTCAGACTTACATAGAAAGCTTTTTAAAACTTCCAATCATCCCTGGATAGCTTCTCTAAATTCTAATGAGATCAACAATCAATCACTCAATCAACAAGCATTTATTAAGCACCTTCTATATGCCAGACATAGATGCTAGAACACAAATTCAAAGAAGGAAACAATTCCTACATGCGAAGAGTTTATATTCTAACAAAGCAAGAAGAATTGGGAAATCCAGAAGAATAGGAATTTAAGGATACCTGGAAGGATCAAGTTGCTGTCAATTGTTGCGGTCTGTTCCCCTGCCCCCACCATGTGTCTGGCACATAGTAGGTGCTTAATAAATGTTTCTTGATTGAAAAAGAAAATAGAGATAGTAGGATAAACATTTTTGTTTCAAAATAAAAATATTCATGTGCCTGGTCTAGTTAATGTAAATTAAATGCCTAATTAATGTTTATTAGAATCAACAGTTCTAGATTATGAAATAGTAGAATTATAGTTTTAGTTTATGTTTTAGAGTACATTGAGGCCCTTTATTAATCAATGTTCACAAGTCATTGATGTTGAATTTGTAAGAATTTCATAAAGGAAGCAATTTCATGTAATGGAAAGAAAGGCCACCGAACTGAATTACTCTGAGTCTTTGGTCTACCATCAACTCACCGCAATTGCAATTGAATCACTCTTTTCTTCTGGGATTGGACTAAAATTCCTTCTAGTTTTATGATTCTATCACTTGGGTATAAAAGGTTATAGTGTTTGTATCTTGGCTTTTATGACATGTTATTGGTCATATATGAGGTTTATTTGATGCTGAATCCTTGGTCAGTAATACCACCTTTGGTGATAACATCCTACAGTAAATATGCTTTACAATGACTTACTATAATATGGGATTTAGACTTTTATTGCTTTATTGTTTATTTAGACTTTTATTTTATTTTTATCATGACCCCATTTGGGGTTTTCATGGCAAAGATATAAGACTGGTTTGCCATTTCCTTCTCCAGCTTGTTTTACAAATGAGGCACACAAGGTGAAGTGAATTGCCCAGGGTCAGTCAGTTAGTAGCTGAGGACAGATTTGAACTCAGAAAGATAAGTTTTCTTGACTCCAGGCCCATCACTCTATCTCTTGTGCCACTTAGCTATCTGGACTTAGCCTATATAAAGGGGAAAAAAGAAACACTTCATCAAAATGACTGACAGTCTTGCATCATAGATAGTATCAAACACCCATCACCCCCAACTGCTACAAAAAAAGGGAAGAAAGTAGCTTTCTTTCCATTTATATTCTTGGAAAATTGTAAAACAAAATAATGACTTACTGGAGGAGGTAGCTTTCAGGTTATATTGTGGCAGAAGGCATTGAACTGTCAGTATGCACCACCCATATCTCAAGTTTAACTCCCAAACCCATTCCTCCTACTCACTTCTTCCAGACTGTAAGCTACTTAAGAGTATGGATTGTTAGCTGTGGTATGTGATTTGTGATGTGATGGAATATTACTGTGCTATAAGAAATGATGAGCAAGATGATGTCAGAAAAAACCTGGAATGATTTACACGAGCTGATGCAAAGTGAAGTGAGCAGAACCAGGAGAACATTGTACATAGCAACAGCAATATTTTGTGATGAACTATGAATGATTTGGCTATTCTCAGCAATACAATGGTCCAAGACAATCTTGAAAGACTCAGGATGAAGCATACCATCTGTCTCCATAGAAACAACTGATATTGTTTGAATAGAGAGTGAAGCGTGCAATTTTTCACTTTCTTTCATTCTTTTTCTTTGAGTCTTCTTGTACAAAACAACTAATATGGAAATGTTTTACATGATTGCACATGTATAACCTATATCTGATCGCTTACTGTCTCAGGGAAAGGACAAGGAGGGAGTGGGAGATATAGGAGGGTTATTGGAAGAGAATTTGGAACTCAAAATTTACAAGAAAAACAAATGTCAAAAAGGTTAAAAAGAAAAACAAATATTAAAAAGCATGTTTTAACATGTAATTGAAGAGAAAAAATTAAATACACATGTACATATGCATATATGTTTACACATGTATGTATACATACACATCGATACATATGTATATATACGTATATGTTTGTGTATAAAAAAATGAGTACAGATTGTTTCATTCATTGCATTTCTTTCTTTGTGGCCCTAGTGCCTGGTACATAGTAGTAGGAGAATAATAAATACTTGTTGATTGAAGGATTGATTCATTGTCTTCTCTGTTTTCTTCAAAGATGCTACCATTGTCTCAATCACTCTGGCTTCAAATCTTGGAGTTAAATTTGTCTCCCTTTTCTTCCTCACTTCCCAAGTCCAATCAGTGTTCAAATCCTGCCAATTCTACCTCCACAGTATTATTCACATCCATCCCTTTCTTTCTTTCAGTCTCTTTCCTTTGCTCTTGTAACAGCTGCGTTATTGGCTTCCCTGTCTCCACTGTCTACTCCTTCCTCAATCTGTCCTCCACACAGGTGCAGGGCCATCTTTCTGAGGCACTAGATTGACCATACCTATTTAAAAACCTTCAAAGATTCCATATTGCCTCTGGAATAAAACATAAATTTCTTACTTTGGCATTTAAGGGTCTCTATAGTTGGTTCCAACCTATCCTCCTAATTTTATTTTATAGTATTCCTTTTGTGAATTTTCCATTCTAGCCAACCTGAATTATTAGATAGTTGATATTCCATTTCCTGCCAGGCTTGACTTTTCTGGAACTTACCATTCCATTGGCCTTCTCTGTGTATTTGCATGTTGTTAATGCAAACTTGCCTCATTTCCTTGTCAGGATCTTTATTTCTTCCAGGTTTTGCTCATGAGGAAGGGTGATATCATGGTTATGCTGGATATGAAGTCAGACCACCTGGCTTCAAATCCTGATTCTCCAACTCACTTCCATGATCTTGAACAGATCTCCCAACCCCTCTAGATCTGAAAAAGGAGGCAAGTGGATTAGACCGTTTCTAAGATCCAGGTCTTAAGAAGAGTCTATAAAACTCTTCTGCTTAGTTATCCTAGTCGAATCCCTAGTTTCATTCAAAGCTCATTTTAGCTGCCACTGCACTATAGGAGATCTTTAAAGACCTAGTTGTTATGATTTCCCCCACCCCCCAAAATATTTTGACTTTTGCATTATTTTTTGTACTATGTGATTAGCATATTGTATAAGCCACTAGGTGGTCTATTGGATAGATCATTGAGCCTGAATTCAGGAAGATCTAAATTGAATTTAACCTTAGACATTTAGTAGCCGTGTGACCTAGGGTAAGTCACTTTACCTCTGTCTACCTCAGTTTTCTCATCTGTAAAATGAGGATAAAATATTACCTACCTCCCAGGATTGTTCAGAGGATCAAATGAGATATTCACAAAGTCCTTTGCAAACCTTAATGCTTATATATAAATGCTAGTTCTTAAGAACCTATGCAAGACCATGGAGATGATCGATTTAATTTCTCAGTCCAGTTTAACTGGATTATGAAGTATGTGAAGATATATAAAGTAAAGTACCACACTGTGAGAAGGAACGGATGAGTCATGAGCAATAGCACTGGAGGGAATACCTACAGTGAAACTACTGGTCCATGGATATAACAGGTACCGTGACTGTAGGAGTGACAGTTGACAATCTGATGAAAGAAATCATAATAGCAGAAACATACACTACTAAACAATCAGAGATATATGTTTATAATGATTAACCTGAGTCATCAAAAAAAGCTTAATGCTTAGTAAGTAACCTATGTTGACTAAAGACAACAAGGTGTAGAAGGGAAAATGCTGTACTGAGAATAAGGAGATGTAGGTTCTGTCCTTTACAAACTATGTGATCTTGGGTAGATCAGTTAACTTCTCTAGCACTTGATTTCCTCATCTGTTTAAATGAGGAGGATCTCTAAGGTCCCTTCCAGCTCCAAGACCTATGATCAATCCTATGAACCTCTCTGAGCTTTAGTTTTCTCATCTGTAAAAAAGGGGACATAACAACTGATTATACTTTCCTTATATGGTAGTTATGAGGCAAAATGAGAAATACTTGTGAAAGTAATTCATTTAAATTCCATTAACCAAAATGTGTATTAATTAACTACTCTTAAGAGAACTATAAACTATAAAGTGCTATACAAATATCCAGTATGATTTTAGCAAAATTACTTAAATTCTTTTAAAAGTTTTGATACTTTAACAGATAAGTTAACTTTCTCAAGAAAATTAACCTGTATAGTATAGCTAATTTCTGGAGGATACAGAAGATGCTAGTTTGTGTCAATCAGTCAACCAGTAAGCATTTATTGAGTGCCTCTTATGGGCTAGTTTCATCAAGATGTGGGGAAATGAAGACAGAAGCAAAAGTCCTTTTCCTCAAAGAAGTTACATTCTTTTGGGGGAGATAGTACTTACATATATAAGCATATACAAAATAAATACGTAGCATTGTAAGCTCTGAGGATCCTCATCCCAACTTCCACTCCCATGGACGAACTGGGTTCCCAGAGCTAGGCTAACTACATTTCCTTCTCAGAGTTCTAGAGGTACTCTTGCAGTACTCTTAGCAGTGATTCTTTGAGGCCATTTTTAAAAACCCGACCTGGCATACTTCCAGTCAAGCCGATAAGTCAAGAATCCTTTAGTTAGCCAACCTTAAGTAACTTTTACAAAAGAGTTGGTTCTCCCCCTCACCCAGCTTATGCAATTATTTGGTACAGAATATTCCTCCCTCCCCCCTCTTCCAAGTCTATACCTTTCTTCTCCTCATACATTCATATAGTCCAAGAGAAAATGAACTGAAGCTTAGAGACTGTATGTGATCAATAGGTAACTAACAGATCCTGGTTGCTAGAAGTCTTTTTTTTCCACTTGTGGAGTGCTCAGGACAATACCTCTAAGCATGGTATAATGCTTAGAGATTCATGAGTCAAGTCTTTCCTTAGTACCCAGTGAAACAGATTTTGCTATCAATTGGTCCAGAGAGGCCACTTAGGACGCTGAAGCCTTGGTGGGGAAGTCCAATGTCCTTTGAATCCTTCAAAATTGTCAAGGTCTTTTTCTGGTCAAAGGAGGATGGGGCAGGAGAGTTGTCAAGGCTGAGGTCAAGGTAAAGGTGTGTCTTTTCCCCCAGAATATTCCTTCTCAAGGATGTGCTAAAAAACCATGTTTCAATTTTTATTATATCACTATATAATATATTAAACAATTTTTAATATACTATCAATTAATAGAATACATAAAACATACAGAATAGGAAAAATATATTTCTTCCTATTCTGTATGTTTTATGTGACCACATACATATAATTGATATCATATTGCTTACCTTCTCAATGGCTGTAGTGGGGGGAGTAGGAGGGAAGGAGAGAATTTGAAACTCAAAATTTTAAAAAAATGTTAAAAATAAATAAAAATAATTTAAAAAATAAAAGGTTCCCATTCTAGTTAACTTGATACTTTTATCTAGACTCTATAGGATAGAATAAAATTCTACAGCCAACTGGAACAGATTTCTTGTCTTTTAATTTCATTAAATGAGTTTCAGAAATTTTTTTAACTTAGTCTAAGATTTTTTGCTTGTCTGACTTGATGGAGACATGTTCTCACCTACTTAGTGCATCAGACTAAAATGGTAGAGTGGTTTTAACCCTACCCTTACAATCACAAGGTGATTTTTGGGGCAGGGTTGAGGGGAGACACTAATAGTTGGAGTACCAGAAGTGCCTCAGGTAAGAGTTTGTGTTTGAGCTGAACTTTGAAGGAATTTACTGAGCTTAGTTTTAAAAATTGCACTAAGACTTTTGGGATATGGTCTATGTACAAAAATATTTATAGTAGCTCTTTCCGTGGCAACCTAAAATTGGAAACTGAGGTGTCTTCCCATTGGAGAACAGCTAAACAAATTGTGGCATATGAATGTAATGAGGTATTACTGCTCCACAAGAAATGATGGAATGGACAATTTTAAAGGAAACAGAGAAGACCTATATGAACCGATGGAGGGCAAAGTGAGCAGCATCAGAACAGTTTATACAATGATAACGATGTTAGAAAGCAGAAAACAATTTTGAAAGCTTTTAGAACTCCGATCAATGCAATGCTAAACCAACAGTCCAAAAGAATGAAGATGACACACCCTCTGCTTACCTCCTGTTGGAGAGCTGATGAGTTTAAAATGCAGGAAGCAACATATGTTTTCAAACATAGCTAATCTGGGAGTTTGACTTTATGGGTTACACAACTATACCTTTAGACTTCATTTTTTAGTTTTTTTTTTTAATTGCTCAATGGGGAGGAGAATGGTAAGAAGGAAAGTTTAATAAAAAGGTATGTTCATTTAAAAATTTTTAAAGAAAAAAATAAAATAAATACAAAGTATTTTTTTTGTGGGGAAAGTGGAAATGGTAGCTCTTGAAGGGATTAGTCAAAAAGCACTATGCTTTGCCTTAAAAAAAAAAAAAAAGACATGCTTGGAGTCAGAAGAACCTGAGTTTACACCCAGCCTCAGATACTTACTAGCTATGTGATTCTGGGCAAGTCACTTAATCCCAATCACCTCCAAAAAAATAAAAATAATAAAAGACATACTTATCCCATGTCTTTAAAACATTTAGCAATTATATTTAGCAATCCATGAGTGCAAAAAAAATTCCCCAATTACATTAAATTCCTTTGTTGGAATGATTTACACTTTTCACAGAAACTAAAATAACCTGTTATACAATTAGTCACAAATATAGTTCTGGATTCGGTTTTTGCCCATACACAAAAAATATTGTCTATAACGTATCTTCTTGTGGCAGCTAGGCTGTGCTACCGCTGTGTTTGGCTGAGTTCACAATCTGTTTCTTCCTGGTCACTTCTCTGACTCTTCTCTGCTCCAAAAGTTTGTTTCCTAATGGTAATTAAAATTTTCTGCCACTGCCAGAACAATGGCTACACTGGAATTACCACAGTCACTTTGACTTCATGGTTTGGCAAAATATTGGCTCTCAACCTAGGGACCACAGCTCCTGCTGCTGAACTTTCCTCCTTTCCAAATTATGAAGACTCATTTCTGTGGTTCCAAAGTAGCTTTGTAACTTTCACCACCTACAAAATCACTTGCACTACTAAGGCTTCTCCCTCCTTCAGTGTTATAGCTGCACTCTCACTCTAGGCACTGTTCTGATTTCCACAGCCCTCTTCACTATTCTCATAACCTCTGCTTTCTCCATAGTAATGAGGACCACCTCCTCTAGAGCTACCATCATTGCCAAATCTATTGTAACTTCTCCCCTTTAGACAAAATCACAGTGACCAACCAAGTTTATACCATTGTTGGAGTTATTTCTACTGAAGTTGCCATGGCAGCCACCAAAGTATCCAGAACCATGTTGTCTTCTTTGACCAGGTGAAACACTAACCATTACCTGCTTAGGAAAGGCTTTATTTCAATCATGACCATTTGCAGTAGAGTATCTTTGAATGACAGAGTCATGGTGATTGAAAGTCACAAAGGAACAGCCCCTCTTTCTTGTCACTGACTTAGTTGTGACTTCTATCACTTTAATCTTTCCATACTGTTCAAAGTCATTTTTCAAGTAGTGTTCCTCATAATGCCACCTACAAAAATCTTTTCACAGTTAAATGGACACCTGATCTTTGAGAATCCTCTCTGGAAACAGTGATCTTTGGTTCAATAACTCTGCTGTCTACCTTCTGAGGTCTTCTACGTATATCTAGCAATAGATAACAGAACCAAAGCTCCCAGAGCCTTGATATTTGGATCCCTCATTTTCACACAATCTATGAGCATGTCCTGTTGTGCAAAATGGCTCCTTAGATGCCCATCTGTTACTTCAAAGCTCAAGATTCCAATGAAGAACTTCCATGACTATTTGGGTTCCTTGGGGACCTCTGCCTTCAAAAAGGCTGGAGTGGTGGTAGACAATTTGTTAGCCCTTCCTTAATGACTTTTACTGCCTTCTTTGAACTCAAAAGCACCAACCACCACCCAGAAGCTATACTAATCCCCTGTATCTCACCATTTCCTCTTTGGGTCCAGCTAGCAGGGAAAAGTTTCCATGTGACATATAGTCAAGAATGCTAGGAATAGGAAAAGAAGTCCTCCATAATCTTTGATCTACTGACCATCATCATCTTATACCTTAAAGGAAAATTTCAGCCCATTCAAAGCACCATTACATGCTATATGTGCTTTGAGCAGTTCCTAAAAGAACTAACCCTGTGTAGACCTACAGAATAGATTTCCTGTCCACTTTGCTATTCTAGGATTGTCATCTTACTGCAGATATGTCAACCTCTGACTCTCCTTTTCATTGGTGATTTTAGGATCTGGTTTGGTCTTTGAAGGAGTGAATGTGCCCTCCGTGAGGACATCTCTGCTTTCTGTCCTCTCTTTCTAAGAGGCCAGAGAATACAGGACAAGATAAAGTGGACTTGATCAGCAGCTGGTCTCCTCAGATGCAAATCTGTGCATCTCACTGGGGAAATGTCAACCTAGACAAAGAGGTGACTATATACAGCGCTCTTTCTCTCCCCTCTCTCCATATGTGTGTGTGTGTATGTGTGAGCACGTATATATATATTACATATCTATGTAGAGATATATAAAATGAACCCATAAATCCTGTTTTAATGTTATTTGTGCTATGGGACAGATCTTATCATTCTCATTAATTCAGTCAGTGCTTATTAAGACCTATCCTCTAATAGTTCCTGCCCTCAGGGACTTCGCATTTCACTGTGTGGCAAAGGTAGAAAATAAAATATAGTATTTGCAAAATATATATAGTATGCAAAATAATATAGTTTGCAAAATAAATATAGTATGCAAAGAAATTTTTTTTAAGGGAAGAGGGTATAGCAAATGGGGGTGTGTGGTTAACAATTGAGGTGATTTCAGTTCAATGGTGCTGTTTGATTAGTGTATTGTGTTGGACTTTGGGTGAATTTCAGACATGCTGACACCAGATTTTCTCTGTTAGATGTTCCCCTGCCCATACTTTTTCACTCCAATTTTCATACAGCTATGGTATATCTTTTACTTTACATAATATTTTATGTTCAAATGTAGAAGGAGATAGTCTTATGGACTTATGGAATGGAGCATGGCCTGGATTTGGGTTCAGAGTGTCTGATGCTAGGTAAGTTTTCTTATTTCCTGCCTTCTTTCCTGCTGTCTTCACACATAATCAGAGCCCTTAAAGAAAAAACTTCAACTGAATCTATCATCCCCTCAAGTTATCATCCTTTACCTCTCCTCTTATGTGTTTATCTGTGAACACCGTGTCACTCCCTGGTAGAATGTGAGCCATTCCAGGGCAAGGGTCTGTCTCATTGATATTTATAGCTTCAGTACCTAGCATTCTGCCTGGCACATAGTAGTTAACAGATGTCTGTTGATCTAATGATTTTACTGAGAGCCTCAAGCAACTCTCTAACACTATAAATAGGTTGCAATCTGCATACTTGATAAAGTGTCTCTGTCTTCAGACTGGAAGCTCCTCTTTACAACTGCAACTTATTGAAAATTAGTTAGGAGAGGACCTTCTCAGTCCTAATCTAGTATTTTATTCTGTGCCTCTCTACACTGATTATGGAATACTATGTATGAATTACCTATATTTTTGTCTTACCCCTCTGCTGCACTGTAAGCTCTAAGGGACCAGAATCTTATCCTCATCAATTCAGTCAGTATTTATTAAGACCTATCCTCTAATAGTTCCTGCCCTCAGGGACTTTGCATTTCACTGTGCAGCAAAGGTAGAAAATTAAATATAATAATTGCAAAATATATATAGCATGCAAAATAAATATAATATGCAAAGAAATTTTTTTAAGGGAAGGAGGGTATAGCAAATGGGGGTGTGTGGTTAACAAGTTTTCTGGAAGATGTGATTCTTGATCAGAGCTTTGAAGTTAGGGATTCTTTGAGGCAGTGTAAAAGAGGAAACTCATTCCAGGGTGAGGTAGCCTTTGTAAAAGCAAGAGATAGGGTGCTGTATATAAAGAAAAGCAAGCAGTCCAGAATGGCAAGAAGTTTGTCTACCAGCGAAAGTAATTTAAAACCAACTTGGGAAAACAGGCAAGGGTCAGACTGTGAATAAAAAGCAGAAGAGTTTGTGTTTATCCTAATTTTAATTCTCTGTCCCCACCTATCACAGGGTTTTGTACACAGTAAGCATTTAATAAATGCTTATTTCCTCGAATTGAATTATGTCCCTCTCCTTCCCCATCAGATGGGCTGATTGGTAGCTAGCTCCCCAAGGATAAAGACTGAGTGTCCTCCTCAGAGTGTCCTGAAAACAGGCTTTCTACAATCAGTCATTCAATTAGCATTTATTATTTGTTATGGGTCAGTCACGGTGCCAAACTCGAGGGAACACAAAGAAAGACTGCTGCAATCTCTCCCCATCTCCACTGCTGAAACTTTCTCAGGACTCAGATCAAGTCACTTCCCTTGTAAACCTTGCCTTTATTTTTGCTGAGGGAAGCAACCTGGGGCTCTTACGGACACTGTAATCTTCCTAATTTTATGCAAAATCGCGTGCTTTTCCTATCATCCCTTATACACCGTAATCTCCTAGAAGGCAGGGATTTCATCTTTTTTCATCTTCGAATTTCCAGACCTAGGAGTGCCTTGCACATAGTAGACACTTAAATGGTTGCTGATTTAATGTGTCCCGCAACAGACTGGGGCTCCTGGAGACAGGAGCTCCTCAACCCATTTTCCCCAAGAGAATGGACTTTATTTTCTCCAATTGTGATTTCTCATACCAGGAGATCCTGGAGAAATAAGCTAGCTTTTGCTCAAAGTGAGCATTCAGTTTGGAGGCTTATTGCCCGTGTCTCCTTAGAGGGCAAAACCAGAAGAGGGAAATCGAATGCTTCCGCATGTCTTGAGCACATATTTTCCTGGTGAGCAGGTGGGGGTGGGGGTAGGGATGGAGGTGGGGGTGAGATTGGCCCAGGGGCGTTTCCCCTAGATCCCTTTTAGCTTTTCGGGTGAACACGCACGGTCCCCCTCTCCACCCTCTCTGCCTGCGTTAAATTTCCTGCAAGTTAGGAGAAGGAAGGAGACGCAGAAAAGAGAGGGTTAATCCATATCACAAGCAGGACACCCAGCCCTGCCCCCGGGAGGGCTCCCCAAGCCGGTGCTGCCCTACAGCACCTGTGCAGGAGCCAGACAGTAAAGGGGAGTGGGTGGTGCAGGGCAGACACGGAGGTATATCCAGTCTGACAGAGGGCGGGTCTCTTCAGAGTCAGGCGAGGGAGGAGGCAGCGCACAGCAGCTGCCCGAAGCAGGTACGTCGTCGGGATCCTCTATGGGCATAGGGAGCCGCTGAGAGCGAGACGAAGCACCAGCTCGCGCCCTCCACTGCCACTGCACTTCCAGCCCAACACCTTCTTGCCGGTCTCTCCCCACGCCCAGACCTGCGCCTCCAGCCACCATGACCCTGAACCACTCTCCGCTCAAGACTGCCCTGGCCTATGAGTGCTTCCAGGACCAGGACAACTCCACGCTGGCTTTGCCGTCGGATCAGAAGATGAAGACCGGCACGTCGGGCAACCAGCGGGTGCAGGAGCAGGTGATGATGACGGTCAAGCGTCAGAAGCCCAAGTCCTCCCAGTCCTCCACCTTGACCCACTCCAACCGAGGTAAGGAGCCAGGCACCTCCACCCTGGAAGGTTACAGATGCACCCCGGCAGCCCCCGCTCGGGAGCTGCCGGGGGGCGGCTGGACAACAACGGGGCTGTGTCGCAGCGTGGGTGCACCTACCTGACCGCGCTGGGACTCGATGGAGCAACGTCCCTCGGAGTGGGAGGTGGCGGGGGGGAGCTGAAAAGGAGGCACAGATTGGTTTTTTCCAGGGGAGGTTGCTGGAGGTGGAGGAGAGGAGGTCAGGCTCTCCTGTGCTGAGTTGGGGTTTGGATGGCTTTATCCAGAAGAGGCCGGGCAGGACTGGATGGTAGCTGGCAGCTATGGCTCCACACTTGGCTGTCCTCTAGAGGCTAGCCTCGAGGAATGCTGCAAAGAGCATGGAACAGAGCCTCATTCGAGTTCATATCTTGACTGAGTCTGGTGCGTTTGTGCTAGATTAGGTTGTTTCTTTACACTAGGCAGTCTGAAGGACGAAACAAAGGTTCTTCCCAGTCCTAAATCCTTTGGATCCTGGAAAATTAGCGGAGACTGGAGCCCGGTTTTGTCGTTCGGTGTGAATGCGGAGAAAAGCAGCGTCGCTTCCTGGGGCTTGGTGACTTAGGGAGGTAGCCAGTTCCCCAAGTTGTTGAGGAGCATTCTGTAGTGCAATCCCACACCTCCCGTGCTTAGAGTGGAGACCTGAAGGGGACCTTTTATTCCCCTTTTGGCTAGCTTCTCCGTTCTTGGAGCAAATAGGGAGCTGTTCCTCGACCTCCCATTTTTCCTGGAGAAGTGGAGAGGAAAAACAGTCTTACCGCCTTGTGAGGTAGATAGTGAAAATATCATTTCCAGTTTACAGATGAGGAAACTGAAACTTTGAGACTAAGGAACTTGTCAGTGATCATCCATCGCAATACATTTTAAATCAGGGTTGTCCTGACTCCAAGTCCAGTAGTCTTTCCAGGACATTGTGCTATATCAGCAACTTCCCTTGAGGATTCGGGTTTGAGTTTAGCTGAAAAAAGGGACATTAGGCACTGGGCTTCCCTAAAGGTGCTAAGAGATCTGGGACTTAGAAGGTTAGTAATGCTTGTTGGGTGGGTGTTCGGCGTCTGTCCCCGTGGCCAGAGAAGCAACTTATTTGTAGGGAGACCAGGAAGGGAAATTGTGGGCTTTGAATGTGCTTCCTGGAGCCTCTACTGTCCTGAGGAAGGGAGAGAAGACGACGAGGGGAATCAGCAGCTCTTCTGCTGCCTTGCCTCGGTTTCTTGGGTCGCACAATGACCTCTCTCAGCCTCACCCAGCCCAGAGAGTTTATGCTGAACGAGGCTCTAGGGAGCTCAAAGCTTGGGAGGGGCAGGTCTTCTGGTCTAGCCCTACAATGGAAGCCATTTTTGGGATGTCATTTTCCTAGGCTAGCTAATGAGCCCTTAATCTAGATGGGATGTAACCACTTTAGTGTCTCCAAGACCGAAGGAGACGTAAAGGAAGGGACTATCTGGAATTTGACTGTATTTTCTATTGACATTTTAAATACACAGAAGTAGTAAGAATCTTATATTTAAAATGCAAGCAAATTAACATAATTAACAAAAAATTAACATTTTTATAAAAATTGTATTATTGAATTTAAATCTAGTGAAGGTCTAATTAGGGTGCTTGAGAGAATGTCTCAGAAGGTCACACCAGTCAGTCAACAATCTAACCCAGGATTGATCTTCTACCATGGGCAAACCTACAACCTGTGCTGGAGGAGGATACAGAGATGAGTAAGAGACAATCCTTGGTCTCAGAGAGCTTATACTTTCATACTTCTTCTCAGGTTCCTTTGGAGGCAAAGTTCAAGCATCCAGGGTAGGAAAGGAAGGAAGAAAAAAAAGCAACGATGTTTGGGCTTCCCTATTGCCAGAACCTGCAGGTCGCCCTTTGCTCTTTAGGGTTTCCAATTCTAGTCACAAACCTGCCCCTAAAATAATGTTCAGCCATTTGAAAATGATCTCTCCTGGGCCTAGAGCCTCAATGATTACATCTTTACAATTCTGCAAGAAACTTGGAAGACTAATGCTGCCTTCTTACCTCAAATAGAAATTCTCCACCACAGTCTGGAGGTTTTTCATCCTTCACTTCCCTTTCTTTTACCTTATTCTCCCCTCAGTTCAAGGTGTTTTTGTTTTGTTTTTTGCCACAACCCAATCTACTCTTACTGGAGTAAGATTTTTCCTTTTCTAAACCTCCTTCAAGGCTACATAAACCCCTCTTCCTGGGACATTTTCTCCACTCTGTCAAACCCTTCTGCTTGTAGGTGACTTTCTCCTAGGGGACTTTGCCATACTAGCCCAGCTTACCCCATTGAAACCTATCTGGTTCCAACCCTCATACCACTTCAAACATTGATTCCAATTACATATTTAGGTTGCTCTGTGACTAAAACTACATGTTGCTTGCTTGTGTGGGGGCTATTTATATATGAATACATGTGTATTCTGCCACCTCCATCACACTGGGAGATTTCTAAATGGAGGGACTGAGTCTCTTTCTTTGGGTGCCTCACACTGGAGGCTTGGGGGAGTTCAATGCATAGTGTTAACAGACCACTAATACTGGTTTCTTCTCTTAAAAGTCTGCTCCCCAGAACTTGTGGCTTTCTACTCCTGAGAAAAGTTTTCCGAGTGAAAGACCAGTTTCCCCAGTTGTATCTAGGTTGGAAAAGATGGTTGGGCTAATTGGAACCAGTGTTTCTGGTTTATCTGGCTCTTCTCAAGTGATTTTTTTGAACTACTCTTGTCAAAAAGCAACCCCAAAGGGTCCCAAACATGTAAGTATCAGAGATCTGGAGATCTAGTTCAACCCTCTCATTTTGTAAATGAGAAGCTGAAAACAGAGAAGTTTAATGACTTGTCCAAACTTACACTGGTAGCAAGAAGCAGTTAGGATTTGAACTCAGGTCTCATGATTCCAAGTTAAATACTTTCTCCACTGAATCAACTTTTTGTGTTCCATCTGCTATTCTTTTATTCCCTTGTTCCTTTGGATGTTCCCGGAGCCTAATATCCCATATCTGTCCAAAGTCCCATCCTTTGGTTCCTAGGAGGTGAGGGAAGAGGCAAGCCTGAGATCTATTCCCTTGATTCTTCAGAGAAAGTGGAAGGATTCCATGTTTTCTTTAAAGGAGACATTAGCCACCTCCAAGATCTGTCTGAGTCACTTTTTTTCAGGAATTAGATGAATCTGGGTCCTATCTGGCGGGAATATGGCTAGTATGCAGAGAATATGTTTAAGCTTTGTCCAACTTGCTCATGTTAGTAACTCAGTTGCTTTATTTTTCCCCATTGTAGGGGTGAATTGATTGATATAATTCTTTTGCAAACACTAAAACAGCATTTAAAAAAAGTTTGAAAGTCAATAGAGTGGGTCCACCTGTCTGGGGTACTGGGCATTTCCAGCATACCAAGTCAATGAGTCTTTCTCCCCCTATGTCAGGAAAAAAGGCAAACTGTGAAAGGCCATGTAAAAATACTCCATCGATAGTCTCGTTAGTTCTTTTATCAAAGAGCTCTCTAATTCCCTATTACCTGGCTCCTCAGACTCTATGCCAAGGTATCTTTATGTTATTCAAGCCAAATTTGGGAGGTTAGGGAAGGAGAAGGGAAAAGGGGGCTCCATGAAAGGATCTAGGCACTAAATGTTTCCCTGTACGTAACTGGATGGGGCCAGGCACCTAACTCTCCCTCCCTCCCTCCCAGTCCTTTATCCCTGACCCTTCTTCACTCTCATGGGGTCATCGACGCAGGCAAGGGAGTTATGATTCAGGTCTATTTCAGCTGAGGCTGCCTCCCTGGAGGCTTAGAGGACTGAGTCAAACTCACTTCAAAGAACTTGATTGCTTTTCCCCCCTATGAACTCAGGGTTCTGTGTGGGGAGGGGGTATGGGAAGCTGATCATTTAGGTGAATGAGCCAGAAATGGCAGCTGGGATCACATTAATCAGTAAGGACAGTCACCAATGGCTCATGGGGAGCTGGATTGTGTTGCCTGGGTACCCTCACCCCACCCCTATCCCTCTAGTTCACATTCCACTTCCTTTCCTGGATGGTGTGTCTGGTTATTGGTCTCAGATCCTCCGTAAAAGTAAAAACTGCATCTTCCAAGACTCACTGGTACATTTGGAACAACTTGTCCCTCCCTCTCAGCGAAGGCCAGTCTAAGTAATAAGGCAAGAAGGTAGGGGATGTGACTGGCCTTGGGAGATACTCCATCAGAAGAGCTATTTGTTAAGGAATTGTACTCAAGGACCCAGGGGAAACTTCAGCCTGAGAAGATTGTATGTATGTATGTATATGTCTATCATCCTAAATGTCTATCATCTGTGTTATCTAAATATCTCTATCTATCTAAATATCATCTATCTGTCTGTCTATTTGGACTGGAACTCCCCAGAACTTCTAGTGTAGATCAACAGCAGCTCTGTACTTATTTTATTAGGGAATTTCCTCAGGGAAAAGCCTTGGACACTCTTCTCTTTGGGACATTATTTCAAATGTCTTTATATCTCCCTTCATCATCCACTACCATCCTCTTCCAACCTTCAGGCATAGCAGAATTTGCAAGGCCTTAGAATCCTAGACTTTAGAACCAGAAAGTATCTTAGAAACCATCTAACCAAACCTCCCTCATTTTACAGATGAGGAAACTGAGCCCCACAAAGGTTAGATGATTTGCTCAAAGTCCCACAGCTAAAGCTAGGTAGGATTCAAACCTTGGTAGCCTACCCTCAAGTCTGGTGCTTTTACTGGAACACTACCCTTCAGTCTAACCTAAATCACACTTGCTACAAATGAAGACATCCCACACGACTTCCAGGAGGCTTAATTAGATGAACTTTCCATGTTGTATTACATTATCCTGGCTTTTGTTACATGAATTGCTTTATGGTAATCCATTTGAGCCCATGGACTGAGTCTTTCTCAGTCCTTCCTTTTCAGAAACACTATTTCCCAAGGAATAAAAAGTTTCATTTCCTTGACTTGATTCCAGAGTCTGAATCTCCAAACATAAACGTCTCAATTTACTTCTCTCTGTGACTAGGGGCGGGGTGAAGTTTCTGCCTCTTTGGATGCTTTTCACCTAATTGGTGTGCCTGCTTACAAATGCCTGTATGTCTTGCCTCAGTCTATACTCTCCTGAGCGTAGACTCACCAGCACATTGAGTGCTCTCAAAAGTTGTCTGTTTTTGCTGAAACTCACAAGTGTAATCCAGCAGACAGCAAATTTAAAACTGACCCTTTGCTTCTCTCCTTTGGGGAAACTAGATCTCAGATGGGAAATAGTAAAAGGTTTGCTCCTTAAGTATCTTCCCCTGGCGTCTTTATTTTAGCAATGGAACTTGTTCATCTCATTCCAAATGAACTCAATTTTCTTCAGAAAAAAACTTGTCTTAAAGTTAAGATTTCAGCCAGAATTTCTCCTGGCCTGTTCCAACGCATGCAAAAATGCAGGGCATTCAAGGGTGTTTCACAGCAGATGATTTTTCTGTGTACCTTGCTCTCCTGCTAAGTCAGCTTGGCAGTGACTAAAAGACTAGTTTGCACCACCAATTATGAAAAATCAATAGGGCAATTGTTCTGGACTTAAAGTAATCTTGCCATGCCATTCTGGGGAAAGGCATGACAGTATAGGTGTGGTAGATTGACAGGGGAAAGTGGAAGACATTTTAAACTCAAAAATGTAGTCTTTCACATACTGCTCATAATAATAACTGACATTTAGAGGGTAACCTAATGCTTGCACAGTACTTTGTATACATTATCTCCTTTGCCCCTCACAACAACCCTCTGAGATAAGCCCTACAGATATTAACTCCTTTTTACAGATGAAGAAAATGAGGTCAAGAGAGGCTAATCAGTACTTTAAAAAAAAATTGGTGATCCTAGATGACAGGTGAGTTCTATCTCTCATTCTGTCCATGCAGACTTCTTAGGCAAGGAAAATTGGACTATGCTCCATCCCTACAAGGCCTCCACCATCCTCATCCCCTCAGGCCTCCCACTGAAAAATGGATGAACAGGAAAGAGAAACAAGGCAACAGTAGCTATGGGAAGGCACAAGTCCTAGCAAAGCCCAACCGAGTCACGTGGCATGGACAGAGGAATGTAGGTTGCAATGGGCCAATTTGTTTCCATCTTTCTATTTCATATATATGCCCCTGAAAAGGAGGGAGGGAATAAAAGGGAGGAAGAACTATGGTAAGAACCTGGTGCGCTTGTACTGAACTCCTTGACCCCTGCTAGAGTTCCCAGAAGCTTACTGACTGGAGAAGCCACTTAAATTGAGATTCCCCAGACTCTGGTGCCAGAAGGGAACGTGTGAGGTTGTCTGGTTCATTGCCCTCCCTCCAAGTGCCTAAATCATCCCCCACAGATGTCTGCTTCCCCAGTTCCAAAACTCCAGAGGGAGAGTTTGCATTTGCCTTTGGAATATGTTTGTTTTCAGATTTCATAAGCTCTTTGTGATATCTTACCTGGATCCCTCTGACTGCAACACTCAACTTCTCATTTTGGCCTTGACTTTAGTGCATACATGAACTGCTGTTCGCCATCCCCTCTCAATGACATCATCATTGACATCAACAGGGTAAAGAAGCTGACATTTTCAGAGCCAAGAGATTATTTCTTGGGGTGAAAGAAGAACTTCCAATGTCTTCATCTGAGCTCTAGGAATTTTTTAAAAATATTTTGATAATTATTTTAACATAATTGGTTTCCTTTGTAATCCTATGTAATCATTTTATTCATTAAAGAAATATCATTGTAAGAAATAGTGAATAGGCATCACCAGATTGCCCAAGGATCCATGAAGTACAAAAAGATTAGGAATTCCTGCCTTAGAGGGAACAAACATACCTTAATTTCATGAAACAGAATTTCAAAGCAAGTAGAAGAGTTGAGTTTTGCTACAGCTTAAAAAAATCTGAAAGAGTCAGGACTTGTTAAGAGTCAAGATACTCATTTGTGAAATCTTTGTTTCAAATTCAAGCTGTTTCTTTGAAGAACTACACAGGGATCTTGGACACCAGGATTTTTTTTGTCAGTTACACCCCTGTCCTGAATACTTCTAGTATGTAAATTCCAGTCCTGGAGGATTCTGAGAAATGCAGCTTCTGCTTCTGGGGAGTTCCCAGCCTTATGGGAGACATGAAGAAAAAGTTCCTAACCATTAGAATGATGTAAGAATGGGATGGACTGCCTTTGAGAGCAATTCCTCCTTTGGGGACTTTGGGCAAAGGGTAAGTGAGCACTTAGTAGGGATATTTGTCCAGTTCCAGTTTGGGTCAGTAAGATTTGAGGCTCCTTTCAGCTTTGACATACATAGCTCTGTGATTTTGTGATCTTTACCTTCAAGGGATCACCAGTCTGGGAATTGGAGGGTTACAGAGTTAGCTAATACGCTCAATGTGATCCTAAACCAAAGACCAGAGACATGAAGTCCAAGGTCACACAGCTAGTTAGTGGCAGAGTCAAGAGTCTCCTGACTCCAAGGCCAGCGCTCTTCCTACTGCATCATCTAATAAGCTTTTTTTAAAGTGCCTTCTATATATCAGGCATTATGCTATGTACTGGCAATATAAAGACAAAAATTAAAAAATTCCTACCCTCTAAGAGCTCATGTTCTATTGAGGGAGACAATGTGTGTATGTATGTATGTAAATCTATATCTATATACACATATATACATCTATCTATATACACATACATATACACATATATACGCCTACAAACACACACATACATACACATATGTATATATACATATATGCATATAAATATATCTGTATCATCTCTGTCTATGAGAGACAGGGAGAGAGAGAGAGAGAGAGAGAGAGAGAGAGAGAGAGAGAGAGAGAGAGAGAGAGAGAAGCTATGTCTTTTGGGAGCTCTCAGTAAATAGAGAAGACAGTGTCTCTGGTCTTAGGGAGCCTCTTGTCTAATAGAAGAAGCAGGTCCATGCTTGTAACTATATGCTTGCATACAAAATATACACAAGACATGCCAATGCATAAACAAATATATAATGTACCAGCTGGACCAAACACTAGTGTTGACTGGCAGGATGGTGGTGACTTGAGAAGGATAGGGTTTGTATGGACAATTTTCTGAGCAGGTATTTGAAGGATGAGAGTGACAAGCTTTAGTTGAGAGAAAGAGAATGAATGCTTGAGAAATGCTTGAATGCATGAGAAATGACTTATTTTTAAGGTTGGAAGCAGGAGATGAGTCATAGGGTAATGCACACATATCCCAATTTTCCCATCATCTTATGGAAAATCTTCGTATAAGAAGAAATACCATCATTTTCATGGAAGATGAAAAAAATTCTGCCTATATCTAGAACACAGGATAATTTTCCTTTGTTGAATGCACTGAGAAGATGTAGTTTATGTATAATGATGTTTCATAGTGTGATTATACAATAATCCAACTGGTTTCTTGGTCTCTGAATCAGTTTCACTATTTTTGTAATTTCAAGTTCTGAAAAAATAGATTAAATGAAGTTATCCTGAAGGATAAAAAAGTTCCTAGGGCATTATGGAGAATCCCAGAGGAGAGCAGCAGGGTGGAAAATTAAGTAATGGTTGTCCTGAGTGGCTTCCTAAAGTGGAGATTTGAGGAGGAGCTCTCCACCACCATTCAGAAGGAGAAGCCCCAGGGGCAGAGGGCTGAAATCATCTCGAAGAATGGGGAAATCCAGAGGAGTACGTGGATCCTGCACTGGTGGAGAGGTCCAGAGGAAAGAGAAAATATAGTTCTTGTTCTTATGGAATTCTCCACTGAATGAGAGATGTATGTATTGCATTCAGGGAACTCTCCACTGAATGACAGATACATATGTTGCACATAGACAAAAGACAGGTACAAAAAATATGTCTAGCTGTTGTTTAGACATTTTCAGTCATGTCTGCCTCTTCCTGACCCCTTTTGGGGTCTTCTTAGCAAAGATATTGGAGTGGTTTGCCATTTCCTTCTCCAGTTCATTTTACAGATGAGGAAACTGAGGCAAACAGGGCTAAGTGACTTGCCCAGGGTCACACAGCTAGTGAGTGTCTGAGGTTGGATTTGAATTAGTCTAGTACCAACTAGCAATATGAATCCTAAGGAGAAATGGAATCACACTGTGATTTTAACTAGTGAAGTTTGCTTTATGGAGGAGATGTTTTGAAAGAGGTGACTGTTTAAAGAGTTCATAGAATAGTAGATTTAGGATTAGAAGAGACTTTAGAATCCACCCCTTCATTTTACAAATGAATAAACCGAGTCCCAAAGAAGTAAATGACTTGCCCACAGTTAGATCTGAGATTTGAACCCATTTCTTCTGACTCCAACTCCGCTGTTCATTCCACTGTACCAATTTCATTTCCATGTTATTCTCAGACATGACATCTAGGGATTTAATATTCTTTTAAAAAATATGATTACTTTTTTAAAAACATTGATAATTTTGGTTTTAACGCAACAGAAAATTCTCAGTGTTTAAACAACTCCCTTGTCTCTGAGAAAAAGGGTCTTCCCTGAAAACATTGAGGCAAAACCATTTAACAGCATGATTGAGGCCAATAATACATACTCATTAATTTATCTTCTAATCATTTTAGGGGGGAGAAGACAATTCTGTTTCAGAAACAGGTTGTATTGCTAGAGAGATTTGGATCTGCATTCTACACCAATCCTTCCTCCTCCAGGTTATCTGTGGTACTCAAAGATAGGGCTGATGTTCAAGTCACATACAAATAGTCTACTTTTCCCCTCATCATCTCCAGGAAGAACTGAAATTGCAAGTGAATTATAGTTGTAGTACATATCCATCCTGCCCCCTACCACCTAAAGGCCAATTGTGTTAGATTTTACCATTTTATTCCTGTCTCTGGGGAAGAGAGCAAGATTAGTTTCGTAGTACAGCTAGATTCCTGTAGAACACTGTCCCAGTTCCAAGTCCGAAACTCCCCTGGGGCATGAGTCTCAGGCATCCTGGCTTCTCAGAGTTCTCATGCTGGGCTGACTGGCTACCCCACCATACCTGCATTCCAGGCTCCAAAATCTCACAGTCTCATGGGAGATTACTTACAGCTCCTGAAGCTGGGGATAAAGGTTACAGCAGAAAGAAACACTCCCAAGCTCATTCTCTGAGGCAGGGTAAAAGAGGGGGAGCAAGGGAAGGAAAGTCCTTTCCCTCCCACTAGCTCAGTTCACAGTGTCCTCACTGTGGATGAACTGGGATTTTCATCTTCTGGATGCAGCTGATAAAAATGGCAGAAAGAGCACAACTGAAGGAGACAATCAGAAAAGAGAATTACTGGCAATCAAATGTGTTAGCAATGACTCCAGGTTAGGCAAATTGGAAATGTTCAAAAGGCTCCCTGAGAGCATCTCCTGAGCTGGGTGTGCCCAGAGAAGTCCGAGTTACATAGTAATGGCTGATGTTTCACTCTACGCTGATTTTATCCCTGGGGAGAGCCCAGAAAAATAGCTGGTGCACACCAGCTACAGATGAGGATAATGGATCAGAGACTAACAGATCAGAAGTGATTGTTAGACGTCCAACACCATTTTACAAATGAGGAATCTGAAGTCTAGAAGACTTTCTAAGGTCAGATAGTAGTAGACCACTGCTCTTCTGACTGAAAGTGCAGGGTACACAGGGTTTTTTTTCCCACTCTATATTATGTTACTAGGGGATGAGCTAAGTGTGTTCTTAGCTATGGAGCTGGGAAGGGAAGCTTCTATGTCTATGATAATTTAGGAGTCTGCTTATAGGCAGGGTGGAATAGAATAGATGAAAAACTAAAAGGGACTTCACAGGTCATCTTTTCTTTCCTCCTTATTTTCCAGGGGAGGAACCTAACAACAGGAGAAATGAAGTGAGCTGTTCATTTAGTAAACAGCTGAAACAGGACTCGAACCCAAGTTCTTTGACTCTAAATCCAGCAGGATTCCCCCTCCCTCACTCTAATACTATAACTAGATGTTCTCTGGAAGACTTTTCTAGAATAAATAATCTTTCTGGATAGAAAATAAGTCTGAGCTCCCTGAACGTGCCCTCTGAATTAGCTGAGCTAGAATGTTCAATGTCTGATGGAATGGGTCAGATTCCATGTTGGTGTTGTTCATCTTTCGTTCTTGAAGAGGTCCATTGACATCACAAGCATGATGTCTTGTCTTGCAGGTGAATTGGGTATCAGTACGGTAGAACTGGGTAAAGTCATCCACCTCAGTCTCTCCTCCAAAGTCATTGAAGTCCAGTGGCAAGACAAAGGTCAAGATGGCCCAGGATGCAGTGAGCGACCTTGACGTTTCTAAATTAAGATCTTTTCCAGGGCTTGCCCATTCGATGACTTAATATAAAGTAAGGCAGTCTTTTGAGAAAAACGAGGATAAATGAGTATAGTGCTTACCAGGGAGCTGGAAAGAGGGAAAAGAGATCTAAATGTTCTTAACTAACTTTAAGATGCATTGTATTCTCTTGTCAAGATCTGCCATTTTATTATTAAGGCACTGAACATTTTTTAAAGTTCTTTAATGTGTTGTTTCTTTTTTATGCTATTTTTATCTTCTATTTTCTTTACATTTATTTGGTAAGTACTGCAGGCCACGTACTAAAAATGAATTCATTTACTTCCCAAACAGAGCTCATATTTTACCCATCATTTTTTGTTTGTTTGCCCAAGTCAACAAAATTCATTCCAGTTCCTTGCTTTACAGACATTGAAGGATTAGATTAGAAAGCACAGCTATTATGACCTGCATTTTTGAAATATAATTTTTAGAAAATTGACATACATTTATTTTCTGTGTCTCCTTTTTCTCCCCCCTCAGTTGAAAAACCAAACAAAAATGAAGCCAAGTAAAGCTAATTCTCATATTGGCCATGTCCCAAAACGTCCATTTCATCCTGCTTTTTTAGCCCCCTTTTTAGAGATGAAGATACTGAGGTGAAAGAGGTGAAAGGACTCTCTTAAGATCACAAAGCTAATACATAGAATTGCATGATAACTGGAACTTGGGTGTCCCAAATCTAATGTTCTTCCTACACCACACAACATCAACATGTCTCTGCTCCTTCTGGACATCTTGAGGTTTTCTCTTGAAGAAGAGGATTGACAAAGGATAAGGAAGGGCTGGCCTAGGGGAGAGAGAGTCTTTGTTCTGCACCTGTAAGACCAGCTTGTTTCTCAGTCAATCATGCAGCAATTGATTAGGAAACACCTTAAAGGCCACCCCACCTCTGGGAGCATGCCAGCTAGCAAGCCCTGACGCTGCAAAATAAAGAGCAGAGTCAAGCCTTGTGAGGCTGAAGGGGAAAGTTGGGGGATAGGGACATAACCAGCAGAGGAGCTCAAAGCTCAGGCTCAATCAGCCTCCTTCCTTCCCCTTCCCCCAGCTGACATTCATATTTCATGGGTCTGTGGAGAAACTTACACCCTGGGCTCTTAAATAGGAGGGAGAGATCCTGCCCAGATCATTTAGGGTTACTCAAGCCCAAATTTTCCATACAACCTGCACACAGTAGGTGTTTAATAATTGCTTATTGAAGGGTCACAGCTCATCAAGATTACTCCAATTATCCCCAGGCCCTGCAGGGAATGCAGGAAACTGCATTCAGCCACTTCTTTGATTACCCTATGGGGAAGCTGTGGAGGGTTGATACTTAAGGAGAAAGATCAGTAGTAGGGTTTCTTGCTCAAAGTAGGGACTGAAACTACAGTCAAAGAATAATTTCATTAAGCCAGGTCATTTAGCCACTGTTTTAAAGCTGGGAGGGCTCTTAATCCAATCTCTTCATTTTATAGATGAGGAAACTGAGGCCCAGAGATAGCAGAATCTTATTTAGGGTCACTGTCTAGTAGGTGTTAGAAAAAGAGTTTGGATCTGGGTCTTCTGACGTCAGCTCTGGCACACTTTCTAGTGCATCACACTAGTGTGGAGGGCTGCGTTGGCACTGGTGACACTATCCTTTAAATGAGAGTCAGTGTGGTGTGGTGGAAATGGAACTGAGCTGGGAGCCAGGAGCCTTGTTTTTTGTCCCTTCTCTGTCACCAATGAGATTTGTGACCTTGAGCAAATAGCTTTACTTCTCTAGACCTCAGTTTCTTCATCTATAAAATGGGGATGTCATTCCATTAAAAAAACATTTATTGAATGCCTACTGTGGGCTGGGCACTGGGCTTACACAGACAAAAAGAAACCCTTAAGGGGTTTACGTTTCACTTTACGGAAACCACCTGTACATAGGTAAGTATATGTGGGCAGTGCCAACAACTGGAGAAATTAGGGAAGGCTTCTTGTAGGAAGTATCATTTGAATCAAGAGTGGAAGGGAACTAGGGTTTCCAAAAGGCAAGGACGAGAAGGAGTGACGTAATAGTCATGGAGCCTGGGAAAGGATGGAAGGCCTATATCAGTACTCATTCTACCTGAAGTCTTGGCCTTTCCTCAGTTGCTTGCATGTGTTTGTTTGTTTGTGTGTGTGTGTGTGTGTGTGTGTGTTATTGTTGAAGAGTAAGGGCAGGTATTAAGTTTCAGCTGTGTATGTGTTAATGGGAAGGAGGGAGGTGTTCTTTTGTGGAAGACTTCTAGGGAAGGGGATGCCATCACCAACTTCTAATGACAGATTCCCTTCAGAGAGGGAGAACTTTAGTGGGAAATCATCACTTCCAAGAGCCTTGGAAGGCTGGCTTCTCTTGGCCTGAAGAGAGTACCTGTGGGATACAGTGGAGATGTATATCTGTTGACACTCAAAAGTTTCCATCAAAAGGGTGGCTGGCTGACCCACACCTGCCCCTTGGCAGAGAACTGACTACACAGTATATGAGCCAAGCCAAATATTTAGCCTGCCAAGCCTTGGTGGGTATCATGGCAGCTGCCAGAAGGACCAAGAGGAAGCAACAGAAGACTTGCTTCTGTTATGCCTCAGGAGGTTTGATCAAAGAAAGACCCAGAATCTACCAGGGACCAACCCTTGGCTTCATTTCCTCTTGCCCTTTCTAGAGCATGCTCCAATGGGAGACAGGGAGATCTAGGAGGGCCTGGAGTCAAGTCTAAATCTCAGGAGTTAGGTAGGCCAAAGTCTCATGATGCCTGCCATGCTGGGTATACCTCTCCACAAGAGTAGAGTTTATTAGAGTGAAGGGGCTTTAAGAGTGGGAGTTTCCAGAGATTGATGACAATTACTATGACATTACTGAAGTACAGGAGAAAAAAGGCAGAGGCATTGGTTCTACGACTCTGTACCTCTTTCTCTGTTCCCTCGATGCTTCAGTTACCATATTCAGACATCCCTGAATGCTACTGGCCTAAAGTGAGAGCCAGAAGGGACTTCAAAGATTATCTAATCAAACGCCTTCATTTTGTTGAGGAAGAAGTTGGTGCTCACATAGGAGATGTTACTCGCCCAAGATCATGTGACTAAAAGGACACTAGAAAGAGCAGTGAACTAGAAAGGCAGGATGACCTTGGGCAAGTCATTTCTTCTCTAAGTATTTATACAAGTGCAAAATGAGAGGGCTGGGCTAAATAATCTCCAAGGTCCCTTATAATTTGTTAAACCTATAAATAATAATAATAATAGTTAACATTTATAAAGTGCTTACACACATATATACATACATATATATCTCAACATGGTACCTGGCATATATATAAATATATATATACACATACACATATGCATATATGTATATATTTTATACGAGTACATAAATATATACACATGTATATATTTTTATATATGTATATGCTTTGTATATACATACATACACACACACACATATATATGTATGTATGTATGTATGTATATATATGCTAGGTACTATGTTGAGAGCTTTGCAATTATCTCACTTGATCTTCACAACAACCCTGGGAAGTAAGCACTATTAGTATTCCCATTTTACATATAAGGAAACTGAAGGAAACAGAGGTTAAATGACTTCCTCCACGTCACCCAGCTAGTCTGAGATCAGGTTTGAACTCAGGTCTTCCTGATCCCAGGTGCTGCCCTCTATCCACTGCACCACCTAGCTGCCCAGCATGTTTTCTACACTGCATAACTGGGACTGGAAGCTACTGCCCGATGATCAATCAGTCAAAGAGCGTTCAGTGAGCATCCACAGAGCCAGGCACTGTGTCCTCTGGGTTGGGCAAACTGACAAAAATGTAAGCATTTCCCACTTTCAAGGAGCTTCCATTCATGATGGGAATTAGTATATGTATCTATAAATATTTGCAAAATAAGTCCTAGGTAATTTTGGAGTGCAGAGGCACTAGCAGCTGGGGATTAGGAAAGGTCTCATGTGAAAGGTCAGGCTTGAGCTGAGCTTGGAAGAAAATTAGGGATTCTAAAAGGGGAAGGTGAGAAGTATGAGGATAATGTGGAGTGTGTGT
Source organism: Bettongia penicillata ogilbyi (assembly GCA_023548195.1). Taxonomy (NCBI): domain Eukaryota; kingdom Metazoa; phylum Chordata; class Mammalia; order Diprotodontia; family Potoroidae; genus Bettongia; species Bettongia penicillata. The sequence goes on from JAJHZJ010000123.1 coordinate 1,840,409, forward strand.
CAACCTGAACAGAAGCATGGAAATAGGGGCCAGCATGTTGTATGTGAGGAATAGTAGGAAGACCCACTGGGTGGACCATAGAATGAGAGAAGGGAAGTCACGAATATGAAGGTAACTCCTAATACTTGCAAAGTCTGACTTGAGCTGCAGGCCAACTCTTTCTCTTCTAAGCTGATTTATTATTTCCTTTAAATTGGAGAGGTGAGGGGTATGGAGTCCTGACCTGACTATCCAGATGTGTAACTCTCTCTTTCCAAACCAACTGCTATTCTTATGTTCACTTGGACATTGTTCTATAGAGACTGGAAAAGAAATGGTACCTGCCCTTAATGGAGGGGGCGCTAACATGTACACTGATAAATATCTGCAAAATAAATCCTACGTGATTTTGGAGTGGCTAGGCACTAATAGTTGCAGGGGAGTGGGAGGAGGGCAAGGATTAGGAAAAGTCAGGGAGATGTCTGTTCCTTGGGCTAGAAGGATGCTCTGGGGTCCTGTGATCCTTCCAGGCCATCTTTTTATGGATAACAACAATTGAGTCACCTAAGTTTTTGTTATTTCTTTCGAATGATGACACCCTTCTCTGTGTTTGAGACCTTTGGGGGCCCCCCTGGAAAGAGCTAGGAGGACAAGGGTTGTCCTTCTAGATGGGCTGATTTCACTGAATGGAAGTAAGATCTTCCCTCACTGCTAGGTGAGTTTCAGATCCCAGAGCTTCCTTTAGAGGGAAAGTGTGTGTGCATCTTCTTGTGGGAACATGTTGGCTCCTCCTACTGAATGTAAGCTCATTGAAGGCAGGGAGCAATTACATTTTTGTCATTGTGCACACAACACCTAGAGCACAATATCTGGCACAGTAGACACCTATTCCTCTCCCCAGTCCAAGTTTCAATCAACAAATCTGATATTTATTGACCATTTTTTATGTCTAAAACCTTGTGAGGGATACAAGAAATTATAAGACATGACCCTTGCCTACAGTGAGATTATGATTTATGAAAAAACAGACATCAAGGAAGTAGCATCATTCAGTGGAAAGGTCGTTGGATGTGGAGTCAAAGAACCTGGGTTCAAATCCTATCACTGACCCTACCAGTGTGGTTGTGGTCAAATCACTTCACTTTGTTGGGTCTCTTGAAAAATGGGGGTTTGGACCACATGGCCTCTATGGAGAAATCGAAATCTATAATCTATATGAATGCCAACTTAACAATACAAAATAGTACCTAATGCTCTCCTGCTACAGATGATACAGGAGAGATGCTTTAAGTAGGGATGGTCCCAGGTAGGAAGATGAGTGAGCCGATGTCACCAGGTTGGCAGGTTTTAACTCTGCTTTCTATGATTCAGGACTGCCCCAGAAGTAACCCTAATGAGACTCCACTCTTTTAAAGAGCTATTCATTTGCAGATCTACAAGCATCCTAAAAACATTAATTAATCCTCAGCAGAGCCCTTTGAGGTAGACATTGTACTTAATTCACCAGCTAGAAGACCTGAGAGATGAAGGGATTGGCGACTCACCCAGTGACTTGAGCGGGGATGACCCTGAGATTAGAAACCAGCAGGCCAGCCTCCCAGTCCTTGATTCTAATGAGCCAGAAATGCTTGTGTAGATCTGATCTTGGGGATCAAAGGCAGCCAGAGAATTTTATTTTTCATTTTCCATATTAACTCCATTGTTTGTATGACCTCTACCTCTTGGTCTACAGACTTTGGTTCACTCTCTTTCAGAGTCTGTGAGCAACATTTGCAGCCAACAGAAGAACTGAAACAGATTTTATCTGTACCACTGGGAGAATCAGGAATGACATGGGCAGTCAAACTCAGGAGTCCTGGCTCCAGCTAATGGCTACTCCCCCACCCCCTGCCACACCCTGACTCCAGTATCGGGCTGAGTTCTGATTCAAGCAGACTCATAGAGTGTTAGAGGAACAGCTCAGATCCGAAATCCTTGTACGAGAGCAGAACAATGGGAGTTCTATCCCTGTGAAATTTTTTTCTTAACCTTGCTGGGACCAGTGGGAGTACTCACTTGGTTTATGGGTGTTCCATGATGCTCAGGGAGCACTTGGAAAGGAGAGGAGAGAAACTGCCAGCTCAATATGGGAGACTTTGTTCCTTATCCTAGAAGGACCTTCTGTTGTCATACAATTCCTCGAGGACAGTTCCTTTATCGGGGAAGCAGAGTTTGAGGGATTTTTCTAAGACTTTACTACTTCTTTGGAATGTTGAAACAATTTTTCTGGTCAGGAATTTTTTTCTTGTTGTCTCACTTGCATTTCTCTACCATCTTGGCTCCAGAGTTTTGGGTTTTTTTAAGTGCCTGGTAAACAATGGGTGCTTGGGAAATATTTACTGAGGATGATGATACGGGAACAGTGAATAGATCACTGGACTTGGATTTGGGAAAACTGGAAATTAAATCTGGCCCCTCTCTTTCTAGCTATGTGACTCTAGGCAAGACACTTAATCATTGTTGCCTCAGTTTACTTATCTACAAAATAGAGATAAGAATAACATCTCCCAGGATTGTTGTGAGGATAAAATGAGATAACATAATGCCAGACATATAGTATTTAATCAATGTTTGTTAAATCTGAAAAAAGTAAGAATAACAGAGCAATGAATTGATAATCTCTTCTTCAGGCTGCTCCTTGAAGATGACATACACACCATTTCATCTATTGTATCTTTCTTTGGGGTTTCGTGGACATAAAGTTAAGATCACTTTAGAGGAGATAATCCATGAGTTCATAAGGGGGTAACTAATGGATGTGGCTTTCAGCCACAAATGAAGGAGCTGGTCTTCCTAATCTTGTACCTCTGTTTTCCAGGTTCCATGTATGATGGCTTGACTGACAATTACAACTATGGGACCACCAGCCGGAGTACCTATTACTCCAAATTCCAGGCAGGCAATGGCTCCTGGGGATATCCGGTAAGGAACTCACTTTGGTTTTGAAAAATCTAGAGTTTTTAAGGTTCTCAGACTGCAGACATGGAGGATTGATGTGGGCTAGGCATGTGATTGTCACTATTTTTCAGGTGAGACTCAATGACCATGTTAAGGACAAGGAATGTCCAAATGGTAATCCCCCTCCTCTAGTGACTGGCTAACAGTTTCATATCTCTTCTTAATGGGATCTCCTGTTTCTATATTAGTCTGATATTTCTGAATTTCTTAGATGATGGTTAGAAGAATGTCTCCCATAAATCTCTTATGTATATGTCTCTTCCCATTTCAAATAGGGTGGGATTTAGAAGTAATTTATTCTCTTCAGGCTAGTTAATGGAACAATTCTAGATAGAGACATAATCATAGATCGATCGCTAGAGATGCAAGGTACCTCAAAAGTATCTAGTCCAATTCCTCATTTTACAGGTGAGGAAAATGAGACATAGAGAGGGGAGTGACTTATCCCACAGTCATTCTGGAAAAAAACCCATCAAACCCAGAAACTCCTGGATCTGATCTTGCTTCAGTATTCTATTTTAGTCCCAGGAATTTCTTTTGGATCATAGGCTTTAGAGCAAGAAGGAGTCTTAGAAACTGCATATCCCAAATCCTCACTTTCTAGATCTGAGTCCCAGAGAAATGAAGTGATTTGCCTCAAGCCATACTGCAAAAGAAAATAGCCAAGCCATCATTCAAAGTCAGGGTGCTCCTGACCCCAAATTCAGTAGTATTCTTTGCACTTTACCTTGGGGGCCTTAGGTACATGTTCAGAATTGACCCTTTCCTAAATCTCTTAAGTACTCACATACTCATGGTTCCAGAGCGTGTCAGTCACCCCATTACATTTTATTCCTGTTGCTCATCCAACAGAATTTGTTTCACCCTTGACTTCTAATGGAGCAGAAATCTTACCTATAACCTCTGATGTATCTAAATAAGGCTAGAAAGAAGGGGTGTGGCTAGATCCAGGTCTGTATTAATTTGTTCTGATTCCTTCCTTCCCGAACTCCTGTTGGGAGTTATTGCAGAGAATATTTTATTTTGAGTGACTGTAGAACCAGGGCTGAGGAGTGGAATAAAGTTGAGTGGCAGATTCATTTCTTTGTCCCACTGATTACCCAACCTACTTCTCATCTCTCACAACTTCATGAATACTGCTGGCCAAAGCATCCTTCGTGATTGAGATCTGGCCCAGGCTGACCCTGGCAAAGGTGGCCAGTTGTCATTCATCTTTACTGAGGATAGAACAGATAAAATCATTTAATGGTGCTCCATGAGGGATATAGATTCGCACAAAAAGACACAATCTACTGACAGTGTACATTGTTGGGGAATAGGCAACAGAGGGAGGCTGTGGAGTTCTCCTTGAGAAATCTTTAAAAAAACCCAATATAGCTCCATTTATGGTGGGCTCCTGGAGGCAAGGAAACGAACTAAATAAATTTAGTTTTTTATCTGAGAAGAATTCTCTGGTTTGTATTTGGCAGAGTATGATAAGGATTCAGGATGGAAAAGGAGGAGAGATAGCTATTGAAAAAGGTTTGCTATAGTAGGTCAGATTTACAATCAAGATCCCTTAGAACTCACAGATCCTAAATGTTGGTTTTCCTCCTGGTCACCTGTTCCCCACATGTTAATCAGGATTCCTAGTCTTCTTGGAAGCCTAGGAAATTTCCATCTCCCCAAACATCTCAGTCCAGTTGCAGTCCCACTAGGCTATGCTTTGAAGAGAACTGATTTTTAAAGAATTTCAGAGGTATTGAGGGCTGTGGCAGAGGCTCTTTAAAGTTATCTTTGGCTATCTCTGGGTCATTCACTCTGTTAATTGGTTTTATCCCAGAACAGACTTTACTCAGAGAGCCTTCTACTCATAAATTTCTATGGGAATATCCATTGCTGATTCTGCAAATACACCCTCAGGGTTGTGTCACTTTGAATAGACATTTTTGTAGGAAGAAAACACCAGGGGCACTGTCTTATCTTTTTTACCCTGTCTTCAAATGTGTCCCCTGCCAGGTCTATCCTTCCCTTTATGACAGTCAGTTAAAAATCTCTTCCCCACCCACTGCCATCCCAAAACCATCCCTTCTCTTTTTCTTCTTAGCTGGCGGGACTTCAGACATTACTCACCTAGGACTGCTGCTGGGGCATGTCCCATCTCTGCTCTGTTCAGGAGAGGCCATGGGAATAAGGAGGAGCTGGGTACACAGACAATCCTGGGTAGGGGGTGGGGTGGGGAAGAGCTAGAGAAGAGGAAGTGGAATAATTGATAGTGGAGCCAGACATATAATCAGTCAGGGCTGGGAGAAACAAAACTAAACAAAATCCAGGCTTAGATGGAAGGTGAACTGGAAAAGAGGTAACAGATCTGTGGTGGTGAGCTAATCGTGTTCTTGTGGGATTTTCCCATGGATGGTGTACCTGGCTCAGAAGAAGAATTTTCCTTCTGATCTCCCAACCACTGGCTGAAACAAAATGGTGGTGCTGGTCTGAGCACAAGAGGAAGGGGATGTGATTCACCTGTTTGTCAAGCAACCAATAGGAGAGGCTCATTTCTGGTACCTTTACTATGGCCCATATAGGCTCAGATCTTATAAAATTCCATACCTAGGGACACACAGATTTTTGAGCAGAGTGGGCTTCATAGATACACACACACACACACACACACACACACACACACCACAATAGAGAAGAAAGATAGCTGACCTGAATTTAAGTCCCAACTCTCCTGCTGACTAGCTATATGACTTAACATTAGTCTCTGAATCTCTTTAATCCTCAGTTTTCTAATATTAGGCTTTTTGATGTTTTCTATAGATTAATAATAACATTTTGGCTTCTTGTTCTATTGGCTTCAGGTAGACTCCTCTGTTTGGCATTCAAAGCTTTTTATTACTCACACCCTGCCCCCACCTTCTGGTCTTCTCACCCGCTTCATTCCACAATGTACTTTGTGATCCAGTAACTTTAGCCTCCTTGTCATTCCTCAACAAGACACTCATCTTCCTACTCTGGGCATTTTCACATACTTTTCCCTGACTTTCTTCAAGTTCCAGCTAAAACCTCATCTTCTACAAGAAACCTTTGCTGGTCCTCCATGACTCCAGTGCCTTCCCTCTATTAACGATTTCCTGTTTATCCCATATATAGCTTGTTCCTATATAGTTGTTTGCACCTTCTCTCCCCCATTAGACTATGGGCTCCTTGAAATTAGGGAGTATCTTTTTCAGTTTTTGTTTTTTGTAGCTGGAGTGGTTAGCACAGTGCCTGACATATAGTAGGTGCTTAATAAATGTCTTTGGATTAAGTGGCTGACTGATTCAAGAATTATTCACCCCTCTCTAGGGAGCAGGTCAAACTCAGAGCAGCCCTTGCTACAGCCATTCTTTTCCCTTCTTTTATGCTTCCAGTGACCAGAAAGAAGCTCTCCAGACACTGAAATGAGTCATAGTGGAGAGTATTTCAGGCCCTAATAATAAAGGATATTTCTCACTCATGCATGTTGGCCGAAGGAAGTTCTCTTGACACCCACTCCTACTTCAGATGGAGACCAGTTTCAGAAATTTTAATTTTAATATCCTATCTTCCCTCAGGACTCAACCAGGGCAAGGCCTGGGATAAAGGAATGAGAACTCAAGAGGCTGGAATCACTTGAATCACTAGGTTTTTCCAAAGTCAAATATTCCCTCTCCCCAGATAGTTTTATTTGAGATTGTACTGAAGGGATATAGGGGTATTAAATCTTCAGAAGAATGTGGACTAGATACAGATATCAATCCATTTTACTGTCTACCACAAACACAGGGATTGGATTTGTTTCCTGCACCAAGGGGCAAATAGATGTCCATGAACCTTCAAATCTTTGGTGGGGGGTGAGGGAGGTGGAGCATTTTCAAGGAACACATCCAGACCTGATGAATTTACACAGTCAGATCTTTGGGGGAGGTATAGAGGATAGAGGATTGGGATGAGACCTTTGGTTCATTGATATGGGGAATCTTCTCATTCAGAAATTCCCTCCAGCAGTATAGGTAGGTACTTTCACTGCAACTTACAGCAAGGAGTGATTAAGTGATATGTCCAGGATCACATGGTCAGAACATGGTAAAGACCAGAATTGAACACAGATCTTTCTGGCTTTGAGGTGAGCTCTGTATCTGTTACAAAACACTGCTTCATAGTGAAGTTAGGCCATGTAAATATCAAGTCAAGACGTCTGAAGGATTCACATGCTATAAATGCCGCCATACTGAATCTGTAGATGGTGACTTTGTTCCCTGATTCAGCAACCTAAGGATTAGCAGATAACAGAACCCAAGAATAACGAGTAAGAATTATATCTTTCCCCTGGGTTCACTCTATCTGCCAATTCTATTGTTTTTCCATTTTAACCCGATCTGGCTCATCTCCCTCCAACCCTCTCTGTCCACTTCTCCCAATCAAGTGTTGTAGAAAGTCCCTCAGGCTATCTATGGATAGTCTACTATGGTCCTTTCCTCTGGGAAGGAACTAATGCCTTTTTTTCCCTCTCTGCCCATATTTCTACCTCTATCACCATCTGAAGGCCTCTTATTTTACAGATGAAAAAACTGAGACTGTATCACAGGACACTCAGGGATGGAAAAGCTGAACATATAATTCTGAGTTGGGGGTTTTCCCAATACTCATAGGGATCATGGAACCGATGAATGCTAGAGATAATCACAGCAATCTTCCCTGGTTTCCTTTTCTCTTCTCACCATTTGACAATCAACAGTACTGACTATCTACCATATACAGATTTTTGTAATAGACCCTACACAAAAGACATAAAAGAAGGGGCATCCATATTCCTTTCCATTGGGGAGCTTCTGGTCTAATTGGGAGACAGAGCATGCAGGGCAAGAAAGAAACAATTTAGAGCCCAAGTAAACAGTTGCATATTGAGGGCTTGTGGTGTATGAGTTCTTGTGCTATATGAGTTCTTGTGCTAGTATTCCATGGAGGTTACAAAAAGATAGTGCCTGCCTTCTGTGGGCTTCCTATTTAGTAAGATGAAGGAGACTGAGGCAAAGGCATCCATGACTTTCAGTAACCTGGAATAAGAGGTTGAGAGAATGATGTACAAATGAACATGGACATGAGTTCATGAACTCATATATTGATGTATGGGACCTCAGAGAATACAGAGGACAACGTGCATAACTTAGAGTCAAGAAGACCTTAGAGGAAGTCAGATCCAACTCCCTTGCTTTACAGATGAAGAAACTGTGACCTTAAAAGGCTGTAACTAGGTCACCCTAGTAAGTTGGAGGCAGGATTCAAATGCAGGCCTTTAAGATGCTCACCGTCATCACGCATTCTTTCCACTCCACTATGCTGACCACATGATAAGGATGGGAGTGAGGTGAGTCAGATGAGGTAAATAGTACCCAAGCAGGTTGTCCTTCTGCCTAAAAATGAGGGGCTAGTCTCATTACATTGTTATGGTTGTAAAAATAATGTAACTATTATTTTTTATTATTGTATTCCTTTTAGGAAATGGAAATGCTGGGGATAGAAGTGGAGTAAACATTGGTATGGGCAGAGAGGTGGGACACTGGATAGAGAGCAGAGTCTGGAAGACCTGAGTTTAAATTTGACCTCCGACACTTACTAGCTGTATAAGTGGGCAAGTCACTTAATCCTGTTTGCCTCAGTTTCCTCATCTATAAAATGAGCTGGAGAAGGAAACAGCAAACCACCCCAGTATCTTTGTCAAGAAAATCCCAAATAGCGTCACGAAAGAGGTGGACATGATGGAAACAACAGAACAACAACAAATGTGGGATGGTCCACTGACATACTTGTTTTTTTAAGAGGAAAAATTTTATCCCCTTTGCCAGCCTAGGAATAGTTTCAATGCAGTCTAGCTGAGAGGTAAAGGGATGGATGAACTGACTTGTAACCAACCAGGCAGCTCCCTGGGCATTCTATGCCATCCATACCTGTTCTCTTTGGAGTTGTTATATTATGGGAGTTTTTAATCACATTAATAGATCATCAAAAAGTGGCAGAGTGCAATAGAATAGACATGGGTTCTAGTAACCCTACAATGTTTCTGTGATTTCTGGACAAGGCATTTGACTCAGTTATCACAGTTTTTTGCTTCTTCATCTTGAAAATATGGGAACCAGTGCACATGATCTTGAATGCTCTTTACAGCTATAACATTGTAGAATTCTATTTGGTGTAAAGATTGTTTTTTAATCACTTCCGTAATAAGGAATGTAATGTTGATATCCTGGAGCTGGTCCTGGAGCCAGTCCTGGAGCATCATGGGATTAAATTGGCCTGTAGTGAGGCCTCTACCCCAGTCCTTCAAATCAGATAACAACCTTCCACACTGTCCTCACTGCTTTCATCTAAGGATCTCCAAGTACTTGGCAAATAGGAGATAATTAGCTCTTGCAACACCATGGGGAGGTGTGTGGCTTGGCCTCATTATCCCCATTTTACAGATGGGGAGACAGAGGCACAGAACAAGGATCTGGATGATGGGTATTCAGCTGCAGAAATGGAACCCAGGAAACCTAGCCTCCATTTAAGGCTATTTCCTGAAGTTCTAAAAATCAATGCCTCTTCCCTGAATCTGTGCAGTCTCAGAGAACTCAGCATTTCTTGAAAAGTCCAGGTGTGCAGAAGGCAGAAGGAGTGGTATCCATTCCTTACAGGAGTTTGGCTCTAGATGGGAGGAGTGATTGATGTGTTTGCCAAAATGGTGTCCCTGTTGCCAGACAATGACTCATTCTCCACCCAACTCTCTGAGATAGGAGCTTTCTATGAGGAGCTCTTTGCGGGGAGCCAGGTCCTGAGGCTTTTACCCAACAAGAAAAGACAAGAAGACTTGCTTAGGGACAGAGAATGAGCTACGAGAGGGGATGGGGGAAGAATCAATGGTCTGTCCCCAGACATCCCTTTCCTAAACTAGTAGGCTATGTTTCCTCAGGTCGAAGGCCCCATTTGCCTACAGGACACTTCTCAAATCTAAGGCATGGGATAAAATAATGTGGTAAACCACACCATCTTTTTCTTTTTTTTTAATTCTTCTTCATTTTAGAGGGGTGGAGTGAAAGGGGAGGGATTCTATTTGTAACTGCTTTCTACTTCGTCTTCCCGAGGAGAAATTATGGTAGGTTTTCAAGTTGGGGCAGGATTTGAGGAGCTATATTCCTATGTTTTTTGTTTCCTCCTTTCTCTTGCAAATCTAATTGTAGTTCTCATAGAGTTACTTAGCTCTGGACCCTAACAAATAAGATGAGGGAGGGGTTCCCCAGAGACATCTCTTCAGAGATGTACCATATAAATCAAGCAATCAGTCGACAAATGTTTATTAAATATATGCGTATATACTTAATATATACCTATATACTGTATATACTTAATATATATATACATATATATATGCCTAAGTATGTAATAGCTGTATGTCAGGGGAGTAGCCAGTTGGTACAGTAGACAGAGTGCCTGACCCAGAGTCAAGAAGACCTGAGTTCAATTGTGACCTCAGACTAGCTGTGTGACCCTGCCTCAGTTTCCTCATCTGTAAATTGAGCTGGAGAAGGAAATAGTGAACCATCCCAGTATCTTTGCCAAGAAAACCTCAAATGGGGTCACAAAAAGTCGGACCTGACGGAAGGAACAGCAACAAAAATAACTCAGAGATAAAGACTCAAACAATCACTGCTTAGAAGAAACTCACATTCTAGTGTTGCATGGTGTTAGAAGATACTGTCTGGACAGGAGGAGACAGGTGAGAGGAGGAAAAGAGGACTAAACCCCATCCAGAGAGCTCCCATTGTGAAGGTGGAGACACTGTCCTGGCTGTCAAGGAGTTCCATTGTTAATTTCAGCATTAGCCAACATTTATTAAGGACCTCCTATGGGCAGATCACAGAGCAGGGCATTCAGTCTTCCCATTCTAGAGAAGGGCATGGGCCCAGAAGGAACTGAAGCCAGGTGGTGTTCATCAAAGGATGTATCCTGGGGAAGATGAGTTTGGGGATAGTTTTGGGTCAAGGGAAAGCCAGAGCTCAGCAAAGGAAAGGGAAGAGGGGTTGTTCCCTAAAGAGGGAATGGTCTGATACGTCAGCAGTGGGAGCTGCCTAGGTATATCCTTTATATTGGAAGAGAAGGCTGTGGGGAAGAGGGAGTGGTGGGGAGCGGTGTCAAGAGTAAGCGTTCCTCACCAGATGGTACGCTTCCTGGGATGGCTTCTTGCTACACATGCCTGCATCCATCCTCTCCTCTCCATGCCCGCTTCCCTTGCCCTAGGAAGGCCCCCATAACCACCTGCTTAGCTTCTTATAATAGCTTCCAAATAGTATTCCTGACTTGACTTTCTCCCTTAAATAGCACATTCTTTAAAAGCTACCAGATTAAACCTTTGAAATCTTTTGCTCAAAACTGCAGAACTGAAGCATTTCCATCTTGCTGGTTCTCCCACTTACTAGCTTGGGCAGATCACTTCACCTCTTTGGCCTCAGTTTCCTCATCTATAAAATAAGTATAACTTGGACTAGGGGGTCCAAGAGAACTCTGAGTTCTCTTTCAACTCTAAAATGATGATCCTGTAACCCTTGTAAGTTCAAGCTGTTTGCCCATCATCCAAGGTCCTTCATAGTCTGATAGCTATCTTGTGATAAAAGCTTTATCTCCTACTGCTTCCTCCTTCATTTGCACGTGTTTTGGTCTAATCTTCACTCCCTACACTTGTTCCATATTTCCCTTTTCTGTACCTTTGTTCGTAGTGTTTGTTCCCTATGCCTGCAAATCCCTACTGCCACACCCCACATGCAACTTTTAAAGCCCCACAAAAATGCCTCCTCCTCCATAAGGAGGACAGTTACTTTCTCTGTGAAATGAAGATGCAGAACTTTCACAACTGGAAAGGACCTTAGAGACCATCTAATTAGAATCACATAGATAATAAGTATCAGAGCCAGGAGGTAGAGGCAGACCCACTGGCTCCAAACCTGTGTGTTTGTCACTTAAAAGGATCAGGGCTGCCCTAGAGACTTACAAAATGTCACAGTGGCAAGGGACCTCAGAGGTCAGTTAGCCCAAGCATCTCAGTTTATAGAGGTAGAAACTGGAGCCCAGAAAGAGGAAGTAATTTCTTACAGGGACATGAGGAACAAAGAAGATAATGAAAATGGGAAAGCATTTTGAAAAAGCTAAAATAACTTTACCATAAAACACTTACAATAATAATATTAATGATAAGAATAATAATGGCTAACATTTATATATACTTTTAAGATTTTCAAAAGCTTTTTCATTTTCCTTATCTCCCTCAATTTTCATGATAACCCTGAGAGGCAGGGGTTTTTCAAACAGGAAATGAGGAAATTACAAATGAGAAAACTAAGACAGAAAGAAATTAAGTGATTTGTCCAGGTTCACATAGCTAAGAGGTGTCTGAGATAGTGTTTGAACTTGAAATTGATTCCAAAACCATTATTATCACCTCACTGCAAAAGGAGGGTCAGTTGGAAATGATCTCGTCTTTCTCAACCTTATGTAGTATCAAAAGTGCAGCTGTCTTGTGCATGAAATGTGTATAATAGTTATTTATGTGTATTTGTCATATGCCTGATGAGCTCTGCTGCACCAGGAAGCAGGTCTTAGCTTAGTTTTGTAATTTATGTAATCTGTATTTATCCTCTACTACCTTCCCCAGTGCTCTGCACCCCATGAGTACTAACATCTAGATAATCTTTGGGGCATTGATTTAGAGCTAGAAAGGACTCTAGAAGTCTAGAACTCTCATTTTACAGAAGAGGAAACTGAGGTCCAGAGAAATTGTGACTTGCCCAAGGTAACACAGGTAATAAAGAGTAAAGAAAGACCTTAGTTCAAATCTAACCTCAAACACTTAATTAGATGTGTGACCCTTGGCAAGTCACTGAACTCTCTGCCTCAGTTTCTTTATCTGTAAACTGGGGATAATAATAGCATCCACCTCCCAGGGTTGTTGGATCAAATAAGATAGTGTTTGTAATGCACTTTACAAACCTTTAAGCATTATATAAATACTACTCCCACCACCACCACCACCACCACCACGACTACTACTACTACTACTACCACTACTCCTCCTCCTCTTCCTCCTTCTTCTCCTTTTTCTCTTCCTCCACCTCCTTTCTTCCTAGGATTGGAAACCAGATCCCCTGAGTCCAAATCTAATGCTCTACTGCCCCCTTCTGCATAAAGAATTGAGTTAAATCTTCAGCTTTTAGGCTTTCCTTCCAGATTTTCTAGTCAGCTTTTTCCTGAAAAGATCCAATTGAATTTGATTCATCCATTGAGATGGCAAGGATAGAAATTCCCAATCCTTACTCTCCTTAACCAGGCTAGTAGCAATTTGAAATCCTGTTTTAATGTTACTTCCTTCATCTATCAATAGCTTTAAGATGGGAAGATTTTTGAGTCTAGTTTTGTGTTTTAATATTTCCTTAATAATGGGACAAATTTTTTTAAAAAAACTTTTATTATTATTTTTTTCCTTGTTTCCTTTGCTTTCTGTGTCACTGTGAGGAGTTCCTTCTTTGTGGGCTCCAATATCCACATCTATAAACTGAGGGGTTTGGACAGGATGACCTTTGAGGTCTCTTCCAGCTCTGATCTTCCATGAGTCTATAAGCACCATGGTCCCTTTAGTGACAAGTGCACTAGTTTGGGGTCAGTGGGTCTGAAATTCACATCCTGGCTCTGATACTTACTATCTAAATGACCTTGATCTAGTTACAATTTTTGCTGGACTTAACTTCTCTTGAGTTCACCAGGCAGCTAGATGGTGTAAATGGATAGAGCGCTGGGCTTGGAGTCAGGAAGATCTGAGTTCAAATCTGCCCTCAAACACTTAACTAGCTGTGTGACCCTGGGCAAGTCATTTAACCCTATTTGCCTCAGTTTCCTCACCTGTAAAATGAACTGGAGAAGGAAATGGCACACCACTCTTCACCAAGAAAACTCCAAATGGGGTCACAAAGAGTCAGACATGACTGAAATGACTGAGCAACAGCAACTTTTCTGGAAGGGGTCAGACTAATCTCCAAAGTCCTTTCCAGCTGTGAAACTGATGGATTCCCATTTTACAGATGAAGTAACTGGATCCCCCTGAGGAACAGTGACTCATCCAAAGTCACATAGAAAATTAATGGCAGAACCATAACTGGACCTCAGATTTCCTGACATCTAGCCTTGTACTTTTTTTTGCTTAATAGATTTGTCTTACCTCCTCTCTTTTTTTGCCAACCCCCAACTTTGCCCCCCAAAGTCCCCCCCACCAAAACCATGTTTAAGGGAGCTGTGGAAAAGGCAAGGAATGTTTGGGGCCATCACTGAGGTATTTGCAGCCCACCGCAGTGTTAAAGTCAGGGATATCTTAGGAAAATGCCTCAAAAGTGAAAAGGGAGAGAAGGAAAAATGAAGAACACAAAAAGGAGGTGTATGGGGGAAAGCCCTTGGTTGGTTTTCCTGTATTTTTTCTGCTGGTTTGCAAGTTTTCCTTTTGTCACTGGGCTTGGTGGAGACAAAAGAGGTGCCATTTCGTAAGCCTGTTGTAGGGTGTTCCCCACCCCTCAACCAGGGCGGGAACTGGGGCACCTTCCCTAGGGGCCAGGGAGAGGCCCTGCTCTGGCTTGTCTGTACGAAAGTCTTCCTGCCCAGAGTCAACGTCAAATTTGAGACAAAGTGATGAGATCAGGTAAGAAGACAGTGAGTGTGGCAAGCATGCTTCACTCTCTCCATTTCCCCTCCTATTCTTACATGCCTACAAGGGGAAGGAGGGACCAGGGCTTCTAGTTTTCCCTTGGAATTCTGTAGATGGGTTGGGATCAAGGGTTCAGAGGATCTTGGGACCTAGAATTGAAAGATCCAGTCCAACCCTCTTCTATTACGGATGAGAAGATTTGGACGCAAAGATGTGACGTGGTTAATAGATAGGCAACCCAGAATTCAAATGCAGACCTGTCGATTCCAAAGCCAGTCCACTTCCACTTGACATTTCCAGTGAAAGCTTTGGTGCTTGGTGTTTGGAATAGGAAGAACTGGTTTGCATGAGATGACCTCTTTGAAGGAGGCTGGAAAAACCCAGAATGGCTGGTCCCTGAAACTTTCCTCCTTAACTACAAATGAGTTCAAATTACCAGCCTTCACACCTTAGGCTGTCAGATGCCTATTTGGTCAGTCTAACTAAATAATTATTCATCATTGTCTCCCCCACCCCAACTTTTGGAACTGATCCACTGTGATGTTAGAGGGTAATCTGACCACAAAACACTGGGGAGCTTGAAATATCCTGACAATACCTATAAAAATTGGTCTGGAAGAACAGAATGCTCTTTAGATAACACAGGATCAGAGAAATTTTGGGTCAGAATAGAAGCATTTAGGTCTTTTTCATGGTGAAAGGTCACTGCCTGTAGAAAACATTTTCAGTGATACAAAATTTAATATTTAATGTATTAGAGTGGAACGCAATTTATGCATTAGTTTTTTTTTTGGAGGAATCACTATTAACATGGCAAAGCACACAGAATTCTATAAAACACACAGCTTCTTCTTCTGCATTGAGGGAGGGGGCTCTCAGATTCCACCAGTCTGCCCACTCTAAGCTGGGACCTAGAACCTAGGAACACTTCCTCTATAAGATAAACCTCATGGGGCAGGGATCACATCTTTTATAAATTTTTGGAATCTTTCCTGATGTCCAGCATAGTGCTGTGCCACGAAGAAGGACTTAATCATTGCAGGTTGAATGTAATTGAATTCATCCACAGAGAGCTCCGCTGGGGTGTTTCCCCTCTCCTCTCATTGCTGGAAAGGCTTAGTGTGGGGTCGATGGGTGTGCGCCCTGTGCACAGCTCAGCAAGACTTGACTAATGCCAAGTGAGTCATACCTCTCAGCTTCAATTACCGTTCTAAGGTGTGACTCCTCAGTTTTCTCTGTCTGGTCTGGCCTGTGCTCAGATGTGGCTGGGTGGGGTAGAGGTGAGGGGTTGGGAAAGGCAGCCTGCCAGTCCTCTTTGGATTTCTCTCTTCTTTTCTCTGTTGGTCTGACCCCATCTAACTCAGGCAGATGGATATAACTCCTTGGATCAGATGAGCTTCCTCAGAGGTCACTGTCTCTGAGCAGGGCTGAAACAAAATCATTCCTGATGGAGGGAAGGTGCAAATAGCTTTTGGTGATTGCTCTCTTTTCAGCAGAGGCAGCTTGGCAGGGGAGTGTAGTAAAGCTAAAAAAAAAAAATAGATTTCATTCTGGAATCAGGAGGCCTAGGTTCAAATCCACTTCTGCTACTTAGTTCTCAGTTTCCTCATCTGTAAAATGAAGGGGTTAAACTAGATGGTCTCTGAGGGCCCTCCCAGCACTATGGTCTTATCATTAGAGTACTGGCTTTGGGGTCAGGAAGATCTAGGTTCAGATTCTATCTCAGACACCTACTATGTTACCAGGACAAATCATTTAATTTCTCTGAGCCTCAGTTCTTCATCTGTAGAACAGGGACGATAATAGTACCTACCTCATTTGTTGTGAGATTCAAATGGGATAATGTATTTAAAGCACTTTACAGACTATGTAAATGTGAGTTATTATTATCTACAAGCCCTTGGGGTTCTCCCAGGAGCCAGAAAGGAGTTTGATGTTTTTAGACCCTGACATTTTCACTGCAGAAACCTCTAGTTTTGTTGCAAAGATGCCAATGGAGAGCCCCCCAGGGCAGCCCAGACCTAAAATACCTCCTCTACAAAGGTAGTTTGGGGATAGATTTATTAGCTACTAGGAAAACTTTTAAAGTTCTATACTCACTTGGCCTCTTTTAGGCTAAACATCTTTAAGAGTGTGTGTGTGTGTGTGCGCAGCATGTGTATATAAATCTATAGATATGTGTGAGGTGTGTATGTGTGTGTACATGGATGGGCTCTGTTTGGAAGAAGAGGCTTATTACACAAGATGGTGGAAGACCCAGCCAACTGCTCCTTCATGGTGAAATACTCAGTTGTCTAGTCATCAGGACCAGTTTCTTTCCCCAGGTATCTCCCCCTGGAGAGCCCTTTGGGTTGAATGAGCCTCTGACCTCCTGATCTTCACCGTGTGCCCCTCAGCAGAGGCCCAGAGACCCCTCTCCGTATGTTGGTGAATGCTGTGAAAGGATAGAGGTTTCTTAACTGAACCAAGGTTATCGTCTCGCATGTGGGATTGAGTCAGACAGGGAACACGGTGTAGTGGAGGCAGGGGGAGTCCTTTCAGGTTTGTGAAGTGCTTCATGTGCATTATCTCATCTGATCGGCACAATAATCCTGTAAGGATAAGTACTTTGCCCAAGGTCACATAGCTGCTAAGTGTCTGAGGTGAGACTTGCACTTGTGTCTTTCTGCTTGGGTCTTGGTCCCATCCACCATATTGCTTCCCAGAATGAAGCAACAGGAGAAAGGAGCTGAACTAACTAGAACCCAGTCCCTAGGGAGCAGTATGAACAAGAGATTCCTGGAGAACTGGGTATATCTCTGAAGACTCACAGAATCACTGAGTGTCAGAAGCCTCTGAGACGCCTCATCTTCCTTCTGTCTCTTCTCCAAGTAGGATAGCTCATGAACCAGTTAACTTGGGGATGGTCTCCAAGGAAGGTAATTCCATAACTTCCTCAATCCAATCTCTGCTCCGACATCACCAGCCCCGTGGATTTGGGAACTTTTTTGTCATGTTGAGTCCACGTCGCCCTCTTGCCCCTGCCCTATCCTGACCCTCCGCACTGTCCAGAAACTTACCCTGAGAAGTTTAAAAGGAGTCAGGAAGGTGATTCGAGTTAGACAGTGGTATTCACAAGTAACCAGTGAAAACTGAGTGGCATTGGAGGATGTGGATGAGAATGATTTTCTGGAGGTTCCTAAGAGAGGGAGGTTTGGACTCTGCTTCCTTTTTTCAATCAGATCATGAAGTTTGTTTGTCTGAAGTGGCCCATATTGGGGTGGGCTTTTCTTTCCAAAATCAAGCAAGAGAACTTTGGTGGTTGTGTTGTCTACCCTTTGTCCTTCAGCCTTCTGTGACCCTCAGAATTCTTTCTACACACAGGCTACCCATTCATGTGCCACCAGGAGTCACACAGACTCCACTTCTCGGATTAGGGCTAAGAGAGGAAGAGAGGAGATTCTCTTAGGAGAGACACTCTCTACGTTCTGTCATGGTTTGGGACACTGTCCAGAAGAAAACCTGAGATCAGTTGCTTGGGTCAGTCCAGTCACTCAAGAAGATAATCTTTGAGTGGTAGGCCCATTGGTCAGACTTTGAACCCAGTATCCCAGAGAAGAAATGTGCTTCCCTTCCCAAGGCAAAGGTAACATGGCCGGAGTCATGATCTTCCAGATGAAGGTAATACTTTCTCACAAGATCCATCAATTGCAGAGAATTTAATGGGAGAACCTATACTTTGATTTCAACTAGTACTTCAGGCCAATTTGAATTTTTAAAATTGAATTATCTAGCTAAACTTGCTAGTGAAGAACTGTCCCATTTCCATCCTCCATGTATTTCATGGAAGTAGCTGTGATAAATGTCATTAGGCTTTTTTTTTTTTTTTGGTGGGGTAGACTAAATATCCACCAATTAAATTTTTTAAAAGTATTTTTTTAAACGTTTCATATGATCATAGATTTATAGTTGGAGGGAACTTTAGAAGCCATGGAGTCCAACCCCCAACTTCATTTTGCAGATGAGGAAACTGAGGCACAGAGAATTAGTAATTTGTTCAGAGATACACAGGTAGTAAATGTCTTCAGTAGGATTTGTACTCGTCTTCCTGACCTCAAGCCTAGTACCCAATCTAGTATACTTTGCTCAGTCTCATCCGATATTATGACTTGTCTGATTTACCCTCTACTACCTCAATGCAGAGTTCTTTCTAAGTGGTCCATAACCAATCATTGATGTCTTTTGAGGGAAATGATAGCACCGCTGAGTACTCTGGTGATACTGGTAAGAGATGCAGAAGAAATAGATGATGTGGTCACAAGACATGTTTGAAAAGACTAGCCTAGTCTAGGTAGGAGTGAGACAGCACACGCACACACACATGTATACTCATTTACACACATGTACATACACACATGCAAACTTCCTTTCAAGTTTGGCTCTTTTCCCATCACCTGTAAACAGGCCTGCAGAGAAATGACACACCTCCATCTGAAAGAAGCTATCACTGAAGCACCATTACACACCACAAATTTTGGAAACACAGGATTCAGATTCCAATCCCAGTTTTGCCACTTACCAACTTGGGACCTTGGGCAAGTCACTATCTCTCTGGGTCTCAGTTCTCTCATTTGCAAAATAAGAGGGTTGGAGTAGACGTCCTCCAAGATTCCTTCCATCTCTAGATCTTTGATATTCTAGGAGGTGGCATTTAGAGTAGGGATGAGGGGTGTAATTATCTCTTTGGGGGCTCTTGGCTGTGCCTTTGAGGAGACAGGCATCTCCTTCTGGAGGCTGACTGCCCCTCAGCTATGATGTCACTTCAGTTGTGACTCAAGGCACCAAATAATCCCCAACTGTGTGAAGGTGCTGAGTCAGTGATGGCCGACTCCCTGATGCTGACTTTCTTTCCTACCAGCTGCTGCCCTTTCCTGGGCCTCTCTTCTTTCTAGATTCTTTCAGCAAGGGTTCGGGCATCACTTGCAGAGCAGGCTTACCATGTGATACACATGGTAAACCTTAAAGCACCATCTACGTTGGTTGTTATTATTAATGATAATAATGCTTAAACTGTGGCATCTGGTAATGGACTTGAAGGTTTGCAAAGCAATTTTTATGTATTAATCTCCTCTAATCTTCAAAACCATTCTCTGAGGTGGTACCCAGGGATCATTAGCCCTATTTTACATAAGATGCAAGAAATTATGTGACTTGCTCATCACACATGTATTAAATGTCAAGGTTAGGATTTGAACTCAGGTCTCTCCTGACTCCAAGTTCAGAGCTCTTTCTATTACACTGTATTGCCTCTTCAAGACCCCCCAAACACCCATGTTTATTTGCATGCTATTTGCATAGCAAGCTAAGATTAATACCTCACATTCACATAGCCTGTTATATTTCACAAAGTCCCTTCCTAACAATAGCCCTGGAAGAAGATACTACAAGTATTATTCCCAATTTATAAATAAAAATAGTTTCAGAAAAGGTAAGTGATTTGTCCTGGGTCTCTTTGGTAGTAAGTAGTTGAGGCAGATACTTTTAATCTAATGCCCTGCCACTCTGTGGGCTTCCACAGTCTTCTATGTATTTTTAATTTAGTGACAAAATCTGTGGATATTCTTTAATTTCCAATCGTGCTTCTTGCCTTTTGCTTGGTCATTCTCCTCCTAAGCCAGTTTGGGCTGAATCTGTGCAGAGGAAGAGCTGGTTAGACTTTTATCTACTTGTCCTTCCGCTGCCTGAAGTCCTAAAAAGTAGGGGGAGGATGAAAGGTTGGGCTTAAGGAGTAATCAGCAAACCTTTATTGAATATCTACTGTGCAGAGCCTTGTAAACTCATACCCCACCTGGTGCCATTAACTATACTAAGAAAATGTTAGACAAAGCAAGGTAAGAGGTAGTGATTGCCATAGGAGTAATTTATAGAAATAGACATTAGGTGAACAGGGTTTTCACAGCTTCACAATGGGGTGTTAATATTATTGGGAAACACAGTCAGTCCCATTAACCATTTTTTTTAAAATCTGAAAAAGATATGAGGGTTTTAGTGGACTTTAAGCTCAATGTAATTCACCATGATTTGGCAGCCAAAAATTAGTGAGATCTTAGCCCTTAGCACTCTACATCAGTGAGACCTCACCACAAAAGATATGGTCAATTTCTCAGTGTCCGAGTTTAGAAATGATGCAGGGAAGCTGGAGGAGGGCAACCATGTTGATGAAAGACCTCGTAATCGTACTGTATGAGGAGCCGTTGAAGTAACAGGATGTTTAGCCTAGAGAAGAGACTTTGCCCTAAGTGGTACGGTGGATGGAGCATGGAGTCAAGAAGACCTGAGTTCAAATCTGAGCCCAGATAATTAGTAGCTGTGTAACCCTGGGTAAGTCATTTAACAGTTTCCTCATTGGCAAAACGAAGAGAAAAAAAAATAGCACCTACCTTCCAGGGTTGTTATATGACGATTACTGAGAGAATATATGTTACATGTTTTATAGATATTAAAACCATTATATAAAAGCCAAGTATGATTGTTAGGCTCAGTTTATTTGACCCTAAAGGAGAGAATGAGCCTCACTTATCTGAAAGTTGAAACAAGACAGAGTTAGGATGATCATTTATTTATGTGCTATTGTGTGAACTCTTGTGCAGGTATCCACCTGCCTGTCAACAAGCCATTTATTAAGGTACTCTAATGTTCCAGGCACTGGCTGTACAAAGACAGGAATACAACAGTCCTTGCATTCAAGGAGTTTATAGTACAGCATAAACCCTTTGGGGATGGGCATTTTCCCCATATTGTGTCCTCAACACTTAGCACTTAGTGTTCAGCACAGGGTAAGTGCTTAATAAACACTTGTTGATAGATTTTAGGTGGAGATGAAGTGGGCTTAAGAATATACAAGCTACAGAGTAAGTGAACTCAAGCTATGGGTTAGATTGGATGGTCTCTGAGGTTGCTTCTAAATGTGATTCTGTGTACCTTTTACTGAGAAGCAACCTCAGAGACCATCCAGTCTAGACAATTAGGAGTAAGTGGGTAGAGTACTGGACCTAGAATCAGGAAGATTCCTCTCCATGAATTCAAATCCAGCCTTAGGCACTTCTTAGTTGTATGACCCTGGGCAAGTCACTTCACCCTGTTTGTCTCAGTTTCTTTATCTGTCAAATGAACTGGAGAAGGAAATGGCAAACCACTGCAGTATCTCTGCCAAGAAAACCCCAAATGAGGTCACAAAGAGTCAGACATGACTGAAAAACGACAGAACTGAATAGTATTGAACCTTATACAGTACATGCCTTGTTAGAAACCTTGCAGGGAAGGTCTGGGGTTGGGGGGTGGGTGGAGTCATCAAGATAGAAAACATGTCTCAGTCTTCAAGGCACAACTAATTCTATCTCTTTCCATATATTTCTATATATTTCTCTATATCTTTGGAGGAAAGGAGAGTGATGAGAGAATCTTGTGAGAAAAATTTATGAATTGCACACTTAACTTCTGTGGAATAGACAGTGTATGTGTATGCCTACACTTTGTTCCTCAAAATGTCGGTGTTGAGTTCTTTGCTGGGGTGTGTGACTCCGCAGGGAAGAACAGGGTGTGTCCTGTTGGTAGCCTGTTTAGCAGGCCACACCTTGCTAGCAAAAGCTTCTTTTCAAATGGCCTAATCACTGGGATACACACACACACACACACACACACACACACACACACACACACACACACACACACACATTCTTTTCATCTGGATCTGGCAATAGGCATATAATATAGGCTTCTGCTGGTGGGAAATCAGAGACCTGGGGTTGAATATGGCCAAGTTCCCCTGAAGTGTTGGCCAACACAGGGGCATGTTTTACCCAAATTATTCAAATTGGATAGGTCAGAGGACAAAGGAGAGGGGAATATCTGGTTCATTGCAGAGGGGAGGAAAGGATCTGATCCATGTCAAAAGCCAGTTGATAATATCCTTGTAAGCTTGCAGTGTACCAAATTTGTGTTGGAGCTTCCTATGCCACTGAGACTGGGAGACCCCAAGTCCTGCCTGTAGTCCATGCAAAGCCTCCGCTTTGACACAAAATTTTTAAGACAAATCAAGCAAACAAGTATTATGGAGCATCAGCACTGAATTAGGCACTATAAAAGGAGCGGGAGAACGTCTTTGTCCATAAGGAGTTTAGAATCTAGTTGGGGTGATAAGGTGTATCTGCATGAAACAGAGAACAACGCAAGGCTGTCATCTACCACTGAGTTTTCATTTATGCAATACAGACTCTATTTGTAGGGATTCTGAGAAGGGAATGATCAGAAGGATTAGCCAGAAAAAGCTTTCTAGGAAAGTCTAGACTATGGGATTATATGAGCAGAGGGCAATGAGAAGGTATTCATCAGGATTGATGAATGGCACGAGCAGTGACAGAATTAAGAATATGAATGACTAATGAGTGGTGAGGAGAAAGAAAGGGAAGTCTGGAAGTCAAGAGAGTTCAAATTCTGTTTCAGATACTAGCTGTGTCACTATGGGAAAGTCACTTAACCATTCTTGGGTCCATTTGCCTTACTGGCAAGAACTGGACTGAGACACTGCTATTTTGAGAAGAGTGCTTTGTAAAGCAAAATGCATTATGAGCCATTCTGGTTCATCTTTGCACTCCTAGGAGAAACTGAGGGAGGGAAATAGAGAGAGTAAAGAAGGCATGTATTTACAGGGATAGAATCAGTTACCCATGAGGAACTAGGTAAACAGAGAAGCTGAAGGCTAGAGCTCAGAGAAAGACAAAGGAGATAGCTGAGGGAGAGGTCTGTGTTAATGAGTGACCCAAATTGGAACCAGCCTTCACAATGCCAGGTTCCACGCCTTCTTGAAGACTTCTCTGATGCTCTGAGTTGAAGAAACACATGTATATGAACATAGTGTTGGGCTCCCTCAAGTGTCCTTCAAACCATTCAGCCTCCAGCTAGAACTGGACCCTACCCTAGCTTTATCCCCAAGAAGGTGGAATTCTCTGGCCAAGCTCATCAAACCTTCCAGGCACGCCGCTACTAGGATGTCCTGATCTTTGGCTTTCCTGGAGGCTGCCAGTGTTACATGAGCACATATGAGAACCAGATGGGTGTGTATGTTTCGTTGTCTTTTATATTCAAAAGTGACGCTACAGAGAATGATCAATATCTATGTGTGGGAGTGGGACTGGAAAACTAAGACTTAGACAACAGGTCTTTCTCCTAGATGAATGTTGAGCACTGATACACACTGGCTTTTGATTTCCAGTTTGAGTTGCTATTTGCTGAGCCACAGTCTGTGCAGTACTCAGGAATGGCCAGTCTTTACTCACAAAAGCCCCGATATTTCTGGATGCCGAAGGCTATTCATAGTTTCATGACTATTCAGAATGATCCACGATGGGAAAGTGGAACAGAGGAGTAAAGTATTGGACTTTGGACAAGGGAAGGCCTGTGTTCAAATCCTGAATCTCATACAGGCTAGCTAAATGACCTTGGGCAAGTTTACATCTTCTCTGAACCTCAGCTTGCTCCTCAGTTAAATGGGAATAATAAAACCAGTAGGATCTGTCTCAGAGGTAGAGTGATAGAGGCGGTAGAGGTCCCTCTGGGTTTAGGAGTCAAGGAGTCCATGTTCTGCCTCTTACATATACTAGCTTTGTAACTTTGAGAAGGTTATTTAGCCTTTGGTGCCCCCAGAAATTCTCTGAGGTTGTAAGTTAAAGAGGATTTGTATCAGTGGAAGGAGTTGTTCCATCATTCAATTTAGTCATTCTGTCACATCTATACTGAGAAAAATAAGAAAAAAAACAATGAAAGGCTATCTACCATTGATTGTTCATATATGCGGTCCAGACTCCATTTGTAGAAGTGATCCTAGGATAAGTAGATATGTTGCTATCATCTTTTGTGTTTGCTGACCTACTGAACATCATTTTGACTATTATTTTTGGTGGCGCCATCTTGTTCGAAGCTCTGTCTTTTATTTCTTCTTCTTCCTTATAATTTCCTCTTATTTCAACTCTGCCTGAGAATCCTGTTCCTCTTTGTCATTCTCTATAGATATCCTTGCCTAAGGAAGTTCATGACAATGGGCATCAATCAGGGCCAGAAAGACCTCAGGGTTAGGGATCCCATCCTGCCACTCAGGGGCATTTGGGGGAATATTGGTGAAATTGTCTGAGAAGCCATTAGATGTCAAAACAAAATACCAGTTAAAAAGCCCCACAAAGAGTGGATGTGTGCATAAGGAATGAGGAGAGGGAGAGCTGAGCTCTGGAGAGGTAAACCCTGGTCATTCAGTCATAAAGGAGCCTGAAAACAATTTTCCTTTTCCCGTGATTCCCATCTCCAGACGCCTATGCTCCATCTGCCCACAGAAGGTCAGAGTTATTCTGAGGACCATTCCAATCATAGTCTTTCCGTCCAACTGGTCAGTTTAGTTCATCTGCGGGAGAGGGGTGCAGTTATAAAAGCTGATACTACCATGTCTTTACCATCATAGCATACATAACTACCCCTTATTTATTCCTTTCAGGAAAGTGGAGATAGGTGTGACTCTTATACATTGACATGCTTGATATAACCCCCAGCATGGCATGGCAATGACATCATGTCCTGTCTGCCAGCCTCACAGAGAAGGAGGGACGGAGAGAAAGAAAACATTTATAATGCACCTACTATGTGCAGGTTTTACAAACATTGTCTAATTTGATCCTCACAAAGACTCTAAGAAATAGTTGCTCTTGCTATCCTCATTTTACAGTTGAAGAAACTGAGGCAGACAGCAGTTGAGTGTCTTTCCCAGGATCACACAACTAATAAGTGTTTGATGTGAGATTCAAACTCAGGTCTTCTTGACTTTAGGTCTTTACCATCTGGCTGCCTCTCTCAAAAGAGAACATGTCACCATTCTTTTCCTCTTGGGATACTGCTGATCTCACAGTCACAGTCACAGTCACAGTACATACATTTATTAAGCACCTACTATGTGTCAGTCACTGTACTAAGCTCTGGGGATAAAAACAAGAAAAGGAAAGCTAATCCCTGTCTTTAGGGAGCTAATGGGGGAAGGTAATACACAGGGAAGCAGAAAAGTCTTCCAGAGAGTCCCACTGGTTTGAGATTAAAGCAGCAGGAGAAGATGCTGTCTTCACCCCTACCGACAAGGGCCGTTTCTCCAAATATTGACCTCTGAGGAAGTGGAAATCCTTAGATTTCCAGGATGCCACCATCATTACAGCCTTTGAGAATAAAGCTGGGAAAGATGAATGTGGCAATTATCACAGAATTCAGATGGATTAGATAGCTGTCTGGGGTAGGGAAGGCCTGGTTAGAAAACTCTCAGCCTTCGTTGTGAATCTGAGATTCATCATGTCTCCATATGAGCACTGGGCCTGTCTGAACAGATCTCCTGGGTCCCTCCAGGCTTGAGTGTTGAGAGATATGAGGTTAAAGAAAAGGAGAATTTTTCTTCTTACATTTATGATTTTTATCCCAATATAAAGCCTGAGTAAGCTGAGCAAAATTGGTGAACTCCTATTCTCAGGGATGGATGGTCAGTTCCCATGCCTCAATATAACTCAAAGAGTGATTATTAAACAGCTACTATGTGTAATGCATTATACAATATGCCAGGGAAACAAAAAACCAAGATGCTCCCTACCATCAAAGAGCTTCAGATGGCCAGGGCTCATAATGTTCCAAGCTTAACTTCTTGGGGATTGGTGATGTCTCCTGTGATGTCACTAGGGGTCATGACTGCATTGGCTGAAAGTGAGACATCACAGCTGGCTGTCTACTTTTCTGTCCCTAATCACCCATGTCCTCTATCCTACAGGTCACCAGAACAGTGCCCAATGAATCAGCAAGTATTTATTAAGACAATCCCTAATCTCAAGGAGTTTGTCTTCTAATAGTCCAGATTCCTTGTATGTAGTCTACACATACTATGACCTAAAAGGGCATTATTCCTCTTGTCACTCAGAAGAGCAAAATTGGAATGAGAGGTTTGCTCAGAGGGGATGAGCACATGGAGTTCTCAGTGGGTTGTCAGAGAGTATTCCCCAGGTGCCACGGACTGAGAACAATGGGATTCCCTGTTGCATTTCCATTAAAGGCCTTTAACACACAATGCAAAAGCTGTTGGCTTTCCTTCCAGCCACCTGCTCCCAGGAGAGGAATGGATAAGGAAGGGTGTGGCTGCTAACTGGTATGACTCCCACAGACCTGGAAGAGAACTGATTGTATATTTGTGCTTAACATTTGTAGAACAGTCACTCGGAATCCTAGAATGCTAGAGCTAATCCAGTCCTCCCATTTCATAGATCAAGACACTGAGGTCCAGTTGGTGGCAAAGATTGGACTAGAAGCCTGGTCTATTATATTACAGCAGATTATATTATACCTTGTGCATTATACTACAGATTATATTACACTTCCACTCAATGTCCAAACACTCAGGAAATCTCCAAGTCCTGATCTTTGCTTCCCTGGCCCTTGATTCTTCTCCTTTATTACCTCCAGTGACATGATGCTGACAGGCTGTGTAGATCCAGCCTGGGGAAGAAAACTGGACACTGCCTTGGTATATTCAATCTTGGCTACAGTCCTGTGCCTAAAAGATTTGGAAAGGACTTTCTCATTTTACAGATGAGCAAACTGAGGTCTAGGGAAGATGAGTGGCTTGTCCAAGATCAGACAGGTAGTATGTCTCAGAGAAAGGATTTGAACCCAGATCCTTTGATTCTGCAGTCAGCATGCATTCCTTTATACCATAAAGGACATCACTTACAAAGCTAACAGTTTATGTCTTGTGAATTTTGGATTCAGCTTCTGGTTTGGGAACCCATCATCCAGTTCTCCGGGCTGCCGATACCTACAGCCTCAGTCTTCTGTTTCTCTAAGCAGATGGGTAGAGATAAGACTCTCCCACAGGAGATCAAAGGAGAAGAGAATGAATGAGGGAGCCACAAGTGAGTTGGTCTGGAAGGGGGAATTACCTGGTGATTACCTAACCCCAGCACATATGCTGGGTGGGAAGGCGAGTTCTGGGTTGCCGGACTTGGCCCTGGCTCATCTTCGGAAAGGTGAATCCTCAGTCACCACCTGCGTGGAGAAGTTTTCTCAGGCAGGATGTTGATCCTTCAGTCTGAGAGCAAGTCAAAGCAGATCTGATCCAGAGAAGCCTTGAAAGCTCATGGGAAAAAAAGTGGTGGACAGTTCCGTTCCCAAAGTCTCCAGCTTTGTCGGGCTCCTCCTCGTGGAACTTGGCCCCTGGGTGTTAAAATGGAATCTGTTCTGTGTCTCATTGTCCTTTGTTCTCTGAGATGACTGAATTATTTCTCATACCAAGCTTCCCACAGCTGTCATCTGTGTCATTAAGAATGAGGAACGCTTGAATTGCCTCATTCACACCCCCTACAAGCCCACCTCATTGCAGCCAGGATGCCCAAACAAGGAGAGGCTATGGTTGCCCTCCATCAATGAGTGTCCTTCAAGTGGATAGTCCAATGACTAAGCTATCTTCTTCTGGGAGGTGACCCTGAGAATCTGCCTTGCAGCCCTCTATGCCCTTTAAGTAAAGAGATATATCCTCTAAATAGGAAGGAGCCATAAACTACCCTACAATGTTCCAACTCTTATATTCTCCGTTTTCGAGGGCAGCAAGCCACAATGGAAACCAGTTTCCTGCTCCTTCTAAAAGGGAGACCCCATCTCACTATTACCTCTTTTTCTCAGCTGTTCAACTTAGCTTTCTCACCAGAATCATTCTAAGTCTCTCCAGGGCTCTGATAGCAAAGCCTGTCCCTGCCAGGTGCCAGGGTTGGGGGTAGGCAATAGTGACGGAAATAACAGCATTTTGATGGGTCTGATTCCCAGAGGCTTCACCAAAGGAAGGGATCTTGAGAGGACTGTTCCCTGCTACATCCTTATTAGAACCTGGAAATCAGTATAAGTAGGACTCACTGATTCTGCCATGACAAATCAATGTAGGCTCACCTCTGCTCAAGTCAATCGAATCAACAAACCCTTATTCAGCACCTACCATGGCAGGTGTTAGGAATACAGTGACAAACAGTTCCTGTCCTCATGGAGCTAATATTTTACTAGGGAATGCAACAGGTAAATAGAGAAATCAAGATAAATTGAATGGAGAGGGAACAATGATGAGCAAAGGGATCAGGCAAGTTTTCCACCAAAAGGGATGCCTGAGCTAAACTGGGAGGAAGCTGGAATTCTAAGAGTCAGAGAGAAGGGACAATACTGCAGGCATGGGAGACAGCAAAGACCCAGAGATAGCAGATGGAATGCTTAGCTTGAGAAATAGAATTAGGTCAGTTTGGTTGGAACACGAAGTATGGGAAGGGAGGAAAATCCGAAATTAATTTAGAAAGATAGCCTGGGGACCAGAATGTAGAGATCTTTAAATGCTAGGTTGAGGAAGAGTTTTTTGTTTGTTTGTTTGTTTTAAATCTTAAAAGCAATAGGGAGAAATTTTGAGCAGAGGCCAGACCTATACTTTAGGAAGGTTATCCTGTTAGCCCTAGATTGGAGAGGAGGTGATATGGGAATCAGGTAGAGTAACTGAGAAACACTTATAATTTTTATTGTTCAGAGGAGATCTTGAAGACATGAAGTGAGTAGGGGAGGTATATAAATGGAGAAGAGGGGAGATATTGTGAAAATAGGATCAACTAGCCTTGGCAACTGAATGGATTTAGGGGTAGTGGTGGTGGTAGTTCATTGGCTGCTGGTTTTCTTGCTTCACTGAGGAATTCTTGACCTCAGGACCCAAATTCCAGATTGTTTATCCGTTTTGGTTTATTCTGACACATCCAAGAATTTGATATTTGGATCACTAGCCTTCCTCTGTATCTTTCTTCTCATTTCCAAATCAAGACACATTTATTAAATGCCTGCTGTGTAGGGATGCTCTGGGAACATACAAAAGGCAAGGAGCTTATATTTTAATGTCTGAGAAGCAAAATAATTTAGTAGAGAGAATTGGATAAAACCATATAGAGGTGGGAGGAGGAAATTAAAACCCATAGAAGAGTAAATCTTGGATTTTCCAATCAGGAATTAAGCCTTTGAGTTTAGGAGTCAGGGTTAAAGGTAAAGGGAGGAGCCTTAATTGCAAGACCAAAAGCATTTCATATATAACTCAAATAATGAATATTAATGACTATGCTTTGACTCAGCTTGACCAGGATCCAACACAGTTTATCTTAGAGGCTTGGTAAATTTTCTCTTTGAAGATCAGTGTGAGGATGGAAGGATGCTGACGCATCCTGGGACTTCACCACAACGAAGAAAGATACTTGAGGATGGCTATTGTCTCATACAGCTTTTGCAATGCCTAGGCACATAATATAGGTTCAGTTAATATTTATGAAATTGAACAATGACCTAAGGCTTATACTGGGGATCAGAGTTCATGGTCAGTGAGCTGCCATTATTATTAGCCACCTTTTCCCCCCCATTAAAGTCTTGCTCTGGTGCTTCATCACTTTTCTAGCCTCAGTTGCCTCATCTCCAAAAGAGGTATAAAGCTACTGGTAGACAGGTTACCATGACAGTTGTATCTGTAAAGTGCTCAATAAACTTTAAAGCACCTTGTGAATGTCAGTGATTGCCATTATTGTTCTTATTCATTTTTTTCCTCATCTTTTCCCTTTTTTTCTCTTTTGAAGGAGAATGAAATGACTTTTAACTGTTTCAGGATAAGCAGGATGTTTTCTAGCCACCATCACAACTGACCATTTCTATTGTAAACAATTTACAGCAAGGAAAGGGAGAGACTACCTCATATGGAGATGTTAGACATGAATGGAGGGGGCCTGTCACTAAGGAAAGTCAGAGCTAGGATTGCACTGCACTTGGAGAAGGATGACACAGACGTCGAAGAGGGTAGATGAAATACTTTGGGCTCATCTATATATAGCTTCATCATTGTTTATGAGATTCATGGAAAAGTCCTGGTACAAGTCACTATCCTGCTAGTATTCTTTTATGTTAAAAATTTTGCAGACACTTAGGCAGGTGATTCAGACTATTAGATACCACTAGGTAGGTGGTATAGTCGTTAGAGTGTTGGACTTGGAATCAGGAAGATCTGAGTTCAAAACTTGACTCAAATACTTGCTGTGTTAGCCTGGGCAGCCTCAATTTTCTCATCTCTAAAATGAGGATAATAATAGTACCAGTACCCTAGGTGGCATGGATAGAGGGACAGGTCTGAAGTTAGGAAGATTCATCTTCCAGAGTTCAAATCTAGCCTCAGACATTTACTAGCTGTGTGACCTTGGGCAAGTCACTTCCCCCTGTATGCCTCAGTTTTCTCATCTGTAAAATGAGCTGAAGAAGGAAATGGCAAACCAATCCAGAATCTTTGCCAAGAAAACCCAAATGGGGTCACAAAGAGTTGAACACAACTGAAAAACCACAACAAAAATAGCACCTACCTCCCAGAACTGTCTCAGATGAGATAGCATATATAAAATTCTTTGTAAAACCTTAAAGTGCCACATAAATGCTGGCCAAGGCTCAAGTGAATGAAATAACTCGTCTTTGTTGTGGAATGATGCTTCTAGGATACAAGGTTCTTTCTTCATAGGCTGTCAAGCATCCTCAATATAACCCTAGTAGTAGGTAAGACAACAGGGATGTAAGCTCACCCTTATTTCATTGTGTAGCTAGTGGACTGAAAGAGTTAAAATGATCTGCAAAAATATTTAATTCATTCCCAGCTCACGTGCTATAAGAACTGTTAGAAGGTTAATGTCATCCTTCTCATCATCAATTTGCAATTCTACTTCTGGGATCTTACTATATAAAAGCCAATAGCAAGGGCCAGCCTCATTTAGGAACAAGTGGTTTTTCACGTACCTCATCCTATTCCCGTAACATGTTACTTTCTTCCACTAGGGACAGGAATCAGAGACTAAATCTATGATTTCTTTAGTAGAGGCCACACTGATTTAGTAGTGGGAACCAGGTGAAGAAACTTCATTCTGCGAGGCAGGTCAGAACTCCCTCTGTAATCCCAACTTTAAAGAATTGCCTAGACCAGGTGTTAAACATGTGACCAGAGGGCTATATGTGGCCCACAGCACCCCCAAGTGTGGCCTGAATCAGATTAAAATGTCATTCCTTGCTGATTTTGTGGCTGATGTATTGATTAAAATAGATCAGCGAATGAAAGATAGATAGATAGATAGATAGATAGATAGATAGATAGATAGATAGATAGATAGATAGATAGATAGATAGACAAATAGACACGTGGTTTTCCAAGACAATATGTAACACATAGGATGATGTTGTGGATGACTTAGTGGTCTGTTTCTATTGGAGTGTGACTCCACTGAGAGATCAAGGGAATGGTTCCAGGTCACTCAGACAGTGACAGGACTTAGGTTTTCCTGGCTTCAAGGACTCTTTGTCCATTGTACCTAACTCCTTTCTTCTTCTAGAAGATCTCTGTATTTAACAGCTGTTCATTTCATGAAGATTGGAGAGTATGAGTACTCTGTTATGGCATCATCTGTTATGACGCTGTACTTAAATGGAAACATGTTGAGTTTGGATGATTGTGGACAACAGCTTTGCTGTGTTAATGCTCTGGGTCTCATACGGTCTACTAAATTCCCAAGAATATTTTGAGATCTCTGTAGCGTGGGGATTTGTCATTGGTTAATTTATGGAAGGTAGTGAGATATTGATGTATTCTAGCCACTAATTATGAATTGCTAAAGTTGTTATAATAGCTGTTGCTGTTACTGGTATTACTACAGGATGGGACCTTGCATCTATGACCAAGGTCCTACCAAGCTAGAAAGCCTTCTATTCTGGATCTGGCAACCACCAGCCTAGCAAACTCAGAAAGACCCAGTATTAGAAAGTTGGTCATGAGGAGATGGATTATTTCAGTGTGGGGAGGAATTGGAGATGAGGAGTATCACAACTCAGCATCAATGGAAAGGATACCCATATTGACAAGGAACACTCATAGTGATGATGAAGTATTTATGTTGATGATGGAGTATTCACACTTTCTCTTGGGGTTTTGAAATATTGTCATCATTATTTTGGGTGATCCATTGCCTGAGGTCCCTTATGTTTAGGGTGGGGTTGGCTTTAGCCAGTAGGCTGGGAAATTTCCCATGATACCTTATCTGGGGGTCAGAGATGTTCTATGTGGTATCATTGGGGAAGTATGACTAGAAGTACCAAATGCTTTGCCCCCCTACTAATGTCAACTATCTGGGAGAGCCTAAACTTTTCCATGGACAACAAGGTAAAAGCCTCTTGGGTAACATGAGGTTGCATAGACCACTTTATGACCCAGAGAATTGATCAACCCCTTCTTTCCCCATTGCTATCTGCTTTCACCCATCTTGAGTCTGTCTTCCCTGTTAAATAGGAATATCAATAATATGTACTACTTACCTCATGGAGTTGGTAGGAACTTTGCAAACCTTTAAAGTCTATATAGCAATGTTGCCTATGAGAACCTTTGACTGTCAATTCTAATGCTGGGGTTGTAGAAAGATGTATAATGCCCAAATCCCTTTTATTCTATATTCTCATATATCATAAGATCATTTTGTAATAATTTTATTTTCCTAACTCTGTTTGGTTCAGGATGGCATAACATAGGCTTCCATTCTGCAGACACCCAGGGAAGAATAGGAGATCTCATCTCCAACCCTGAATTAGCGCCATGACTTTGAATTAGTCCCTAGATGACTTTCCCAGGCCCCAGATACCTTATTGGTTAAGTAGGAATGATAATACATGTACTAACTGAATTGCAGTTTTGTTATAGTAAAAGTGCCTTAAATGTTCCAGAAATGAAAACTGTTATTATTCTAAAGGGCAGTGGTCTAAAACGTTTGATGGACATTAAGGGAAGCTAGATTGGGATTGGCTATAAAACCTCTAAGATTTGGAGGCTCCTTAGAGATCACCTGGTTCAACCTTCTTATTTGATATGTAAAGAAACTGAGGCCCAAAGGGGTTAAATGGTATAGTGGAGAGGCACTGGATTTGGAATCAGAGGTCCTGGGTTTAGTTTTCTCCTCTATGAAATGTGATGACCTCTGAGCTTTTAATCTTTATTCCCACATGACTCATTGTATTGTCCCAGTGACCTATTCTTATTATCACAGTACTTAGCACAGTCCCTGGCACATAATAAGTACTTAATAAATGTTAATTTACTTACTGACTTATTCTGGTAAATGATCTTTGCAGACCATGGGTTAGCGTGCCTGTGGGATATGATGAGCCGAGCATACTTTATAGTGTTTGATTCTGGGTGTCTTTGGACATTGAACTGACTGCTTTTTCTCCCTTTCCCTGATCAGATCTATAATGGGACCCTCAAGAGAGACACGGATAATAGACGCTTCAGCTCCTACAGTCAGATGGAGAACTGGAACCGTCAGTACAACCGAGGCAACTGTAACACCATCGGCCCTGGCAGTGACATCTGCTTCCTGCAGAACATCAAGGCCAGTCGGAGTGAGCCAGACCTGTACTGCGACCCCCGGGGGACTCTGCGCAAGGGCTACACGGGCAACAAGAGCCAAAGGACCACCCAGAATCGCTACAGCTTTTACAGTACTTGCAGTGGTCAGAAGCCTGTGAAGAAGTGCCCGGTGCGCCCTCCTTCCTGCACGTCCAAGCAGGATCCTGTCTACATCCCACCTATTTCCTGCAATAAGGACCTCTCCTTTGGCCACTCGAGGGCCAGTTCCAAGTAAGTGCCAGGGAGTCAGTCGTGAGCTGGTTCACTCACATACTCGGAGATGGCCTGAGCTCTTTCAGCATGCAGCATTTTAGGGAGAGAGAGAGAGAGGGAGGGAGAGAGAGAGAGAGAGAGGGAGAGAGGGAGAGAGAACTCACTCTGGATTCAGACATAGAATATAGACAGAAAAACAAGAACAAGGGTTAACAGGTGAAAAGTAAACCTGTCACATGCTGTTAACTTGAGAAGGTGTTGAGGATGGATGTCACAGGGTTTGTAAATGTTTTGCATTGATAGGATAGAAGGACCACAAATTAATGAGATTGCAGATCCACTGAGGTTTTGAAAAGAACAGCTTTTTGTGGAGACTATTGGGGGAAATGATGCAGATTGGAGGAATGCGTCTTCTTGGGATACACACAAAGGGATGAAGACAATACAGAGGGCAGGGAGGCAGGCAAATGTGCTCAAGCCCTGAGGAGGCGGACAGGGATGGAGAGGCTGAACCAGGAAGGATGCAGCAGGGGAGGGAGGAGCCTCTCTGACCTGAGGACGGGACCTCACTGAGGTCTTTTTGAACAGAAATTGTTTCATTCATTGTATGCTTTTCTTCAACACCCAGCACAGGGTCTTGAACACAGCAGGAGCTTAATAAATGCTTAGTGATTGTGTATTTGGTCCAGATTGCTCTGAGCTCATCCACTGTTCTCACAATCAGAGTACCGCTGTAAACCATTCCTAACATCCAGAAAGTTAACTGATCAATCAGCACACATTTATTAAGCACTTACTGTGTCCCAGGCACAGTGATAATAATAATAGATAGCTCATTTTATATATATATATATATATATATATAGAGAGAGAGAGAGAGAGAGCACTATGTATATATATATATATATATACATACACACATATATATACTTATATATCTATATAAGTATATATATTTGTATCTAGATATCTATAAGTATATATAAATATCTACATGTCTGCAGACATCTACTTACGTAGAAGTAGCTGGGTGGCTCAGTGGATAGAACACTACACCTGGATCTGAGTTGAAATCTGGCCCCAGATACTTACTAACTATGTGACCCTGGGTAAGTCACTTTACCTCAGTTTGCCTCAATCCATTGGAGAAGGAAAGGGCAAACTACTCCAGTATCTTTGCCAAGAAAATTCCAGTACTGGCATGCTATGGTCTATGGGTTCATGAAGAGTTGGACACAACTGAATAATAAGTATTTATATAGCACTTTAAAGTATAAAAAACACTTTACATATATTATTTTGTTTTATCCTCACTACAACCCTGGGAGTGTGTGTGAGGGGGGAATAGGTATTATTATCATTATTATTTCCATTTTAAAATGAGGAAATTCAGGTAGACAGAGGTTATGTGACTTACTCAGAGGTCACATAGAAGTTCCTAAGGTTAGATTTGAATTCAGGTCTTCCTGATTCTAGGCTCAGCCATTCTTTCTTTAACTTTAATCCACTACCCCCACCTCTCTGCTTCAGTGATTGAGTGTAACCGCAAAATTTCAGAAAGATTCAGGGTAGAAAATAGTGGGGAGATATCTCTTCATTGTTGCATTCCTGTTTGGTGACTACAAAATGGCAGCCCCTGGCCTTGATTCATTCTCTTAATGCAAAGACCAAAAAAAAAACCCCAAAAACAAAAAAAAAAAAACAAAAAAAAAAAACCAACCCAAAAACCCAAACAAACAAACAAACAAGCCAGCCAGTGAAGATTAGAGAGTTTCTTAATAGACCTTCAGCAGGGTAGGATTTAAAGGATGGTAGGATTCAGATACGGAAAAGGGGAGAGGTACCTAATCCAATAGAAGTAGAATTCACTAAGGTGAGGTGGGAGTATTTGCAAAACATGAGGTCACCAGTCTGGCTGGATGGGAAGTTGCTATGGTGGGGTAATTAGGGATAAGGAAGGAAAGGTAAGTTAGAGCCAGATTGTAGAGGGCATTGGAAACTAGGTTAGAAATCTGGATTTATTTATTTATTTATGTATTTTGCTGTGGGCATTGGGGAATTATTGAGGATAGTTAAGTCAAGCAGTGATTTGATGAAGCAATGTGTCAGATTAACAGGCCTGAGGAAAAGCAATGGGCAGAGATTAATTTAGGAGGCATTAGTTCATACACAAGATGACAAGGGTGGAACTATCAGACAGCCTGGGGACTGGGAAAGGAGGGACATTTCCAAAGAACACTTGATGGGCTTGATGACTGATGGATTCACTTCCACCCACTTTCCCCTGGTGACTTCACGACTCGTGGTACCTATGTTCCAAATGTCTAACTGGGGGCCAGGGTGTGATCTGTGTTAAGGAATGAAGCTCTGTGAGGTCATGTTTATCTCTGTGTCCCCAGCCTAGCACAGGGCCTTTAATGTAGGAGGTGCTCAATAAATATTTATTAAATTGAATAGAAGCCAGTTTGTGCATATGAAGAGCAAATCCCAAGACCTGAGTCTCATTACAATCATTACCTTACCAACTCTGAATTAATTTCATCCTTTCCTGGAAGAGGATGGATCAGCTATATGTTCTTGGGTGGGGTCATTCCAATCATTGGGTCCATTCCCATCATAGACAGGTTCATATTAGAGGAACTCTTTCCACGAGGGAGGGACACCTAATTGGTAAAGTGGATAAAAGCACTGGACATGAAATCTGGAAGACTCATCTTCCTGAGTTCTTATCTGGCTTCAGATACTTACTAGCTGTATGACCCTGGGTAAATCACTTAATCCTGCTTGCGTCAGTTTCCTCATCCATAAAATGAGCTGGAGAAGGAAACCATTCTAGTACCTAGAAAACCCCAAATGGAGTCATGAAGAGTCAGACATGACTGAAACGACTGAACAACAAAAGGTGTAAATGCTGGTTCAACAGCTCTGGCTGCCTCTATCTTGATTCTCTGGAGTATTGATGAGGTTTTAGAAGCTATGGCACATCTGGCCTCCGGGATCCGGAGCACTTGAGGCAGGATGTCCTGTGTCAGCTCAGGGTAACCCATGTTCTGCAACTTCTCTTGCTCAGGATCTGCAGTGAAGACATAGAGTGCAGTGGTTTGACTATCCCCAAGGCTGTGCAGTTCCTGAGCTCTCAGGATGAGAAGTATCAGGCTATTGGGGCCTATTACATCCAGCACACCTGTTTCCAGGATGAATCTGCCAAGCAACAGGTAACCACCTTCATACTTTCTCCCTGATTCTGCAAGAGCAAGACCTAGATATTGGACTGGTAGTGGAGGCTTTCTGTCTCCTGGTTCTTTCTCATCCTGCCCAGCCCCTGAAGTAGATTGCAGTGCTTGGTACAGTCCATAAATAGATCTAGGCTGCGTGATAATCAACGCTGAATCTTCTCCTCTGTCTGTTCCTTTTTTCTGCCTCCTTCCCCCTCCCTATCACTCACCAACTCGCCATCATTCCAACTTGCCTCACTGAACTTTACTGCTTTTGGTTAAGTGGTTGTCCATATCCCTAACCAAATGAGATACCCTATGTAAAGCACTTTATAAATCTTCAAGTACTGTATAAAGGATATTATTATTAACTATTATGATAACTTAATACTACCAAGGTTAGTGACATCTAGTGATAGGAAGTATGATGACGTGCAAAAGAGGGCTGGATGTAGAGCTAAAAGAGGTTGAAGTTGAGGGATTCAAACCTCAACTCTGCTACTTACTCATTGTATCTTTTAGGTAAGCCACTTAACCTGTCTGTAGGTTTTTCATAGGTAAAATGAGGGGGTTGGATTAGGTGACCTCTTCTGTCTGTCATTGCACTGGTGACTCATCCAAGGTCACACAGAGAGGTAGTGACAGAGTTGTCTACCACACTCCCCATTCAACGTTATTCCCAATCCACCATGCTGCTGCATTCAAGTACACAGATGATTCACATTACATTAAAAAATTCTCATTGACTCAGAAATCAGGGAAATTCCCTTCCAAGAAATTGGAACCCAAATTCTATATTTGATTATATTCATTTATTTTGTTTGTCTTTAAAGAATAAAATCAAACCCTCGTTGTAGAAAGATGGGGCTCTTTGGGAGCCTGTAGACTTGGGACCTGTGTATGGTTGCTGACTATTTATTCATGTTCTCTGATTTTGGAGCCACTGTTCTTTCTACTGTACCTCATTGCTTCTTTTGGATTGATTTCCATCTGAAATTGTCTGCTAATATATGTGTCTGGTTAGTAAAAAGCAAAGTTAGAGAACATGGGTTCAAATACCTTCTCTACTGTGTGAATGACCCCATACCTCAGTTTCCCCATTCATAAAAATGAGAGGTCTGGGTTTGAGGGCATCTTTGAACTCTTCTAGCTCTAGATTCACTATCAGTCCCAATTGTTGTGTTGATGTCAAGCAAGCTAAGCAAGTATCTATTAATTATCTATCCATAGGTAAATCAAAAGTACTCATAGTTCTAGAGAAGTTGTCCTTTCAATGTAGATCTAAGTTGTTTCTCTAGTAATCAATGTAGACATAGTCATAACTGGTACCAGTTATGAACCCAAGGAATCTCTTAGGCAAGTCTAATTAAATAGCTCCCTTTCTCCTGCCCCCACTCCCATATATCTCTTCCCATATGCCTTTCTGGTCCCTATATTGTGCTCTATACAAGTCACCTGAAAAAGTAGGATAAATACCATTTCTCTTGGTACTAGTGAAAAGTAACAGTTCCTCATCTCTAACCTTGGGATCATCGAATAACGATGTTCCTAGGGAGACCAAGCCAGTGGCTGCTATCTAAAGGCTATACATATACATGGACAGCTTTGGGAGTTCTGTGGATATTTAGCTTAAAGAATTCAGTACCCAAGTGGATTCTTTGGCTTGAAAAAAATCTACTTTGAGTCCTGACTACTATGTGAGATGAGAGAAATCCTGGTAGGATTTGGGGGAGGAAGGGGAGAGTTGGGTGTGGTGGCCTTGATCTAGAACACAAAGAAGAGAGGAAATGATATGTAGTTCCTAGAGGGATTCATAGATTCTATTTCCTTGTACCTTAGTTTCCCCCACTGTAAAAAGGACAGGATGTTCTAAAGGTTAGCATTTATGTCACTTGGTTCAGCAATCTATCCCCTGTGCCACCTAGCTTCCTAGAGGGACCAAGTCTAGCCTTGAAATGAGTCTCTGACCCTTCATGTGGATGGCTTCCTTCCTACACCAGGTGTACCAGTTGGGAGGAATTTGCAAATTGGTGTCTCTCCTTCGGAGCCCCAATCAAAATGTCCAGCAAGCTGCAGCTGGAGCCCTCCGCAACCTGGTCTTCAGAAGCTCCACTAACAAGCTTGAGACCAGGAGGCAGAATGGGATCCCGGAGGCTGTGAACCTCCTGAGGAGGACTGGGAGCACTGAGATCCAGAAGCAGCTCACTGGTGAGTTCCTTTCCCTTCCCCAATCTCTCTCCCTTTCCAGCCTCTACCTTCCTCCTCCCTTCTGTCTCCCACAGAAAGCTAAGGGAATAGAGATAGGGGAACAAGGAACCTCTTGGGCAACTAGGGATTAGTTTATAGGGTCATCCAGAGTAAGTGACAAGTGTGGATGGAAAACACAGTCTCCATCTCCTGGGGGACACTGTGTCATTAGTTTGGGGAACACTGTGAGGCAGCAAGAAAGGCAATATGAGAGTCATAGAATTCTAGAGATAAAGGGACCTTCTAGATCACTCAGTTCAATGTTCTTAGAGAAAAAATCTGAAGCCAAGAGAAATCAAGTCATTTACAAATTTTTCCAGGAATTGGTTCATATTTCTTTCAATCTACCCATGATCCAAGCCTGAAAATCAAATATGATCAAAGATGTCAGAGGCCAGTGGGTATATCAGAGAAAGGGTAAATAGGTTGACTAGATGCCACATCTAACAGTTAGCAAAGTGGACTTACGTTTTATGGAGAGGGTATAAACATCTGGGAACTTTTTTTTGAATTCTCCAAAAAGTAAGTATGAGCTTACTCTTGGACATGACAAAGAGGAATGGAACCCCCCAAAGTGGAACTGTTGGGGTTACCCTAGAGATACACAGTAGTAGTGTTCAGTTCATCATCATCAAAACTTTTATTAAGTGTTTAATTGCATATGGCATCATATTGGATGTGGTATAGAACAAGTTTTTAGTTGTTTTTCAGTGATGTTCGTCTCTTCGTGACCCCGCCTGGGGTTTTCTTGACAAAGATACTGGACTGGCTTGCCATTTCATTCTCCAGCTTATTTTCCAGAAGAGAAAACAGAGTCAAGTGACTTGCCCAGGGTTGAATAGCTGATAAGTGTCTGAGGTCACATTTGAACTCAGGTCTTTCTGATTCTGGGTTCAATGCTTTATCCACTGTGCCACCTAGCTGCTCATAGAGCAAGTTACATAGACATATGACGTACCCTCTGGTAGCTGATAGCCTAAGAGAAATCCCTTAGAGGAGGTGAGCTTGTAGAAAACATAGAGACAAATCAGTTTTAATATTGACGTTGTATGCACATCAAGGGCAAATGCATTTTAGAATAAAGAGAGTGAGAGAGGAAGGAATGGTGAGTGACTAGCATGATATGGCACCCAAGCCTCACACATGGATTAAAAAAATCCCCTTCAGTATGACTAGACAACAGTTATCTGAAAAGGAGTTTTTAGTAGACTGTGAGCTTGATATGAACTAACAGTGTATTAAGGCAATCCACAAAGCTAGAAAAGGAGTTTTTAGTAGACTGTGAGCTTGATATGAACTAACAGTGTATTAAGGCAATCCGCAAAGCTAGTGAGATGCACTGAGCGAGGTTTAGCTTCCAGAAAGAAGGCTGCTTGCCATGTTATGGTTCTGTTTGAAAACAAAGGAAAGACAACAACAAGAATAAACAGCCCCCACCCCCACCCCCTGGTCAGGTGATGTGTAGCTTTGTGTTTGGCTTAGGATGCCACATTTTAAAAGGCACTAATAAGGTGGAGAGCATCCATCTGTAGAAGCTATGCTTCATGTGCTTTATACACAGTATAAAGATGTGCTGAAGGCACTGAGAATGCTTAACTTGGAGAAAAAAGACTTAGGGGAGAAGTCAGATGAGAGATTGGAGTTGGCCTCGCAGGCAAAATGAGGGGCAACAGGTAGAAACGAAAAGGAAACAGATACGAGCTTCGCTTGTGTTGGAATTCGTGGTTGATGGGACACACTCGACTTAGGACCTAAGGCGAAGTTTGACTCAAGTTGCCAAGATGCAAGGCTGTAGATTGGGCTGTGGACGAAGGGTGTACGGGGATCACCTGAACGAAAGGTAGGGTTTAGCAGGAAGATGGTGAAAGAGTATTTCTGGTAGAGCAATTTGATTCAATAAATATTACCAGAATCCTGTTACATTCCTAGAACTTGCTGTGGATGCCATATGCCTCAGTTTCCTCATTTGTAGAATAAGGATAATAATACTTACCTTATTTGAGGGGGAGGGCAAGTAAAAATTGACCCTCTCAGGCATACTGTAGAAATAACACTTTGCAAACCTTAAAAGTGTAAACAAACAATAAGAGCCATTATTATGTTATTAATTACATTACTTTATTTCACTATTAATATTACTTAACAACAGTAGTAATAAAAAAATGTCTCTGCCTCAAAGGTACTTAAAATCCAGATGGATACCAGCCTTAGAGATAGGAAATAATTAAAGAGCAGTATCAGATTGAATATTATTAATATTGCCAAATATTATAATTATTATATTATTATTAATATCGCCAAATATCATTATTAATATTGCCAAATAATATAATGCCAAAATACATGGTCGAAATAGTCACTCAGTCAACATATCTTTTGACTCCTACTGAGCTAACACTGACTTACATTTATATTAAAGTTTGCCGAGTGCTTTCCTCACAACAGTTCTGAAAGGAAATTGTTAATGCCCATTTTACAGATGAGGAAAAGGAAGCTCTGAGAGGTTATGATTTGCTTATGGTCACATAGATAATACATGGCTGAATTTGAACCCAGGCTTCCTTACTCAAAGCCCCAAACTCTATCTGCTGTGCAACACTGCTTTCCATGCTGTACAAGATAAAGAACCTAAAACAAAAATTATATTCTCCAGGAATGTGTAGTCTAGTTAGGAGGGAAGCTGTACACCCAAGGACCTATGTTCCTTGGGAAGTGATCTATCTATTCATTTGGCTTGGAATAGCTGAGAGTTAATATTTTTAGATGAGAACTTTCTTCACAGTTAGAATGATCTGAAAGTGCAAGGGGATACTTTGTGAGATAGTGAGCTCCCCATCACTGGAAGTCTTAAAGTAAATCTTAGATGACCACTTGTCAGGTATGTTATAAAGAGTTTATTATAGAAAACATTAGAGATAGGCCGGAAGATGGACTGGTGAACTTTTCTTGAAGCTTGGCATCAAGGGGCTGTGGCTAAAAGGGGACCCTTCTTTTTTTAGGGCTGCTCTGGAATCTGTCTTCCACCGATGAGCTGAAGCAAGAACTCATTAATGAAGCTCTCCCTGTTCTGACCGATCGGGTTATCATCCCCTTCTCTGGCTGGTGTGACGGCAATAGCAATATGTCCAGGGAAGTGGTGGACCCGGAAGTTTTCTTCAATGCCACTGGCTGTCTGAGGTAAGAGAAGTTGGCCTTTCCCTTCTACCTCACCTTGGCACAGAGTAGACCAACCCAGCTTTGGCTCACCTCAGTCTGCGGGATCCTTCTAGTCCTAGATCCTCTCTGGGACACAGAAATCAGACCATTTTATTTTTATAAGTTTATTTTTATTGATATCATCTGGTTTTACATCACCTAAATGTAACAAAGTTTTAAAAAAAGGAAAAAAAATATAATAAAATTAACCAACATATAATCTTTGTCTGGCGGCATATAGACTACACACGTCTGCAGAGTCCCCTAGTTCTGCAGAAAAGGTAGGGGCTGTGATGTCTTATTCTCTTCTTTGGAGCCAATTTTGGTTTGATTTAATTTTGTTTTTATCATTATTCATACACAACACCTATATGAAAAATATATGTGTGTCTATATTCTGATAACTTCTCTCAGCATCAGTTCATGGAATCTTCTGACATTCTTCTGAAATCTTTATACTCATCATTTCTTACATGTATAGCATGTTCATTTATATTCATCATTTAGTACATGTTACATGTTCATCACATTCCATATTCATCCTTTCTTACTTGTTCGTTTGTATTTGTTTCTTACATGTATTACATGTTCATATATATTCATCATTTGGTACGTACATTACATGTTCCTTACAT
Source organism: Bettongia penicillata ogilbyi (assembly GCA_023548195.1). Classification (NCBI taxonomy): domain Eukaryota; kingdom Metazoa; phylum Chordata; class Mammalia; order Diprotodontia; family Potoroidae; genus Bettongia; species Bettongia penicillata. The sequence goes on from JAJHZJ010000123.1 coordinate 1,884,128, forward strand.
TCCATATTCATCATTTCTTACAGTGCAGCATGTGTATGCACATGTATGTTTCCATATCCAAGAGCCAGCACTTGTACCTATGTCTTAATGTTCTAATTCAATTTTTTTCCTTCCTTTATTCATTGAAATGCGCTTCTGTGGTAGTTAAAGAGAATTTTCCTGCATAAAAGCTTCTACTAATGAGTCACTCCCAGCCTTAGGCCAATGTGTCATATAGATTGGCTCAAAGACCATGTCTATACCCAAACTGTTCCAAGTTCCACACCAGGGTGTGGCTAGGGTAGAAGGTGGTTTCAGTAAGAGCTGTTGGGTGCTGGAATCTGGGCGTGAGCATTATGTAACAGCAAATATTGTGCCACTCACTGGGGTGCTCAGAGAAGTATAAGACCCCATTAACATCTGTACCTTGTTTCAATGGTTTTAGTCTTTTCCACTAGGAGACATTCTTCTTAAAGAAGAAAAGGATTTATGGCTACCCTTTGTTTTTCCTATAGTCACTCTGCAGAAGCCTTTTCTTCTACAGAGTCTTTCCTCTAAAATAAATCAAAATAGTTAAAACAAAACCAACCAATGCAAAGATTTCATCTAACACTGTATGCAACATTTTGCATCTGTAGACACCCTCCTCTCTACTGAGGGCTCTCTTTTGAAAGGAGAGAGGTGTGACTCATCCTCTGTTCTCTGGAACCAAGATTGAGCCTTGCATTGTACATGCATTCTGCCCTTTAGAGATACTGTTATTCTCATCATCATGGTCATAATGTATATCGATCTATTGATTTTGCTATGTTCATTCAGTATCAGTTTATATAAACCTTTCCATGTGACTCTGGATTATTCCTATTCATTACTTCTTATGATGCAATAAGATTCCGTCACTTCATATACTACAGTTTATCCAGCCATTTTCCAATCCACAGGCACCCACTCAACTTCCAGTGTATTGTTTGGTTTTGTTACAAAAGTACTATTATAAATATTTTTATATATTTGGGGACTTTCAGTCTGACCTTTTTGAATATATGTATGCTGGGAGTAGTAAGGGATCAAAGGAGGTGAAAACTTTTAGTCGGTTTTGTTCTGTCATTTTAGTTGTGTCTGACGCTTCATGACCCTGTTTGGTGCTTTCTTGGCAAAGATAATGGAGTGCTTTGCCACTTCCTTCTCCAGCTCATTTTATAGATGAGGGAACTGAGGTAAACAAGGTTAAGTGACTTGCCTAGGGTCACACAGCTAGTAAAGGTCTGAGGTTGGATTTGAACTCAGGTCTTCTTGGCTCCAGGTTCAGCATTCTATCTCCAGCATTCTATCCACTGAGCTACGTAGTTTTAGTAACATCATATAATTCTAAATAATTTCCACTGAGGGAACTCACAAGTTGCTTGGGGAGACCAGAAAGAGTTTCTTAGCATGTGATTCTTTGTCTCAACTTGTTGCTTCTCCTTATAGCCTCTCCAACAGTCCACCTGCCCCATAGCCTGCTGAGGCATAGTAAGGCTTGGAGATGAAAAAGCCATGTAATTAAGGCCTTTATGGAGCTGCTGGAGGGGGAGAAGAGCAGCCCCACCCACCTCAGGCAGATGGGCCCAGATTGCTTGGGAACCTGCCTAACATGGCAGCTGGGAAAACATATTTGCCTGCTTGACAGCACTGAGTGGGAAGGTGGATCAGGTCTCTGGCCAACAGCCACTTAATCTGTGTCCTCCTGCACCAGAGGAAGGTGCCCCCAAGAGAAGAAACACTGAGAAGCAGGGAGCTTTTAGACTCTATGAAGAGCATATCTACTGGGGGGCGGGGCAGATGTGTTGCAGGGGGCTTGTGTGGGGTGCCAACTATGGCACTCAGCGATCATGGGCATGAGGAATGAGTGGGCAGAAAGTGGGTCAGAGAAGATGGCATTGAGACAAAGTTCACCTGAGGCCGCATCTCAGCCTCTTCCAGCACAGGATGGCGGCTAGCCATTCCATTGTTTGTTCTTTCCTTTCTATTTCTTTGTCCTTTCTTTTTTCTTCTCCTCCTGCCTTCCCCTATTCTCTCTCCTCCCACACATTTCTTCCCCTCATTCCTCACCCTGTCTTCCTTCCTTTATTCCTTTATTTCCTGTCTTCGTTCCTTCTCATCCTCCATTGGTCTCCTTTGGTTTCCTACCCATTCACCCTCTTTCCCCTCCCTTTCTCCATTCATGTAACCATGACCCTGATTCAATCTGGACAATGGCAAGGGTCCCGTGGTGGTCCTGCTTCTAGTCTCTCCCTTCTCCAACCCATCAGCTGCCAAACTGATATTCCTAAAGCACTCTCCTGCTCAAGAAACATCTAAGGCTTTGTATTTACTTATGTGTGTACGTTATTATCCTCTCAAGAGAAGATAAACTCTGTGAGGACAAGGACTTTTGTTTTTGACTTTATACTCCAAGTGCCTGGCACACAGTAGACCTTAATAAATGCTTAATAAATGAATAAATGATGGGATGAATGAATGACTCTCTATTGCCTCTAGGATAAAATAAATACAAACTCCTCCATTAGGTGTTTAAACCTTTTAACAACCTGGTTCCCATCTCTTTCCTGACCAATTTTATTCCACTTCATTCATTCTGTGCTTTAACCATACTGGCCTACTTTCGGTCACCCATATACAGGGACATGTTTAACTATTCATTCTCCAAAAAAATTATGTATGACACATTTTTAAATTTAATCTGCATCATTAGCATTTTATTCATCACTTTGTTAAGCCTAGATGGTCAGCAATCCAATCAATCAAACCCTGATTTGTAGCTTTTTCCTCACTTCCGGGAAATAAATGCTCACGCTGAAAATTTACAATTGGTTCTTGAAAACTACCACAAACTGGCTCCAGCACACCTCATTCCATTTGTATCTAGGATAAAACATAAGGCTGTCCCTGCCTGGTTTTCCTCCTTTCTTTTCTCTCTCTTGGAATTCCCCATTCTTTTAGGCTTAGCTGAGGTGACATTTCTAATGGGGCCTTTCCTGATCCTTCCAGTTGTGGGGTTCTCTTGATTGAAATCACTTTGTATTTACTTTGAATGTGTTGTATATATACTTGGCAGTGTGTATACTGTATCCCCTCCATAGAATGTAAGCTCCTTCAGGGGAGTTACTTTTTGTCTTTTTGGTCTTTGTACCCTGAACCTAAGTGCAGTACCTTGCATATAAAAGGTCTTAAGAAATGCTTCGAAATGAATAAATTCTTTCTTTTCTCCATTTTTTCTACATTCTCTCCTCTCTATTCCATTTCTCCTCTTCTATTCCTCTCCTTAATGCTCCTCTTTTCTTTCAGGAACCTGAGCTCAGCTGATGCTGGACGCCAGACTATGCGTAACTATCCAGGGCTGATTGATTCTCTTATAGCCTATGTCCAGAACTGTGTGGCAGCCAGTCGCTGTGATGACAAGGTAAGAGCCCAGTTCTTTTAGATTCTGGTCTTCTACCTCCTTCCCAGAGCTCCCTATATACCCAGAGCTTGCCCTTCTCTTTCTCAACAAACTCAGCATCAGTGTTAAGTCATAGAGCCCAAGAATGGGAGTATTAGGTTTGGCGTCTACATTTGAACAGTTTCCATCTCAAAAGCCAAGTCAACCATGAAGTTTGTTCAGGGCTTTCTAGGAATGTGGGCTAGGCTAATAGAGGCCCAAAGACAGTATGTACTTCTGAAGACTAGTGGAGAGTGATGGCCAAGTCTGGGCTAATGGATTCCATTGGTTCCTTCTATCTCAATGACATTTTGGCCCATGGGAACAAAACATAGAGGAGTTGAGCTTTGGGAGTCACCTAGATGATGGGAGAAGGGCTGTCGCACTGGCAAGGTGGAGACCTTTATGGATTTCTGAATAGCAGTGACAAACCACAGAGAGTAATTTCTTTTTGGAACCACTAAAGTAGGCTGCCAAAGTAGACAGTGAAGATCCAGCTTTAGGAGGAAAGCCATTCCCATGGTTACTTATGGCCTTCTCTCAGTTTTCCATATGGTATTTCGCCTCTTTGAGATGTATTCCCTTCAAATATGTAATCCTAAGCTCAAGAGTACCGCCTAATTCTAACATTAGCTTGGACCAGGATTGAGTGGAATGTTGCCATTCTCCTGCCCCCTGCCACTTTTCCCCTACTCTCAGTCAAATAAATACAGTTGACTGTGAAAAAAAGCATTGGGTTCTTGAGAACTTGGGTTCAAATCCTACCTTTGATACCTACTCTCCTCATAGTTTTGAGCAAGTGACTTAGCTTCCCTGGGGCTCAGTTTTCTCATCTGCAAAACAAAAGGGTTGAATATGGCCCCTATGGTCCCTTACAGCTCTAGAGCTATGAACCTGTGATATTATAAACATCTAATTTGCAATTTCATAACCATGTGATTAAGAGCAAAATTCTGCATTTTTCTGAATTTTGGTTTTCTCATCTGTAGAATGGAAATAATGATGTTCACATGCACTATTTGCCTCACAGGTTTTTTGAGGAAAGATATTATAAGTTGTAAAGTACTATACAAATGAGAGCTATTATAATGAATTCCAAAGCCAGAAGACATGGCCCTTGGATCTTTGGATATTGAGATTATCATTGTTACCCATACCTGGTGCAGGGATAGAGAATGGTTGTGATGACCTACTAGCCCTACTCCCAGGCACTGTCTGGGACAGTCATTCTATTACCCTGAGCCTGTCCTGGTCCGGATGATCAGTCCTTTTGGTGGAAGCATGAGGCCTTCCCAGGCTGGGCAGGGAAGTCAGACCTCAGTGCTCTTGTTTACCTTTCAGTCTGTGGAGAACTGCATGTGCATCCTGCACAATCTGTCTTACCGACTGGATGCTGAGGTGCCCACCCGCTATAGCCAGCTGGAGTATAACAACCGCAATACCTTTACTGACAAGTCTTCCACAGGCTGCTTCAGCAACAGGAATGAAAAGATGATGGTAAGAATCCCCTTCCCCTGCTTGGGTAGCCCAGGAGAGCCAAGTGGGGGCAAACCCTCAGGGATGGACTTGACTGAGGGGAAAATGGGAGGTCAAATGTCAGGACTCTGGGACACACTACCACACTGCTGAGATGGCACGCAATGCTCAACTCATAGAACAGGACCTTAGACTTAGTTGTAATCCACCCAATCTCCCCACTTCCTTCCCAAAGCCCTTACTTGGTGCCAGGGCATGGTGCTCACATGCTTCAGGTGTTTTTTGCTTTTGCTTTTTTCTCTACATTGCTTTTAGAAAAAGATATTACAATGTGTGCCTTGGTGTCATCACTTTACTCTTTCCTAGCTAACTACTGATTCCCAGTTTTCCCTTTATTTATTTCCCTTTATTTTATTTTATTATTATTTATTTTTTTATTTCACAATCTGGTGAAGCCTATGGACCCCTTCTCAGAATATGTTTAATGCATAGAACAAAATATATAGGATTATAAAGAAAATCAATTATATTGAAATGTAGTTACCAAATATTTTTTAAAATATTAAAAAAACCCAAATTCATTGACTCCAGGTTGAGAACCACTCCAGTCAGAAGGAGGGAGGGATATAGGACTATTTGAGATATGAATGGAGAAAGACTTCTCAAATGAAGACCTAGTATGGCAGTTACCCATTTATGACATCTGGGCTTCAAGCCAGCTCAGATGCCCTGCCACTCAAGGGAAACCTGAGTTTAATGTGGCTGACTTGAGAAATAAAATAAACATCAGGAGTGGGACCAGCGAGCAACCCATGCCTTCAGTTTCCTGGATTGAAGACTATAGCCAAACGGCTAGTGACAGACCATGCTTTTTTCAAGACATACAAGCTGATCTCAGAGACTGTTCTCAGAGTATGCATTTTATGAGGGTTTGAAAGAATCCACTGTTCCCTACTGTTGTCAGGATCATTGAGTCAAGTTCTGGCCCTTTTCAGTTGGATTTGCTCCACTTGAAAAGAAATTGGAAAAAATCAAAGGACTTCGAGTCCCCTAACTTTGAGGGGGCAGCCCAGTCAGGCTTTCTCTGCCTGCCAACTTGACTTCTATTCTCTCTGTCTCTGTCCCTCTGTCTCTCTCTCCCATCATGGTAGTCCAACCAGGTACAGGGACAGGGATAAGTGGATGGGAGACATACTCAGATCAGTTGGCAACATTCAGAAGAAGCTGGGTTCAGGGTTTTTTAGCAGAGCCTTCCTCATGATCTTCCATTTGTCCTTTAGAATAACAACTGTGACCTGCCTTTGCCTGAGGAGGAGACCAAACCCAAGGGAAGTAACTGGCTCTACCACTCTGATACCATTCGCACTTATCTGAACCTCATGGGCAAGAGCAAGAAAGATGCCACCCTGGAGGCTTGTGCTGGTGCCCTGCAGAACCTCACTGCCAGCAAAGGATTGGTGAGAGGAATAGCCATTTCCAGCTTCCCTGTCTCTACTACCACCTCTTCCTCCCTCCCTTCCTCTCTCTCTCATTCTGTTTGCTCTCTCAGCTCCTACTTTCTTTTCTCATTTATCCCTCTTCCATTACCTTCTAAAATGTATGTTAATTCTTTGGTTTCCTTTGGTCACAGTGTATACACTTCTGAAACTGGGATGGGGGCAAATTTGTTGTCCAAGAGGGCCCAATTTAATGGAGTTTCTCTACTAGAAGATTAAGGTTCCTTTTCTGAGATTTGAGTATTTTTAATTTTATGGAGGTTTGGAAGAATCCACTCTTCCCTATTGTATTTTATCTGCTACCCACCCACTTACCAATGGTATTATGAGTACCAAGGACTACTTTGCTAATTCTGCAGGATAAATATTCTGGGTTCTGGAACTATGTCCAATATGGCCTAAACTGGTTCAACCCAACAAGTACTCAATTGAGTATTTGCTATGCTTTAGATGCTTCGGTATAACAACAATCTTTGATGCTGGAATACATGTTAATTCTTTTCAAAGTTCTTTCTTATCTATCAGCTTTAATGTTTAACAACACATCTCTGGTAAAAAGACCAATCTGGAAAGGTTGTGAATTTGGATCTAGTGATAGATGATATGTCTGTTGTTGGAGGACCAAGGTAGCCAAGTTTAAAGACTCCAAAAGGTTGACCACAAGGTGCTGAAAGTTTTCAACCATAGGAAATCATGAAGACAATTTAGTAAGGCATTGAGAGATTATAATCTGTGTTTGCAGATGGAGAAAACACCCACTCTGATAAATCATGATTCTTTAAAGTATTTTAGTACTTAGTAACATAGATAATCAAGAGTAGTATTATCTTTCCTGGAATCCACAAGACAGGTGATTGGTCTGCATTTCTTTCCTAGATGTCCAGTGGCATGAGTCAGATGATTGGACTGAAGGAAAAAGGTTTGCCTCAAATTGCCCGCCTTCTCCAATCAAGCAACTCTGATGTGGTCAGATCTGGAGCGTCCCTCCTGAGTAATATGTCTCGACATCCTGTGCTGCACAAAGTAATGGGTAAGAGGTGTTCTTCAGGGGCTTCCCTCCTGAATCATCTCCCTAATCTCTTTTCAGCATTGGACTCCCCAAAAATATTGCTAATAAGCACAGATTTCCATCAGTTCCCTTGTGCAAGAATCTCAGAAGTCAGTATTGGCTTTGGCAAGTGTTTGGAGACAGAAATTCATTTCAGCAATCATTTCTATGCACCTTCTATGTGTGTATATCATGGAATGAAATGACAAAGGGAATGTAAGACTAAGGAAAAAGTCCTCTGGATGGGATGATAAGGGGAAAGTTGGCCAGATCACTGAGTCTAAGCCAGGAAGTCATTGTAGAGCAGCAGAAGATTATGGCTGAATGGCATAGGAATTTCGTGATAGACATGGGTTTTGATGGTTTCTGATGGAGTCCAGTGGGAGCTAGAAGGGTTTTCAGTCCAATCCTCTCCTTCTGTAAATAAGAATACAAAGGCCCACAGAGATTGAATGACTTACCCAAGGTCACATGAGTCCTAAGAGGCACAGCTAGGATTTAAATATAGGTCTTTCAAGCTCCAAGCCCCATGCTTCCTGACACCCAAATGATGGAAGGTCAGGGCCATAATGTTGAAGCTAAAGATCTCATCCTATCACTTACTGAAGTTCCTGGGTCCTGAATCTGTCCTCTCGCCCCTTTCTCTTAAAGGGAACCAAATATTCCCAGAGATGACTCGTCTCCTCTCTAGCCAGACAGGCAACACCAGCAACTCAGGGGACATCATGTCATCTGCTTGCTACACCATGAGGAACCTGATGACCTCGTTGCCCCAGATGGCAAAGCAGCACTTCACCAGCAGCATGTTGAACAATGTGGTCAACATGTGCCGGAGTGGGTAAGGAAGGTGTGGGCAGGAATGGGGGGGGGGGTCAACCTCAAGGTGAGGGAGACGGGACTCTCCATGTAGACATCTCATGCCCTTCTCCCAAGAAGAGCAGACAGATTCACCAATCAGGGATAGGAGAGAAGACATTGGAGTTCAACTCCTTTGCCCTAGATTCCACTCCTTTCTCCCTGTGGGATCTTGCCACCAAAGGGGAATAATTCTGGATCAGGTTTTATCAAAAGATTTAAGAATGAGCATAGTCTAGCAGAAGACAACTATATTGCAGAGTGAATAGAACACTGAGCCTGGAGCTAGGAAGATGGGAGTTGAACTGACATCAGAAACTTGCTTGCATTGTGACCCTGGGCAAGTCACTTAACTGCTGACAGCCTCAGTTTCTTCATCTGCAAAATGAGTATAATACTAGTACCTACCTTCCTGGCTTGTTGGGAGGATCAAATAGGGTAGTATTTGTAAAGCATTTTACAGAGGGCTTATATAAATGTTAGCTAGTCTTAGGAGGCTTTTTTTTTTTTTTTTTGGTAAGGTTTGGATAGGAAAAAAGTAAAGACTGATCTTTATCTTCATGGATTAAGAATGGTCTGTGTTTGGCTGTTCTACTTCTACATTCTAGAGGCTTTATAGAGTCTCATGAGCCCCTAAAGGCATGGCAGGCATATAGCACTGTAGAAATCTCAGAAGTCTGTAATGGCTTAGGCAAACGTTTAAGGATAGAAATTCATTTCTGCATTTATATAGTGTTGACTATTTGCTGGTGCCATACTAAGTTCTTTGAGAGATATCGTCTCATTCTATCAGTAGCATTAAACAGGATGGGGTGGGTCTCTTGCGGAAGGTAGGATTTGAGTTGAGATCTCAAGCCAGAAAGCAGAGATTAGGAGAACATCTTAGGCATGAGGAATGATCTGTAAAAATGCCCAGAATAAGGAGATGGAACATCCTGTTTGAGGAAGGGCCAGGAGGCCACTGTCACTGGATACTTGGAGGGAAAGAAAGGAGAGGATTGGAAAGGTGGAGAGGAACCAGGTTGTGAAGGACCTTAAAAGCAGAGCAGAGGATTCTATATTTGATCCTGGAGGTCATAGAGAGGCACTGGAGTTTGTTGAGGAGAAAAGTGGCAAGGTCAAAATTTCTCTTTAGAAAGATGACTTTGGTAGCTGAGCGAAGGATGGCTTGGAGTGAGGGAAGACTTGAGGCAGGGAGACCCACCAGAAAGCTATAGCCAGTAGTCTAGGAGTGAGGTGATGATGGCCTCCATTCAGGTAGCATCTGTGTTTGAGGAAGAATGAGGACATATATGAGAGATATTGTGAAGGCAGAAAGAACAGTACTTGATATTATATTGGACATATGGAGAGAGAGAGACAGAGACAGAGAGAGACAGCAGAGAGAGAGAGAGAGAGAGAGAGAGAGAGAGAGAGAAGTCTAAGATGAGAGCTAGGTTATCAGCCTGGATGACTGTGAGGATGGTGTTATTCATTATAGTAACAGGGAAGTTAGAAAGGGGAGAGGTTGGGATGGGTGATAAGGGGATCTGTTGAGCTAAGATACCTGTGGGATATTCAGTTCAAGATGTCCAGTAGACCATTAGAGACGTGAGACTGGAGGTCAGCAGAGAGATTTGGGCTGCAAAAATGGAAATGAAAAGCATCCACAAAGAGTTTATTGAATCAATGGGAGATGATGAGATCACCAAGAAAATTAGTATATAGAAGAAAAAAAAAGAAGAAGAAGCACAGACCCTTGGGAGATAACCAGTTAGTGGCCATGACTTAGATAAAGATCCAGCAAAGAAGACTGAGAAGGATATAAGTAGAAGAATCAGAAAAAATAGGGAAATCATGGACTGCTTCCCAGGGGCTAGATCCAGTTTGAAGTCTGAGTACTTCAGAGAGATGTAAGAAAATTGACCAGGGTAAGAGTGGTTGGTAAGAAAAAGAAATCTGACATTTATAGAATGCTGTAAGTTTTGCAGAGCCTTTGCACACACTCTCTTCTGATTCGCCCAGTAGCCCTGAAGGTAGAAACTAAAGACTTTATGCTATATGACTCTTTTTACATACGAGAACATAGAGGCTCAGTGCAATTAAATGACTTGCCTAAGGTCACAGAGTTAATAAGTGCTAGATGTGTTATACAAATTTTATCTCTCCTGATGCTAATCCCAACAGACTTTCAACTACAACCCACTGCCTCTCACAGAGAAAGAGAGTTTGGGGAAACATTTGGTTCTTTGGGACTCTCAAGTATATGAAGTGGGAGCCTGCTGAGGTACCATGGGACACTAACGTCAGGAGTGGGGAAAATGCTCCCACCACTTGAGGGTGGGCATGTATGGAGCCAAAGGGCTAGATTAGGGCACAAAGGGATTCCACTAAACTTACTGACTCTCATTAGTAGAGCAGATAATGTCCTGGTGATTCTCGTTGCCAAGGCTTATTCTTTCTGTAGACCTAACAAATTCTTCAGGTTTCCCAAGCACAGTAGTTGAACTGTTTCTGTGTATTGGAATTATTTGGGGAAAAAGAGGGGAGGAAGAATGAATGCTCCATCCCATGACTGAATGACTCACTTCTTTTCTCCTCTACCCAATAGTTCACCAAAAGCTGCAGAAGCTGCCCGACTCCTTCTCTCTGACATGTGGTCAAACAAGGAGCTCCAGGGTGTCCTCAGACAGGTAAGGACAAGGTCATCAATCCTCTCTGTGTTAATTCCCTAATGTGGAATGCCCCATCAGTATTGGCCATGGTCATAGACTATCTTGATCTCAGTAAGGTATTTGACAGTCTCTTGTGATACTTCTGTGAACAAGATGGAGGACAGACAGATTAGGGGGATGCACAAAATAGTTCATAGTACCCTGGGTAGTCAAAGTGAGGATTAATGGATCCATGAATTAATACACCTTAAGTTGTATGCTACATGGGTCTGTCCTTGAGACTTCAAGTTCACCATGTGCACCAACAACTCCAATAAAGACATAGATGTCATGGGACTAATAGCTGATATGATGGATGAAAGAATTCACAGAAAGATTGCAACAGACAAAATTTATGGATAGAAATTAACCAAAATAAATATAAAGTGTTCTGTACTTGATATCAAGAAATCATCTGTACATTTCCAATTTTGTCTTTCCCCTTTTCACCAGAATGCTTTGGGACAGTCCCTTCCACAGCTGTGATCATCAGCCTATCTATGTAAGGCAGGAAGTTGTATTTAAATAATAGACTAAGTGTTTTCAGAAGAAAGTAAATCCATTGAAAAAAGAAAGAACACAATACATTCCAAACAAAATCAGAAAATTTAAAGATGTAATTTATTGGTTATGTATGCAGTCACTTCCCTTACATTACATAATAATTGAAAGTGAATATTACGTATAATTCATTTTAAAATTTTCAAGACATCCTACCTTTTTTTTGACACAATCACTCTTTGTAATAGCCCTGTAACATATGTTTTGAGTGAGGGAGGGTTTTGCAGGTCACCAACTTCACTTCTCCTCCAGAGCCATCTGAATCCAAAGACCCAATATTCCTCAGGATGACTGGAGATGACCCAGGATGAGGCAGTTGGGGTTAAGTGATTTGCATTAATCAGGGTCAGTCATTTTAAAGCAAATGGACTATTTGTCCTCACACACATCATCACGATAACTCCCATTTAAATAGTGCTTTTTCAGATATGTCCAGTAGCCCAGGGACCAGTTAGGGTGGGCTGTGAGGTACAGAACCAAGACTGGGTTCCCTGAGTAAAGTGGGACCTCTGTCATGACAGTTTGTTCCGCTAGTAGGAAGTCAGTGATCATTCACTCTCTGTGGTTGACATTATTGATGTTTCCCTCCCTGCAGCAAGGTTTCGATAGGAATATGCTGGGATCCTTAACTGGGACCAATGTCCTAAGAAACTTCAGCTCCCGGTTCTAAGAAGAGCATCATCACATGTTCAACTTGCAGGTGAGAATCCTCTGACCCCGGGACCCTCCCGCAGAGTCATTATAGCCATGCCCTTTGCTTCTTAAGGACACTGAAAAGTTGAAAGGGTGCTGTACCCGTGTTAAGTCAGGGTCTCAGAGTGTCCCTTTTGACTGTTATACAGCATGGCACTAAGCCCCAGAAGGGAACCCAGTTGGATCATCCAGGAGGGGCTTTGAACTGTCTAACATCAGGTTAAAGAATAAGGAGGGACAGTAGTCCCTGGCAATGGCAAATGCCGTTACTGTTGGCCCTGACAACTCACTGTCTCATGCATAATGATGCACTTTTCCAGTATATGTCATGTCTTTAAGGTCACCAAGGTGATGAGATTCCTAGCACAGATTTCTTTACGGTCCAGAGTATGTGCTGGGAAACACAGATCAGGTTCAAATTAGATGTGGGACTCCAAGGATCTCCTGCCTTGAGATGGAGTGACAGTCAATGCACAGGAGTAGTTGAGCGCTTACTGCCCTGTGTGGGGGTTAAGGACTTGAGAACAGAAAGAGGAGAAAGGATGAAGATACAAGAAATAAGACACAGCCTACATTTTTAAAAATGTATAGTCTAGTAAGGAACCTAAAAGCCATGGGGAAAAAGAGGTAAAAATACCTACAAAATGAGACTACTTAAGAAAGGACATTGAGTATTTGGAAACTGAGAACAGAAGGGCTGAGGACATTCAGTTTGCCACACAAAGACCAAAGGAGCCCCCAGTCAAGTCAGGGGTGATCAGGGAAAGCTGTCCAGAGGAGGTGACTGTCAGCCTGAGACTGGAAGACAGAGAAGTATGTGAACTGTCAGACAGAGGGGGAGTGACTGTGTTCAAGGACTACCTGGATCCAAACTGAGCTTGCTCTGGATTCAGTAAGACTTTAAAAACTCTTTGCTCATAGCTTAACAGAGAAGAGAAGAAAAAGATGTCTTGAGAATACAATTAAGTTCAGCTTAACTTGTAGACCTTTTGAGTGTCCACAGCATGCCCAGAATTGTCCTCCACAATAGAGAGGATGTCAAGGAGATATGTGACACACTTCCCTGTCCTTCCTCTACCCTGCTGGGGAAGCAAAGAAGCACAAATGGAGCAGTGAAAGTGTGTATTTTTGTGTGCATATGTGGAGACAGAAAGATGCAGAGACAATGACAGAGAGAGGCAGAGAAACAGAGACAGAGAGAAAAGAAGGGAAGGATAAGGAGAAAAATGAGGGGAGAGAGGGAAAGAAAAAGAGAGATAGAGGGAAAGAAAGGAGAGAAAAAAGAAAGAGAAAGAGAGAGGAACAAAGAGAGAAATGGAGGGAAGGAGGGAGAGAGAAAAAAGTAGAGGGAGAGAAAGAGAGAGAGAAAGAAAGAGAAAAAGAAAGGGAGAGAAGGAAAGAGATTAAAAAAGAGAGAAGAGAGAGAGAGAGACAGAGAGAGAGAGAGAGAGTCAACAAGTCAAAGGCATTAATGGGATCAGAAAAGACTTCCTGTAGAAGCTAAGATTTTAGTTGGGTCTTAAAGAAAGCTAGGGAGGCCAGGAGGCAGAGAAGTCCTGGCATGGATGACAGCTGTGAAAAGGACTAGTTGGGAAGCAGAATGTTTCGTGTGAAGAACATGAGGTGTGCCTGGGACACAGAATATATGAGGACAGTAAAGTATCAGAAGAGAGGGAGAATGTGTGTGCAAGATCAAGTAAACATGCATGCTAAAATGAAAAAAAAACCCTAAGGAACCAAATGCCTGGTACTGTTACGATGTCCCATGAGAGTCAGGAAGGAAGAGATCAGCTTTGGGGGGAGTGGGAGGGGGAGGGAATTATAACTTTATAAATGCTTATTTGTGGACTCCTCTTTATCTTCCAGAAATGTATTGACCCAGCCAAGAAGACTGTAGGTCTTACCGGATTGGTTGGTCTGTCCACCCTTTGCAGTATTTGGAAAAGTTAAAACTCATTGAGAACAAAATCTGAAAACTGTGGACAATGGAGATATTTTTAAACAACCTTTTTTTTTCCCACCTTGGGGTTATAGGCAAGGGATTTGGGCGGGGTGGGATGGGGTAAAAGTGGGAGGGAGCTTTCCTGAGTTAAAGGGGCTTTTATCTGATGTCAATAATTCCTTCTCCAAAAAGATGGTATATATATAAATATAAATATATATGTAATGTATGATTGTATGTGTGTGCATGCCTGTTTGTGTGTATATGTATGTGTGCCTGGAAGTGTGAGCATAAAGAGAAGATAGGTACCCATTTTTACTACTGTGTGTAAAAGATGGTGAAAAGGATGCTTCTCTGTGTCACTTACAGACAGATATAATGTAATACTTTTGTGTTAGCTGTCTATTAGCTTCTAAAATGCATTAATAGTGGGCAGAAAATTTGTTCCTCTTTTCCCTGCCTCCATCATGATCAGATCTGCAGGCCTCTGAAGCAAGCCATGGGAGGAGGAGGCCCTGATCAGAGCTCCACGTCTGGCCAGGCAGTCCATCGCTTGACTTTGTCCCAGATGGCTGAGGGAAGCCACTCGTCACCTCAAGATGATACTCTGGGTGAAGGGGGGGGAGTGTAGCTTCAGCCTTTATAATGTAAAGGCCAGATGATGAACTGTTTCCTGAAATTATCTATATCTGACACCTCCCTGCCCTCTGAGTTATTCCATTCTCTTCTGTTTTGTTCTTTTCTGTTCTATAAGGGCCAGATTTCTGCAGGCTATGGGACTCTCACCAAGCATGAAGGGGGATTGTTTGGTTCATGTTATCTGATGGGAGCACAGCGGGTAATGGGAGCTGAAGAGGTAGTTATTACCATCATCGTATGTATGGGGCTGGGCTAGGTTGAGTGTCATACAGAGAGCGAGGCCAGTGGATATGGTCCCTGACTTTGGGAAGTTTTCAGTCTATGTGTTGCAAGATGCAGATGGAGAAAATGCTGCTCAAAGGTCACACAAGATGCTAATCAGGCCATAGTGGTTTCTGCCTGAATCTGAGGGCCATGCCGGGATGCAGCCTTCCAAATAGAGTGGATGGGAGAAGATGGGGGTAGTTCTCAACAGAAGCTGCAGCCATCCAGACAAGTTGAGCTATGGGAATGTTTGGGGTGATGGCCTTAAGTGAAGGGTACCACTGACTCCCAAGATCCAGGGACCCCTGAGATGGGACTCCAGAAAGGAGAAAAGGAGTCTGGCCACACTAGAAGAAGGGAACAGTGCAACCAGGGCAGCCGAGAACCACAGTCCCAGTCAGAGACCATTTCATCCACTTCTTTACTTCCAGTTAGCATTGAGCTTCCATACAGACTGGCTTCTCACAAATTCTGAAAAACAGCTCACACTCTCCACCTGCCAAGGATGGCTAACTGCCTCTTGTAGCTTTTTCCAAACACTTCTTTTTGCCAGCCAGCCCCTATATCCCATCCAAAAACAGAATGGGCTGCCTTGGCAAGGAGTGATTTCCTCATCAGTAGTGGCCTTCAAATGTGGGGGAAGGGTGAACTAGAACTCTAAAGTCCATGCTGTATTCTATATTTTTATGTCATAGCCTTATCAGGTTGATAAAAGCCATTGGGTGGACAGTCATCCACTTGAAAAGCAGTAGAGTAAGCAGGGTACTGAATTTGGAGTCAGGAGCTAAGCTCAAATCCTAGCTCTTCCACTCACTAGTTGAATGACCTAGGTCAAATGCCTAACCTCTCTTGGCCTCAGTTTCCTCATCTGTAAAATGAAGGGATTGATTTTAGATGACCTTGCACGGTTTCTTTCAACTTTAAATCTATGATCCTACAATCCACATTTAGTTGAACGAGTTATGACTCATTCTGCCATGTGAGACAGATGGAAAAGAGATGCTCAATGCTCATCCATTATGCTCTAAGGATCAGCACCAGGTGGTATTTCACCAGCTCCCCTCAGCTCCAGTCTTTTCCAGTCTGGTCTAGAGGATGATGACTCTGATAAGGCAGACTCATCAGATATAAGAAGGGAAGGGAAAGGGACTAAGCACTTATATGGCACCTACTGTGTGCTGGGCACTGTGCTAAACGCTTTACAAATGATATCTCATTTGATCAACATCCAAGTCACTAAACTCCTGCGTTTCAGATATTAGGCGGCTGAGTGACCCATCGAGAGCCTGAAGCAGAAAACCAGCCTACATGTGTATATAAGCCCTCCTTAGTTCCTGTTTCCACTTCCCTGATATTTGCCTAGTGATACAGTATTCTTAGTATAAGATATTAAAACCTCCTTCATGGCTCCAATCTTTTGTTAAGAAAGGATAAGATGTCCCTTCACTTTCCCTTCTGTGATATCTTCTGTAAAGCCTTAGCTATCCATACTCCTCCCCAGGAAGCCAAGACCAAACACTGGTCCTCGTGTATTGAATATTTGGGATGATAATAATCATTCATTTTCAACTAATGATATACTGGGGAAGGGGGAGAGGGAGAAAATCAGAGACTTCCCCAATATAGTTTGACGTTGAATTTTCACATTGGGTTGGTAGCCATCACCTACTAACCTGCAGGTTACTTCTGCCTGCGTGCAAGAAAGGTCTTCTCTGAGCACCCTCTTACCCTCCGCCCCTTACTCCCCATTTCTTTCTGGTGCTCTTCTTGAAAATCTGATCTTATGACACTGGATTTGACATAGGTTTTGAGATGACACCTCTTCTAAGCACACAAGACAAAATGCAAACCTGCTGGGCAATGAGGGGAAGATCTAGAAGAAAGCAAAGACATTGTTCCTGCTCTCAGGAAGCTCCCAGTTTGATGAGATGCGCGCACACACACACACACACACACACACACACACACACACACGCACACCTAAAAACACAGATGCAGAGATTGAGAAATATAGAAACAATTTTAAGTAAACTTAAGGCAGACATATCCATCTTCTGACTGTATTCTTGGCATTCCCCTTTTCCCATCACTGTCCTTGGAAAGATTGTAACTACAAAGGCCGATTTAGCTTCTCCCTAAGCAGAGGAAATAGTCTGGTTCCTGACTTCCCTCCCTTTGTCCTGTTTAATAGCGCCATGTGTGTGTGTGTTCATTCTTTGTTGCCGAAAAAGATCGTGCTATCAGATAGATGATGACATGGCTTGCACTTGCCTTTGTTTTGAGTGAGGGAGGGCTGTGCAGGTCACCAGTCTCACTTCTTCTCCAGAGCCATCTAAATCTAGTGACCAGATATTCATCAGGATGACTAGAGATGACCCAGGATGAGGCAGTTGGAGTAAGTGACTTGCCCAAAGTCACACAGCTAGTGAGTGTCAAGCGTCTGATGTGAGATTTGAACTCAGGTCCTCCTGACTCCTGCTCTGGTGCTCTATCCACTGTACCACCTAGCTGCCCCTAGTGCCTAGTATAATGCAGAAAAGAGACAGCTTTTCCTCAAGGGGCCCCTGGTGTCTTTCCCTGTGGTACTAGATGTGGACAATAGATCAAGGTCAAGCTAGTTCTCCTGAGTTATTTTTCTTGTCCTCTAAGGTGGGGGAAAAAAAGTATGCCAGACAGGGGAGGCCTGTCTGTGTGATGGCTGCTGCTTTGGTTGAGGACATGCCTGGTTAGGGTTCATAGTGGGCAGTTCACTTTCCTTTTATGGGATTTACTTTCCTCATCTCTAAAATGGGAGGTGTAGACTAATGGAGTGGGGAAGCAAATGGCAGGAATGGCCCAATTCTAAATCATGAGTCCAGGAAGTTTCCAGAATTGCTTTTTCAGAACAAAAGTACTAGCCTTTCCTTTCTGGGTCTTTATTTGATAGTTTACAGTAAAATTGCCACTGTATCTACAATATTTTCATTAAGTAAGACCATCTTGGCATTGTTCTTTCTCGGAGACAAGCTCTTGGAAAGAGACCTTTGGTAACCTCTCCTTCCCCACTTCTATACCTTCTGCCGGACTTTCACCTTGACAGCCCCTGGGAATTTAAATTGTACCTGGATGGAGGACTGATTCCATGCTTGAGGTTCCCCCTGGGGAAGCAGAGAGATTGCATATACTTCCATTTTCCCCTCAAAGACTTGATAGGCCAGCAACACACTTCCTCCTCTAGTTGTGTGTTGAAATGACGAAGGGCTATAGGCGACCTGAGGTGTCTCTGGATGTGGAAAACTTTGAGGCAACTTTTGTTCTCCTGCTCCTGGACACAGCTGGCTGTGGCAGTACCCTGTTCCCAAACTAAACCATGTGAATTTCTTGTGTGAGGACTTTGTGGTTTCCCTGTATGGCGCTCTATGTATTTGCTTTTTTAAAAAAAATAGGAAATCAATAAACTTCTGGAGTTTCTTTGAACTGTTTTTTGAGAGGTGGATTATTTGGAGGGGGATGATTTTGAGTAGGATCGACTGTCATCACATTCTACTCAAGGTTACCACTTACTAGCCACTAGTAGGTAGGTAGGCACTGGTAGCCAGGGAAAACTCTGCTCAAAGGAATGGAAAGCTCTAGTTTTGGGTTCGAGATAGGTAATTAGTAAAGGGGTACTGGAAAAAAGTTCATCTTCACAGTTTTAACTGAGTTGACTCTACAGTCAGTCTGTCCCCGGAAATATCTCAGAGTATACAGATATTTGAAAGAATCCACAAAATCTACAGTGACTTGATAACCTTAACTCTATGGCATCTGCTTTAGATTCATGGAACTACTTCCAAGAGTTGTAGAAGTAATCCAGCTCCCAGTCCATTCCTTTGGATCTCCTGCTCTTCAACTTACCTATGGAAGCATGAGTTTTGCAGCAAATACTGAATCCTCACTCCTGTACCAAGACAGAGATTCCCATGAAGATCTAATTCCAGGGCGAATGGAAAGAAATAGTAGAATTTAATAGACATTGTTTCATCAATGTATTTCATAAATTCAACCAACACTTCTTGAGCGAAGACACTGGTGGATACAAAGATGCACAAGGCATTGTCTGTGACCTCAGAAAGCTTACAGCCTAGTTGAGGAGGCAAGGAACACAGTGAAGAATTACAGGCTGTGTGTGCTAAGGGATGTATACAGTGAAGTCAAGCTCTCATGTCTTCAGGAGAAGAGAATAGAAATATAGTTTCTTATTGGTCATTTAGATGGTAAGAAACTTTTGATTGATGGGAACTCAGGTTCCTTTAGGGAAGAGTATGGGAAGGGTTTGGACTCCATGGGTATCCTACATGGATCCAAGAGGGAAGAAGAGGGAAATATTGGATTTCTAACTGTTTTGAAGGAAAGAGTGATGTGTGAGGGAGTCAGGTCCTGCAAATAAAGCCCTGAACAGGTATGTGAAGTCTCCCAGGCTCCAAGTCGCAGAACCAGTCTTTGATTCTTTCCTCTCCCTTGATCTTACACTTCAGTTAGTTACCAAACCCTGACCACAATTCCTTCCTATGAAAGGCACAAAGAGGCATCATTATGGAGTAGAAAGAACGGGGAATTGAGAGGTTCTAGACCCAGTCTGCCTCTAGCTGGGTGCCCTTGGGCAAGTCTCTGTAAACTCTCTGGGCTTTGGTTTCCTCATTTGTAAAATGAATGATCGATTGAATGTGGGTTGAAGGATTCTAAGGTCCCATCAGTCAGTCAGTCAGTCAGTAAGCAATCTAATTCACTTGCATCACTTACCTGATGTCATGGTCCTCTTTGAGAAAGAAGGACAAACAATAAACAAGATTTATTCAGTGCCTACTATGTGTGTCGGGTGCTGTGCTAAGTGCTGGAGATACAAAGAAAAGCAAAAGACAATCCCTGTCCTCATGGAGCTCACAATCTTGTGGAGGAATATAACACACTAAAAAGAAACTAAAAAGGAGGTGGGGAGAATATAATACCCAGTGGGGGAAGGGCTCAGGATGAAGTCTAGAAGAGGGCAACCAGATGGGAAATGAAGAAATGACTGCCCTGGGCACCCTCCTTATATTGAAGATCTGGGGAAGAACTCTCCATTGTCCATCCACCGTCTCCAGCCAGGGCAGAGAAGGGGCTCCCCAGGGTCCTATTATTCAGTGAATCTTAACTCTTATGTCAAGTTCTACTTATAAGGGCATGGATATATCATTCCTTTTTCTGTACTCCACAGGGTCTAGCAAGGTACCTACTATACGTACTGTTTGTTGAATGCCTGAATAAATGGATCAGTTCCTTTTCATTCCCACAAAGGTGACCTTAGGCTAAGCCTTTATTGCTCCTTAAAGGAGCTATTTAACTAGTTACCTAATTGTTTTTTGTCTCTGGACTCCTCTTCCTCATTTTTCATACTACTATCATTAATCTTTCAAAAGCACAACTTTGATCCTACTATTTCCTTGCTCAAACCTTTCAGTATCTCCTCACTGCCTGGAGAGCAGAGCTTTTAACTGGAGTGGGCAGGGGGAGCTATTGGGATTGCATCCTGGGGGTGGGGATGGAGGGATAGGATCCTTCCTCCCTGTAGTATGGCAAAGATCTCCTTTACACTCTTTAAGAAGATCGCATTCCTGATGATTCGTAACTTCTGCCAGCACATTCAATACTACTTTCCTTCCTCACTTGGGCCCATCTTCTAGATCCCTACCTATAATGTGTCCTAATTCCCATCCCCTAAGGTCCTACCCTCAAAGTCTTGTTACTATGGTACCCCTTTCCTCTTATCTGGAACTCAACTCTGATGGAGACAAAGGCATACTTTTCCTTTCTGGAAACAATTTATCTCTCTATGGAACTGTCCTTTGTATCACCATTACCAATGTCCCTCTCTCTCACCACCATCCTCCCGCCCCACAGAAGAATTCATAGTTAGTCAGTCAGTAAATATTTATTTTTCACCTATATGATCAATAAATTATTTTAATTAGTTGATTTAATTGTAATATAATTAAAAACTAATCTATTAATCTCAGCCAATCACCATAATGGATTTGCAATGGAAGCAAAGGGCAGCTGTTACTTTCAAGGAATTCATGATGTAGTGGGGAGATGACATACAAACAATTATGTAGAAACAAGTTATACACAGGACAAATTGGAAATCATTCCAGAGGGAGGGCACTACAGTTAAGGGGAAATCAGGAAAGGCTTCTTGTAGAAGTTGAGATTTTAGCAGGGACTTGCTGGAAGTCCAGGAAACTAGGAAATGGAGATGAAGGGAGAAAAAGCATTACAGATATGAGCGTGACACAGCAAAAATGCTTCAGATCAGATAATGGAAGGTTTTTCAAGGAGTAACAATAGGCTTAGTAATGACTCTATTAAAGAATTTAGTCTAAATTCAGGATTGAAGGGCCTCCATAATCTGGCCCCTATATTTCTAGTGAAGGGGTATTAATATAATTGCAAAAAAGGCAGCTACGACATGAAAATATGTTTACTGGGAATGTGGCTGTAGTCTGTATGAGATTACATGTCATCTTGGGGTGGGGAGAGTGGAGGGAAAGGCAAAAAATTCAAAATCTTATAGAAGTGAATGTTGAAAACTGAAAATAAATAAAATTTTATAAAAAGTTAAAAAGGGGGGGACAGCTACCAAGAGGTCCACATTTTGAGGGATCTCAAAGCTCCATTTTGTATTACAAATTGCTGTATCAATTAGGGCAATGAAAAGCAAAACAACTTTGTAGATACCTCTTTATATGCATTAAGTTAGCAAAAGTAGTTTAAAAGGTAAAAATTCATTGTTGATATTCTGAAGATATATGACTATGATACTTTGTAGAGCTGGTGAATAAATGTAAACTTTTTGGAAAGTGATACAGCAGTATGCAACCGCAGCTATACAACTGTTCATAGTCTTTGACATAGTAATCTCACTACTAGAACCATAACCTAAAGATATTAAAGTGTGTTCATACTTTGTTGCCAAAGAAGACCATGCCATCAGAGAAATAATGACATGACTTGCACTTAACTTGGTTTTGAGTGAGGGAGGGCTGTGCAGGTCACCAGCCTCACTTCTCCTCCAGTCACCTGAATCCAGTGACCAGATATTCATCAGAATGACTGGAGATGACCCAGAATGAGGCAGTTGGGGTTAAGTGACTTGCGCAAGGTCACGCAGCTAGTGAGTGTCAAGTGTCTAATGTGAGATTTGAACTCAGGTCCTCCTGACTCCTGCACTGGTGCTCTATCCACTGCACCATCCAGCTGCCAAAGATATTATAGGCAGGAGTAAAAGAACTCATCTTTAAAAAATATTCATAATAGCTGTAAAATGGGAAAAAAAACAACCCACCCAACAACAACCCCCCCCCCAAACAAAAATAATTGGAAACATGTCCTGTAATAAAACATTATTATGGTATAAGAAATAACAGTTAGGAAAAACACAAAGAATTCTGAGAAGATATATGAAGTGATACAAACTTCAGAAAGCTGAATCGGACTATGATTCATCCTGACTACAATTATAGCAAGTAAATAAAAATAACAAATGACTAGAAAGTAACTAGAAAAATAAAAAAGCCATATAACTAGAAAAATACACTAAAGATTAAGATCTGAAGGAAACAAGAAAGGAATAGGATTTTTTTTGTTATTTTGTTAAAATTAATATACTTGTATTTTAGACAAATTATAAATAACAATATAATTGCAGTTTTTCTCATCTTAAAAATTTTGTGTATTTGAATGTTTTGTTGATGGTTACTAATTTTAGATTTTTTTAAAGGAAATGTTATATCTAGTTGGCAAATTATAGACCAGAGGACTGTACTTGGGTTACTGACAAAATTCTGCAACATAATTAAAAGGATGGTTGGTGAAAGTCTAGAAAAGGAAACAGTGATTACAAGCCAGCATGACTTCGTTGACAATGGTTCATGCAATCCTGCCTTTTTCATTTTGTTTTTCTTTTGCTGGGATTATTGAATTAATAGATCAGAGGAATGATGCTATGATCAGGGAACTGAAGTGATATCAAAGATACTACTTCAATTTTTGGTAGAAGCATTAAGGTCCGGAATGAGGGAAATGAGAGTCTCAATGTACTCTTCCTTGGTCAAACCATAGCTGGAGTGTGGCATTCAGTTCTGGGAATGACATGATGGGAAAGATATTGATAAATGAAGAACATCCAGAGAAGAGGGACCAGGATAGTAAAGATGCTGGAGATTGAGCCATATGAAAATATAAGTATGAGAACTAAAGAGAAAACTTAAGGGGTACAAAGAATTAATTAAAGAATTAATAATTGAGAAGAATTAATAGCTCTTTTGAAGTATCTAAAGGGTTGTCCTATGGAAGAGGACTCAGACAAGTGCTGCTTGGTTACAGAGAAAAGAACAAGGAAGTTGAAAAGAGACAGGGTTAGATGTGATCTGAAGAAAAATACCTTAAGAATAAGAGCTCTACAGAAGTAAAATGAGTCATCTCATGAGTTGAGGGGTCCCTCTCACTAGATTTTCAAACAGAAGCTAGAAAGCCACTTGTCAGGTATGTTATGTGTATGCAGGGAAAGGGGAGGAAAACACAGGGAGAGATTCTTATTGAGGTATGAGTTGGACTATGTTAAGATTCTGTCCAACATTAATGTTCTGGGATTCTGCACAATAAATAGTAATAACATTATTGGAGAGGGCCTGCATTGCTCCCAGATTTTCATAGTTAACAAGATTGATTTTCTCAAAGATCGGTTTGTTATTTCCTTCTTCAGCTCATTGTATGGAAAAGAAACTGAGGCCCACAAGGTTAAGTGACTTGTCCACTGCTAGTAAGTGTCTGAGACCAGATTTGAACTCACAAAGATGAGTCCCAATCTGGTACTTTACCCACCAAGCCACGTAACTGTCCATTTTTGAACTACTAAAGCTTAAAATCTATATATTTATTGAATGCTTATTGTAGCTGTTGCTGTGGATGCTGGGGTAGTAATGAGGCTATAGTTGCCCTGAGGGACCTACACAGTGATAGAAGAAGATTGGGAATTTGCATAGGAGTAAAAGAAGGCAAGTATGGAAGTGTTGGAGGATAACGGATGAAAGATAGGCATAGTTGTGTTAAAGACAAGCTCCACAACTGGCTGCATTAGGAGGGATGAGATTTGGCCCATCTCTCCATCCTTGAAGATTGATTTCACATCTTTTGGCATCATTTCATGACCCCATAAGGAACCCTGGTCCTTTCTTTGGAGACTAACACTCTGTAACAGGAGTAATTAATGTGGAGTCCATGAATTTCATTTAGATAGATAGATAGATAGATAGATAGATAGATAGATAGATAGATAGATAGATAGATAGATAGATATAGATATGTATATCTATAAGTATATATGTGTATGTATGTATATATATAGAAATCATTTCAATGTAATCAGTTTCCTTTGTATTTTATTTTATATACTTAAAAGCATTATTTTAAAAAGCAGTCCATAAACTTCATTATGCTGCCAAAGGGATCCACAGCATAAGAAATGTTATCCCCTACTCTATGGTATCATCATTTTTATTTTAAAACCATTGCTATTACCATCTGTATCACCCCTTTGTTATCACCACCACAATATTTTCATCATATTCAGTATCACCATCAACCTTATCACTCATCATAATGATCAATTATATAGCATCTGTTTTAGGGTCAGGGGGTCCTTCCAAGAGCTGTAGAGGTGACTAGACTGTCCTACCCATTGTCCAATATTTCTAAGTAAACAATCACTAAATAACTAGGTGGTAAATGTTACCAGTGATAGCAGAAATAACTGAAATAACACACAACTCACATACAGTCAATAGTAGGGTTTATTGATAGACATGAATTCAGAAAGCTCAGGTGAATAGTGAGACAAAGAGAAAGCTGCTGAAGCCCCTCAGCAAGTACTTCCAAATCCAGGGGACATCAACACCCCCATAAGTATAATTTATCATCATCTTCACCATCAGCTCCATAGAATCATCCTCATCATTTTGGTCATCAGTACCATCCTTCCTCATCACCATGGCCATCATCATCATCACTGTCTTCAACCTCACTGTCACCATTCTCAAACCATCATCATAAGAACATCATCAAGAAGATTTGATTAAGCATGAAATGGCACAGAATTCCACATGGCTTGATAAGTTATTGGATAGATGAATGAACATGTGAATGATTCAGTGTTGGGTTCTATCTATTGCATTTATTCCATGCTCTCTGGTTGGAGTCTGAGATGGACAGTTTTCCACTCTACTCTTCTATGTGTTCCACCACTCCCCTTATCCTTCAATCTCAAATAGCTAACTCTGAACTTACCCCTCACTTACTGAAGCCCTAGGGTGAGATCAGTCACCTGAATCTTTGATCATTTCAGCTTATGTGGAGCAAAGGAAGGAGTTTCTTGTCCGTAATGGGAGAGGAAAGTTGGGCCAATGACTGGGAAAGAAAGGAATGGGAAGGCAAAGGCTCTCAGGACTTAAGAAGTGCAGTAAGTAGAAGCAGAGATAGGAGACCTGATATAGTGAGTACATAGATTCTAAGAGGACATCCTACCTTATTCTACCTTACTTAGAAAACCCTATATCCAGACACAAAGGCAGCAGACTATCTTTACATGGACTACCACGGCATAAGATCTTTCCCCAACCTGACTGGATTAAAGTCTTTTATGTCTAATCTGAGTCTTCACATTAAATGAAAATTTGCTTGGGGGGAATTTCAGAGATTTTTAGTCTTAAGAATTTTCTCATCCAAGCGTTTCCTTATGCTGGTGAAATCATAGATCCAATTCCCATCTCTAAGAGGTGCTGAAGTGACAGTAATACAAGGAAATTCTTTCCATGGCTCCTCCCTCCCCATGATTTTTAGTCATTCATGTGGTTGGATTCTCCTACAAGAAACTCTTTCCTCTTCCATCATTCCAGGGGCTGTCTGTCATGATTTAGTTGGCAAGAATAAGATTCATAACATCATAAATCTAGAGCTAGACGGAATTGTAAAGACCATATGTTGCAACCCTGTCATTTTGCACATGAGGAAACTGATGAAGTGATATAGTCCAGTAGAGGGAGAAGAGATAAGGATTCCTTTAGAATTCCACTGTTTTCAAGGATCACAGATATAGTTAACTAATAGACAGAGTGGTTGGATGTGATTTTGTTCTGTTTTGTTGGTTTAAAGTGAAGAAGGAAAAGGAAAGGGGAAGGAATACACTAGGAAGAAAGGAACAATAGAGAAGACATTGTTTTGTAAAATTGGGATTTACATAAGGAAGAGCATAAAATAGAGAAGAAGAAGCATCTCATGAATGTAACTAATCTGAACCAGATAAAGGGGAATCACACACACAAGCATTCAAACACATGTACTTAAAGAGTTTGATGTAGACATTCATCAGGGGAAATAGAGGGAAACAGGGTTTGGGGACAGTGGGATTTAAGAAGGTGTGGAAAGTTGGACAGGGAACGAACATGAGCAAAACAAATAATTTTGGAGGATCAATCACTAAGGGGGTAATTTTAAAAAGAGAGAGAAAGAATAAGATCCAGGAAACAGGGTCTAGGCTTAGGGAAGAGAAAAAGTACAGAAGAATAGATCAAGACCACTCAAATACTATATTGCTAGTTATTAAAATCAAATTACTTCTATTTTTTTACCCTCTTGTTTCTTAAAAAGAGTGACAAGGGGCAAAAAGAGGGAAAAGTATGAAAATATTATGAATATTATATATAATATTATATAATTAATATTATATAACTAACCACCATAGCTGAGAATGTAAATGGGAAGAACTCACCTATAAAATGGCAGCAAGTCAAATAATAGATTAGAAAGCAGAGTACTATTGATTATAAGAAATATCCATGAAACAAAGATTTGCACAGAATTAAACTGATGAGTTGAAGTATGATTTTTTATGCCTCAATTAAATTGTAAAAAGCAGGGGTAGCAATCATGATCTCAGACATGGTTAAATAAGATAAGCATGGAGCTATGTTATACTTAAAGTTACTATACACCATGAAATAATTTCAATATTTGTTTGCACTGCATGGCATGCCATCCAAGCATTTAAAGTAAAAGTTAATTGAATTTAAGGGAAAAATAGCAAAACCATAGTAGTTGAAGATCTCTTTTACAGTAAAAAAGACAAGCTTAAATAATGTAAAACCATCAATTTCTTAAGGTTGGTCCATGCCAATATAATAACATGACAATAGAATCAAATTATTTTATGGCTTCCTGTAAAGCTAATGAGAGTTAAAGATCTTCCTCACCCATTAATGGGCCTGCCCATTAAGGGAAGCTTGATTAGACCCAAACCTTTTGTTAATTTCTAT
The DNA here is from genome assembly GCA_023548195.1 of Bettongia penicillata ogilbyi. Lineage (NCBI taxonomy): Eukaryota > Metazoa > Chordata > Mammalia > Diprotodontia > Potoroidae > Bettongia > Bettongia penicillata. The sequence goes on from JAJHZJ010000123.1 coordinate 1,911,599, forward strand.
TGAGGCACTGGGTCAGAGGGTCCTCCCCTAAAGTGTTTAAATATTCTGAGGTGAGGTTTTGTTCGGGGCTTACTCATTGGAGGTGTTTGTTTGGCCAGATGAGACTCTGGGCAGCGTCTAAGGAGCCCCCTTCCCCCTTTGAAAACCCAGATGTTGATACTTCTTTCTCTGGTAACTGTGTATGTATTGCTTATGGTCAGACAGTTGGAAGCCCTGTCTGTTGATTTTTATTTCTCTGTATTTTCTCTGAAGTTCAGGTTGCTGACTTTTCCCCTTGAACTAAGTGAATGATACATGTGTTTGATTAAAGTGATTGCTGACCCCTCAAAAGTTGCTTTCCTTTTAGAAAATAGATCTAAGAACTTATATAGCAGGCCCTTCTGTGTATGTTGGGGTCCTTGCTGTTACACTTCCCAATTAAATCACTAGAGGAATATTTTTCTACCATCAGATAAAAAATAACAAAATTTATCTTGATGAGCAAAAGCTTAGGAATTCTAAGGAAAAGGATAGGGGAGGAAGAGGGCCTAATACTTCAACATCTCTATATAGCAAAGCTGATCAGTACAAAAGATTAGGTAAACAGAAGTAATCAAAACAGTAACCATTTTGGAAAACAATTTGAAGCTATATTCCTCAAATCACAAAACTGGGCATAATTTTCTTCCCAATATTTGAATATTATGAAGATAATTCAAAGAAATAGGTAAAAGATGCGTGTGAACAAAAATTACAGCAACACTTTTTAAATTTATCATAGACCTAGAAAGAAAATAAGTGCCTATCAGTTAATGAGTAGCTGAACAAATTATGGTATATGAATTTAATGGAATATTATTGTACCATGAGTAATAACAAAAAGAATGGATTCAGTTAAATCTTTGATAACTTTGATAAACTGATTGCAGTGCAACGTGAACAAAACCAGGAGAACAATTTATCCGACTTCAGCATTGTAAAGGAAAACAACTATAAAAGATGTAAGAACTCTGATCATTGCAATGACCAGTCATGACTTTCGAAGGTGATACAGCTTGCCTCCCACCTCCAGGCAGAAGTGTGACAGCTGAGAGATGCACAGTGAGGTACACATTGAACATGAGCAATGCACACATTTGTTTTACCTGACTATGCTTACTCTTTACAAAGGAAAAAGTATGGCTTTTATTTGGGGTAGAGGGAGAAATTTTGGATGCAGTTGTGGGTGAGTGATGAGAGTGGTACACCACCCCCCCAAAAAAAGAAGAAAGAAATAACAGATTGTTAATGGAACACTAAAAATGCACAGAAGAAATCAACTAGAAGTTCGCAAGGGGGCACAGACTAGCAGGGAAGTATTGAGGCTATCATGTTAAATTTAATATATACTTTAAAAAAGCAAACTGGACGTAATAGAAGTTCAAAGTGTCATACATTTTTCTGTTCTTTGTATAAGGAAATGGTCATGGGTGTTTATGTCAAAGTAATAATGATTAAAAACATATCAAACAAGAGAATGAAGGCTTCAATGGAACAATGGAACAATGGATAAAGGCATACACACCCCCATATGTACATCCATTCATACATACACACACACACATATTCTTTTCCAGGCAAGACATATTGAGCAAAAATATATGAAATAAAAAGCTTTGACTGAAAACATTAAGAAACTTACAAGCATTCTTAATTCAAAGGGCAAGGAAAAGAACACATTTAAAGAAATGAACACCTTTGCAAAAATTCATCCTTAATGTACACTTTTCTACCATAACAGATCTGGAAAGTAAAATGGACCATAAAATCAACCATTATAGAACTGGAAAATATAATAACAAAAATCCATATATTATTAGTGAAAGACAGGACCCATCCCCCAAAGGCAGCTATAGAAACGTGAACATTTCCTTGACAAAGGTGAGAATAATGTGGGGAAGAGAACTGATAGATGTTCTTAGAACATATGATAAACATATAAAGAAATTTAAAGAAATTATTTTGGAATGACAAAATATTACTTCAGCAGGCAACAGCAAAGGGTGATAATATGTACACATTACTATATTCATTGAATACAATCGAAAGTGATTTACGGAGATTACCTAACAACCAAGATCCAAAAGTGGAATTAAAAAGCTCTCCATGGGCACCTGTTTGAACTCAGCTAAAAATGTTTCAATAAAGAAGTATTGAAAAAATGGCCAAGTTGTTTGGACATATTTATGGAAAAAGAATAAATCGTTGCCATCTGAAATTAAAAATTATCCTTAAGAACCCTAGACTTGGTGATGAATGTAAATTATACAAAGGATAAGAGAAACTATGCAATACATAACTGTAGACCATAAAGATTCAGCACCTACCTATCAAATACCTAGTAATAAATTACTTGGTGGCTTGAATTATATATCAGAAACCCAATGACAAAACTCCATACTATAAATAGACTTTAAAATATCCTGGAAAACTCAACCAATAAACTACAGTAGAATCAAACCATGATTACCGACTCAACTGTTGTCCACAATCACCCAGGAGTGATCCATAAAAACTCAAGAATAAAATTGTAAATAGCTGTCCCCACACCAGATACTCATAGTTTTCAAGCTACATGAAACAAAAAGTTTTCAAATACAGAGTCTTATCAGAGGAGATCTCTTGTCCTAGCTGCTCATGGAGTTTTACCAAGGATACTACCATCAAGCTTATAAAGGGCGTCCTTATATCTTAATACTTTTATTCAACTAGAGCAAGCAATAATTTTATTCACTTGTGTATATTTAATATGCCATGGAATATCAAATATAAAAGATTTAGTAACAGGATAATATCTTGTCTCAGGATCATTACTCTCTGAATCCCCTAAAGATGGCAACAAAAGAATAATGAGGCATTCAATTTTTAAATTTTTTGATGGAATTTATTTTTAGTTTTCAACATTCAGTTTCACAAGCTTTTGAGTTTTAAATTTTCTCTTTCTCTTTCCCCTCCTTATTCTTAACTTTTTAAATCACTCCCTCATATATTAACTTAATTACTACTTAATGATATATAGCAAAGTTGATCAGTAGAATGTCTTAAGACAATTCTCTGAGGTAAGAAGAGAAGACACATTTATTCCCGTTTTATAAATGAGGAAACTAAAACAGAAAAAATTAAGTGATACGTTGAAGGTCATAAGGAAAGTTAGTGGTAGAGTTTGGACTAGAAGGTAGGTCTCTCCCTCATACATAGATCACTAATTTCAAAGAATTATAATAAAATCTACTTTATGCTAAGAGTACATTGATTTTATCATTTGATGACTTGGAATTCTGAAGGACCTTGGGGCATCATAATGATCACCAGCTACAATTTTACTATAGTTGTGGAAAGGATCTACTTGGAATTCTGGTTGATAAAATGTCAGATATCAAAAATTGTACTGTAAATTTATCATTTCTGTATCTGGCTACCTTAGGTCATGGTGCCAGTGAGGTCAAAGTCACCCCCATATGGATCTGCTGGCTTTATACCCAAAGAAAACTTTTCTATGGCGTCATAGCCAGGCACTTTTCAAAGGCATATTGTTGGTTCAGATGAGAGCATAAATGACTCAACCCAGCCTATCACTCCTTCTTGAGAAACAATTCAAGGCACATTCCTTAATAATTGATGGTAGGTCAGTATCATCGTCTTAGTATGTGAAGTGATAACATGCTTACTTACAGTACTCATATGCTTACAAAATTCACTCATCTTTAGTCAGTCATAAAAAGAGTTTCATGGTCAGTAAGTTAATTGAACAAAACAATTTTGTTATTTATTGGACATGGACAAATATCTGACTCTCTAGGCAATAAAATGCCAAGTCTTAGGCTAGGATGACATAACACTGAAGTGTTGTTTCTCTAGGCTGATTAGTATGATGTCTTCCAGCATTTGTGTATAGCTACATGTACTGGTAAACCCAGATCATCATATGTATTGGTGAAGAAAGTGGTCTGGTAGAGAATAAATGCTTAACTAAAAGTCAGCTCTAGTGGTTTATTGGGTTTCCACTTCTCCATGTCATTAGGTATCGGGTAAACATGTCTGTTGTCTACCTGTCTCTTGACCTCATCTTCTGAGTCCAGAGAATCTGTTCATCATCATATCTCTAAACTGTCTGCTGGGCAGAGCTTTAAGGCTGGAAAGACTTCTGTCTGAGTTTCTTCTACCCTACTTTTCAATTCAATTCAACTGATAATTACTAAGCACCTCCTGATACAGACCATAGTACTAATTACTGGAGCTACAGAAAATAAATTTAAGCATCCCTGCCCATGTCATTTAATTTCTCTGGGTCTTAGTTTCCCAATCCATCAAATGGGAATAATCATATCTTCACTTCTTACCTCAGAAAGTTGTTTTAAAAAGCAATCAAGTTAATATGCATGAAAGTACTTTGAAAAGTTAAAAAAGGTAATGCATCATTATTCTTTTGTTCTCAGAAAGCTTATTTTGAGGAGATACAAGATGTATAGAAAAGAAATAAAAGGAGGGAGAGGTTACTAAGAACAGGGAGATTCAGGAAAATCTTGATTTGAAGATTTGAAGTATGAGGCTGAGGAGTTTTTGTTTTATCACAGAGATAATGGGGAACCACTGAAGATTTTTTTTTGAACTGGGGAGTGACATGGTCAGGCCTATGCTTAAGAAAATTACTTTGGCAGTAGTTTGGAGGCTAGATGGGAGAGGAGAAGGACTGGAAGCAGGGAGCTCAAGTCGGAGGCTATTATAGTCATTTGGGTGAGATGATATGAGGGCCTGAACTAGAGGTGTGGTCTTTTGGGCCTAAAGGAGAATGATGGGAAAGGAAATGATGGGAAAGAATATTATGGGGGTAGCGTGAGTTCTATCAATCAATAAATATTTATTAAGTACTTATTTATTTAGTACCTAAGGCACTATTCTAGGCACAGAAATGCAAAAAACAAGACACAAATATAAAAAATAAGAGAGAAGAGTCAAGGATAACTCCAAAGTTACCTGTATGGATGACTAGAAGAATGGTGGGATGCTCACAACAGAAACCAGGTCATTTGGATAAGACATAGGTTAAGAGGGAGAAGAAAATTAATTCCTTTTTGGAAATATTGAGTTTAAAGGTCCAATGGGGAATCCATATGGATATATGCAGGTGGCAGTTATATGTGGAACTAGAGGTTAGGAGAGAGGATAGGGCTGCTTTGTTTTGTTTTCCCAGACAGGTGATTCTATTAATGTAGAGGAACTTCTGATGAGGAAAAATGCCTTTTCCAAAGCAAGTAAACTTCTTTGCAACTTAGAGAGACAGACTAGCACATAAGGTCATATGACTAATACATGTCAGAGGAAGGACTTGAATCCAAGTTTTCCTGGCTTTGAGAATGACTTTCTCTTCCCTATGTCATGTTACTTCTAAAAGTTAAACATATAGATTTTATTTAAATAAAGTACTCCTAAAAATTTTCTCACATCTTCCTTCTCCAACTCCAATATACACCTCCTTTCCCAGACTAACAGAGACATAAACATGTTCTCTGACTTTCCCAGAAGCATTTAATAAGCTTCTCCTCCGTTATATGTGAAAGATTTCCTGGGCACATGCACAAGAGGAGAGAATCTTCTGTACATGAGGGACCACTTGTTCTGTGGGCAGCAGACATGGACAAGGAGTGACATTGTGTAAACATAGGTAGGGCTGGTGGCAAACTGAGAAGAGGAAGGGAACCAGAACCAGATAGGAATGAGGTTGTCAAGATTCCTAAGGCCTCCAAGAGAAACCTGTCATCAAGGTTGTGTCATCAACATGGCTCTTTGAAAAAGAAAGCCTTGACAAAAGAAAGGGGTAGGAGCAGCAGAGCCTCAGGGAAAGCAATGTAGAGCAGAGTAAGGGCAGGTAGGGGAGAGGAAATCAAGAGAAAATGAGAGGTAGACAAAGGAAAGAAGAAGAAGAAGAAGAAGAAGAAGAAGAAGAAGAAGAAGAAGAAGAAGAAGGAGGAGGAGGAGGAGAAGAAGAAGGAAAAGAAGAAGAAGGAGGAGAAGAAGAAGAAGAAGGAAAAGAAGAAGAAGGAGGAGAAGAAGAAGAAGAAGAAGGAGGAGGAGGAGAGGAGAAGAAGAAGAAGAAGAAGAAGAAGGAGGAGGAGGAGAGGAGAAGAAGAAGAAGAAGAAGAAGAAGAAGAAGAAGAAGAAGGAGAAGAAGGAGGAGGAGGAGGAAGAGGAGGAGGAGGAGGAAGAGGAGGAGGAGAAGGAGGAAGAGGAGGAGGAGGAAGAGGAGGAAGAGGAGGAAGAGGAGGAGGAGGAGGAGGAGGAGGAAGGGAGGGAGAGGTAAAGAGAGAGAGGAGGGGGAGGAACAATGAGATACTGAGTCACCAAGTAGAGGAGCAAATTCATGAACACTGTTTTTGGTTGCTACTGTGAATCTGACTAATCCTCTCAAAGTGGGAAAGCAGACCCTTTAGAGACCCTGAATCACACAAGGCAGTACTCTAAACTGGAAGGATGTCTGGAAGAGGGGGAGTTTGTGACTGTCTATGTGCTTCAGCAGGTTTGTTTTATCTTCTTGTGTAAATAAAACCCTCTATATTAATATTTTGTTAGTTTAAATACTTTTGGGTAGTTAAGAGCCCTTTTTGGAGAAGAGAAAATGAGACCAATACCAAAATTCAAAATTTCCTGGAAAGAAATGTGAAAGACTTGAAATTTTGCCCGATCCATCCCACCAGGGCCTAGTTCAAATAATAAATAGGTTACATTTATGTACAGGGTCTTTGTTTTAGCTGTTTTTGTATGTAAATAAGTGAATTCCCCAAAGACAATTCAACAAACATTTGTTGTGTGCCTACTATTTGGAGGACAGCATGCCAGATGCTGGGAGGCATCTAATAGTGTAATGAATAGAATATGGGATAGAAGATCTGAATGGGAATCCTGCCTCAGATCCTAAGTAGCTATATGATCCTGGGCAAGTCACTTAATCTCCCTCAGACTCAGTTTCCTCATTTGAAAAGGGAGATAATAAGAGCACTTACTTCTCATGGATGTTGTGAGGATCAAATGAGATCACATTGTAAACTTCGTGTGTGTGCGTGTGTGTATGCGCATGTGTGTGCATGTGTGTACGTATGTGTGCATGTATGTGTGTGCATGTGTGTATGTGCGTGTGTGTGTGTTCATTCTTCGTTGCTGAAGAAGACCATACCATCAGAGAAATGATGACATGACTTGCAGTTGACTTTGTTTTGAGTGAGGGAGGGCTGTGCAGGTCACCAGCCTCACTTCTCCTCCAAAGTCATCTGAATCCAGTGACCAGATATTCATCAGGATGACTGGAGATGACCCAGGATGAGGCAATTAGGGTTAAGTGACTTGTCCAAGGTCACACAGCTAGTGAGAGCCAAGTGTCTGAGGTGAGATTTGAACTCAAGTCCTCCTGACTCCTGCTCTGGTGCTCTATCCATTGCACCACCTAGCTGCCCCTTATTGTAAACTTTAAAATATTATATAAATGCTAATTATTATTATTACTACTAGAAAATTGTGGTGGGTCCTTGACCCTCAAAAAGCTTACAATCCTCAGACTGAAATGCATTAAGTGTTTGTCTGGAGGGAGAACTTTCTGACTTTCTAGGCACTGGCATGAGTGAGTGGAACCCTGGAAAAGAGTGATTTAGGATCATAAAAAATGGAAGCTGTCCACAGGTAGAAGATAGATAAAATGGCCAGAAGTTTTTAGGATGGAAAATTTCTTTTTCTTGGGAGCCCACAATGGTCACTCCCTTCCCATCATCCCCCACTTGAGTTGGATGATGAGAGAGTGTCTGGGTCCCAGCTCCCAAGCTGCCTAGAGTAAAGGAACTCAGAAGCCCTATACAAAGTCCCATTCTTAGCCCTCATGCCCAGTGGGCAGGGAGCATTGGGCAGATCTGCCAGGTGGCACTGACTCAGTGGGGATCTGTGGTTGCTGTTTGTTTTTAGTTATTATGAAGCCGAGTTTATCTTGATGGAGAGATGCAAGAACTCCCTGGAGAAGGGAGGGAGACTGTGAGCCAAGGTAGAGGGAGACAGCTCTGGTCTTGGAGGTGTCTGAAGGAACCATGATTCCATCTTTCCAGGGAGTTGTGCTCACGTGTCAGCTTGTTTTTTCAAACCCATGGCTGTGGTTAGGTTATACTGTTTCTCACCAATCCCAGGAGACTTGCTGTCTCCCTTAGGAAAGTGAAGCCCAGAAGGGGGAAGAGACTTGTGTAATGTCACACAGCCAGTGAAAGATGAAGCTGGATGACCCGTGTGAAGAGATCTCTGAAAGAAATCTCTCAGCCCAAGATGGCTCCATCCTGTTGCCTATCTGGCTCACTTTCAGATCTTCTCTCTTTCACCTTCACTGCTCCAGGAAGATAGACTTAATTTTAAAACCAGCCTGAGCCAAACCAAGTTTGTTTGTATGTTTGTTTTGGCTTCAAGAAAAATGTTTCTGGGTATTTGAGTTCAATCCTTCTGCTGGCATCATCAATGTGCTAGGCAAGACCTCCTCCTTCTGGGATAACATATGGAAGATTCTTTTGGGCCTGGAGCCACTATGTAAATGCAGGCTATCACTGGGATTCTTTTTCCTCTATCATCAGTCATGGTGTAGAGGCCAGCTGTGTTCTGAAAGGCTGTGTGAATGGCTCTCAAAAGTACCTTCCAAGCTGAGAAGGCTTGAGTATAGACCCAGGCTGTTGTCTGAGGGCCAGCCCAGCTACAATCAGAGGGGCTCATCACCTAAAGGCTGACCAGGAAGGGATGATTGCCCCCTTGATAATTGATATATGATATATAGATAGATAGATAGATAGATAGATGATAGATAGATAAATAGGTAGGTAGATGGATAGATGGATGGATGGATGGATGGATGGATGGATGGAAGAAAAGGAAGGAAGAAAAAAAACAAAGAACACTTGTTAAACCCTCGCTATAATGAATTTATCCCATATATGTCTTCTTTGTACATAGTTGTTTTCATATTTTCTCCCTGATTAGACTGTGAGCTCTTTGAGAGCAGTGATTGTCTTTTTAAAAAATTCCTAGTGCTTAGCACAGCACCTGGCACAAAGAAGATGCTTAATAGATGTTTGTTGATGGACTGGTAGTCACTGTGCTAAGCAATCAATCCATCTCATTCAATAAACATTTTTTTCTTTTCCCTTTCTTCCCCTCCTCTCCTCTCCTCCTTTTCTCCTCTCCTCTCCTCTGCTCTCCTCTACTCTCCTCTGCTTTCCTCTCCTCTCCTCTCCTCTTTTCTTTTCCATTGGACAACCATAGCACTGTGAGGGCATGCTGTTATTCTCAATTACAACTGTTTTCAGTGGAGCCCTGATCTAATGCAGGGAGATGAGTGGACAGGAGTGTGTGTGTGTATGTATGTATGTATGGGCTGGGGAGGCAGGGTGCCAATTTTTGAAAGTACCCAATCCCCAGACATTTCTTTGCCAGACAGGGAGGAGACCCAAGAGCCACAAAAAGAATGCAGTGACATGGAAATTTGGATGCCTCAGTTCTGGGCCTGCCTCTTCAGTTGATTGACTGTGCAACCGGGAGCAAGTCAACTCGTGTCTCCTGGAGTTAGTTTCCTCATCAGTAAAATCACTGGACTTTGATCTCTGTAGTGGCTCTAGGCCAGAATCCAGTCTCTAATACTGCTGTTTTGACTCTGGGAAAGTCACCTAATATCTCTGAGCCTCGATTTCCTTGAGTGTAAAACGGAGATAAAAATACTTGTGCCCCTTTCCATAACCCACCATCCTTTGGTGTGTTGTGTCCCATTATTAGGAGGTAAATTTCTTGAGCACCTTCTTTCCTCTACCCCTATTCCAGTGTTGTCTTCTTCTATTAGGACGCAATGGGCAGGGGCTATCTGTCTTCGGCTAATGTTTTCACCCACATCACTGAGCACAGTGCTTAGCACATAATAAGCTCTTGACAAATGTTTGTTGCCTCACCTTGCTTTGCTTTTCATGTGCAGATCTCATCCATGTGCATCCTGGACCCTGCCCACCCCGGTTCCAACAGGCAGATGGGTGGTGGGAAGCCCACATTCCAGCATTCCTGCTCCAGATTCTCACACCCATCCTCACACTTAGCTGCTGGGGACAGGGAGAGAGGTGGGGAGCCTGCTAAAGAGGAGGAGAATGAGTCAGGCCCTCAGAACTGGCCCTGCCGGTTCTATCCTGCCTCTAACGAGAGTGTCAGCGAAAGGCTTGGCCAGGGTTTGTCTTGGAAAACATCACTCGTCACCTCCCCTTGCACTCCAGGATGAGCTAGGCAAGCTAGGCAAAAACATTTCCCCCAGTAAATGGAGACAGATTGTCAGATAGGTTGAAGTCTTCTCTTTCCCTCCCGTGGGGATCACACCTTCTTTTATAATAGCTTTACTACCTGTCCACATCTGCCCTGCCCTCCCTCTGAGGAGCTTGGAACCTACCAGTCCCATGGGAAAGGTCCAGCCCTTCTCTCAGGAGACTGGCAAGTTTTGGGGAACAAATGGCCATTTGAAACTAAACGACCAAAGCAGCCCACTCTGTAGAAGTTAACATGGTGCGAGTGGCCTGTTCCACATCTGTAGAATGGAGCTGGGTCTTGCCCTGCCGACTCACTATCATAGCGTCACCTCCGTCTAAACATCGAGGCTCAGGACTTATGCTTGCTTGCTTCACTTTTTTGTGGCTGTTCAGTCATTTCAGTCACATCTGACTCTTTGTGACCCAATTTGGGGTTTTCTTGGCAAAGATACTGGTGTGATTTGTCATTTCCTTCTCCAGCTCATTTTTCAGATGAGGAAACTGACACAAACAGGATTAAGTGACAGAGCTAGTGTTTGAGGTCGGATTTGAACTCAGATCTTCCTAACTCCAGGCCAATTACTCTAGGCACTGAACTACCTACCTGCCCACCATGAGTGTAAATATAACTTTTTTCTTTTAGCTTTGTTTCACTTTACTCATCTTGGAAAGTAAGTACAGGAGTGGCAAGTGAGGTGGCATTATGCCATAGTGGATAGGGCACCAGATTCAAACTAGGAAGTTTTGGTTTAAAATCCCACCTCAAGCACTTGCTAGTGTCTGTGAATATGGGCAAATCATGTGACCTCCCTGTGACTCAATTTCCTTCTCTGTAAAATGAGGGAATTCAACTTGCTGGCCTCTAAATTTCCTTCCAATTTTAAATGTATAATTTTCTAAGTCAGAAAAGGTATTGTGGTATGGAGGAAAGGGCTCTGGAGCTAAAGTCAGATCTGGATTCAGATCCAAGCTCTGCTGCTTACTTGGTGTGAACTTAATTTTTCTGTGCCTCAGTTTCCTTATCTGTAAAATGAAAAGGCTAGACACACTTATCTCTAAGCTTCAATTCTGTGATTGCAAAGAGCTCAGTGGACAATGAGAGAAACTTAGATAAAAAAGGTTCTCTAGTAATTGGTAGTGGTCACAGAAAGAAATTATAGTAATTATGGAAGGAATTTACTTTGGCCTTATGGGGTCAGAGGTGTCCTGAATTCAGTGCAAAGGTCCTACTTGGCATATGGTGCCAAGTCAGATGAGCCACGACTTGAGAGGGATGGCCATCCCATATGTCATGATGAACTCATGAGGCATTACTTAGTTGGTCATTACTGAAGTTTCTTCCAACCTTTAGACAGGCAGAGTTGGCCAGTTGTTCCCAAATTCCAGTTCACAGACCAGAGTTGTTGTCTTGGAGTAATGGCTGCAAGGGGTCTCCAATCAACATATGCACCAAATATTGAGGTTTTAATCTCTATTTAACTCCAATAAAAGATGCACCAGGGATAATGGGGTTTGTTTCCAGTGCATAGAGAGCTGGACTTGGAATTGGGAAAACCTAAATTTGAATTCAGCCTCAGATATTTACTAGCTATGTGACCCTGGGCAAGTCATTTAACCTCTGTCTGCTTTAGTTTTCCCATCTGTAAAATGAGGACAATAACAGCACCTACCTCCTAGGCTTATGGTGAGATCAAATATGCTTAAAATCAAAATGCTTAAAACCTTAAAGTATTATAAAATGCTATTTGTTCTTGTTACCAACACTTAGTTTCTTCCTAATAAGAAAAAAATCTACTTCTGTGTATTCTGAATAAAATGATATTTCACACATCTTCCTTTCACATGTCTTACTACTTTTCACATGTCTTACTACTTGTCATATGTATATGGATGCTTTTGTGATTAATAAAATACAAATGAATTGTAAAAGTGTTACTGAATTTATAGTAGATTCTTGTGATTTTTTTTAATCAATAGAGGTTAATAGCCCACCTATAATTAACAAAGTTGAGAAGGATCCATGGAATTTATTTGACATTAAAAAGAAGTCTTCAAAAGGACCGATATGTACCAAAATATTTATGGTGACTCTTTTTGCAGTGGCAAAGAATTGGAAATTGAGGGGCTGCCCATCAGTTGGGGAATGGCTGAACAGGTTGTGGTATATCAGTGTAGAAATGATGAGCCAGCAGGTTTCAGAAAAACCTTGAAAGACTTACATGAACTGATGCTGAGTGAAATGAGCAGAACCAGGAGAACAATGTACGCAGTAACAACCACATTGTGTGATGACTAACTTTGATACACTTAGCTCCTTTCAGCAATGCAAGGATCTAAGACCATTCCAAAAGACTCTTGGTATAAAATGTTATCCACATCTAGAGAAAGAACTGATGGAATCTGAGCAGAGATCAAGGCATCCTAAATAAATATTTTTAAAAGAGGTTTTCAGGCTTGAAAGAGGAACCATACATAGTCATTAAACAGTTGCTTTTATAACCAGAAGCAGCCTGGTTCAAGTCCCACCCGTGATACACACTGGCTGTGTGACCCTGAGCAGGTGGCTCACCCTCTCATTCCTCTCGGCAACTCTAAGATTTAAGTTGCGCAGAGTACAACAGAAAAGGTGTAGATCTAAACTACACCTGTAGAGGGAATTTCCTCACTTGGGAGTTCCCTATAAGAATGAACAAGTCTAGTCCCTACCCAATCATGCTTGAAAAATTTGAGAACCCACAGACCTTTCCAAAGCTGTGTTTCTGATTCCTTGATAAGTGTAATTCCATTTCCATTTAAGGATGATTAGATGATAGTAGCCCCACTGGTCTTGGTCCTCAGCCCCACCCTTATGAATCTGATACATCACAAATGGCCTGATAGATTATGATGTTCTACATTTTTTAAGAGCTTGTGGGTGAGTGGGTGGGTAAAGGTGATCCAGACTGGAATGTACTGGCTGATCTGGGTCATCTTTCTTAAAGGATTGTTTAAAGATAAGGAATAGAAGGGGGAGTATATGAGAAAATAGAGAATTAAGAATAGCAGAAGATTAAAGGACTAGAGGGATCATCAAATCATAGCTTCTGGACTGGAAGGGACCCTAAAGATCATCAAATCCAACTCCTTCATTTTACAAATAAGGAAACTGAGGCTCAGAGATGTTAAATTGACCTTCCCAGGCTCACACACCAAGTAAGTGTTTTATGCAGAATTTACACCCAAATCTTTTGGGCTCTGAGGCCAGCACTCTACTATGTATACAAATGAGGGGACTAGAGAGAAGAGGTAAGAATTAAGGAAAGCAGGACACTTTGAAAGATGTAGGAACCAACGTTTATACTTGGAGTTGGCAGGAAAATGAGGAGGAAGTCCAAAGAGCGTCAGAAGCCGGGAGGCAAGGAGGCGATAGCAAGCAGATGACAAAAGCAGAAATTAAATGGGTTAACAGTGACCACACCCTAAGTGAGCTCTAATCTATGAAAGGAAGGGGCGTGCAGACTTGGGGTTCCGCTTCTGTTTCACTGCAAAGAGATTTGAGCCATCCTTCCAGAGACATGGACTTCTCTGCTCAGCTGGTCTCTGGGAGAAGAGTCCTATAGAGAGGGAGGAGAAAAGAAGGGTGCGTGAAAGGCTGAGTCAGAGTCCCAGGGCCATCTTCCCATGACTGGCCAGGTGAAGGCTCCTTCACGGGGAGAGAGAAGGAAGGAAAGAAGGAGGAGTTACCAGAGGGTACAGCCCCAATGCCAGGGGCACAGGAGGGAAAGGAGAACTGAAACTTCAAGGGAAAAAAAAATAATGTGCCTGGGTAGGGAGGGGCATCCTGGGAGAAGGAAGAAACAGAGAAAGAAAAAGACAGGGAAAGAAGGAAACAATGGAAGCACATAGAAAGGCAAAGGAATGTGTTTCTTCCCCTTCTCCATCCTCCTCCTACCCCACCCTCAGTAGCCAGTCACTGATCTCAAACTCTCCTTGAGGAAGAGGATGGCAAAATCTAAGACTCAGAATTTAGCTCTTATGCAATCATATCTGTTACTTCTAGGACTCTCTCCCCAGGTTGGACATAGAGTTGTCTGCAGGATTGAGTAGTTTTGGTTACAATCACGGGTGGAGAACCCGTGGCATCGAGGCCATGTGTGACCCTCTAGGTCCTTAGGTGCAACCCTTTGAACTTGATAGGGTTGCATTTGAGGACCTAGGGGGTCACACTCCTGGCTCTACTGTCTCATCTCCAACTCCAATTTCAGACACTGCAACAGGAAGCCTCCACCTTCACCCTGTTCCCCTCCTCACCGGGTCAGAAGGACCCGATGAACAAGAAGGAACCTTTAGAACCGTCTAGTCCATGAGTTTTTAACCTGCGATCCAAGGACTCCCAAGGGATCTCTTGGATAATTTAAGGAGTCATTGAACTTGGTTGGGAAAAAAATTACATCTTTATTTTCACTAGCATTTCCTTCAATTTACTTTATTGTCTGTTGCTGTTGAGTCTGTTCAGGTGTATTATCTGACTCTTTGTCCCACTGAGTTTTCTTGTCAAAAATACTGGAGTGGCTCTCCATTTTTTTTTTCTAGTTCATTTTACAGATGAGAAAACTGAGGCAAATACGGTTAAGTGACTTGTCCAGGGTCACACCACCTGTACATGTCTGAGGCCAAATTTGAACTCAGTTCTTCCAGACTCCAGGCCTGGTGCTCTATCTACCTAGTGGCCCTCAGTTTACCTTTCATGTATAAAAAAAATTTTCTGAGAAGGGGTGCATAAGTTTTACTAGAATGCCGAATGGTTAAGAGACTCTGTTCTAGCCCAGTCCTTACCTTTTACAGGTGAGGATGCAGAGACAGATTTGTGATCACTAAGGATGGGTCTCCTACCAGGATATATGAGGCCCAAATTCTTCTTCTATTATGCGTCTTTTTCCTTTCACATCAACCTAAATGTCAGGCTCAGACCTGTTTCCTGAAATAGTTCCTGTTCTTTTTCCCAAGAAATAAAGGATTTCTGATAATTCTCCTGAACACACCTGATTTGTTTCACTCTTTAGAGACCTATAAAATGATTGGGCTTGTTGGATCAAAGTTCCTTCCAGTTTTAAATGTATCCTTCTATGATACTATCATCCATGCTGATTTTGCATTCTCTGCCTCCCCAAAGTCAGACATTACAGCCAGGCATTACACATACGGCTGAAAATAATTGACTGTTAGCTTGCCTTTCTCTATCTGACGATACTTTGAAAACTCTTTGAGCTCCAAGTTTCCATTGTCTATAGAACAAGGAGAATTCTCTAAGGAGAATACTGTGTATAGATTCCTAGAGAAAACGCTCTTTATCATCCTAAGGCATAGGTCAGACCATGTCACCTATTCACCAAACACCAGGATTATGATGAATATTACCACTAGGATCAAATCCAAAATCCATTGTTTGGTTTTAAACCTCTGTCATAACCTGCAATCTTCATAGCTTTCCTGTTTTCTTACTCTTTATGTACTCTGTGATCCAGTGACATTAGCATCTTTGCACTCCTCTAACAAGACAGCCCTGATTCTGGGCATTGTCACTGATTGTCCCCCCCCATGTCTGGAATTCTCTCCCCTTCACCTCCATCTCCTGACTTCCTTGGCTTTTTTCAAGTCTTACCTAAAATTCTATCTTCTGCAAGAACCCTTTCCCAACCCTCCTTAATACGATCTCCAGTTTATACCGTATATGTATGGTTTGTGCATTTTTTAATGTTGTCTCCCCCAGGAGAGCAGGAATCAGTATTACCTTTTGTCTTTCCTTGTATCCTCAATGCTTAGTATAGTGCCTGGTAAATAGTAGGCACTTACTAAATGCTTATTTACTTGATAACTTTATGTAGGATTACGAGCTGGCAGTGCTCTCTGGAGGTCTGCATTTCTAAATTAAATGTCCTCAAGGTTGCTGAGTTTTCTTTCAGACCACTTACACTGAACTTAGTCTGATGTGGTTTTTTCATGCCCTTGCCCAGGTCAGAGCCATAACTAGAACTGATTTTACCTGAAACAAAAGCAGTGGGGTGGGGAACAGTGAGACGGGATGGTGCAGTACAATCTCAAAGGTCTAGGTCTTTGCTGGAATGCAAGTGAGCCCCTCATCCCTACCTCCTCCAGATATTTGTACCCTGGAGCAGACCCCACCTTCCTATGCTAGTTAGAACTCTGGGGCAGGCCCTTGGGTTTCCCCAAGGAGTTCTTATAGAGAAATAGAATTCCTAATTGGGTTTGCTAAAGTCAGTGGCTAGGCATCCTATTATCATCTCAAGGACATGGGAAAGAAGATGCTCTTTCTTCATGTTCATTATTCTGTATCCCAGAATAAATGTTGTCCTTTCATCAATCGATAAGCATTTATTAGACACCTACTACGTGCAGGCACTGTGCTAAGTGTCTCCAAAGTGAAACATCAAGAAACTTGTATGAGATGATGCTGCATTGTTATCAGAGGATGGTCTTGGGGTTGCTTCTTCTGCAAAGAGAAAGGTTCAGACTGCTTAACAAATTTTCTGATCTCCCTTGAGATCTGCTGTGAGGGACTCTCTTGTGAGTGGATTCATTAAGAGGGGATAGGTTAAGGCAGGAAGGAACCCACAGCTGTTCCTTCTATGTTCTACCTCTTCTTGTCCTATATTCACCTGCTCTCAGGCTCTGGAGCTAGGGCCACTGGAATTCCCCCTTTTCTCACCCCTATTAAAAATGATTTCCCTTATCGTAACCATTTGGATATCCTCTCTACCCTAAGAAGGGTAGAAAAATTCCTCTTCACAGTCAAAGCAAGTTAGGAATTTTTCAAAATGAGTACTAACTATAAAACTAAGGACAGGAGAAAATCTCTGCCCCCCCCCAATAAAAAAACCCAAGAATGAATGCACTCAGAATAGATTTCTGATCCTAATGTTTATGCAATCAACCAACTAGTTAACCAGCTAACATCTAACCAAAGATTTTCTTGAGTAAATGAAGAAAAAAAAAGATTTTTCCCTTTCTTATATCAGAATACAGAGGGTGCTCAGTGAGCCCCTCATGGTTGCATTTGGTGAGGGGTTGCCACTCACAGCAAAGAAGATTCAGTTTTGAGAGAGTCAGGATGACTAGAGCAGAAAGAATGAGGGAGCTCGGGAGGCAAAGAGTGAGGGAGGGCTGAGGAATCCATCCCCTCACAAGCAGCTGCTGAAGTGAGACTGTTGGCCCCTTTTTGCCTGGGTCTATTCTCTCATAAGTGGTAGAAGCAGTAGGGTCAGACCAGCTCCAGATTATGGAGAGAGTGGGTGAAGATGTGTCCGATAAAGGATGGGTACTGAAGGAGGTATAGAGAAGGGGTCAGTGACAGGTCTGGTGCCTCCTTCACTTAGACCATACCTTGTTAATAGCAGCTTTGGTATGTGAGTAAATGAGATGAAGTTAGGATTTCTGGATGCTGTCATGGGGACATATAAGGCTGAGCCTCTTTGATTCTATTAGCATTGTGGTGGATCTAACTAGGTTGACCACAGATAACCAGGGATGGAAAACTATCCTCTCTTGGAGTGATGAAAGATGGCATGTCATGAGCTAGCCTCTCAGAACTATTGTTTTCCTGTGACAAAAAGGGCCAGTAGACTTAAGCCTCCTGAATAACTTGGCCATGTAGAAACCACTATCTAATCAAAAATCAAATGTGATATTGACTAAATTGAAAATAACTAACTTGTTTATAAGGGAAGCTAGTTGGTGCAATACAGCACCAGGAATGGAGTCAGGAAGATTCAAATTTCTGAGTTCAAATCCAGCCTCAGATACTTACTAGTTATGTGACCCTGGGCAAGTCACTAAACCCTGTTAGCCTCAATTTCCTCATCTGTAAAATGAGCTGGAGAAGGAAATAGAGAACCACTCCAGTATCTTCACCAAGAATACCCCAAATGGAGTCATGAAGAGTTGGAAATAACTCAACAGCAACATGTTTAAGTGACCTGATCCCTCATGTGTTCAGCCGACTAGACACTCACGTCCAACCCAACTTCCCTAATGCTAGAACTCCTTCTAAGAGCCATCTCACTCTAATTTGTTCGAACACTTGCTCTAGTGGGCAAACTTTTCCGAAAATGAAAATGATGTAAAATTTGTGACCAAAAAATATAGAACATAAGTCATCTGGTGAATCTCATTATGGTGAAAGCTAAAGAGTACACTAGTCATAGGAAAAAAAAAACAACCTCAGAAGTCATCTAGGGTCCAGTGGTTCTAAAAATGTGGTCCAGTGACCTGGGAATCTTTCAGGGCATCTGCAGGGTCAAAACTATTTTTTACAATAATACTATGATATTTTAATTCCTAATATGGTAAATCATCCAATTGACACAAACCACATTAACAAAAGCTCTTTGAGAGGATCTTTGATAATTTGGGGGGTACAAAGGGATCTTGAGAACAAAGAGTGTGAGAACTACTGATCTAAATGAACCCTTTTCTCTTCCAGATGAGGACAGGGAGGCTCAGCATTCAGAGGATTCTTACCACATCACCCAACTAAGTCAGAGGCAGAGTAGTGACACAAATCTGAATGTCCTGATTCATGGTGCAGGGCTCTTTCTCCCAAATTTTGCACTCTTGACTACATAGCCATAATTTGAATATATGCAAAGATTCAGGAGGTATTGCTTTAAAATAAATATCATTAAAATACAATTTTTCTTATTGCTAACAAAGAGGCTAGTGTGGTATAAGAGAAATGTTCATTAATTAATTAATTAAGAAGTCAAATCACTTAAACTTGCTAACCCTCAGTTTCTTAATCTCTAAAATGAAGATTATGCCCTCTGCCCACTGATGCCTACTGCCTGGCTCACTTTACTGGGTTATTGGGAAGACCGAGTGATGACCAAGAACAAGGGAGAAGGACTAAGTGAATTTATATGTACATATATATATTATATATGTATATATATAATATATATACACACACATATATGTATATATATGAGATTATTATTATGTCTAACTTGGGAACTCAATGTGGGAAATGTGGAAAAGACCACAGTTTTCCTATGCCCATGATCCTGGATGCACTATTTCCCTGAATAATTCCTGATGCCCACAGCCATACCAGAAAACAGGTAAATGGCACTTTTTAACATGACAGGTCTTCCAAAGGTTTTCTTATTATGAGTGATTTGGAAGAGAGTGAGGGGTGAGTAGGATCCCTTCACAAATTAATCAAGCATTTATTGAAGGCTTACTGTGTTTAAAGCACTCAACACTGGGAGAAAGCTTAGATAGAATTCATTCCCTGACTTCATGGAGTGGGGTGTAGGTGGCCTGTTGAATCCAGCATTGGACAGGGAGTCAGGAAGACCAGAATTCAAATACAACCTTCACCATTAACTAGCTACGTGACCCTGGGCAAATCACCTAGCCTCTGTCTGCCTCAGTTTCTGTATCTGTAAAGTGGAGATTACAATAGTACCTACATCCCAACGTTGTTTGTAAGGATCAAATGAAATAATATTTGCAAAGTATTTTGCAAACCTTAAAGCTCTCTCTAAATGCTAGTGGGAGGGAAGGGGAAGGATTTGACAGGTGCACAAGTAACACTAAATAATACATGATGAATCAACAAAGGAGCAAAGTGCTCTGTGTGGGCCCAGAGGGAGAAATTTCATTGGGAGTGTTAGGAAAATCTTCCTAGAGGAAATTGTATTTCAGCTCAGCTTCTAGGCTGGGTAGAAAGATGGGTAGATATTCTACATATAGAAAGAAATAGAAACAGAAGGAAACTAGGATCTTAAAAGAAGTATACAAAGGGAGACAAAGAATCCCATTGAGCTGGAGCATAGACAGTGTACAGCGAAGTATGAAATATATCTGGAACTACTGGGTGGCACCAGATAGTAGAGGGCCTAGCTAAGATCTGAGTGTTAGCTGGAGGCAAGGAGCCACCATGTGAGCTTGAGTGTGAATGGACAGACCTTTTTTGGTCCTTCTCTCCCTCCCTGCGCTCACTTCACTGGGCCAGTCCCCGAACACTCTGCCCCTTCTGGGAAACAGCAGGGTGTGGCCAGGGTGGGGCTGCTGATCCTGCCTTGTCATTCTGCTCATCCAGCACAAATGCTGCCCAGGGACAGCCCAGAAGAATCTCAGGATCTCCTCAGAGCCCTGCCCTGCTGCTCTCCTAAAATACAAGCCCCAGCCCAGGTCCCTCCTTGCCTCCCTTAGCTGGTGCCGTTTCACCTCTTTCCATTCTAGCTTTATGAGCAAAACGCTTTGGGACCAGATACATGCTGGGGGTGCAGTTTTGTGGCTAAGGTTGAGTGCAAGGGTTTGGGCTGGAGATTACCTCTGGGCCTGGGTATTTTGCAGATGTGTTTGAAGTGGTTTTTTTTGAGTCCTCAAATGATGGGTAATTTAAATACTCACAGTCCTTCAGAACTCATAAACTCAAAGATTTAGAGCTGTAAGGAAACTTAAAGGTAATTTAATCTAACTCGCTCATTTTACAGATGATGGAACTGAAGTAAAGTGACAAGCCAATGGCAAACAAAGTAGACCTAGGATTCAAACCCAGGTGTTGGGACTCCAAATCCCACACACTCTCCAATGCTCCATCTTCACCCTCTTTGCTACAGTTCTTTGAAATGTCCAAAAAGAGTTTTCCCCCAGCATAACCCTGTAAAATCAATTCAATAAATATTTATTAAGTGCCTACTATGTCCCAGAGATACAAAAAGAGTCATGAGATAGTCTCTGCCCTCTGGGAGCTTTCAGGCTAACGGGGGAGGCAATATCCAAAGTAATATATACAAATAGGAAATAATTAACAGAGGGAAAGCACTGGGATTAAGAGGGGTTGGGGAAGGCTTCCTGTAGGAGGTGGGATTTTAATTGAGACTTAGAGGAAGTCAAGAGATGGATCCAAGTGTCATAGAACAGTAATAATAATGATAGTTACCATGAAATGATGTTTTAATATTTACAACAAGTTTTACATACTATCTTATTTGAGCCTCACAACAACGCTGTGAGTTGGTGCTATTATTCCCATTTTGCAGTTGAAGAAATTGAGACAAACAGAGGTTAAATGACTTGCCCAGGATCACATAACTTATAAATGTCTTGAGCAGGTGTCAGGAACTCTTGTCTTCCTGACTCCAAATCCAGTGTGCTACCCACTGCACCACCTCCATTGAATATTGTTACACAGAGTGTCCTCAAATACTAAAGTCTAAGACTTTGGGGACACCCTGTACAAGATAATATTATTTTGTTTAGTCATTTTCAGTGGCGTCTGACTCTTCATGACCTCATTTGGAGTTTTCTTGGCAGCAATAACTGGGATGGTTTGCCATTTCCTTCTGCAGCTCATTTTACAGATGAGGAAACTGAGGCAAACAGGGTTGAGTAACTTGCCTAGAGTCAAACAGATAGTGTCTGAGTCTGGATTTGAACTCAGGTCTTCCTGACTTCAGGCTCAGCACTCTATCCACTGCACCACCTAGAGACCTGTATATGTCCATACATGCCTCCATGCTTTTCTGTTACTCATCCTAACAAGGTATTACATTAATATACCATAACTTGTTTAGCCATTCCACAATCTATGGACATTTACTTTGTTTCCAGTTCTTTCCTAGTATAAGAAGTGTTACTATAAACATTATGGGATAAATGTGAGCTTTCTTTTTTTGTCACTGACCTTCTTGGGATATATAACTAGCAATGATCTAACTGGGGCAAAGGATATAGTCACTTTGGCCACTTTCTTAACATTATTTAAAATTGTTTCCCTAAATGGTTTTACCAAATCACAGTTCCTTCAACAAAGCATTAGTGTGTCTATCTTTCCAACTATGGCTATTCCCACTTTTGGTCACTTTTTCAAATGTGATATGTGAGGTGAAACCTCAGAGCTCTTTTGATTTGCATTTTTCTTATTATCAGTGATTTGGACCATCCTTTCACTGATAATTTGCAATTCTTTTTTTTTTAAACTTTTGTTCAAATCCTTTTGACCATCTGTTGATTGAGGAATGTCTTTTCTTCTTACATATTTCTTAGTTCTATATATCTTGAATATCATAGCCTTATTAAAGATATTTACCTTAAAGATTTTTTTGCTCAATTGACTATTTCCCCTCATCCTAATGCTTAATTTTGTTTGTGCAAATGTTTTTCAACTTCATGTACCCCAAATTCTCTATCTTTTATGACCATCTCTGTCCCAAGTTTGATTAAGAACTTACCTCCTCACCTTACCTGTGAAAGGTTCTTGTTCCAGTTCTCTTTCCAATTTAAAAAAAAAAATGATATGACCCTTAACATTCAAGTCACATATTCATTTTGAAGTCATTGTGGTAATTGACTAGAGAATGTTGGTCTAAATCTAAAACTTCTGTCACACAGTTGTCCAAGTCTCAGTCAGGGACATTGCCTAATGTTCCTCAATAGGGGCCTTTTCCGTGTACCTTATCTTATCTGATGCTCATCAGGTGACTTAGGGAGCGTATTTTAGTCTAGTCTGCTGAAAAACATGGCACCTCCAGTAATCTGGTCAGCTTACTTGGAAGAGGTATGTATCTTTTGGATACTTAGGGGTGTTTGAATGATATGTGTATATGAATATGTATTAGAGAATAGTGAGAATTTGTCTATTTAATCCACAAACATCTTTTAAGTCCCCAGGACTATAAATTACACAACAATTACTAATTCCTATTGAGAAAGGGAAACTATCTTGCTGAAAAGTCTTCATGCTAAGAAAAATCATAGGTTCTGGCCTAATACAAGGTAAAGGAGACGCAAAGATAAAAATCTTGGCCTCAAGGGACTTTTACTGGACTGGGAGTGATACCACATATACACAAGCAAAAAAGAATCAAAATATAGAGAAATGGACATGTGGTGGGGGCTAGGGTAGGGGTGGAAAGAAGGGGAAAGCATATGAGTAACATATATAAGGAATATGAAAAGAGAAAAAGCTTTCTTTTACCTCCAATGCAACCATAATTATACTGATGATTGCCCTGCATTTCGTTATGGCCTTTTCTCACCATCCACAATCCTCCTTCTCATGACGGGGCTGGCAGGGAGCCATAGGGAAGAGTTGCTTTTCAAGGGGGAGATTAGCAGCCTCAGCGGGGTTGAGTGATTTGCTCAAGGCCATACCTGGCAGCTAGATACTCACTTCCTAGAACAGTGCCTGGCACATAGTAGGCATTTAATAAATGCTGATTGATTAATTCGGTAGTCAACCTTAGGACCAGTCTGAACAGCCCCCCCAGGCCCCCAAAGAGCAAACACACCCAACATGCATACCATACACATACGCATGGCCCACACATATACAGACGTGCCTATTCTCCCAGGGAGGGCCTCCTCTGAGTGCCTGCAGGCCTTTGAATATCTTATTCTCAAAACAAAGCTGAAAGAAGAGGGACAGAGTAAAGGACTGCAATCTCTGGGTACTTTTGCCCTAGACAGATCCAATGCAAGAATGGGGAGAAGCTCCCCAAAATATTGCTGTAAAAACCCCAAACCCTAGCTTTTTGTAGGTTTTTGGATGCAGCTTGTTGGAGGGTAGAGATTACGCACAGTGTCTCATGTCTGAGTTGGGTCTTCTACCCATTTCAGGTTTTGGCTCTGGTCTTTCTCTTCTAGACATTCTCTAACCCCATTATGCCAACGGGCAGGTTAGGGAGGGGGTCGCTATCTTCCGTATAACGGCCACAAGAACCCGGCAGACAGTCCCCTCACTACCTGGGATACCCCAACATACAGAGTAGGCTAGATACTGTCCAAGACACTGCCTGCTTGGGCCATGGGACATACAAAAAGGCAGAGCTGGGAAAGAATAGGGAAAGTTGGGGGAATGAGGGCATGGATGTAGTAGAATCATAGATTTAGGATTGACGGGGATCTTAGAGGTCATCTAACCCAATTCCATTATTTTACAGATAAGGAAATTAGCCCAGAGAGGTTAAGTCACTTGCCCAAGGTCTAGTAAGTATCTATAACAGGATTTAAACCCAAGTCTTCTTGACTCCAAGTCCAGTGTTTTATCTACTACAACCTTCTTCTTCTATGAATGTATATATTGGGGGGGGGGGGGTGGAGAGAATATGTGTATATACAAGATAATTTGTATCCTAGTATGTTTTCTAGATACACCTCGTTGAGCATGTGCTAAACCTTGGGAGATGTACTTAGTTGAATCTACTGAATTTTCAGTAGAAAGACTTGAGTTCCACTTATTAGCTATTCGACTATTGGGTAAGTTACAAAAAGAGCACTTGACTTACAATCAGAAAAGACTAGGACTCAAGCCTTTCTTCTAATACTCATTGGCTTTGTGACCATGAGTCAAGTTATCTAACTTCTCTGAGGGTCAGTCTTAACATCTGCAAAATGGGAATAAATAAGATAGTCTCATCTAGTGGAAAGAGTGTTGGGCTTTAAGACAGAAAAGAACTGATTTTTTACACCTCAGATACTTCTTAGCTATGTGACCTTGAGGTATCACTCAACTTATATGAAATTCAGTCTTCTCATCTATAAAACAGGGACGATAATACCTGGGGTATGCACCTGTAAGGATCAGATGAGATAATGTATGTAAAGCTATTTGTAAACTTTAACCTCATTCTATAGACACCTGATGAGAGACAACTCAGTCTTGGGGACAGATGACTAAGAGACAGGAAGATTTGGGAACAAGACTTGTTCCTGCCATGTCCTAGGTGTGTGACCCTGGACAAGTCACCTAACCTTTCTCAATGCCCCCAGGAAATTCTCTAAAACTCATAATTTCAAAGGAGTTGCTGTGGTTCTATACTAGTGTCAGGAGTTTCACATGAACAGCTAATAAGATCACAAGTCTGCCAAGAAAATAACTTTAACTACAATCTTGCTTGAATGGAAGCAAGTGTCTAACACATAGGAGATGTAGAAATGTGGTGGTGGTGGTGATGGTGCTGGTGATGATGATGGTGATGATATGGTGAAGAAGTCCTGGGTTCAAATTCTAACTCTGCCACTTACTTCTTTGTGACCTAGGGCAAGTCACTCAACCTTTCTGAGCCTCTGAGCCTCACTGTTTTCCATTTCTAAAAATGAAGGTGTAGTCTAGATGGTTTCTAATGTACTTTCTGATTCTAGTTCTATAATCCTATTACTCTAAATCTCAGCTCTCCACTTAACAGCTGTGTGACTATGGACAAATCATGGAACTTCCCTGAACCTCAGTTTCTCCCTCCATAAAATGGAAATAATAGCAATAGCATTCACTATCTTGATGGGTTATGAGGAAGACACTCGAAAAGTCTCAAAACATTATAGAAATTTCAGTCATTATTATTAACATGAACTTCAATTGGTTGTGCTGAGAAACGCATTTTGTAGTGTATGGGGGGCTATACTAACGTGAACATTATGAGATACAGCTCTGGGGGTCTCAGTTTGGGGTACGTGTGCATCTGTCTGGGAACTTCTTTGTGTGTTCATCCCCACACAACAGTACAAGCACACCTGCTTATCTTCCTTTCTTTCCCAGAGACACTGTGCAGGGGGCCATGGGATTACAGCTTGCCAACCTAGGCATCTAGCCAGTCTACCTGGGTGCTCTCTTCAGACCTGAACTTGTTTTGTTTGCAGTTTTACTGGATTGTGGGGGAGAAAGAGGCAGCCGGGGCTCCCGGACTATCTATGGAGGTCCCAGCTGCTTCCCTGAACCCAGGTCCCCTTCCTTCAACCCCCTCCCATACTGCCATAGGCTCTCCCTCCCCCCACAAACAAAATTTCACACTGGCTCTCTCTCTGTTGCTGGAAGTAGTGTTAGTATGGGTTGGGGATGGGATGGGATGAGACCTGCCTCCCCAGACTCAGTTATCTACAAATGTTCCTGCACAGGCAGGTGCCTGAGTAAGCTGATGGGGAAACACCCAACTTAACCCTTGATGTTCCTATCAGCTGCATGGCTTACTGAGTCAGGGCCAGGAATTCCCCCCATGAACTCTGAAGACAAAAGAAAATGGACTTTTCCTGGGCATCATGGCTAAGGAGTTCAAAATATTCTTCTGTTTGCCTTGACCAATGGCCTAGAGGCTAAGTACCAAAAAGGTGATGAAATCAAAAGGCAGTAGAATAAGTCAGATCCCACTTACAGAGGTGAAGGGCAGATGAAGGGTTTTAAAACCCTAAAGTTAGAAACTGAAGGATGTTGCTGAACCTCCCTGGATACCTTAAAGAAGAGGGAAGATGGTCATCTGTTAGAGACAGGAAGATGGATGTGTTGACCTCTGGGGGAGGAGGGGAGAGAAGGAGTAAAAGGGGATGGGATCCCAGCCTCTGCTACTGTGGGAAGGTGACTTCATTAAATTTAACTATTTCAGTTTATCAGTCTGAAAACTAAGGCACAAGAATTGAGCTGGAGGAGAAGTTAAGGGTCTTACTCTTAGCCTTTCTGCCCTGCCTACTGGGTTTCCTTACTTTCTTCCCTCTGGTTTACACAGTGTGAAGGGAAGGTTGCAACTTCTCAGGGTCTCCAACCAGAGCTGCGGATTGGATGAAGGGATAAAGAAAGGAGGCTACCCACTCACTTTGAGCTGACTCAGCTGTCCCACCCAGGCAAGGGCAGGGCTGGGGAAGGGCCAGGGTGGTGCACAGGAGAGCTGACAGGTGAATGCAGAGACAATGCTGGGAGCTGCTTGGGGCTGGGCTCTGGAAAATCTGCCCAAGGTGGGGGCTGGGAAGAGCATGAAACTCGTGCCCTATACTGGGTCAGGTGGCACCACCTGATGGGAAGAGAGAATGCCAACACAGGCATGGAGAATCATCCACTGCCCTCCCCGCATCAATCACCCTCAGGAGCTTGTTGAGCATACATGCTGTGAGCAGAAAAATGAACACACACTGGGGCCCCCATCTTTACTCTGACCACCACCACTAGCATCACCACCACCACCACACAGCTGTTTACAGCAAGATTCTCTGGAATCAGGAGGTCTAGAATTTAACCATGGTTCTATTAACCAGCTGTTTGCCTTTGGAAAAGTTTTCCCCATACTTCGGGCCTCAGTTCCCTCATCTATAAAGTGAGAGGGTTGGATAAGATAATTTCTCATACCCCTTTCTGCTCCAGCACCAAGATTTGATAGTAAAGGAAACCAGTGGACAGATTTTCTACCCCAACCAAAGCTTTTGTCTCCCTTCTAAACCCCCATACAATGACCCTTTTGCCTCCTTCTCTTCCCCTCTTTACCTGACTTCTCCTTCCATCAACCCCATTTACCCTAGAATCTGATCTATTAGCATCTACGCAGCCATGCTATCTATCCTCTTCAGCCCAAAGATTCCAGGGCTCCTGGCTGAGCTATAGGAGTAGGGATGAAGGGTAAATGAGAAAACCCAGAGAATTTTCTGCAGACAGGAGTTGGAAAGTTGTCTGGTAAACTCAGCTCTCCTTCCCTTCCCTTCCCAGCTTACCCAGAGATTCCTGACTTAGTGAGTAGCCCATGGACAGGAATGAAAACAAAGACTGATACTAAGGAGGCCCTCCATTGTTCCCCTTCCATGACTCACTGCTGAGAAAATCCACAGTCCCCAATTTACAACCCCCTTCCATAGTGTTTGCTTCCCCTGGTGACTCACAGGAGACTAAAATCATAATCCCCTGCAGCTGAATTTATTATTCCTTAGTTTTTCTGCCCTGGGTGGGAAGAATTTTAGATTAGATCACCTCTCAGACTAGAGAAAACATACTCCATTCTCCCTGAAGCCCTGTGCTGACTGTGTATGCTGTGTACAGGATAAAGGGTGGTAGAGAAGGAAAGAAGGAAGGAGGGAGAGAGAAAGGAAGAAGGGAGAGAGGTAGAGAAAGAGGGAAGGAAAAGAGAAAGAGAAGGAGAGAAGGGAGGGAGAGAAGGAAGAAGGAAGGAAGGAAAGAAGGAAAGGAGGGAGGGAGGGAGAGAGAGAGAAAGGGAAGGAAGGAGAGAGGGAAAAAGGAAGGGAGGGAGGAAGAAAGGAAAGGAGGGAGAGGGAGAAAGGAAAGGAGGGAGGGACAGAGAGGAGGGAAGGAACAGAGGGAGAAAGAGAAGAAGGGAGGGAAGGAGAGAAAGAAGGGAGGGAGGGAGGAAAGGAACAAAGAAGGAGAGATAAAGGGTTTCCAGAGGCTGAAAATGTGTTTTCCTAGACAAGATCTTTTTTCCCAAGTGCCATCCTTGCATGCTTCCTGCCCACTAAACATTTCCCCTTGAATGTCCCTCCAGGACCTCAAACTCAGTAGATCAGGCCTCAATATGACCTTGTATTCACTTCATGTATATTTAGTGTCTGCTTACATGTGTCCACACTATCTCCCTTATAGAACACAAACTCCTTGAGAGCTGAGAGTGCTTTGGTTTTGTCTTTGTGTCACCAGAGACCAGAGCATTGCCAGGTATGCAGTGCTTTTAAAAAGTGCTTAATCAATGCTTTTTGACTGACTCTTTCCTAAGCCTCTCTCTCCTCCTCAGTGGCCTCCCTCTTTCTGTCAATGGCATCACTATCCTCCCAGTTACAAAGGCTTGAGATCTTGGTGAAACCTTTCACTCTTCCCTCCCCTTTGGATCTGATATCCAATCAGCTGCCAGTGCTGTGTCCGCTATCTCCACAACATCTGGTGATTCCAGTCTTTCCACTACGGTTGCCATCAGGCCCTATTTCACTACCTCTTTCTGGGACTATCATAGTCTCTCTCTGCAAATCATCCCCCATGCACAACCTCCACCTTTCTGCCTCGTGAAATCCTCCTCTGCCTTCAAGACTCAACTCACACGCCTTGTCCTTCTTGATCTTCCCAGCTGAAGGTGACCTTTACCTCCAAAATTTGTTCAGAGCACACTGTCTAACTTCTTACATCGGCCCTTTCACATTCTGCTCAGCATCCTATTTGTGGGCATATCTTATTTATGGCTCTCTACAAGACAGTCAAGTTCCTCAAAGGGAGAGACTGCCATTCTCCATCTTTGCCGCCCCTGGACCTGGTCTAGTGCTGAGTCTTGCATTTTTTTAGTCCACACCTGTGATTTCATCAGTACAGGGAAATGCCTAGTAAGGAAATCCTGTCCACCAATGCAGACCAGCAATCGCTCTGCAATTTATAGTCTTAGAAGCTGCTTGGAGGCAGTAAGGCATTGTGACCTGTCCAGAATCCCAGAGTTCATATGAGTCAGAGGCAGGAGTTAATTCAGCTTTTCCTTACTCTAAAGCCAGCTCCCTATCCACGATGCCATGTTGCCCCGAAAATAGGAGCTTTCATTTACTGAACTGAATCGAATTTGCAGTTATACATTGATTTGACTTTTGTGTCAGAATTGTAGGGAATGGGTTTTTGTACTCAATTTCTCTCCTTGTAAAACAGTAGAAGTGACAAGAATGCTGTTTAGTCTGTGTTGACTTTTATTAGAGGCACTGTATGTGTGTGTGTGTGTGTGTGTGTGTGTGTGTGCGTGTCTGGGAAAGGGGGACTAGATAACCACTTGGGCTAGCTCTGTGCATCCAAGTCAAAGTTTTCTATGGCTTCTAGAGTGGGCCAAAGGAACCAGGGACAAAGTGGGGCAGTGACACCACAGAAGTGTAGGGAAACATCTATAGATTCATCAGTGAAGAAGACAGGTTCAGATGGCCCTCATAATCTCCTTGCCAAGGAGACACACTGACCCTCTTCTATTTCCACCGACCAGTGACTTTAGCCTTTCCTCGGGTTTTGGAGCTGCAAGAAAGAAAGCAATACTCAGACAGAAAGAGCGTGAGCAAATTTCATCAGATATGGAGCTGGGGAGCAGGCAGAGGAGAGCAATTGGTGCTAAGAAAAGGGAAATAAGGGTTAGAGAGCCTGCACTGAGAGTGAAAGAGGGAAAGAAGGAAGAGTTCTGTAGAGAGGGAGCAAAAAGAGAAGCCCATAGACCAAGAGGAGGGGACGGAGGAATCATACAGAGCAGATTAAGTAGAAGGATTGGGAGGAAGGACAGTGGACACTTACACCTTCTGGTTATCATTGATCCTGTTTCGGAGAACGTTAATCTGCAAGAGAAATAAGACTGGGTGAGCAGAGCCTGAGCCCAAAGGGCAAAGCCACCGGACCAGGAAAGCCCAGGAATAGGAAAGAGTTTGGCCTAATGGAAGAAAGAGTAGGCAAGAAGGTGAGCCCGAATGCTCCATATCTGCACTGTGTTGTATTGCCTTACAATTAAAGTTCAGCTTCCTCTGCCTGGCATTCAAGGTCATCTACAATTTTGTGCTGCCTTGATTTTTGGACCTAATCTCATGTTACTTCCCAAAACACACATCACCAGCCTAAACAATTCTCTGAATCCCAGACATGGTCTTCACTATCCTGCCTTAAGATTTCTGTTTGGTTTGTTCTGAAGCTCAGGAAGGCTCTATGATTTCTTTGAAGTGGGAACTCCCTTCCCCCATGGAGAATTTCACAGATAGTCTTGGAGGGTTGCCTGAGGATGTGAATGGTTAAGTGACTGGTCCAGGGTCATATAGCTTAGAGCAACAATTTACTCTGTATACATTGGTAATTACCTACCTCCTGTCCCCAAAGTAAAGGAGCTCCTTGAATGGAGACTATTTATTTTATCTTTCTTTTCCCAACCCCTGGCACTAATGGTACTGCAAGTTAATAAATACTGGCTGAACTGAACCCAATGACAATAGCTCAGAATTTCAGCCACAATCCTCCTGCCCATGTTCTCATAGCTAAGAGATTCCAGATCTGAGTGGGGAGGAAGAGGTATTCTCTACATTCTCTGACTTCATATTCTCAACTCCACTAAGGTAGGTAGGTTCAACATACATTATTACCCCCACTTGGACAGATGAGGTTAGAGAAGTTACTTAGATGTCTTGCCCAGAATTGCACAGCCACAGAGGCCAGGGTCAAATCTCCTTCCTCACTTTTACCCATTGAACTTTTACCCCTCTTTCAATCCCTGTTTAAATGCCACCCCCTCCCTTGCCCTCAGACCTACACAGCCCTTGGTTTTGTAACCATGTAATCCACTCATCGTGTGATACTGTGAAGTATGGCTGTCTGAGTTGGCATCCCTACTGGAATCCCTACTGAACTTTAAGTTTCTTGAGGGCAGAGGCCATAGCTTAAATGAACTTTGTTTCTCCCTCAATAAACAGTGGGCATTCACTAAGTGTTGGGTTATACTGTAAGACTTCAACCAAGTATGAAAGGTAGGATTCTAGGGTCACCCTGAAGTCCAGGGAAAGATATTTTTTCATCTTCACACTCCAGGATTACAGGATAACATTAGACTCAAAAAAGGAGTTCTAATGATAAACTTTTATCAAGGGTATGCTGATAAATATTTAACAACCAGCTCTCCATTTAAAAAATGTCTACGTAGGACACACTTTTAAGTTTAACTTGAAACATTTTCTCCAGTGCTTTCTTAAGTCTAGACCATCAACAAAGCAATAAATCAAGCCCAGATTTGTAACATTTGTTAATTTCCAAAGTGTAAATGCTTATGCTGAAAATTTAGCAATCAGGTCAGCGACTTGAGCTGCATACCATTGTATTCACATCGTTTACTTGATGGGAAGCTTCTAAGCGTGTGTACCCAAAGTTCTGAAAGGGTAGGAATTGGTGGGGGGTGTTAAGTGAAGTGGGTTCCAGGGTTATCTAACCTGGAGAACTCAATCAGGTGCCTGGGAAATTTCTTGAGATCAGAAGCACTTAAACATTCTTGAGAATTCCTTCATAGTTTATCTCAAGGGCTACCTTGTATATAAAGTTTTTCCTGATCCTCCAAGCTACTTGAGGCTTTCCCTGAAAAAAAAATTATTGAATTTATTTTGTATATGCTTATACTTATATCTCCTCTGATGAAAATGTAAAATCCTATGAGAAGAGATCATCTTGGATCTCTCTTTGTAGCCTAGCCACAGCACACTGTCTGGTATTGTAGTAGAGCCTTGTTAATGTGTTGATTGATAGGAGCAGTGCAAACAGCCCAGTTCATTCAAATCACTTACCAGCATCCAAGGGAAAAGACATTGACACAGAATGTTAGAACTAGAAAGTGACTAGTCCAATTCCCCCATTTTAGAGAGGAGGAAACTAAGGCTAACAAAGAGAAGATCTGAGCCTATGTTGCTCCCATGGCTTATGGGGATCAGAAATATATTCCCAAGGCCAGAAAGAAATTCCAAGTCCTTGGGTGGTTAGTGGCAGTGATTCCCAACGCTTCATCTTTAACTTGCATTTGATCTCACCCTTCTTTGAGGCATCTCACTTTCTGGTCATTCTGCACTACCTTAATGTGTCTCTTCCTCTGGGTGAAGCCCTGAAATTCCACGTGTGTGTACTGTTCCTGTCAGTGTAAGGGAGCCCCAGTTGAAGAGGGCAGTGGCCCCATTTACTGAATTCTCCCTGGGCTTCACCCAACTTTAGCCCAGAGAATAATTAAGTATTTAATCAAGGCTTTGGCAAGAAAAGAATGACACTAATACCTTATATTTATATTGTATTTTAGAGTTTGCAAACCCTTTACATTCCCTGACCTCATTTGATTCTGTAGAAAAACTTTGGGAGTTAGAAAGGACTAGGACAGCTTCCCCCATTTTACAAATAATAAAACTGAGATTCAGAGAAGTCAATACAGCTACTACATCAAACATAAGTTTCCTGACTTCCAGATCAGCATTTTTTCCACTATATCACTCTTAAGCAATGATCAAGAGACTGAAGGACCTTGGAAGGACTTCAAAAAAGGATTTCCAAGAAGATATAGGTGGACTAGGATAATGAGGGGTCACCAGGCAGAGAGGTATTGAGGAGCAACCAGAGGGAGTGAGGCATGTTGGGAACTCAGGGGATTAGTCAGGACAGCAGAAAAGATGCTAAGGGAGAAATGAGATTTGCTTACTTCGTATTTCTGTTGCTTGAATCTCTCCTGTAGGTCAAACTTCTCTGCCTCCAGATTGTAGATCGTTTGCCATAGATCCTTAGCCTTCTCCCTGTGGCAGAGGAAAATAGGAGGCAGGAGAAGCAGAAGGGAGGTAGGTCAGAGCCATGGAATCCCTGAGCACATTCCTGTGGACTCATTACCAAAGTTCCAGGCCACCCAGAAGATTCTCACCACAACTCTAAGCCCAACAACAATCTTGATCTCAGGTATCTCAACCACTCCTTCCAGGTCTAGAGACACTGTGAATTTCTCCCCTCCATATTAAGGGTCCATTGCACACCAAGGGGGTCAATGAGTCAACACTTCCTAGAAGATCATAGACGGCTGAACCAACCCTTTGGGTGTAAGGTCCAATCTCATGACTTCCACTGATCCCAGATTTAGGCTAACTCTAAAATGTCTCTTAGGGATCTCTAGGAGTGAGGCAGGTTAATAGGGGAAGGCTCCCGGTAAGAGGCACTTGACATAAACTGGTGGTGGTGACCAGTGGTTCCTTGGGGAGGTAGGAGCCAATGGAATTTCTCAGCTCATGGGGTACCCCATCTCCTTTACCCAATTCACCTTTCTTGTCAACAGGAATCAGCACCTTCACTTCAAGGGCTCCAGGGACCCCCAAATGAACCTTCAAATTGGGCACTCTACATATAATAAATATTCTTGTCTACGTCTCATGCCCCACATGGGCCATGCGTGGGATGCTGCTGCCCCCTAGTGGTACTTGTTGAGAATAGTACCTCCCCAGCTAAAGCTCACCTCAGTTGATCTTCATTCAGGTGGTCAATAGCCAACACCTTCCTTCTCTCTGCCAAAATCTTCTTTTTCTTCTCCCTTTCTGTCTGCCTTTTCCCAGTCTTTCGCTCTGTCTAGAGTGAGGGAGAAGGGAGACCAAGGATCTTAGCGAAGGGAGAAACTGTCGTCCCCTGCCCTTCCATTAATATCTATCCCAGGCCAAGGCTGGCCAAGGCTCGCTCACAATTCCCTTCTTGGGCTCCAGGCCCTAGCTGACACTTGGAGTCCTTGAAGAAGCTTGGACTTTTTGGAAAGTTACCACTGAGGGAGGGCTCTCCTGAAGGAAAGAGAGGGGATGTGCTATGAGTTCAAATCCCATCTCTGCCATCTGCATAGACTTGGGAAAATCACTTAACTCCTCTGGGCCTTCATTTCCTCCTCTGTAAAGTGAGGCAATTGGACTGACTGAGGACTCTTCCAGCTCTTAATCTGCGATGCCATTACAACTGTTTCCCTCTTTGTCTTAGATTTCTCTCTACTCCATCTGCCCTGCTATGGATCTTTTTCTTTTAATAACCCATTGGCATTGGAAACCCCTAAATCACATACTATCAGAACTTAAAGTGGCTTCTGAAGTTTCACAGAGGGTCTTCTCTGCAGTACCCTGGCAAGCGGTCAGCCAGTCTCTGCTTGAATAACTCTAGTGATGGGAAAGTCATTACGTCCAATGGAAGGGTCCTCAGGGGCCTCTGAATGCAATAACTACCTAAATCATCAATCTCTTTATTGGATCCCTAACCTTATCTGCTATTAGCAGAATCACTTCCTCTTCCAGGGAGCCTTCCCAGATTTATGAAGAGACTTCAAATATTGACACCTACCTGAGCTTGCTAGACCAGGAAACCATGAGAGAAAGACCAAGAGAGAGAAAGACAGACATATAGACAGAAACCCAAGGGAGATGTGGGGAGTGGGATGGGGGAGAGAAACAGAAAAAGAGAAACACAAGGAAAGGGAGAGAAGGAAAGGAAAAAAGCAGCAAATGTTAACCGTTGTCTGTCTTTTGCGACGTATGTCTCTGTAGGACAGGAATGTGTCCTCACATTCTTTTCCATAAAGAATAAGTGTAATCTTATTTGGGGCAAAGGGAACAGGATAGGGTTAACCCTAAAGTTTGCAGACTTGGGAAATTTGAGAGACAATTTCTCCTGTATTGTAAAAAACAGATAGTTGCCTTACCCACCCTCTAGATACATGGTTGGAACACTGGGACAGATTCCAATCCATCAGGGCCTTGCAATGAAGACTTGCCCCAATCCCTGGGGCACCTAAACATAGCCCTACAGCTATGTTACTAGATCCTATTAAAAAGTGAGGGTATGTTGTGGGGCAACTGAGGGAAGGCAGAGTTATGGCTGTGGTCCTATTTGGTGCCTTTAGGTGCCTCTTACCATCCATCCTACCAGTGTCAAGGGTAGGGGCATTGCCTTGGGGCAATGGGGAAGGTTTGGCTTGCTCCTATTGGAGAGGGAGAAATATCCCAGGAGATGCCAAAGGCAGCTTCTAAGGGAATTCAGAAGGCTGGACCCTCTGTTGGATTGAGAGAGGGATATCTATGCTTAGATATCTATGCTTAGACCTAGAAGTCTTGAAAGGGTGAGGTTTATAACCAGTAAATGGGAGATTCTTCCTGAGGATCCAAACTAAATCCTGTTCAGTCTAACAGAAACTTCTTTCCTCATGGATGGCGCTGTATCTTCACTTATTGCTAATGCCCTCCTCAAGGATTGGGCCCTCTCTCCAGGACATGCTCTTCCTACCTTCTGAATGTAGCCACCAAAGTGCATCATGTTGGAGAGAGCTTGCTTTTTCCGAGCTTCATCTTCAGCCTTCCTCCTGTTCTCTTCCTCCTCTCGTCTAGCTTTTTCTTCCTGTGTTGTTGTAGGATGAAAAGCAATGGAGTAGGATATAAGGAGTTAATAGAGAATCCAGCGAGAAGGAACCAGCTGTTGTCCTTGGGGAAAACATTTGTCTTGGGGTGGGAGGTACATGGTGTATGAAAGACCATAGCTGGTCTGGGAGAGTTCCTGAACACTTATTTTTGCACACCAATACAAATGTTCACATTTATTTTAGTTAAACCACTTGCCCAATGTCATCTGGCAAATAATGACTCTTTCTTCTGACTCCACTCCCAGTAACCTTTCCAACACAGCGCAGCAGAAAGGGCTATGTTGCCCTAATATGTTCACCCCTTATCCATGACACATAATCTCCAACTAAATCATTTTACCCAAACATCCTGATATATGTGTGTATACAGATATATATATATACATATATATATACATGTATGTATTGCATGTATCTAATTAGTACCTCATTAGAATGTGAGTTTTGCAAGGACAGCAGCTATTTTTTTTTGCCTTTTTTGTATCCCTAGCACTTATTATGTTTGGCACATAATAAGTATTTAATAAATACTGATTGACAGCTGTATCTAGTTGGGTGTAGTAGAAATACTGCTTCATATAGAGTGAGGAGACCTGGATTCTAATTTCAGCTCTGCAACTAAGCAACTGTGTGACCTTGAGTGAGTCATGATTACTAAGGTACTTTTTCAGCACTATGAATTATCAGGCTTCATTCCTTTCCCTAAATCTTAATCAATCAGGAGCAACCAATTTTCCTTCTATCTAGAATCTGAAGGGAGCTTGGCTATTAGGGTTTGTGTATTGGTGAGTGCAGCCTAGTCAGAAACAATGTATTATTAGGGGTATGCCTCCTGTTGTTGCTGTGGGTCAGGCAACAATAGAATGGGGTGGTGGTGTTGATGGGGGGTAGGAACACCATGGATGAGGGGACTATTGGGCACTCACCGCCAGCCGGTTCTGACGCTCTTTCTCCCGTTCATTACGGATGCGTTGCTGTTCTGCTCGCTCAGCCCTCCTTTTCTCCTGCAAGGAAAAGAATTATGAGCAATGTGAAAAGGGAGAGAAAGAGAAGGAGAAGTCCCTTTCCTCAAGCAGCAAATAAGCATTGGGAAAACGCAAGAAAAAAAACAAAACCAACACAGAGTTTCTGTTTGATCTCATTTTCACTTTCACCTTTGAAATCAATCCTTGATTTGTCTGATGGTTGATCTTCTTTATGATCTTACTGTGTCACTCCTCTGCTCAAAAACCTTTAATGTTCACTAATGCCTATAAAATCCTTAGCCTAGAATTCAAGTCCCTCCACATCTGGTGCCAATTTTCCAGTTTTACTCATAGTACTCTCCTCCACATACACTCCACTCCACCCAAGCTAGACAAGCTACTATCTCGTATTCAAGTTAAAAGCACATTGGATTTGGACCTAGAAGACATGGGTTCCAATCACACCTCTCTAAGAATAACTGCTCTACAGAGCAATTGGTGATCTATACTAGTAGAGGGAATTTCCTCACTAGGAGTTCCCAGCATCAATGAAATCACAGCTATATAAAAACAAAAACAAAGAAATCATCCTTTATATATCATGACTAGGTTATGGCTGCTCTTTCTCTCAGTCTGGGAAAGTGTCCTGGAGGCTCTAGAATTGATTCATTGGGAGAATGGGATTGAGATGGGTAACATGGTTGCAGGGGCAATAAGGGTAGGATGCTTAAGAAGCAGGGAAGAGTATTAGTCATAGCTAATAAGGAAATAGGACTTCAAGGTTTGCAAAGTTCTTGGTTTGACATGTAGCATATGTTTGGATCTGAGTACAAAGTACACCAGACTTAGAAAGATGGCCATTCATATCCTGGACCCCATCACTAGTTAGTAACTGGGTGGCATAGTGGATAGAGTGGTAGGCTTGGAGCCAGGAAAACTTGGGTTCAAATCTCCTCTCGGATGCTTATTAGCTGTCTGTCTCTAGGTAAGTCATGTGTGCTTTTTCTGTTGGTAGGTCACTTATATTTTCTAATCTGTAAAATGGAAATCATAATAACATTTAAACCTTTATCCACCTCAGTTTCCCCATATGCACAATGGCATAATAATAGTACCTACCTCACAGAATGATTATGAGGATCAAAGAACCTAATATATTATATCTGTGTATATATTATATATTCCATATATAATGCTAGAAGTACTATATAAATGTTATCTCTCATTATTAGTTGTGAACACTGCACAAATCCCCTAATCTCTCTGAGTCAGCTTCTTCAACTATCAAATGACAATAGCAATACTTAGACCCCCTACTTCACAGGGTTGCTCTGGGGAAAGTGTTTTGTAAACTGTCAAGAGCTTTGCAAGCATCACCTGTCATTACTAATACTGGATTGGAAGCTGTTAGATGGGATAAAACTCAGAAGCACCCCAAACTTGAACACATTACCCAGAGGAAAAAGCGTCTAGTCCCCAAGTCCAGCATTGCAGGAGGGCTTCCCTGAGATTTTCTACTTACAATCCTATCCTTCAGCGAGATGAGTTCCTCCTCTTCCTTCTTTCGATTCTCAAAGTGAGCCTCAATCAGTGTCTGCAGTTCATTCAGGTCCTTCTCCATACGCTTCCGGTGGATGTCCTGCCAGAGAGGGGGATATGCTCATAGTATCAGAGATTTACAGTTGGAAAGGAACTTAGGGGTCATCAAATCCAACCTTTCATTGAGATCAGTAGTGATAAAAATAACTTGTTTGGGGACACACAACTTCTAAGTATCTGAGAGGATTCAGGTCTTGCTGACTCCAACTCCAGAACTCTATGTACTTCACCAAACATCTAACAAAGCCTCTAGTCCTAAATTAGGATTCCCAAATCTGGAGTAGGGACAGAACAGTGATGAAGAGGGAGATATCTCCCAAATGTACAGTCAGGAATGATGGTGACCAATGGAGGAGCCTGACTTTTTCCAGGACAGTCCCAAGTAAATGTTGACCAGGACTCCCAACACTATTCAATGGTGTGGGCATGGGTCTGCCTGTTCTGGAGGGTAGAAGATCATCCCACCCCAGACTGACTCTACCACACGGAGCTCCTTCCTTCCCCATGGAGAAGAAAGAGCTCTATTGACTTTCTGACCTGCTCTCTGCAGACTCAATACTTACATCAAAATCCACTCTCTCCCCATCAGGAATCTTTGGTGGTATCAAGTTGGGCATGAATAGCCTGTAAGGAAGAAGGAGATGGAGATAGTGAAGATCTTCCTTATCTGGATCATAAGCTTTGTAGCTGTATATTTAGCTGTCCATTTAGCTACTCCATTCCAGATAAGGAAACTAAGGCCAGAACAGGGAGGTGGCTGATTTGTCTAAAGTCCCAGGAAGCAAGGAGCAAAGCTGTTTCATAGGAGGCAAGAGCGAGGCAACAGCCTAGATGACCCATTTCCTTTCTCCAAACCCCAAGCCTCCCCTACAGTCAGCTAACCTCAGGACAGTTGTCTGGGTGGTAGCTTCTCTCGCCCCAGCCTTTGAGATAGTTTTGTGCTTGTTCAGAGAATGGGACAATGAGATCGGGGGAATGCAAGCTTGTCCAAGTTACTCAATGAGCACTCAGAGTTGGAAAGGACCTCCTTACCTTGTGAACTTGTTGAGAGCAGGAACTGTCTTTTACTTTTTGTGTGTGCATCCCCAGCATTTAGCACAGTGCCTGCCATGGTAGTTGGTATTTAATAAAAGCCTGCTAACTGACTGACTTACCTCACATTGCCCTAATCCAACCCCCTCATTGTTTTTAAGATAAATTCTTCGTGATCACCTCTGATGAAGGGAATGAAATGGAGGGTATCAAAAGCAAACTGTAGGGAAGAAATTAGGATTCTCTTCAGGTTTCAATCAATCAGTAAACCTTCCTTAAGTGCCTACTATATTTCAGGCACTGTGGTAAGGTCTGAGAATACAAAAAAAGGCAAAGTTAGCCCCTGCCTGCAAGAAGCTCAGCATCTAAGTGGGAAAGCTAGAAATGAACAAATAATATATACAAAGCTTGTGTTCATCCTTTGTTTTTGAAGAAGACCAGGACATCAGAGAAATCATGACATGGCTTGTGCTTGACTTACTTCCAGATATCAAAGCAAGGTACAGACAAGATAAATAGGCAATGATTGACAGGGGAAAGCATGGAATTTAGAGGGGATGTGGAAGCCTTCTTGTAGGAGGTGGGATTTTAGTTGGGATTCTAAGGTTTCTCTATGTTCTTGAAGCACAGAAAATAGAGTGCCAGGCCTGGAGCCAGGAAGACCTGAATTCAAATCCAACCTCAGATACTTCCAAGTTTTGTTACCCTAGGCAAGTCACTTGACTCTGTTTATCTCATTTTCCTCATGTGTAAAATGAGTTAGAGAGGAAAATGGCAAATTACTCCAGTATCTCCACCAAGAAAACCTCAAATAGGGTCATGAAGAGTCAGACATAACTGAAACAACTGAACAGTAACAAATGTTCTTCCTATACTCCATTCCTACCACAAATGGAAAGAGTCATGAGATCATCAACTTATGTTAGACCTGCTCAGAGACCATCTATTCTGACCCACTCATTTTATAAGTGAAGATACCAAGCTGGACTCTAGGAAAGATACTGCATTATAGGTTTGCAGAAGGAAAAAAGGGTTACACAGACATAAGGAAGGCAGAATGATACGGTGGAAAGAGAACTGGATTTCAAGTCAGAAGATGTGGGTTCAGTCCCTCTCTCTGCTACTTACTAACTGGGTGAATTTGAACTCCTCCTTCTACCTGCATCTCAGTTTCTTGATCTCTAAAATGAAAGGGTTGGACTAGAATTTAATCTCTAAGATCCTTCCAACTCTAAATCCTGGAATCTTAATGTCCCTAGAATGAGTAAGGATTGCAATTAAGACTAATCTCTTCATTTGCAGAAGGTCTCATTGAAATGGAAAGTTGAGGAGGTATTGAGACTCTGGTTGTATTGCATGTTTTCCTCCCTTCATCCCCCTTTTCTCCATTCCATCTCTAGGCTCTGTCTGAAGATGGTTGAGAGCAGGGCCCTAGAGAATATCTGATCAGGAATGTACACAGACCCCCAACTGCGTATCATCCTCACACTATGGAGTGGCCAAATTTCTCCTCCTCCTCCTGCCTCTCCAGGTGTGCCTCTCAGATGTTCCTGTGATCCAGGTTGATGTAGCCTGGAAAAAATGCTGGTTGGAATGTTCCTACCCCTGAGCCAGAGATTCTACTGCTATGTATGCCTACACCTGAAGGTGCTCATTGACAGAAAAGAAGGGCTCCATCTATTCCAAAATATTTATGCTTTTTGTAGTAGCAAAGAACTGGGAACAAAATAAATGCTCATTGATTGAGAAATGATGAATAAATTTTGGTATGTGAATGTAATGGAGTATTATGGTACTGTAAGAAATGATAGAGAGAAACATGAAAAGACTTACATGAACTGATGCAGAGTGAAGTAAACGCTCAAAACCAAAACAACATACCCAATGATTACAATGATATAAATGGAAAGAATAAGCACCATAAAACAAAAATGAATGCTGAAAAATACAGAACATGAACTTGACCCCAAAGAAGATATGTGAGGAGACATATCCTCCCACTCCTTTGCAGAGAGGTGTTTGTGGCTAGGCTGAGTGTTGGCGGAGGGAGGACAC
This sequence comes from Bettongia penicillata ogilbyi, assembly GCA_023548195.1. NCBI lineage: Eukaryota > Metazoa > Chordata > Mammalia > Diprotodontia > Potoroidae > Bettongia > Bettongia penicillata. The sequence goes on from JAJHZJ010000123.1 coordinate 1,953,200, forward strand.
AGGTATAGAATATTACATATATTGCCAAATTTTGTCAATGTATTGATCTGTTTTGCCAATTTTTTTCTTTTGAAAATGTCTTTGATATATGAAATGACTCTCTGGGAAGGGGGAGAGGGAAGGACACAGGGGAATAGTTAGGCTTATATAAAACAAAATAAAAATCTATTTTTAAAAAAGAAAATCCTCTTTGAGTTCTGCCTGTGTGCCTCTTCTTCCCTGTTCCAGGCTCACTTGCAGGGAAGGCCCTTGACCTAACTCTCCCTTAGGACAGGAAAGAATTGTCTATCCTTTCCCTCCTCCCATTCTCTGCCCCATGCACCAGTCTACATTTTCTTCGCTCTGTTCTTTGGGGCAGGACCTTCAATCTCCTATCTTGTATCACCCAATTAAAATGGTTTCATACTCACTTGGGTTTGGGTTTAGATTCCTCCACTGGGCCATCTAGAGAAGAGAGAGGAAAAACACTTGAGTGAGGAGCCCTGAGTTCTAATCTGGGCCTGCACCTGACCCTTACCACCAGCATAATCCTTTGAAAACTGCTTAAACTCTCTGTGTCAAGCTCAGAGTTATCAACTGTGATGACCTGGCAAGCAGCATCATCTCTCTGGGCCTCAGCTGACTTCTGTGTAAAAAGAAAGGGTTGGGCCAGTTCATCTGTTTCCTTCCCTCTCCAGAATTCTGTGGCTTTTAGCAAACAGGGAGCACGTCCAGCCAGTCACATTAGCCTTTTTAAGTGGCTGTTGGCAGTCTCCCATTCACCTCAGCAGTTATACGCTCCACTCATCAGCAGAGGGCACTTAGGGAAAATGACAAACTCTCCAGGGCTCTCAAACAGTGTACAAGCTCTATCTCCTCTCCTAGGTCCCATCCTTTTATGAGTGGCAGTGTTCTTAGTCTCTGGACATGGTCTGTGTGGACTTATCCAGTTACTGCCTTGACTCGGCTCAGCTACTACCCACTGAGAGAACTCTGCCCTCCCACCTTGGAGCTGTATAGATATTGGACTCTAATCACATGAACCCCAGATCATGAAGTCAGTCACACCAATATGTTTATTGTGTATGGTCTTAACTTACAACCGTAGAATCAAAGAGATAAAACTCAAAATAGAATAGGAAAATATATTAGAAGTAAAATCAAAATACATTAGAACACAGATTCAGCTTCTCCTACACCCAGATCATAGGCAGCAAGGTATAGATAGACTCAGAGAAGTGTGTGTGTGTGTGTGTGTGTGTGCGTGTGTGTGTGCATGTGTTGTTCAGATGTTTTTCAGTCATGCCTGACTCTTCATGGTCCCATTTGGGATTTTCTTTGCAAAGATACCAGAGTGATTTATTATTTCCTTCTCCAGCTTCATTGTACAGATGAGGAAACTGAGGTAAACAGTGTTAAGCAATTTGCCCAGGGTCACACAGCTAGTAAGTGGATTTGATATCACAATCATAATGATGAGTTTTCCTGACTCCAGGCTCAGTGCTCTATCCACTGTGCCTCCTTACCTGCAGGAAGTCAGGAAGACCCGAATTCAAATTTTACCCTGGGCAAGTTATTTAATCATTCTCAGCCTCAGTTTCCTCAGCTATAAAATAGGAATAAAAGCACCTACCTCACATGGTAATGTGAGGATAAAATTATGTCATATTTGTAAAGGGTTTGCAAGCCTTCAAAGTACTATATAAATGCTAGCTATCTTAAGCCCACCTCAAATCTAAGGGTTCACATGCTTATACCCAGAATATAAGGATAACCGTTGCTATAGTTTTAAGAAAAGAGAGCTCCTCAAATACTCCCTAGTCACAAAAGATTTCAGTTCCTTTTATCTTTTTCTCCTCTGGTCAATTAGAACATTCCTGGAGGAGGAGCCATGGAAAAGTAGATCCCCGGTCTCCATCCCCTTTATTACCCTCTCATCCCTAACAAGGAAAGGTGGGCCTGAGTTCCCTTAAGGAACACTGTAGAAAGGTTGGGATTGAGGGTTCAGAGGATCATGTGAGCTAACAGCAACCTCAGACTTTGGCTAGTCCATGGGGTTCTTAATGTTTTTTGTATCATCAACTGATTGGGCAATAGAGGGAACCCTTCTCAGAATAATGGTTTTAGATAATGAAAGAAATGCCAAATTTTAGTTAGAGATTGATGAAAATAAAGGGGTTTTGTCCTATTCAAGTTCATAGAAGCCCTGAAATCTATGCATGGACCTGTTGAGGGTCTGTGAACCTTACATTAAGAGCTCCTGATCTACCAAGAAAATGCCAAAAGACTCATGATGGAAAATGCTATCCATATTCAGAAACAGAATTGATGGAGTATGATGGAATAGATCAAAATATATTTTCATTTTTGGGGTTTTTTCATGGCTTTTTCCTTTTATTCTCCTTCTTCTTTCACAGCACAACTAATGTAGAAATATGTTTTGCATGATTGCACGTGTATAACTTATATCAGATTGTTTGCCATTTTGGGGGAGGGAAGGAGGGAGAAAAATTTGGAACTTGAAATCTTTCAAAAAATAAATGTTGAACATTGTCTTTACATGTAGTTGGAAAAATAAAATACTATTAATATTTTTTTAAAAGAGAACTCCCGATCTAGGTCAAACCCCTCATGTTACAAACAGGGAAACTGAGGTCCAAAAAAGTGAAATGATTTGCTCAAGGTCCCAAATCTAGTTAGTAGCAAAACCAAGATTTGAAGCAGGAGTATTCTAACTCCCAGTCCAGTGTTTTTTCTCCTGTATCATGTCATATGTATTTAATACTAAGATCCCCAAACTCCCAAGCAGATATAGCATTGCTCCCACCACATGATTCCCTACCCCCACCTCTGATTGAGAGACATCTTTGATAAATAGTCTTCCAAAGCTACTACTCCAGAATTCCTCCCCTCCCACATCCCCCAACCCTCTCAGATTACTCCCCCTAGACTCTATGCAGGCCCAGAAGGGTGAGTCACCCAAAGCTAGGGCAGCTGCTGGTGATGTTTCAAGCCCACAGTAAGCCTCTGTCCTCCCTTTCTTCCAAACTATCCTCAACACCTGCTTTTTCTGCTATCTCATTCATTGTATATGCCCAAGGGACCACTAAAATGGGCATTGAAGCCAAGTTGCATTCATCTGCCTGTCGATTACTAGATACAGTGGGCGTCAACTACTTCTTCCCATCTAAAGAGTACAAAGTAATTTGAGTGATTTAGCTTAAAGGAATGTGAATCCAGAAAAATATTTGGTCTCCCCACACCTGCTCAGCCCCAACCTCACCATCAAATCATCTTGTATATCAAAGTTACATAGAAGGGTCTTTTTCATTATCTACTATTTTGAGTTGTCAACTATTTGGGATGGTCTGTACCCAACAGTATCTTAGAAAGGCAAGAGATGAGCGTATACTGGGGAGATATCTCTTCCTCTATGTGCATATCCATCTTCCCATCCTTCTCCTATCCTCAGTTGAATGGCAAAACACTGGTTACAGCTCAGGATTCCAGTGGCTTAATTGCTGTTTCGTGAGATCTGGACTAGCTAGATGACTGGCTAGAGTCCAGTCCTGGAGTCAGGAAGACCTGAGTTCAAATCTGGCCTCAAACATTTACTAAAGTTTGACCATGGACAAATAACCTCATCCTGTTTGCCTCAATTTCCTCATCTGTAAAATGAACTGGAGAAGAAAATGACAAACCACCCCAGTATCTCTGCCAAGAAAACCCCAAATGGGGTCGCAAAGAGTCGGACATGACTGAAAATGACCAGATAACAACAAATGTGAGATCTACAATAAGGAATTTGAAGTACTACATGGGGTCTTTTATCTGCCCCAGATTCAATTTATCTATGTGTAACCTGGGTAAGTTGTCAGGAATTTCAAAAGTGCAAACACTGAGATTTCAACATCCAGCCACCCGTCTGCCAGGGAGAGTTTGGTCCTATCACACTAGTATCTTTCCTCCTCACTTCACTCATCCCATTTGGAGTCTGGAGCATCTCCCTCAGAAGGAGAACTATGAGCAAAGTTCGCCCTCTTCTCCCTTCCCCAGCTGTTAGAAACATCCTCCTCCCTGTCCCCTTTGTTCCCATGCCTCTGGCTCCTCTCCATCCAGATCTACACCACCCATAAATTACCTTCCACTTCTTTAACTTCTCCTTCTTCTGTTTCTAAAGAAGAAAAGAAAAGGCAGGTAAAGAATACAGTCTTGAGTTCCAAGAGTCCCACACGAATATAGCCCTTCCCTTGCTACTTGTCTGATCGTCAACCACAGAGAGTGTTCCAGCCTGTTCACTGGACTATCTTAAGCTGTGGTAGGTTCAGAGGGAGAGACGGAAGAAGCAGATCCATTCATTCTGATCCTAAGGGCCACTTTTCCAAAGTGGAATTCTCTTTGAAACAAAAATAAGAAGGGAACCTTCAAAACTAGCCAGGCTATTAAAAAAAAACTTTTAGGCATCTAATTTTCACTTCCCTCATCTTCACTACCAGTTCCACCCGGCCCTATCCCACTGTCCTACCTTCTACCTTGCTCTCCTCGACCTCTGGCTCAGCATCCTCCTCCCCAGCAGCAGCAGCTGGCTCTTGCTCTGGATGAGGGAGAGAGGGCAGTGAACAACTGAAATTTCTATTTTCCTTGATAACACAGATACTAGAGTAGACAATTAGAACTAAGGACAGAGAAAGAACCTTGGAAATAGACTCAGAGAATCATAGATTGTAGCTACAATCAGAACACAGACTGAAATTAGAGAACCTATTCTAGATAAAAGAAGCTACTCATATCTATACCCAAGACTCAAACCCAAGAAATAACAATGTATTTGAAAAGGAACAGTTGGAAGTGAATTTTCATTTCCTTCATTTTGTTCAGTTACAGTCAGCACAATTTTGGAGGGCAGGGCATTAAGGAGCATGGAAGATAATCCAAAGAAGGTTATACAAAGATCTATCAGAGGAAGAGCAGGTGTGTAACTTGAGAAAGGGAGAGAAAAGGAAAGGAAAGGAAGATAAGGGAAGGAAAGAGAAGAAGGATAAAGGAAAGGAAAGATCAAGGGAAAGGAAGGGAAAAGAAGAGGAGGGAAAAGAAGGGAAAGGAAAGGAAAAGAAGGGGAGGCAAAGAGAAGGTTTATTCTTAAAAAAAAATAAATGATTGCTATCTTCAAACATTTGAAGAGCAGTCAGGTAGAAAGGGGATTTGACTTGGTCTGTGTGGTCCTAGAGAAGAGGCAATGAGTAGAAGTTGCAGAGAGGCAAATTCTGGTTCCAAGTAAGGAAAAACTTCCTAACAATTGGGCTGATAGCAAAGTGTAATGGATTGTCTCAATAGGCAGTGGGTTTTCTATTACTGTAGATCTTTAAGTAGAGACTGGATGACTACTTGTCAGAGATTTTGAGAGAAGATTCCTGTTCAAGTATATTTGGGCTAGATCCAATGCAATGCAACTCAACAAACATTTATTAAGCTTCAGCTATCTGCAAAGCAATGTGCTAGATACTGAGGATACCATGACAAAATGAAACATTCCCTGCCTCTAAGAACTTGGTTTCTACTCATGTTCCTTCTGACTCAGATTCCATGACTCTAGCATGTTGGGTATGGTGGATAAAATCTGATCTTTTTGAGTTAGGGGATAGGGGGTGGCACTTGATATCCACTAAGATTTTTCTGAAACTATACAAAATCTGAAACAGAAAGGTGGTCTGGTCAACACCATCCAGGTTTACATTGCTCTGAGTAGGAGAGAGGGGACAGAAATGACCCCAACATCTCCAATGAGCTGGATTGGACCAGGTCAGTCTGTCATATTTTGAAGAGGTAAGGGGGCAGTAGATAATTTGACCTTTCCTCCCCTTTCCCCCCTTCTCAATGGCAGCAAAAAGGGTGTTACCAGTAGAATACAAGTTCCTTAAGGGTAGGTCTATTTCCTTTTTTGTCTTACTATCACAAAGGACTAGTGCAGGCCTTGAAAATCGTAGATAATTAAATGTTTGTGGCACTGAATGAACAAATTCTCTGAATTTTTGTTAGGAAAGTTCTATCCATTAATGCGATACCTTCTGAAATTATGTCCACTCTTGGGGTAGTGGAATGCAAGGAGGCAAAAGGAGTTGCTCAACCCTGGAATTGTCAATTTCCTATATAAAACTGGTACGATCTTTGAAAGTAAATCTCTTAAGTCTAGAGAGACTTCTTCATATGGAGCAGCCATAGTGAAGCTGTGAGTCTACCCCAAGCCTGAACTACCTGTGACCCACCAAAGGATTTCAGGCAGTGTAAGGGAATTGCCAACCCCCAGCCTCTTGGATGGCATTCACTGGTCACGACTCAGGTAAACTGAGGGGAGACTGGTAGGGCATGAACAAAATGGCTCTGGGAGGAAGGGTTCCACCCCTGTTTTGCTCAAGGCTATTTTCCCGGGCATTTTGGAGAACAAAGAAGGCCCAAGATGTTTTTCTTTCTAGGCACTATGTGTCAGCCCTGGGCAGTCCTGGTCATAGGTATAGTATTTCCTTATTAGGGCAAACTATTTGCTGATAGGTCTACTTAGGGCTCTGGTGTCAGGAAAGAGATGAAAGCACTGCTTGCTGTTCCAATAAACGGAGTTCTTCACTACCTTGTCTCCCTACTTACAGCTCACTCCACCAAGGCCTGCAGGCACTGCTGGTCAGATAAGGCCCGTGGGCCTGAGAGATCAGGCTCAGACACCCTAACAAGGCAGTCTGCAAAAAATGTAGAGGAAAAGAACCTTTGCATGTGGAGGAAATCCTTCGGCATGTTGCAGGCTGTGCAGGCCTGATCTACACTATACTCAAAATATCTGCATGTTTATGTATATCCAGGAAGTTGGCCAAATACTTCTGTTTTCATCCATATATTTGTATAAAAATAGTTCTTAGAGTAGACAGGTGGAAGACAGTGTAGCATTTAGGGCAGGACTCCTGTAATCTCAATGGACCTATAGTCATATCACCAATGATAGAGGTCTCAACGCTTTCCCCTGCCCTTCCTGAGCGATTCTTGTCCACTCTCATAAATATACCACCAAATGCAGTCACCCAATAAGCTTGGGACTTTTCTCTAGGTTTCTTGACATTGTATGGATAGCAATAGATATGGGGTATTCATCAGTTATCTCTCTCTCTCTCCTTAACTGACTAACCTATCCCTTTATCTTATAACATATCTGATGACATCCTTCAATGCCACTCCTTCTACTTAGTTTGTAATGCAGCAAAGCACCATGGATACATACCTGTTAGTTACTAATTTATAAAGTGATGGTATCTTTACTGGATAGAACGGAGTCTTGATGACTGAAAAAAACTGGTTAGGAGGCTCAGACACAATATTATAGCTATAACCGGCTTTAGTCAAAGCCTCATTTTACAGGTAAGGAAACTAAGGCCAAGGGAAGTAAAGCAAAGTGTCTCTGGACAGGCAGCTAGTTAGCAGTGGAGCTGGGACTAGACCTTGACTTCCAATCCAGTATCCTTTGCAATGTATGATTCTGAGGCCATGACCCAGTATTTTCAGGAGCTCCTAGCCCCTCTGACTTTCCCTGACTGTGGAGATAGGTCTCTCTAACTTTCTCCCATAGCAGCAAGAAGAGAGCAAGCTTCTTTTCTAGTAGCATGTCTGTCTTCAACCTCTTAGACCTTGAAGATTAATAGAGAAGGTAGGGAGGTGAAGCAATCAGGGAGTGAAGAGGAGGGGAGGACCCCAACTGTCCAGGCCCCCTAGAGAAAGAATGTGGGACAAGTGAAAAAAGAGTAGATGGTCCTGAAGAAGGCAGAATTCTAGGGCCACTATCAGAGGCCATGGAAGGGCTGACAAAAAAAGGACAGAGACAGAAAGACATGGACCCTCTGATCAACCCTTCTTCTCCTCCCCATTGCAGATAACATATGGTTCTGTGGGATATATCACTATGGCAAGTTGTAGGAAGTGTAGTAAAATGAAATATTATACTACCGTCTTCTTCCTCTATCCAATCTTCCTCTTCTGAGGCACAGGGAGTGACAGCAGCAAAGGGGAAAAGTGAGAAAGGTTAGTTTGGAAGCAGAAAGCCAAGGACAATAGCGGATATTGTACTCTTATCCTCCATTATCTCCTCTACCAGCCAGAAATTCAAGCTCAGGATTGTCCCACCCCATTTCAGCCATAAACATTAGTAGAGCTATAGAAAATTTGTTAGGCCACCTAAGGGACAGTGTATGTGGTAGGGTGGAAAGAGCCTTGAACTTAGAAATCAGTAGACGTGGTATTCAACCAGCCATGTGGTCAGTTATTTTGTTTCTCTGAGCCTCTGTAGGTTGGATTGGAAATCCCTTCATGGCCAACATAGCAACTATGGTACTAAAGAAGAAGCCATAAAATCACACAACTCTTTGAAGCTTTGGGCTCAGGACGCCACCAAACAGGAAAGCATTAAAGCCAAATCCCTGTACAAACAGCAGGCATATTGATCCCAAAGCCAAGAAACCTAAGCCCCACCCAAGACCCTGCTGAAAAAAGTTGGCACATCTCCCAGGAACCAAGCCCCAAGGGTGACCCACCTTTCACAGATACTTCCTGAAATTCCAATTCAGGTCTGAGTTTACAGGGATGAAAGAAATTTCCCAAACAACTTCCAAAGTACTCGGTGGTCTTCAAAATAACCCTCTCACTCTCATCCTCCTATTCTCCCCTCCCCTCATCTTCTTTCCCCTGCTCTCCCCCAATTTGGTTTTTCTCATAAGCAAAAATATATATTATCCCAAAGGCCATTTGTCCTATGAGGTAGTCTGAACAAGGGAATAGATTATGCATTTGGCAAGGAAGGAGACTTGCTAATTTTCACCTCTAACCCACTCCTAATGTCATCACACAGGAGATGACCAAACCCTGAAAAATCCACTCTACATAGAAAACTCATTTCCTGACTCTAAAAACTACATGTAATGACTTGACCAGAGAATCAACTTGGCCTATAAAAAGGAAAATTGTCCAACTTGGTTTAGGAGTACCATAGAAATTCTTTTTCCAGACATTCTGATGCCTGATACCTCTGCTTGTCATTTGGGGGATGTGGTGGGGCAAGGGCGTCTAATCTCTTAAGGATTTCTATCATTTTAGGATTTTAAGGAAACTGAAATAAATTCTGTGCTCATCCAGTGAGATATAGGCACATCCACTTACACCATCTAGATCTTGTAGCTATGATTTTTCCCCATATTTTTCTCCCATTAGAATGTGAGCTACTTGAGGGGTTGGACCATGTTTTTGCCCTTTTTTATATCCCCTGCACTTGGAACACTGCCTTGGAATACAGTAAGTGCTTAATAAGTACTTACTGACTACTGACTCATTGGGGGAGCTAGAAAGAGAATAGTTAATATGTTAGGGAGTGATTATGAGAAAATGGGAGGGAGAAATGGGCAGTTTCTTTAAACAAGAGGAGAGAGCTTGAAACATTTCATTTAGGTCTCTCAAGGAAGCAACTCTACAAGATTTGGTAGAGGGAGTTTTCTCACCTGGGAATTCCAATATCATTGGAATCACAGGTCCAATCCTTAGACCCAGACCCTATACATGGGGGAGGAAGGCTTTTGATTGGTCTGTTAAAACAGATGATCAATTTTGGCTTTCTAATTGGAATCTGCCTGGTGGAGAAAGTTAGAATGGAGAATGTAATTGTTCAGAGATTACAGGCTCTCCTTGATTCCATGGACCTATCTCCCTTCTCCCCATTATACACCCTGAAATGATTCTAGACACTTACCTTCCTCAACCTCTTCTATGTGGAGGAGGAAGAAAGAAGAGAAAAAAAGGAAAGATGAGTGAGTTTTGAGACAAAACTTCTTCTGATCCAAATGATGACAAATCTCCTGTTCTTACCTTCCTGCTCCCTGAAAAGGAAAATGAAACATTATTCCATTGTGAGCCAACAGATAGTCCTTCATAATCTTTTTATTCCTTCTTACCTACCTACATACACACACACACACACGAATACACAAACATGCACATACGTGTGTGCACACAAACACACCCTGCCTGAGCTTTCAGTAAGATTGACTTTATTGCAGTCTTTATTTTTCTGACATCAAGTTCCAACTCCTTAATCTGCCATTCAAGCCCCTCAATAATTTGGTTCTACCCTGTCTTCAATGTCATCTCCTACTGCTTCCCTCCCCTAGCTACACTGCTCCACAGAATGCTTTACTCAGTCCTAACTTGGTGCCATTTCATCCATGTTGCTTCCCACCTATGCTCCGCCCCACTACCCTCCAATTATGAAAATGCCTTTCTCTTTTCTCTCTCCCTATCCAAATTCTGAGTGTTCTTCAGGGCCCAGCCCAAGTCCCATCACCCCCATAAAGTCCTCCCTAGCTATTCCTGCCCACAGGGATCTCTATCTACCTCTTCTACCTATAGAATTTGTAATATTTATCCTATAGTATTTATAAAATTTGTCCCATAGTATTTATCCAACAGGGTTTATATCCTATAGTATTTATGACTCAATTTCCTCATCTGTAAAATTGGGATAATTACAGCACCTCCCTCCCAGAGTTGTTGTGAGGTTAAAATGAGACAATATTTGTAAAGTACTCTGAAAACCTTAAAGTGATATATACATACTAGAAATTATTATTGCCATGTCGTTATTGCTATTTTTAATTTTCTACTCAGGACCACTCGAGATCCTTGAAGGCAGGCACTATGTCCCTGACTTCTTTTTCTCCTAACAGACCTAGTGTGTTCAGTAAGTTTTTGATTAATTTCTACTATTAATGTGTCATGAGTACTGAAGATGAATCAGGGAGTTAATACTAATATCCCAGCATCTTTGGATGAGCTTACATCCCAATACTCTAAACTCATCATAAGTTATTTATCCACCTGCATAACAGTTCACAGAACATCAGAGCAGGGATTATTTTTTGCCTTAATTTGTGTCCCCCGTGATCAGCACAGTCCTTGGCACATAGTAGGCACCTAATACAGACCATTTTTATCTGAACTCAATCAAAAACATAAGATCGATAGTAATGATGATAACACATCTGTACAACACTTTCTGGTTTCCAAAGTGCTTTCCTGCTGAGCAGGGGCTCTTCTCTCTGATGTGTAATTTATCTGAGTGAGGAAATCCTATTGAGGAAACTCTCTTCCCCTGAATGAGGCAGCTAGGTGGTACAGTGCCCAGAGCCCTGGGCCTGGAGCCAGGAAGATCTGAGTTCAAATCTAGCCTGAGATACTTATTAACCGTGTGACCTTGAGTAAGTTTCTTAACCTCAGTTTCCTCATCTGTAAAAAGAGGATAATAATAGCACCTGTCTCCCAGAATTTCTGTGAGAATCAAATAAATAGATACTAACTCTTTTGTATAATCCCTGGCACACAGTAAACACTGTGTAAATGTTAGCTATTATTATTAACCTATTTCTCAGGGTTGCTATGAGGACCAAGTGAGATCATATTTGTAAAGTATTTAATAAAGTGCCTTTCTTTATAATATATAATATTATATAATAGGTATATATTAGGTGCTTCATAAATGTTTTTTACTTTCCCTCTCCTGATGCAGATCAGGGATTCCCATATAATTTATTGCTCTAAGAATTGCCGGGGGCATTGAGATAAGGTCTTCCCTGTTCCCCAAGTCAGACGACTATTCATTAAACTAAGCCATTTCTTGATGAGGAGGTTCTGGAGCCTAAATTGGCAGTCGATGCTCTTTGGGATGACATTGACTATGTAATCTAGGGCTACCCATTTAACCTTTCCAAGACTCAGCTTCTCAACAGAATCACCTTTCCAGTTGACTTGGTTCCTTGGATCATTTAACAGCCTCCTGCACAGGTAGACTGGTTGTACACTTTCCTCCCCACCCACCCCTGCCAGGATTCTGAAATCTGGTCCTGCCGAACTTCCAAATCCATCTCCAGTCCTAAGGCAATGGCTGTGATCGGAACCCTCCCCGCAATAGACAGTGTTGAAAATGAAATGTCATTTCTAGGTCAGCCTCTCCAGGGACCCCAGGAAATGGACACCCAGCAGGGACTGGGAATGAAAAAGACAGAGAACCAAGGAGGGGAGGGGGCCCACGACTTACTCCTCATACTCCTCCGCAACTGCTTCTGTGTCCGACATGGCGTCTGCTCTCCCTCTAAAGAGAAAGAAGGTCAATAGCTGGAAAAGAATCAACCACAATCCCTCTTCCTTCCTCGGCTCTATGAGGAGGACTGCAGTGGTGGATGGAGGCTTGGCATGGGGCAAAGGCAGGGCCTTTTGAGAGTTCTCTTGGGAGCCTCCCAGGGAGGGGGGGCTTCTCATAATTCCTCAGGCTCTGCCTACTGCACTCTCCAAGTCCAACCCCTTGGGAGCATTGCCCTTTGATAAGTTTCACTAGTGACTGTAGAAGTCAGATGATCTAGGTTCTAGTCCTGTTTCCTCTAAGAATTTGCTGTGTCTGTGTGTGTGTGTATGTGTGTGTGTGTGCATACGTGTGTGTGTGTGAGAGAGAGAGAGCGATTTTGTGTAAAGCACTGAATTTGGAGTCAGAGAAACTGAGTTTAGATTCATTTACTATCTGTATAGTAAGGACAAGCCACTTAACCTCTCTGGGTTTCAGTTTCCCCGCCTGTAAAATGAGGAAGCTAAATCGGATGAATGAATTCATAAATGAATGAACCTATTATGTTATGGAAATGCTTGTTCTATTTCTTAAGTTCAGAGTAAAATAAATATTTTTAAAAGAAAAAATCATAGGACTAATTTGTCTCCTCACAAAAAAAAACAAATATAACATCTAAAAAATAAAATAAATGAGTGAAGATGTGTTTATCAAGCAGGTGCCAGTACCAGGCACTGTGCTAAGCCTTGGTGATACAAATATAAAAATGGAGCTGATCCATTCCCCAAGAAATTTACGTTCATATGGAAAAAAATAACACATAAAAGGGATTGCAGCGCTCAAGAGAAGGAGGGTTAACTTTGTAAGAGAAATCATAGGGATGGCAGTGGAGTCATAAGGCAATTGGTTGACATGTTCTTTCCTAGAAGAGCAGGCAAACGCTAAAGCAGTACTTCAAGAGTTTCCCAAAGTCATGTCCCTCAGAGGTGGGGTGGTGAATGAGTGCTGGTGCTGGAGGCAGGAAGATTTGAGTTGAACTCTAGCCTTAGATACTTACTAGGTATGTGCAATCCCAGACAAGTCACTTAACCTTCCATCTGTCTCAATTTCCTCAGCTATAAAATGGGACTCCTAAATAGCACCTGCCTTCCAGAGCTGCTGTGAGGATCAGACACTTAGTACAATACCTGGCATGTAGCAGATACTTAATAAATTCTTGTTCCCTTCTCCTTTTATCCCTCCTTCTCTCTGTTCCTTCCTTTCTTTTCTCTTTCTCTCTCTTCTTCCTCCTCTTTTCCTCTTTCTTCTTTTCTCTCTCTCTGTCTCTTTCTCTCTCTCCTCCCCTCCCCTCTCCTTCCTTCTCTTCTCCATCCCTTCCTCCTCTCTGCTTCTGTATCTCTGTCCCTGTGTGTATGTGTAAAAATCTTACCTGGATAGTGACATATCTTACTCTTGAAATTTGGACCAAGCTTGTGACCTATCTGGGTGATCCTGAAGCAACATCCACAGGTCACACATCCAGAACCACTGATTTGGGGTATCCCTTTTCATGGAAGTTTCATTTGGTCCAAAGTGGTTCCAAGAGAGACATTCCAAATGTGCCATACTTTTGAGTGGCACTTAACTGACTGAGGTTCCTTTGCTGTGTGTGTGTCATGTGTATGTATGTCCATTGAGTTCTGAGGAAGCTCACCCAAAAAGCTCACCCCACCCAAAAAAGCACAGAGAAATGAGCCTACTATTGGGATCTCAGTGAGCTAATTATCTGTATATCTCTGGGCATTTGTCCTACAAGGGGCCCATCCCCATAGTGTGGTCCATCCCCCAACCAGGGTGAGTTGGAGAAAAGAAGTTTTCTCTAGAAAAATTGAGCTTTGTTTGGGCCCCCTGAAATGTTCTCTTGAATCAACAGCTTGCCCACCTCACCCCCACATGCCATCATGTTTCTTCTGCTCTGTCTGACTGTATCCCCAGTAAAGGCTTTAGATATGAGGACTGTGGGACAGATAAGGGTAAGTCAGGCCCTCCTCCATGTACCCTGGCACCACCATCCATCTCCGGAAATAGCAGGCAGGACATGAAGTGGGTGATGGGGTTCTGACAGATCACCGCCAAGCTAATCTCTTACTAAAGGACAAGACTAAAGGGAGGGGAATGGGATAGTGGTCCCTGGGAGCTGAGAATCTAGCCACCCTGGTAGATTAGATAAGGACCTGAAAGAGGCAAGGCGTGAGTATCCTAAATCTCCTCTACTCTTAACACTCAAGCTACGGTCTTCTGTAGATTCCTCCTTAAAGGCCACCTCAAACTTAATTCCTTCCATTAATCATTCAGTCAGTCAATAAGCATTTATTAAGTGCCTACTATTTACCAAGGAAGCAGTGACTATAATTGCCATCATTATCCCTTGGACTGGGTGACCAAGAATCATAGATAATAACCCATTTTGGTAATACTTGGAGGTTTATGAAGCCCTTTCCACACAACTCTGAAAGGCTAAGTATTATTACCCCATTTTACAGACAAAAACTGAGACTTGTCCATAGTTACACATCTAGTAAGTATCAGAGCTGGGACTGGAATCCAGTTATCCTGGTGCACTTTCCTCTACCACATACTGGCAGCAGAATTCCTTATTGGGAGGAGTGGGGACAGTGAGTTAGTGTTACTTTCAGGATTAGAACTCATTTCTTAGGACTCTGAATTGAATGCTTTTTTCCACTGCTCCAAGAAGCTTCCAAGGTTTTTTTCAACTCTAAGATACTATGGAATGTTCATTTTTTAAAATTGCTCTTAAAAGGATATTTGGTAAAGACAGTCCAATGAGGCACCCTCAAAGGGAATGTGTTTGAAGGAGGTTGGGAAAGGGATCCAAATGTGACCAAGAAACACTATTTAAGTGACCTTGGGCAAATCACTTTCCATTCCGAAGCCTCAGTTTCTTCCTCTGTGAAATGAAGGTGTCCCAACCAGAGGGTATTCCTGCTACTTCTAACTTTGTATGGTTCCAAGGGGAAGGCATGCTACAAAAAGGACTTAAACCTCTTTTTCTGCCTCAATCTTTGCCCTCTGGTGGTTCCTGTTTTGTCAACTCAACAAACATTCAAGTACCTACTATGTGCCTGGCATTGTATAACCCCAAGACAAGTCACAACCCCATTTGCCTCAGTTTCCTCATCTATAGAATGAGATGAAAAAGGCAATGACAAACCATTCCAGCGTCATTGCCAAGAAAACTCCTAATGGGTTCCAAAACAATGGAACAACTGTCACACACAATAGTAGGTGCTTAATAGCTACTTGTGGAGTGATAAAAGTAAACAGAAGCTGACTGACCATTTTCCTGAGATACTATGGAGAGAATCCCTACATCAGGTAATCCAGAGAGCTCAGCCCTCCAAGGACGCTATGGACACTAACATTCTGCATCTCTTATTCTCCCTGTCAGCCATCTAGGAGGATTCCAAGTGGTGAGGGGGAAAGCCACTTGTCTAAAATAAATAAAGGAGTTATCCTGGAGAATGGAGGAGGGGAGGGGAGGGTCTCACCAACTGCTACAACAGCATAGACATCAGCAAATATTTGTGGGGACAGCTGGACTTGGTGTTAGCCCCTTTCAATTAATGAGAGAAGACCAAACCTCAAACACACTTTATTGAAAGGTGTCTCTAGCCTGTCTCCTCATGCCCTAAATTTCATTCCCTAAATCTAAGGAAGAGAAGGAGTCAGAGGACTAGTCTGAAACTGATACTGTCTCCTCAAAGAGTGAGCATGGATGGAAGCTGCAGAGGTCATACTATCAATCTTTTTGCCTGTGGATTTTTTTTTCTTGAGTCACCATGTCTTCCCCAGATCCCCAGAAAGAGGTTTGGCACCCAGGGATGGAGATGAGAAATCTCAGCCCTCAGTGCTGAGATTTAGGCTTTTAGAATTAAAATTTTCCCCCACCTATCACTCCCTCCATCCGCCTTTCCCCCACAGAATCTGAAAAGATCAAGGATGGTATATCCTTTCCTAGAGGCAGGAGAATGGATCTAGTGAGTCCTGGTGGTCCCTGTCAAGTCCTAAAATTAGATCTCAGTCCTCCTTTTAGAGCTTGGGTTTGCAGTTTCTCACCCAAATGAGGTGACCTTGACTCTGGTAAGTCACCCAGATCGACAACTCAAATTTCTCCATACCTGAACCCGGAAAGACCAACAGCCTTTCTCTGAGCAAAGGTGTGGAGCACTTCCCTCCTCTCCTCCCATCCCTGGTTCTGCTTTCCCCTTTCTAGAGGCTCAGGCTGGAGGCTTACCTTGGGTCGGGCTCAACAGAGATCCTGGTTAGTGTCTGCTTGTTGGGAACTAGCTGCAGACAGGGGGAAGGACAAGGTTTTAAGCGGGTGAGTGTGAGAGACCCTGGTCCCAGGAGCCAAATCCCGCAGTCAAAGGAATGTGTCGACACAGGCAGTGGGGCGGGGAATGGGTTGCTGCTATTTTGGCAGGTGCTGAGGACCAGGCCAGAGGAATTTGTCCCCCACGCCTTATATGCCCAAGCTATTGTCCAGCTGCTGAGACAGGCTATTTTAAACTAGGGCAGATATGGGGGGACCTGATGGGGAGGTGGGTGGAGGAGAGAGGGATGTGACATAAGCCAGCTGTCTCTCTGAGAAGTCTGATAAGCAGATGCTGAAGACTGGGGCCCCAGAAATTGGGAGAGCCAGGATGGGAACAGGGTAGCAGAAATGGATAGATTTCAACCTTAAAACTCAGTCACTGTCCCTGTAATTTGGGCCATGGCTGGCCAAAGCACCCGTCCTTTGTAGGGGGGAGGGTGACCTGTGCAAGGTGACATTCCCAAGTTCTGTATCATACTTGAAATATTATGGCATCTGGTCCTCTCAGCTCCCCCATAACTGGCTATGTGACCTTGAGCACTTAGATTACTTTCTGGACTTCAACTTATAGGAGCTAGGGTGGTTGTTGACTGATGGATTGGAAGGTCCATGAAGATCATCTCTTTTGACATCTTATCCAGAAAGGAGACAACTAAGGTTTTCCATTTCTAAGCTGGATTACAGGGTCTGACTCTTCTCTTAGGATCTGTGATGTGATGGGAAGGAGTGGGATCCCCAAGGAAAAGAAGAGTGGGTAGAGAGTGGCCTCTGATGAAAGGGATTGGAGTTTGGACACAGAGAAGACCTTCTGACTAGTAGGAGCAGTTGGACCACCGCAGAACAGACAGCTGGGTAGGAACGGGCAGGGTTTGAGCACCTGTTTCCCTGAAGGTCTCTACAAAGAATGATACACAGGATTGTGCTTGTCAAAAACCTTGATGGGGCTGAACAAGAACTCTTTTGTGGAGAGAGGCAAGGACAGGTGGGCAAGACAGGGCCTTTAGAATGAGGGGCTGCTGGAGTACAACTTTCCCCTCCATCCTGGCTCATCTCCTTCGCTGATCTCTGCCAGAGCCCCTAATGTCAGAAAAAAAGTCCTAGCTTGCATCCTGGACCCCACAATCCTCTATTGCTGGCATTAAAAGTACCTGGCTCAAAGGTAATCAGGGATATATGTTGGGGAGTCAGAAACAATTTTATTTCAGCATGGGAAAGACATTCTTAGAGGAATTCTGGGATGATTGGAATAAGGAACCGGGCAGCTTCCATCAAGGTCTGCCAAGCGAGGGGAGAGAAGGATGATCATGAGAGAAGAGACTAAAAAGGGCTCATGAGACCAGCTCAAGTTTAGGGTCTACTTCAAATGCTGCCTCCTCCATGAAGGCTTTCCTGATCTCCAGTTGGAAGAGACCTCTCTCCTCTCAGCTTGCAGCACTTTGTATTCTTTTATACATTTACCATATTCCCATTTTCACTGTATTTACGTGTCCATGCCTTACCTTCGTCCTTTAGAGAAAAAGCTCCTTGAGCAGAAGAGATCTTAGTTGTCTTTGTAAGCGTTCCTATGCCCACTTCGTTGCTCCCTGAACCTCGAACAGTAGGTCAGGGGCCTGTGAACACCTATGGGGGCCTTGGAAGCCAGCTGAAGGCAGGGACCTTCATCACACTTCAATGTGCTCAATGGAATAAGAATGTTGGGTTTGGGCAAGTCACAATCTCTTTGGTTCAGTTTCCTCATCTATAGAATGAGAACTAGACTAGGTGACTTCTCAGGTCGTGTCTAGTTTGAAATGTATGATCCTCTGATTTCTCCTAAAGTCCCTAGCTGTCTCCTGACTTGGGGGTGGGGAGGGTTCAGACGTTCCCTCCTAATCCAGGTCAGTTCTGAGAGTGAAACAAGGAAAACTCCTCAAGTCATGCAGGAATTCCTCTAGGTCTAAATAAACTCCCTTTCTCCTACAGCCCAGATTGTCCTGACATACAACAGGCACTGAAGAAATATCTGGGGATACACTGAATGATTGGGTCAGTTCTGCCCTTGCTTGGCACAGTCACCATCACAAAAAATAAATAAATGTTTATTGACTGACTGCTTCTGCCAGGGCTCTGAGCTGCTCCCAGGAGTCACCAAGGATCCTAGTCAGTTGCCAACCCCAGTACGAGTACCCATCTTAGCCTTGACAATCTAGTCTTTTTCAAGACATCCAAGGGTTATTAACTCTTGATTTTCCATAGTGAGAAAGGCACATGAGCCTGGATACTCTAAAACCATAGATAACCCCCCCAAAAATCAATGCCAAAGCATCTGGAAGATGCCACAGGATTTGTAGAAGGCCCAAAATTGGCAGTTAAAATGAGGCTTCTAAATGATTTTGCTTTCCCTGAACACACAGAGGCTAATGTATCAGATTAATAGGAATTTGTTGGATGGCAGTGAACACCAGCTCTGGAGAATCCACAAAGTGAACAAGCATCACAAAGGTCATAGAGACCTGGCATTAAATAACAACAGCTTCGTATCCTGAGCTGGCAGGGGTGACTCTACAGGGTGACTGTGGCCTCCAGGTCCCCTCAGAGCAGAGAATGGAAGTGAACACTGGACAGGGAGCAGTCTACATTTAAAAGAGAACTAGAAATGGGCAGTAATTTAGAAGGCATTGATTCCACATCTGGTCTCATCTTCATACTTTAAAGCTTTGGTCCTTACTTAAAGTCAAATTCCCCTGTGAGGGAGAAGAGTTGAAGCTATCAGTCACTCACACCTTTACACAAATGCATTTATCAAGTCATTTCCTGAAAGCAGATTTTGGCAGAGGAGATTAGGGAAAGAGCACGAGAGTGGGCAGCTGGAGGGGTGCCAAGGGACTGCCTTGGAGGTGAGGAAGAAGTCAAAGATCAGGCATCTGGGCACATCAGAGTCAAAATTCCATCTCTCACAATCTGGCCCTGGGTAGATCAGGGTGGACAGGATGTCTGCATGGAAACCAGGGAGGGAAAGCGGGAGGATTCTCGGTGGGAGATGTAGGTAAACAGAGGCAGATGGAGTGAGGCAACGCCAGGGAGTGATGTCCCTGCCTGACACGTTAATGATAAGCCAGGACTAAGAGAATTTTTTTGACAGGACTCTGAAACTACTCATCTAACCCCTGTTGGGGCTGTTCTAGGTATCTCTAGTCCCTCCCATTCCCTCCTACAGTCTCCCCCAGGGATGAGCAGTATTGTTTTCTGTTCCTTGCTAGGTTGGAGATGCTTGAGTGGAGTGACAAGGCTTTTGTCCAGTGTTCCCAAAGATATCAAAGTGCCTTGAGTAGAAGGTAAAGATGTCAACGTGCTCCTGGGCCCAATGACTTCAGCAAAGAAGGAACTGGGTGAGATTCACCTGGAGTACCCAGATCTCTCTCCCCGTTCACCCCTTTTGGCAGTGATATTTCTCTCAGGTATTTTTGGGTGCTCCAGGGACTGAGGCCCAGTCAGTTCTGAGGTTCAGGGGCTAGAAAGGAAGCTTGGCAGGGAGCAGTAAGAAGTGAGGACAACATTGACCAAATGTTGTCAGGTCTGACACACAGGCTGCAGATCCAGGCCCTCCTATCTCAGCTCGTCCTGTCATAGCTGTGGGGACAAAAGTGGTAGTACATTAGAAATGAGGAGGGGAAGGCTCCGAAGAAAAATCAGTTGATCCCGCTGTAGTTGGGGGTGGAGGTGGAGAACACAAGAACTTCAGGGCTGGGAGAAAGTGCCTACTACACCCCCAGTTCAATACCCAAAGGCACAGTGGCCAGGAACAAAAGTATCTGCTGGGAAAATGTGAAAGGGAATTGTAGGGTTCTGATTGAGGCTGGAAACACTGAAGAACTCAATGAACCATTTCTATGTGTTTGCTCAAATCACTCAGACATAGCAAGAGAGGGAAGATTTCTGGATTTTATGTATTATATGTAAAGAAACATCATGGGAGTCAATAATGGTAATAATAGCTAATATTTGTCTAGTGCTTTAAGATTTGCAAAACTCTACGCATATAATGCCTCACTTGATCCTTACAACAACCTTGTGAAGCAGGTGCTACTATTATCCCTATTTTACAGATGAAGAAACTGAGGCAGACAACGATTAAGTGACTTACCCAGAGTCACACAAATCATAAGTGTCTAAGCAAGAATCATACTTGGTATGTCCTGACTCCTGTCTAGCCCTTCATCCATTATATCAAAGTCCCTCTTGGCAGCTTATGTATATGTATATATACATATATATGTATATGTATATATACACAGACACAAACATATATACATATACAGACAGATGCACCCCCATCCTACTATTTCACTACTGAGAAAAGGAAAGGAGTTTGACTAGGCAGGCACATGCCTTCCTAAGAAGACACCCAGGCAAAGGAGAATCTCCAGCTGAAGCTAGTGAGATCCCAAATTCAAGTGGTCCTAGGAATACTTCCTGCTCCCCCTCACCTGGGTATCTGTGGAAGAGGTGGCTTGCTTTCCCCATGAGGTCCTCTTGGTAGATGCTGCCTCCTTCCTTATGTTCTGATGAGAGAACAGTGACTGAGTGAAGGGGGATTCTGGACCTGATGCAGGTTCTCTCTTCCCAGTATGGGTCTGGGCTTCGAGGTTCCCAGACTCAAATTCTTGCTGCTTGACCTGGTCTTATTGGGAAGAACCCCACCTCCTTTAACTCAAAGCCCATCCCACTCACCCCACTACATTCTCAATCTCTGCTTCAGCTGTTGGCTTCTAACAGAGAACTCCAAGGCTTGACCCTTGCTTGGGTCACTCCATATTGTGGGTGAACAGGGAGGAGTTCATTACCTGGGAGTCCTGGTCTCCTGCAGTGTCCTGGGTCCTGCTAACCCACAGGTTGAGCCGTGAAGTCACCAAACCTGGGAGTCTCAGGTCCTCCTAGAGAGAGAGAGAAGGGGGGAGAGAGGGAGAAAGAGAGAGAGAGAGAGAGAGAGAGAGAGAGAGAGAGAGAGAGAGAGAGAGAGAGAGAGAGAGAGAGAGAGAGAGAGATAAAAAAGGAAAGGAGAAAGAAGAAAGAAAGAAAGAAAGAAAGAAAGAAAGAAAGAAAGAAAGAAAGAAAGAAAGAAAGAAGAAAGAAAGAAAGAAAAGAAAGAAAGAAAGAAAGAAAGAAAGAAAGAAAGAAAGAAAGAATAAAAGAGCAGAAAAAGAAGGAAGGAAGGAAAGAAGAGAAAGAGTTCTAGGTCACAGGGCAACAAAGAATCCGAGGTTTAGGGATAATGGAGAGAACACACCCAGGTACTTTCAAAAGGAAGCCAGATTGCTACAAGCTCTGCCTCTTCCTCCTGAGCTCCTGAGTCAGGACTCTCTTGCCCCCTGGCTCTGGCCCAGACTATACCTGCATACCTAAGGAAAGAAAGAATGACTACTTGTCAGGGGCCTTGTAGAGTGCATTGATACGTGGGTAAACAAGGTCTCTCCCCTGTCTCAGCTCTCACCTAGTCCTTGATTCTGTCCTCCTATAAACCTGTGTGATCCTGTATATTACAGCTACTTGTATGGCTACCAGACTATAAGATTCATGAGGACAGAGAAAATGTCTCATCTAAACTTTGTATCTCGCCCCATTGCCCAAGATAAGTGCTTAATTTTTTTCTAAATAACAAACATTTACTCCAGTCGCTTTGTTAATTCACCCTCACCTAGACTATTGTGGTAGCTTTCTAACCAGTGTCCCTACTTCAAGTTTCTCCCCTCTCCCATAATCCAACCTCCACACAGCTGCCAGAGTGTTCTCCTAAGACATGGGTCTGACCATGTCACTTTCTGACAAACTCTACTGGCTTCTGTTTGCCTCTAGGGCCATATACAAAAGCCCCTTTGTCATTCAGAGCTCCAGTAAACATGGCCCCAACTTACCTTCACAGGTTCATCACCTTCTCCCCCTTCGTGCGCTCTATGATCCAATCAAACCGGCCTCCTCAATGTTCCTCATCTGTCATCTCCTCCTCCTCACACTGGCTGTCCTATGCTTCCTTCCTTCCTCTTTATGCCTCTCACCCCTACCTTAGACTCTCTAGTTTTTTTCAAAACTCATCTCAAAGGTCACTTGCTGCCTGAAGTCCTTCCTGACCCCTGGCCCCAGTGAGTTGCTAGCATTCCTCTTCTTCAGTTTACCCCATTTTTTGTTTTATATGTCTTTATATGTGTATATTTTGTTTCCCACAACAGATTGTGAGTTCCTTGAAGGCAGGAACTGCTTCATTTTTGCCTCCTCCAGGGCCTAGCACAGTGCCTGGTTGGCATATAGTAGGCAGTTAAATAAATGTGTGTTGATTGCTTCAATGATATCTGAGTGACCCTTCAACTCATATTTGGAGGTTCTATGAAACTGTCACTTGCACTTAGGAGGACTCAGGGCAAGGACTCTGTTTCACTGACATGTGTAAACACAGTGATTTGGATGGGGAGGAATGCTTCTGTTTGCAGATGATATTATCCTCATTACCACTGCAAAGCCTCCCAAATGAAATTCATGATGACTTGAAATAGTTTGGTCTCCTTATCCATGCAGGAAAAACCAAATGGATGAAGACTGCTTATTGTGCAGATTATAACTAGTTGAGTTAGTCAAAAGCATTTATTAAATATTTACTCGAGCGGCTAGATGGTGCCATTGTGTGCATGGAGTCAGGAAGACTCATCTTTGTGAGTTCAAATCCAGCTTCAGACTAGTTCATACTAGCTGTATGACCCTGAGCAATCATTTAGCCCTGTTTGCCTTAGTTTCCTCATCCGCAAAAAGAGCTGGAGAAGACAATGGCAAACCACTCCAGTATCTTTGCCAAGACAAGCCCAAATGGGGTCAGGAAGAGTCAGACAGGACTGAAATGACTGAACAATAAGCGCCTACTATGCGCACTATAGTAAGCACTGGGAATATGAAGAAAGACAAACAACAGTCCCCAACCCAGGGCACTACCCCCAGTCTTGAATAATTATGTTATATATAAACAAGATATAAATAACATAAATTCAGAATGATCTCAGAGGCAATGTATTAAGATGGAGGAGGTCTGAGAAAGGTTTCTTATAGAACTTGAGCTGAGCCTTGGAGAAATCCAGGAGGGGGAGATGAGGAAGAGGAGGATTCTGGGCATGGGGGAGAGACAGTGAAAACTAAATTGGATGAAGAGTCCACAGAGCTAACCCATCAATATCTACTGCTCAGACAGATAATGCAGATGGATAAACTGGGTCCAGACCTTACCAGGAGGCAATTGTGCCTCTGGAAATTTATGCAGAACTTTTAATGACCCCCAAACTCCTCTCTGAGATAAAGGCCTATCTTTTTTAATTTGAGTATTTGAGTAGTCTTCCTGTGCTGCTGTGACTGAGAGTCTTGGTCGGAGTGGAACAGTCTCAGAAAAATTAAATTTCCCCAAATGCCAATGAAGAGGCACATGGTGGGAATCAGTAGGCTCTAACAGGAGGTGCAGCATAAAGAAGGAAGTAGAAAGTCAGGCTCATAGGAGCCTACATCTAAAGCTGGAAGGGACCTGAGAGATAATGGAATCTAATTTCTTCATACTATGGATGAGGAAATTGAGGACCGCAGAGGTTAAGTGACTTGCTTGGGGTTTGTTTCACAGCTAGTAAATGTCTAGAAACCAGAATTTGAACCCAAAACTTTTTGACTCCCAGTCCAGTCCTCTATTCACTTGTAGCTTAGTACAATGCCTGGCATACATAGTAAGCACTTAATAAATGACTGACTATAGCATGCTGCCTGGACAATGTACCAAGAGTGAGTTAGAACCTGTTCCTACACCCCATGGTGTTGACAGGACTCTAGGTGTTGGACCAGGGATGGTGTCTCTGGTTAGTGTCAGGAGGATGCCTACAAACACATACCTAAGGTGACTATACTTTGTGTACCAATAATTAGAACTCGTGGTCTGATAAAGGATATTCTTTCTGCAAAGCCTTGTTAAAAATGTATTCCTTATCCCTCTCCACTCCTGCCTTGGAATCAGGGCTGCTTCAGAATATGCAGGAGGTATCATCACCACAGGCATACCACCCCACTTCTGAAGCTGTAGAAGGAAGGCATTTCTCCCCCTGCCTCCCCACTGCAGGAAAGAGCCCAGATGGATGAGGAATCCTGGTACAGAGAATCTCAGCACGAATCTTCCTTACCTTCTTGTTCAGAGCTGGCTCAACCTTGCTATTCCTCACTTGCTCCTTCTCAAAGAGGCTCCTCTTACTGGCCACCCCAACAGGAGCCACAAAGAACTCAGTTCGGGATGAACCTGGAGACCTGACAGATTCTGATCTCTGGGAACAGAGAAAACAGAAACCGCCCAGTCACTCTGAAGCAAGGGTGAAATGGGAGATGGATCAAAGGATGGGGAGGCATGAAAGGGAGAAAGAAGGGAAAGGCAAATGAGCTCCATTTGGCATTTTGGCATAAGTGATACCCCCATTTTTCCTCCAGTGTTTGTTTTCTATCTGTATACCTGGATTGCTCCTGGGCCCCTCCACCAACAGCTCTAGGATAGGGCCCTCCCCTTCCCTCACATATCTGGGCCTCTTTCTGCATACTCACCTGTATAGCTGTGTGGTATCTCTCCAACTTCTCCCCGAACTTGACTGTGTGGCTCGGAAGCCTCACGCTGGCACTGGGAGGTGGAGGAGGAGGAGGGAGAGGAGGAGGGGGAGAAGGAGGAGGAGAAAAAGGAAGACCAGGAAGAGAAGGAAAAGGAGGAAGAAGAGAGTGCAGGAAGAGAGGAATTGGTTAGAAGCCCCACCAAGACCAAGTTTCTATCTTGCATCCCTGAGAACTGGGAGTGGAGGGGGGTTCTGCATCAACTAATTTCTCCCCTTCCACTTCCCCAAAGGGCTGGAACCATTCAGAAAGCTGTTGTGCCGCCATCTTGCGGCCTGGTGCCAGAGTGATTCTGTTGATTTATACTCCCCACCTGAACCTGGAGATGGTATCTGGCTCAGCTTCTCCTGTTTGGTTCTCCCTCAGCCCAAGCAAATCTACTCTGAGAACAATGACTGACTACCTTGGAAAGAACATTGAGAACAGGGGGGAGCCCCCTCCCCACCAGAGCAAAGCTAGCTGTGCTCAGTAGACCATAGAGGAATCTCTTCTGTTTGTACTTTAGGAGTGGAGCAGAGAGAAGGATAAAGGGAACACTGTGTCTTTAGCTTTTTCCTTAATGTATGTGCCATCAGATTGGGAACTCCCTGGAAGTAAGGACTGCATTTCCAGCCTCACACAGCTTCCTAAGGACAAGAATAGGGCAGCCTCCATCAAGGTGGGAATCACTGAAGAACATGTGCTCCCCTTATTTTGCACCCACAAATTCCCATCCCTTAACTCAGGATACAGACAGTTCTCAGTATGGCAGAATGACTTCCACACATCTGTACTTACCCAAAATCTCAAAGCTTCCCAGAATACCTGTCCTTGGGCCAGAAGGATAGAAGCTAGAAATGAATTGGTCTTGAGCAGAACTCAGCTATCCCATCTAAAGGTCTTTCCTTTACTGTCTCTGAGGCATTACAAACCCTCCAATTTCCCATTCCTGCCCGGTTCTCCTCAAAGTCCTCTTTTAGACAAGCCCTCTCCTCTTCCCATTTCTGTCTAGTTCTTCTCAAAATTTCCTTTAGGTTGATCTCCTTATGGAACAAAACTATAGCCCTCCCAGTTTCCTCCATTGATCAGCCCTAGGGACTGCTGGGCAACCAACATATGTTTCTCAAGGCAGAACCATAGCCCCACCTTCAAGCTATAATTTGTCAAACCCTTCACTAAAGAAAGGAGCAAGGATTCTGTCCCAGATAGGACAGGAAGAACATCAAAGCTAAGGAACAGAAGTATAAGTGGCAATAAACTATGAGAATTCATTGGCTCAAGAGGTTCATTGAGTGCCACAGATCTGTGTCTGCATCACTTCTCTGCTTAAAAACCCTTAGTGGCTCCCACCTTCCAGTGGAAATGGGAAGTCATCTAGCATGGAGGAAAGAGCATCATGAAATCTAAAGTCTTGGAGTCTAAAGATTGGACTTGAGGTCTGGCTCTAATGAGTCAACTTAACAGCTCTCATCCTCAGTTTTCATGTCTGTAAAGTGAGGATGACAATAATGATGCACTTCATGACTCCCAGAATAGTGAGGAAATTGTATTGTGAACCATGGACTGCTATATAACTATAGACTATTATAAATGAGTCGCTAGGGGGCACCATAGTGCATAGAGTATAGGGCCTGAAAATCAGGAAGATCATCTTCTTGAGTTCAAATCCAGCCTAAGACACTAGCTGTATGATCCTAGGCAAGTCACTTAACTCTGTTTCCCTCAGTTTCCTCATCTGTAAAATGAGCTGGAGAAGGAAATGGCAAATCAACCCAGTATCTTAGCCAAGAAAACCCTGAATGGGGTCAAGAGGAATTGGACATGACTGAACAGTAAAATTATTATAAATAAAATCCAGATTTTCTTTCTTTGAAGGCCTTCTGGCACCACCTTACCTTTCCAATATTCTTTCATACTGTTCCCCTACATCCTCTGACTACAAGCCAAGGGTCCTTCGAAGTATTGCACAATCCCAATTCATATGCTTGTTCTCTATTTCTGGAATACCCTTTTCAACCATATTGCTACCCATCCTTTGAAGCCCATCAAATGGTACCTCTGATCCCTCTGCCTCCAAAGTCAGTAATGATTATAGGATCAAAGATTTAGATGCCATCTGATGAACTGAAACCAAGTGAGGCTAAGCGACTTCTAGATTGTAAGCCTGCGAGGACAGGCACAGCATCTTGGTTAGTCTTCATATCCTCTATAAATTCTAGCACAGTACTCTTGTACACTCCAGGGCCTTAATAAATGCTCATTGACATCACTGAAGTTGATTCGAAAAGAATTTTAGTGATTTTATTAGTGAGAAAATCAGAGAGTGCCTAAGAAATATTCTTTTCCTTCAAAGTGACATCAGAGAGAACAAACAGGCCCTCCCCTGCACATCCTGGTCCGAATGGACCTCTGCCCAGATCCAGGGTGGTCAATCTTGTGTTACTGTGTTCCATGGTATTCTCAAGGAACCATCATCTTCCTCTTTTCCCCTATGCTTATTTTGTGTCCCTTCTCAGATTCTATCCAACTTTCAAGGCTCAGCCTACCCACCCCTTTGCAGGAAGTCCTCCCAGACCAAGCCAGCCTACATCAATCTCTTGCCTTTGGTGACTCCCTTCAAGGTTTATTCCCAGAATCCCTTCTTTCATCACCTTGAGCTTTGTCTCTCTAGATACACTATAAAGTCCCTGAATACAAGAGTCACATCCTGGACTTTAAGTGTGTAGTAGATATGAAAGAGAGGGGCAGACCCTCCCCAAACCCTTACCTACGGGTAAATGTTGTCTCTGGGTTTTCTTTCCTGGTGTTCATCTGAAAAGAGAAAGAAAAAATTGTAAATAGACAAGGAACCCACAGAAGACTCAAGGGGTAACTTGAGAAGACTCAAGGGTTCCACCCCTCAAGAAGACTTAAGGGGTGTGAGTCTCCCACCTTTCCATTCCTATTAGCCTACCTCTTATTCCCATTACCTATGCATATTACCTCTCTGTTGGAAAGAAAAACCTGGCCAAATGTTCACAAACTTAGTGAGAGAAGCAGCCTTCATTGTCTACACCTGAATCCTGGTCTAATTAGAGAAGGAGGCCTTGGCTGGAGCTCAAGCAGTGACGTGGTGCTGGGAAAAGAATCCCTTCCGTTGGGTCAGGGAGAGTTCTGTGATACCAGGTAGATGACCTTGGAGTCTCCCCCACCCCCAACACCTGCGTGTGTTGAGGGTGGGGGAAAGTTCTGTGGTAGGGGTTGTAAGGTAAAAAGGATCAAAAATTTACTGAGAGACCATCTGGGATGTAAAATACATAGGGTAGTTTGTGTTATTAGTTATAATTAATTAAAGAATTAATAATCCAATTACAGATTGAGCTATTAAGCTTATAAAATTCATAAATTTATAAAAATTTATAAATAAATAAGTTTATAAAATTATAAAATACTACTTTGCCAAACAAAAATTATTAATGATAATTCTTGGCATTCCTATGCTACTCTAAAGTTTGCAAAGCACATAGCATAATTTCAGCCCCTCAATAAACCAGGGAAATAGGTACCACAGGTATAATTTTACAGATGTGAAAATTGAGTCTTAGAGATGTTATGTGACATTCTCATGATCACACAACTAGCAAGTGGGATTTGAACCTGGGTCTCCCCTCATTCTTGGTCTAACAGTCTTTGTACTACCACAAACTTTTTCATAAGGTACAAGTTGGGAACATATGGTAATAGGCATGGGTTATATGATGAGGTTTGTATAGCATGGGAGAAACGGAATCATGGCTTAGGAATTATATGATTTTATAGCCCAGATCAGAAGTTCTGTTAATGTAGTGAGATTGGGAATTGTGTGGTAAGGCATAGCCTTAGGGGATTACAGTTTCTAGAATTATAGATTTAGAGTTGAAAGAGACTTTAAAGGACATCCAGTTCAACTCCCTCATTTCATAGAAGAGGAAACTGAGGCTCTGAAAAGTCCAATGATTTATCCAGGCTCCTATAGGCATGTGAGCATCAGAGATGGAATTGAAGGCAGTACTCTACTATACCAAGATGCCTGGAGTGGGTGACAGTTACATTGCATATGGTGGGAATTTTGGGCAGGGACATGGGACTTGCTGTTTGGCCTTCACTTTCAAAGAGGACCAGTGACATCACAGGTTGATGTCTTGACTTGTGGGTGAACTGGATTTAAGTGAAGCAGAGTTGCACAAAGTTGTCAGCCTCACTCTTCCAGAATTATCAAAGTCCAGGGGCAGGACAATAGTCAAGATGGCCCAGGATGCAGTGGATGATGACCTTGGAGTCTTCAATGCCTGACAAGCCTGTTTCAGCCACCTTCATGGCTGTTTTAACAAATTGTTCTCATCTGCCCATTCCACCAGGCAAGTCTTCACATGACTACAGGTTTAGAGACCATTTAGCTCAACCCCCTCATTTTATAGGTGAGCAAACTGAAAGCCAGAGAAACAAAGTGATTTCTAGACTGGAAGGTCTGTGAGGTGGGGAGTTGTGAGATGGAAGCAGGGAGAGGTGGTGAGTGGGAGTAGTTGTGTGATGAGGGATAAAGTCAGCCTAGCCCCACATCAGCAGCCCCCAAACATGTGATCTGCCTAGCAACTATGGCCTTCCTCATCAGGTGTTAGCATACTGCTGCCTGTGTTAGAAAACCCTGTACTTACCACCAATTTGACCAGTTAGGACCTCTGGGAGCAACTGATTTCCCATTTCTATTTATCTTATTTTAAAGGGATTCTAGCCCTTTTTACAGTCACCCATCTATGTCCTAACTCTTTGCCCATCAGGAAGGTCTTCTTTGACTCTAACCTAACTCTCTTGTGCTATTAAAAGTACCCATTTTATCCAGCTTTGTCTGCCATGCACATGAAGACAAGTCGTCTGTAACTCTCTGGTATAGAGACCTCTCTGCTCTGACTCTTACCCGAAAGGAGATGGTCCTGGGGCTGGAGCGTCTGAGGGAACTGCTGTAGGTGACCTGGCTCGGAGAGGTTGCTTCTGTTCCTGTCTCTTTGCTTGGGATCCTCACCTGGAAGAGAGAATAGAAAGTTTGTCTGGTCCTGGAGCACTACTGGACTCCTGTCCCAGTTCTTTTAGCCTTATGTGTGTGCTAGAGTGGGCCCCTATAGGGACTTAGCTGAATCCCTGTCTGGTGATGAAAACAAGAACCACGAAGTCTGAAGTGGAAGGGGAACTTAGAGATTGTTCCCCATTGATTGCCTTGTTATGTGGTAAAAGGGGGGAGTTCTTTAGGGAGAAGGATGGAGTAGAGGTGGAAGGGCTGTGATACAGGGCGCTCCCTTTCTCACTCCCAGCCCAATGCTCCTCCAGGGGGACAGTGAGCCATTGTGGAATGACCAAACTCCAATAATATCAGGCGGAAGTGCTCCTGGATTATAGGTGCTTCTGGGATCAGGGTAACCGTTGATGACCCAGATGGAGTCAGTGTGGAAAGGTTTTAGGGAAGGAAAGTAGCAGACTCTGGGTTAGGCTCATTCTGCAATCAGGTCCCCTCTGAATTGTTCTGCATCCCTTTTATACTGGAAGCTCTCAGTCCATGAGTCTCTCTAATTCTCATAGTGCCTTAGTTTAATGTAATCTATGATTTATTGTATTTTTATTTATTTTGTTTAGCATTTCCCAATTTATGTTTTAATCTAGTCCAGGGGCTGAACTCAATGCATTTGATACCTCTATTCTAAGAAACATGGAGGGGAGAGAATTCTCTAAGACAAGACCCAGTCAACTTTTCAAGGATTCCAAAAGTCTCTGAGGGAGGTTGAATGAATGAATGAAAAAGCACTTATTTAGCACTTCCTGTTTGCCAAGTATAGTAATAGTGGTTGAAGTGGGGGTAGGACAGGAAGTTATGGGGAAGGTGAAGAGTGGAGAATGGGAAACAAGGACAGAGGTATCACCCACCTGGAGGGTGAAGGGCTGGAAGCGAGAAGCCACTGCCTGGGATTCCGATTTCCTTTCCTCTCCAGGTCCCTCTGGAGAGGGGGACTTCTCTGAAGCCTCCCTTCTTTTCTGCTCCTTCTTCTCTGGTCCATCTCTCTCAGAGTCCTTTGGCTCTTGAGCCTGGACTGGGGACTGCTCCAGGCCCAGCTTCCGTGAGGCCGTTACTTTTTCCCGAACTGTCCCCTTCTCTGGGGTCAATGTTTTCTCCTGAACTGTCTTCTCAAAAGCCAATGCCCTCTCCCGAGTCGATAACTTTCTTGGCATTAAGGATTCCTCAGAAACCAACCCTTTTTCTGAAACTAATACCTTCACTGGGCCTGATGTCCTCACTGAAGTCAATATCTTCTCCCCAGCTAACACCTTCTTTGGAGCCAATGCTTCCTCGGGAACCAATGTCTTTTCTGGAAATGATGCTTTCTCAGTAACCAATATCTTCTCTGAAGTTATTCTTTTCTCTGGGGCTATCTGGTCATGGGCTGATGTCTTCTCCAAAGTTCTTCTTCTCTCTGGGGCTGTCTCATCCTGGCTTGGTGTCTTGTCTGAAGATAATTTTTTCTCTGGAGCTGGCTGGTCCTGACCTGGTGTGTTCTCTAAAGTTCTTCTCTCTGGAGCTTTCTGGTCCTGGGCTGCTGTCCTTTCCGGGGCTGATGCTGTCCTTTGGTCCAATGTCTTCACATCCTTTGTCTCTCCTCCCTCTGAACTCTTCTCATCTATGGCCCAAGGTCCCCTCTGCTTCTGGCTCAATCTTCGTCTGGGTAGAGGAACCACATCCTTCTGGGGCACTGGGGGGTCCTGGGTGACTGACCCTGCACTCTCACTTTCTTTTTTCTTCTCTACCTCTGGCTGCTCCTTGATGGTGAACTGGGAAGTCTCCAGAGCTTGCCGCCGCAGCCTCCGTTCCTGCCTCGTTCTTAGAACTGCCTGGAAATTCTCATCCTCTTCATCTTTGATGGAGGAATGATGCTTGGGAGTCTCAGCTTCCTCCAGGCTTGGAAGTCTATATGAGAGCAGGAGGGGAGAGATTATTACAGACAACTACTTGTTCTTCTTCTACTTCTTTTCCCCTAGGCACAACTTCCTTATGTGCCCTTGTTCCCCATGCCTGGAAAGATCACCCTCTACTTCTCTGCTAAGCTGGACCCTTCGCTTTATTTAAAGCATAGTTTGGGTGTTACAGGGTGCCTTCCCTGATAACACTGAGTGTTAGTTCTTTTTTTACTACAACCACCCTGAACTACTTTGTATTTACTCAGTAGATATTTTGTGTATTCTTATCCGTGCACATGTTTCTCTCTGGTTTCTCCTTGGTTTTTTTTCCCTCCTTTGTATCCCAAGAGCCTTCTACAGTGTTTGGCACATAGTGAGCGCTCAATAAATTCTTGAATTTAATAAAATGGTTTGGGATGAGACTTGTGTGGGGTGGAAGTTATATGATCCCATGGGAAACTGACAACTGTAGACTTACCACTGGGAAGGGCCTCAAAGAGCACACAATTTCTGTTTTTATAGATGAAATTATAAAACTAGGGATAGACTGGTAAAGTTACCTGTCCAAAGTCAAATAGTGGCATAGCCAGGCCAAGAACACAGGGCTCCTGATCCTTTTCCCCTCTACTCTTTCCATTACACCGAGATTTCTCTGGTTGAGTCATTTTCAGCTGCACCCCACTCTCTGACCCCATGTGGGGTTTTCTTGGCAAAAATACTGGAAGGGTTTGCCATTTCCTTCTCCAGGAAATTGAGGCAAACAGGGTTAAGTGACTTGCCCAGAGTCACCTAGCTACTATGTATCTGAGGCTGGATTTGAGCTCAAGAAGATGGGTCTTCCTGTCTCCAGCTCTAGCACTCTATCCATTGTACCACCTAGTTGCTCCAACCCTAAGATATCTTTTGGCTTTACTCTTAATTTTCAATTATGGAAAAGAAAGCAGTTTGGGCTAGGATGAGGAAGGGGTCTGTGAAGAGTCTTGGGGCACGTTTTCATCACATCAGTCTCATCTCCTTACTTCCCTCTCTCCTCTCTCAACTGGGTCATAGATTCTTAATTTCATAGAACTAGTGCTGGAAGAGATCTCAGAGGGCATCCAGTCCAACCCCCTTTTTTTTAAGATGAAGAAATTGAGGAACAGAGAGGTCAGTTACCTTAGATTACACAAGGTAGCAAATGACAGAGAGGGATTTGGACCCCTCTTCCAAACTCCGGAACCAGTCACCTTTCCACTATGATTCAGAGGGAAGCTGACTCCCTATTCTCCTCCTCTCCTCCTCCATCTCCATCCATATGATCACAAACAAACATGTACCTCTCCACTGCTGGCTGATCTCCATTATGGGTGACCTTCGGGGTTTCATCATCTGTGGTTGAACTCAGATTTCGGTGCCGCCGACGTCTTTCACGCTCCTGCTCCTCCTCATCCTCCAATGTTCTTTGCCTTGCCAAGCTACAATTGGGAAGACAGAATCAAGGGAGATGAAAGAGGTCTCAGACAACATGAGATGCTGAGGTTGTAGGTTTTCAGGGTAGCCCAGTGGGAGACCTAGTAATAACTAGTTCACATATAGCAATTGAAGGTTTGCAAAATGCTTTTTCCTTTTTCATCTGGAGCCAGAGGGGAACTTCCAACCCAATCCCTAATTTGACAGAGCAGGACGCTGAGGCCCAGAAAGGTTAAAGGTCTTGCCAAGGTAAAAGATGTACTGGCAAAAGCAAAATTTCATCCCAGATTCTTTGACTCCAAAGCCAAGAATTTTTTCTACTTGAGCATCCCAGTGATCCTAAAAGCCAAATGTTATTATTCCATTTTACATATGAGGAAATTGAGGATAGAGAGGTCAAGTGATATACCCAGGGTCATCATACAGGTGGTAAGTGTCTAAGGGAGAAATCAGACCATCTTCCTGGCCCCAAGTCCAGTATTGGGTCCACTCTCCCACCACCTTTCGAATAATCAGTGACCTTAGTAATTTTACTTCAAGGATGGCAAATAAAGATAAAATGCTCTGTAGGCTTCTGTAGGGGGTATGCTATAAGAAATAATTTAATATAGTTTATACTTATCTAGTATTTTTCAGATTAAAGAG
Organism: Bettongia penicillata ogilbyi; assembly: GCA_023548195.1. NCBI lineage: Eukaryota > Metazoa > Chordata > Mammalia > Diprotodontia > Potoroidae > Bettongia > Bettongia penicillata. Next base: position 1,987,354 of record JAJHZJ010000123.1, read on the forward strand.
CACTTTCCTTACAAAAATATGCAGTATCCCTATAAGGGAAGTAGTATAAGTATTATCCCCACTTTATAGATAAAGCAAGTAAGTTTCTGAGAAGTTAAATATTGCCCAGTATCACACAACTGGTAAGTAGCACAGTTGGGATTCAACCTGTCAAGAAACATTTAGTATTTATCATGTGCCAGGCCCTGTGCTAAGAATCAAAGATAAAAAGAAAGGCAAAACTTGATCCCTGCCCTCAAAGAGCTTTATGTTCTAATTTTTGCTATTGAGTTATTTCTAACTCTTTGTGGCCCCATTTGGGGTTTTCTTGGAAAAGATACTGGAATGGTTTGCCATTTCTTCCTCAGCTTAATTTAAAGATGAGGAAACTGAGGCAAACAGGGTTAAGTGATTTCCCCAAGGTCACACAGCTTCTAAGTGTCTCAGGCTGGATTTGAACTCATGAACATGAGTCTTTCTGCTTGCAAGTCCAGTGCGCTACCCAGCTGCCCCAGGGGAGACAATAAATGGAAGGTAACCTGAGAGGGAAGTCACCAGAAGCTTGTTCTTCTGACTCTGACCCCCCAGGCTCTTTTTCTTTTTTAACCCCTTGATATCTCTCTAATCAACTTTCTTTTTACTCTGTGATTTTACAAAAATTCTCTCTAATATAGGAAATGATAGTGGGGATGAGTGGGCCTTGATGGTGTATCTGGGAGGAATTTTCTCAGGAGGAAAATTTCCTCTAGGAGGAGGCTATCCAATCCCCCAAGAGAATTTTCACTAGAATATTGTCAAGCATCCTGTATTTGTGAGGTTACTTCTTTTAAAAAATCAAAGTCTGGATCTTTATATTCATTCAGATTAAATTTAATCTTATTAGAACCACTGTATTTTAGAGTTTGACAAGATCTTTTTGTATCCTGACTTGGTTATTTGGCATACTATCTTTTTGTCATCTAAAAAATGGACAAGTATGCCACCTATGACTTCATCCAAGTTATGATGAAAATGACAGATGGCACTGGACCAAGAAAAGATCCTTGCAACACTCCCCTGAAGACTCCAAGCTGACCTTGACCCACTGATGATTCCTTATTGAGTCCTGTCACTAAACATTTACTACAGTCTCCCCCAGAACATCACATCTTGTCCATCAGGACACCCTAAGAGTTTTATCAAATGCTCTGCTGAAATTTAAGTACAGTCAATTTAGAAAATTCCCCTCGCTTACCAGTCCAATAACCCAATCCCCAAAAAGGAGAAATTACCTTAGTCTGACGTGGCCTGTTTCCTCTTTCATTTTTAAATTCTATTTTTATTCTGAACATAAATGTCAAATAAAATGGGTATTTCTAAGTACAAAGTAGAACAGAAAAAGAAGATTATACATGAAAACTATAGATCTCTTATGTATAGTTTTCTTTTCTTTTTAAATACCTAAGTTCCATCTCTAATTTTCAAAACTATCCTTCTTGTTGATGCTTCTCTCTGGCATTTCTTTTGTTCTTTTCTCTGTGGCTTTTTTTTTTAAAGATACCTCCTCAATCCTTTTTATTCCTTGTTTTTAACACCTTCCACCATTTCTTTTACTATCCTTATTACTCTTCAACCTCCCACCCCAACTAGAAAAATAAAAATTAAGTCTTCATAACAATATGGATAATCAAGCAAAACAAAACCCCAAATTGGCCCTGTCTGAAAATGTGTATCATATTCTGTATCTCTTTAATTTTGTTTTTTTCTCAATTACATGAAAAACAAATTTTAACATTTGTTTTTTAAAATTTTAAGTTCTAAATTCTCTTCCTCACTCATCTCTCCCTGCCGTGATAAGGCAAGCAATTTGCTGTAGACAATACAAGACAGTCATGCAAAACATTTCCACATTAGCTACGTTGCAAAAAAAAATAGACAAAAAAGAAAGAAAATGAAAAAAGGTTTTAAAAAACATGCTTTGATCTGCATTCAAACTCCATCAGTTTTTTTTCCTCTGGGGGCGGTCAGCACCCTTCCCCCTAAGTCCTTCAGAACTTAGATCATCATATTGCTGAAAACAGCTAAGTGACTTGGATGATCATTGTACAATATTGCTATTACTTGTACAATGTTCTCCTGGTTCTGCCAGCTTCACTTTGCATCATCTCATGTAAGTCTTCCCAGTTTTTTTCTGAAAACATCCTGCTCATCATTTCTTAAAGCACAATAGTATTTCATTACAATCACACACCACAACTTGTTCTCATATTCATGTTCTGAGTGTATTATCTCTTGGTCAAGAGATAAGTATCATCATCTCTGGAATAATAGTTGGTTACTGCAAAAATCAGAGTTCTCAAGTCTTCGAAGTTGTTTGTTTTTAGAGTGCTGGTATCATACAAATTCTGAGTCAGCTCACTTCACTCTGCATCTGTTGACACAAGTTTTCCCAAGTTTCTCTAAAGCTGCTCATTTTACCATTTTCTAAAGCACAATAATATTATATTGCATTCACATAGCAATTTTTTTTTACCACTCACCAAATGATGATCATGTTCTTTGATATACTACTAAACAAATAATTTTGTACAGAGAGGTCCTTTTCCTCTTTTGCTTTCCCATTCTAAATGCTCACAAATGTCCTTAATCTTGTGTTCTCAAACCTTGCCAGGAATAAAAGACGAACCCATTGTTTGCAGCTCAAGACTTCATAGGGTTGTGGATTGGACTTGGAGTCAGGAAGACCTGAGTTCAAATCCACTGTGGCTATAACTATATGACCCTGGAAATTTTTTTAAAATTCTCTCTGCTTCAGGTTTCTCATTTGGAAAATGATAGAGTTGACTTTGTAGCTTTGAGGTCTCATCTGGCTCTAGGTCTATGATCCAATAGCTGCAGAAATGACTTTCCCAAGGTTATGTGACAAGTTAAGTGGCAGAACCAGGACTTGAATTGAGGTCATCTGATTCCGAGTCAAATCAATAAATATTTTTCAAACATCTCCCATGTGCAAAACACTAGACAAGGTCCCAGGAAAGATATAAAGTTTAACTGAGACATGGTGCCTGCTTTCTAGGAGTTTGCAGAGTAAGAGAAGGAGAAAGGGAAGAGGAAGAAGAGGAAAAAAAGAGGAGGGGAGGGGTGAGGAAGAAGGGATAAGGGGGACTGGGGAGCTTAGGTGAGATTTATACAGCACTTGAAAGTTTACAAAGCATTTTTACCTATATTATTTCATTTTATATGGCAATCTCGAAAGGGAGGTCCTACAATATTATATAAAACCTACACTCCTTGAGAACAGGGGCTGTTTTCTTTTTATCTTTCTATTCCCAATACTCAAGACAGAGCCTAAGGAATGGTACATGATTAATGAACACTTATTCAATGAGTGACTCATGATTTTTACAAATTAGGCACTGGAATTTAGAGAGTTTTAGTGACTTTCCAAGGTTCCATAGCTGCACATAATAGTACGTATTAATTGCATTAGAGAGTTAGTTTTAAAAAAAAAGCTATAGGGGTGAGGAGGTCATTACCAAGTAGAGGGATAAAAGGAGGTTTCCTGAACAAGGCCATTGCTTTGATCTTTAAAGAAGATATAGGAGTTCAACTGCCATAGAGAGAAGGAAGATCATCTCGGCCACTGGAAACAACCTGAGTAAATGCATGGAGGTGGAAGAATGCAATCTATAATTTCATGGGCACATAGAGTTGTCCAGTTTGGCTGGAAAAGGATGGGAATTTAATTACATGAGATAACATTAGAAAGGGAGGGTACAAGTAGGTCATGAAGGGCTTTGAAAGTCAGGCAAAATAGTCTGAACTCTGGGGAATCAATTGGAAGTCATTTATAACATTTTTTAACAGAAAAATGGCATAACCAGAGTTTTTTCATTAGAAAGATTATTCTGGCATCAGTATGAAACATGGATTGGGGAGAAGAATCAAGATGTATGGGGTGGGGGTACCTATAAGAAGGCTATTGCATTTATCCAGGTGGGTAATATTAATGGATTGAACTGAGAGGGGCTAGATAGGAGGGGACAGATATAAGAAATATTTCTAAAATATAACTGACAACATCTGGTATGTGAGATTGTGTGTGAGAGAAAAGGAAGTGGGGAAGACACTGAAAATCTAGAGTATATACAAAAGAAGGTGACAAGAACACTGATAGAAGATTGTCCATATGATGATCAGCTGAAGGAATAGAGAGTGTTAGCCTAGAAAATCCAAGATTTGGGGGGTAGGGTGGGGAATGGGGCTTGATAATGATCACCATCATTTATTGGCAATTAATAGAGAAGTGAATAGAGCACTTGACCTAGAGTCTGGAACACCTGAGTTCAAATCTTTCCTCAGATACTTACCAGATGTGTGTGTAGGCAAGTCTCTTAATATCCATCTGCCTCAGTTTCTTCATCTATAAAATGGGGATAATAATAGTGCCCACTTCCCAGAGTTGTTGTGAGGACAAAATGAGATAATATTTGTAAAGTCCTTTGCAAACCTTAAATTCCTATATAAATGTGCTATCCCAGGGTCACACAGCTAATAAGTGTTTAAGGCAAGATTTGAACTTAGTTCCCCCTAACTCCAAGTCCCACATTCTAGCCACTATACTCCGTAACTACCATGATGATTGTCATCAATTAGTAGGTCTGTCAAATGCAGAAGCAGTATTGACTTTTTCTTCTTGCCTCCAGAGGTGAAGTACTAGAACTAATGGGCAGAATTTCAGGGTCAGATTTTTGCCTCTATGTAAGAAAGACCTTCCTAAGAATCAGAGTTATCCAAAAGCAGAATAAGTTGCTGCTTTGACAAAGTGGGTCTCGCATCTCTTCATGCTGTCCACAATGATAGCCTAAGAGGCTAAGCCAAAAGCTTTGTGGAAATCTAAGTATTCCATGTCTATAAATATTCCCTCAATTATCAAGCTAATTATCCCCCAAATATCAACCTAATTCCACATCTATAAGTATTTCCCCAATAAGCAACCTAATGTCATCATAAAAGGAAATAAGAGTATTCTAACATGACCTGTCCTTGTTAAAGCCATTTAGGGTTTTAATACTAAAAGATTCCCCCTTTTAAATGCTTTTAAATGAACCATCCCTTTAACAAGGTACTTTGGAATTTTGCCAGGCTAAAAGTTAAGAGATCTCATTTCAGGTTTCCTAGCATTGACTTAATGACCCCTTATTGAGAATGGGGTAAGAAGGGATTCTTCTTCATGTTGACCTAGATCACATCTGAAGGTCCTTCCAAGATCCTACTTTAAGACAATCCAAAGTTTATAAACATGGGTTAGTGGATAAAGCGTGCTCATGTAGATGAAAGCCACAGACCAGAACTGGAATTTCAGGAGGGGAAGTTTTGAGGGAGAAATCATAAGCTTATTTGGGGATATGTTGAGTTTGATGAACTGATGAGACATGCCAGTAAAGATGTCTTGTAGCCAGTTCAGGATATGGGTCTGGAGGTCAGAAAAGAGATCAGAACTGGTCATTTAGATTTGGGAGTTGTCTATACTGTTATCCTGGGAGTGAATGAAATTCTCCAAGGAAGAGAGTAGGGAAGAGAGGAGGGGCAAAAGCATACCTAGAAGAAGTCGGAAAACATGATGTTTTTGAAGTTGGGGGGAGTGATGACCCAACAGTGTTAAATGTTGGAGAGAAGTTAAGCAGGAAGTGAACTGGGAGGGAAATTGGCAATTAGGAGGTCATTGGTGATTCAAAACAGAGCAGTTTTGGTAGAGAGCACAAGCCAGATTGCAAGGGTTGTAAGTAGTGAGATAAAAACAAAAAAGAGAACTTTTTCTAGAAGTTGAGGGAAGGAGGAGACAGAAACAGAACAATACCTAGAAGGACTAAAGGGAAGGCTTTTTTTAAGGGTTAGGAAGACTTGAGCATATCTGAAGACAGACAGGAAGGAACTGGGTGCAAGAATGACTTAAAATATATGGAGGGAAAGGGCAAGGTGATGAGAACAGGGTCCTAGAGGAACCAGGTGGGAATGGAATCAAGGGAACAGGAACAGGAATTAACTTGAATAAAGAGTAGCGATAGTTGTTCCTTTGTGATTTGACTGAAGGAGAGAACATAGCAATGCCAAGGAATGAAGGATCAGAGACTGAGCAAACTCACAGGTAGGTGATAATTTTCTTTTCGAATTTTCTTTTTTGTTATGAACTTAATCTGCAATACACATGAATATTTCAGTATGCAAAGGACTAAAAGAAAGTCACAATAACCTCTTTTTGCCTCAATTTTCTTATCTATAAAATGGGGATGATAATAATAGCATCTACTTCCTAGGGTTATTGTGAGGATAAAATAAGATTATATATGTAAAGAGCTTTGCAAACCCTAAAGTACTATACAAATACTAGTTATTCTATGAAATCATAAACTATAATTACATCGTTTATTTTTAATATATATTAAATTTAGCACAATAGTTAGACAATTACATTGCTTATACAACCCTCCAATTTTTTCTCATATGTATTTTAAGAATGCTTTATTAATGTTTCTTCCTCCCTTCAGTCTTTCCTTTTCTTTTTATCTATTCCTGTTTTTGTTTCCTGTGCCTTCTTTCTTTTCTTTCTTCTCTTTGTTTCTCCTCTCCCTTCTTTCCTTTATTCTTTCTCTCTTCCTCCTCTCCCTTCCCTCCCTACTTCATTCTTTCTTTTTCCTTTCTTTCTTTTTTGCTTTCCAGCTTCAATCTCAATGAAATAAAAGGTTAGGTCATTTGTTGCAGGCAAATGTGCATTAGGGAGGGGGAGCAGCGGTTGGGAGTAAGAATTGAGAAGAAAAGGTTTGGAGGCGTCCCTGTGGGTCACGAGCTAAGGGACTGATAAGGGATAGCAGAAGGCCTGGCCAGGACCTGCGAGGTCCCAGCTAATATTATGCACCATGAATCTGTAGTGCTGAGGGCCAGTGCTTTTCCACTGCCACATGCTGCCTCTGATATAGAGGAGAAGGAGAAAGCCACATACAGACAGCATTATCTTGTGCTGTGCTCACGGCCATGAAAGGCTGCTGGAGTCCAGAGGAGCAAAAGGTCAGTGAGGGCTGAGCAGGCTCAAGGGAGGTTTAGGGGCCACATGGAAGAGGGCCTGAATGAGGGATGGGACTTTGGGAAGAAGAGATGGAAGTATGGGGGTGAAGGGAGTATTCTGGGTCAATCAAGGCTGTGGGCAAAGGCAATGGGTGGGACATGACTTTCCATGGGATGAGGAGATTGGAAAGGCAAGCTTGCAGAGGTAAGGCCAACTATGGAGGGCTTTCCCCTGAGCCATTGACCTTAGCTCTCCCAACAACCTCACCCCCACGTGTCCTAAGTCCCTGACTTTGGACTGGGGAGGGAGACTTTCTCTCTTGTCAAGAGGAAAAGGGTGGGGAACCTGGGGCCTCGGGGCCATTTGGGGCCCTCTAGGTCCTTAAGTGTGGCCCTTTGACTGAGTTCAAGTTTTATAGAACAAATCTTTTTATTAAGGGGATTTTTTCTGTGAAATTTGGATTCAAAGGGCCACATATGATGACCTAAGGGCCACAAGTGGCCTCGAGGCCGCAGGTTCCCCACCCCTGTGAGTATTTAGCACCTATTCTAAGACTCTTCCTCTGCTGCCTTCCCTCAACCCAGTTCTCTATCCCATTTCTCTCATCCTCCTTAGTTAAGATGCCTACATTTCATTAGCCATGTTCCTGAAAAAAACTGAGAATAAAACACTTCTTTAAGGGCATTTGAGAAGCTTGTGATTTGCTCTGGTGGGTCAGTGATGAAGACTGCCGCCCACCCAGTGAAAGAAGTACTATGAAGTACTAGAAGGTACTATGTGGGGCCAACGTTATCAGTCAAGGTTGACATATGGATTTGTGTTGTTTGACTCTGCTTATTTGGTACAAGGAAGGGCTTTCAAAAAATACAATTGTAGGTAGGAATCGGTGAGGGAAAGAGGATAGAGATAGTGAAGAAAGAAGAGGAGGAAAAGGAGGAGGGAGGAGAAAGAATCATTGAAGTTTGAGGGATTCTTTATTCACAGAAGAGAAAGACAAGCAAGGCAGCTTTGAAATGATGTTGAATTTATTATATATTTAAAAATAAGCTTCAAATCCCACCTCAGTCACTTAATTTCTCACAGCCTCAGTTTCCTCCTCTATAAAAATGAGGATTATAATAGCACCTAGGTAAAACAAGATGTTTTAAATCACTTTGCAAACTTTAAATTAGGTGATAATTATTAATAATAATAGCTTAAACAACTATGTAAGGGCTATCTATTAATAATACAGATAAGGAAACTGAGACTGAGAAAGATTAAGTGAACTTCCCAATGTCCCAAGCTAAGTATTTGAGGCAGAACTTGAAACTCAGGTCTTCCTGACTCCAAGTCCAGCTCTCTGACTGACTGTGCAACCTTGCTGTACCACCACCACCATCGTCATCATCGTCAAGCTCTTACATACTGTGATAGGAATGTATGCTCTTCTGCAGCAAATGCATATTGTTTCCCAGGCAATGCAAGTACAAAGACAAGAATTAAATAAATATTAAAATTAGTCCTTGCTCTCAAGAAGCTTACATTCTACCTGTACATTCTTTATAAATATAGATATCCCCATCCCCTTGCTTGCCTGAGGCTGGATACACCCAAACAGTAACTCCTTCTCAGCCTCCTAGGGACTCATACCAAATATGCAGGCCTCTTTCAGCTCCCTGCATCCCAATTCCATATCAGTATGGGGGAATCAAAGTATCCCAGGTCATCTAGAGGTCACTGTGTCCCTCCTCCTGCCCTGAAATCAAAAGGCTCTACCCTGTGCCGTAGGTCTGCCTTAAGAATTCTCCCATGGTCCTAGGAAAGAGATGCTACAATTCTCTCCTTGGGCCATAGCTCTCTTCCTCTCCCTCTTTCCTTCCTCTGACAGCCAAGGAAAGGTTTCCCAAGTCTAGTCTGAGTCCTAATCCATCACCTCTTGTCCATTTCAGTAGCTGGACATGGTCACAATTATCTCATCCCTGTAAAACACCTCATATTTGAAGGGTCCTTCAGGGTTTGCCAAGGGCTTTCATCCTCATTATCTTTTCCTGCTTCCTTACACCCACCCTGTGAGGTAAGCAGTTACTGACTTTGGGCTCTGACCTGTGACATTATTGGTGGAGGGAGTTCCTGGGGAGGACATTCCCTCTACCAAACCAGACTGACAACTTCTCTGCAAAGGTAGGTGATTCAGTGGATAGAATGCTGGACCTAGAGCCAGGAAGACCTGAGTTCAAATCCTGCCTCAAACATTTATTCATCATGTCATCTTGGACAAGTTATTTCTCCTCCTTTGGCCTTAGTTGCCTTACCTGTAAAATCAGGATGATAGTAATATCATCTATCATGAGAGATGTTGTAAGGATCAGATTTTATACACATATACACACAATACATACATATATATGTACACACACATATATATATATATACACATACACATACACATATGTGCAGCTAAGCAACATACATATTAATATCCCCTCCTTACAGATGAAAAAACTGAGGGTCAGGGAGATTGCAACATGCCCAGCCAGTAAAGGTCTGGACTTAAAAACCAAGTTGTCTGTCTCCTAGTTCAGGGCTCTTTTTATTACCCCATAACTATCCTTCTTTGGACAAGCCATCTCTTTCTATATCCTAGAGGGTAGAAATTAGGTAAGATTCTATTAGACCCTGTTGTTGAGTCATTTTTCAGTCATATCCAACTCTTCATGACCCCATTTGGGGTTTTCTTGCCAAAGACATTAGTTTTCCATTTCCTTCTCCAGCTCATTTTACAGATGAGAAAACTAAGGCAAACATGATGGAAGTAACTTGCCCAGAGTCACAAAACTAGTAAGTGCTAGGCCCTGGTGGTGAGAATTTATGAGCTGTCACCTCCCTTGGACCATTAGTTTCCACAGAGGCAAGGACCGGATCTACCTATCCCTTTCTGCACAGGCCTGAGTGCCAAATGCTTAACAGAAACATTCCTCTAGTAATGTTTTGAGCTATCCTCCAAAAACCTGAAAAATTATTCATTCAGTTTTCAAAACCAAACTAGAACCTGCAAATGAGTACATTCTCCATTACTTGCATTCTTTTCTCCAGACTAAATAACTCTTAGTTCCCTGTATTTGTACCTGAAGATTCTTTCTCAGCCACCAAGCCCCTTTCTCTGGCCAGCTCTTGCCAAGAGTGGTATTTCCCAGGCCAGAGGTCATTGCTCATTCTAGGAAGGACAATGAGAAGCTGCAGAGGAGGAAGAGACCAGGACGGTGAGAGGACTAGAGAACATACCATTTGAGGATGGGTTTCAGGAACTGGCAGTATTTAACATGGAGAAGAGACTTGGAAGGATGGAATAGCTATCTTTGAAGGACTTGAAGGGATAGCAAAGGGGAAAAGGGATTGGATTGGGTCTGTTGGCCCCAGAGCAGGGAACTAAGCAGTGAATGGAAGGGGGCAGATTTTGGCTCCATATAAGGAATATCTTTCTAAAAATTGAAAGCTTCCAAGTATAGCAGTAGGTGGTAATAGGTTCCTCATCACCCATTACCAGAGGGGAATTCTATTTGAGTTTCACTAGGTCTAGAGGGCCTCTGAGGTTCCTTTTGAGACTTTCCCTCAAGAACAGAGCTGGCTACATCAAGGGAAAACTGTACTGTCCAGAAGTCATCTTTCTCAAGACTGAATTGGAGTAGAACCTGCAAGGCTCCTAGGCCCTGAAAAGCCATACTTCCCACAAGCTCTCCTCTCTAACCAAAGTAACTTATTTATCAAGCCTTCCCTGGAGCCTTAAATGGAGTTAGCTGCTTGTCGATCAGAGCCTAAAATGAATCACTCTGCCAGGCCGGTCCTAGTCATCGGAACATCTGCAGCTCCTCTCCCCATATCCCTAGTCTTTGCTTTCATCGCCCATCCAGGGCATCTGCAGACTGATAAATACTGATCCCCTCTATGCGAATATAAACACTTTGAATGCCGAGCGAAACAGACTATGTTCTTCCTTATTGTTTTGCTTTGTTTTTTCTTTCTCGTGGTTCCTCCCATTCATTTTAATTCTGCTATACAACATGACTAATGTGAAAATATGTTTAATAAGAATGCATATGGAGAGCCTATATTAGATTGCATGCTGTCTTGGGGAGGGAGGAGAGAAGGGAAGGGGAGAAAATTTAAAATTTACAGAAGTGAATGTTGAAAATGAAAAATAAATAAATTAATTTTGCAAAAAGAGTATGAGCGCCTTGATAAAGAAAAGGAAAAGAACCCACATGTACAAAAATATTTCTAGCAGCTCTTTTTGTGGTGGCAAAAACATTGGAAATTGAGGGGAAGGAGGCAGAAAAATTTAGAACTCAAAATTTTGTAAAAATGAATACTAAAAATTGCCTTTACAAATAATTGGAAAAAATAAAATACTATTAAAATTAATTAATTTTAAAATATGAGTACCTTGAGCTTGGGAATGGCCTTTGATCTTTTGTTTGTATTTCTAGCACTTAGCACAAAGCTTGGTACAGAGTAAGTACTTAATATGTTGTTCCAGTTGTTAATGTATCCATTCATCCCTCCTATGTCTAGCTCAGAAATCACTGACTCCCTGATTCTTCCCAGCAAGATGCCAACCCGAAGGAAAAATGTGATGCCAAAGATGGGAATAGCTCTAGACCTGAATATAAGAAAACGACTAAAATTCTAAAACCTCTCAGTGGGGATGTTGGATGAGAGGATCTCCAAGTTGTGTGCATCTGGCTTAGTGGATAGAGTCCTGGGCTTGGAGTCCAAAAGACCTAAATCAAGTCCCATCTCAGATATTTACTAGATCTGGGACTTTGGGCAAATCGCATAACCCCCAACTGCCTCAATTTCCTTAACTGTAAAATTGGAATAATAATAGCACCTACTGCCCACATTTGTTTTAAGGATCAAATGAGATAATATTTACCAGATGCCTTGCAAACCTTAAAGCACTATATGAATGCTATTGCTGCAGTTGTCATATAAGGTCACTTAAGGTTATAACATGCTAAGTCTACCTCTAATGAGGGTGAATAAGCAGGATACCAGACACATCTGGCTGGTAAACGACAAGGGCCAGGTAGGGCCCAGTCTGGGGAATAAATCAGGGCAAGACCTGAGCTCCCATCACAATATTCAGGCCAATGATTAACCCAGGGCCTGAACTGCTCTGTGCCAACCTCTCTCCATTCCCTTTATTACCCCCCACGGCCCAGTCTTGGCTTCTCCTGCCAAGGTGAGAAGGGAAGGAGGGGAAGAAACAGAGTGAGAGGGTAGCGAGGAGGAATAGGGAGAAGATGTTTCCCCCATCCAGAACCTTGATGGAACATGAGGCTGGGCTGTTCTCCCAAGAACACTGAATGCTGTCCACTCCTTCCTGCTCTGTCCAGTCCCATTCCCATAGCATCCTATCTTCTCAGACCATCCCCATAGGGTCCTGCTTAGGCTCCCCAGGAGCAGGCATAAAACAGTGATAAGAATAATGGACTGGGAGTCAGAGAACCTGGGTCTGAATCCTGACTTTGCTATTTACTAGCTATGGAAGCTTGGGTAAGTCATTAAAATTTGTGGGTCTCATTTGTCTTATCTGTAAAAAGGAGTTAATCTCTCTAATTCAATTTAAAAAATATTAAGGTCCCCTCTATCTCTAAATCTGTGATCCTATTAGCAATTAATATCTGAAGATGCAAAGACCTTTTGTCCAGCTCCAGGGTGGTTCCCACTCCCTCACCCCCCCAACCCCCCCCTCCTCTCCCCAAATAGGCTTGAGCTGTGGCTACACTTGCCTCACCCTCAGCCCTGCCCCACCCAGCAAAGAGCTGGGGGCCCTGGAGAACAAGAGGCTCAGGTTACGGTGATGGGTGACTCACAGATGCTTCCCACTACTTGTTTTTTTTAATACAAGAAACCTCTCTCTGCTCTAGGTGTCTCAATGGGGTGACCATGGTCCACCAGCAGCTGCCACTTCCCAGAGCGGGGCTCGTTCCAGGAGGGGAACTAATTCCTTGGGGCAGGACAAGGCAGAATCAAGCATAGGGACAGCTAAGTCTGTTATAAGAAAGGGATTCCTGAGCATTAGCCACCTTCTGAGCCATGGAACTTTCATTGAAACAAATAGCATTCTGAGAACAAAGCTGAGTTTCACCCCCAACCTTTAAAAGTTCCCATAAATACATATGCAAGGGCTACGTGGTAGTTGGAAAATATTGGACTCAAAGTCCAGGCACCTGGGTTCTTGTCATGGTTGTGCTTACTAAGTATGACCTTGGGGCAAGTGACTTAACTTCTCTGGGCCTCAGTTCCCTCATCTGTAAAATAAAAGAATATTAAACAACTTTTAAGGTCTCTTCCAGCTCCAAATACTAAAAATGAAATTCATTTTACCTCTTAGAGCATCAATCTCCTCAACTATAAAATGAGAAAAATAATACATACACTGCCTACCTCTGATTTTATTAAGTAGAAAATGTTTTTTCAAACTTTAAGGTGTTATATAAATTGAAGTTATTAGTATTTTTATAAATATATCCACATCTGTAACACAAAATAATGGACGGGTCATTGAGCTGGAAGTCAGGAGACCTGGGAGCTAGTCCTGAAAGTGCTATTAATTAACTGCATAAGCTTGGATAAATCCCTTATGTTCTCTGGCCCTTGGGCTCCTCAGTTGGAGAATGAAGAGTTTGTACTTAAGGATCTCCAAGGACCCATTCTGACTTCAAACTTGTAGCATTCCTTTTTTTATATATGTGTACATTGGGTCACTCCTTTCACACACATAAACGTATAGAGGCAAGTACACACACACAGAGAAAGAGACAGAGACAAAGAGAGACAGAGAGCTATATACTGACATACACACAGAGTCCAAGGCCATGGTCCCATTGGCCACGCCCTGAGCACAGCCCTTTCCTGGGGCATCTCCACCAGCCCTGGCAGGCAGGGCCCCTTCCCAAGAGAGCTACCTTCCCTCCTTTTGGGCTCACAGCCAGGACTGGCTGGGAACTCCTGCTCTCCCACTCTCTAAAGCCCACCAGGCAGCGCCTTCTGCATTAGACTTTAGGAGTTTCTGCCTGGTTAGGTTGATGAGGGTTGGGGGTTGGAAACGATCTCCGCCCCGCTGAGGTATCTGATCACATGTGAATTAGGGCCCTGAACCTAGTCTTATCTACATTATCTGGGGGGAAGATTCTGACCCTGTCTGGACCTGGACCACTCCTTCCCTGAGACCTTGTGGTGCAAGGATGGAGAGCAAAAGAAGGATGTGATGATATATTTCTGGAAGAAATGAAAGAATCAGACTTGACTAGGGAAGAGAGCTGGAAACCAGATAGAACCAGTCCCTGTCATCCTCACTGACTGACCTGGACCTACTCTGCCCCTCACACCCCCAACGTACATATCAACTTCTGTCGATCTCTCTCTGGCTATGATCCCAGGATCTGGAGGACACCAGGACCACTTCTGACCCTATATTACTGTGTGACCTTTGGCAAATCATTTTTGATATATAGGTCTTAAGTTTCCCAGCCTTGAAGTGGGAAGGAACATGTAGATATGTGATACGATCGAACTGAAGTTACTATGTACACCTCAGCAACGGGGTGGGGTATAGGGCCAAAGAAGGTTAGAGAATCCACTACTCATTCTCTTTCTGGTTGGAAATCATCTGAGCTTACTCTGACCCTGGCATGACTTTCATTATCAAATGGGCAAGGTTCTGAGTCCTCTTGCCCTTTCCCCAGTTAGACAGAAGCCTAACTTGGAGTGTGGATAAGCTTCCAATTATGTACCAAAGCTATGTTTTCTTCAGGAGTGGTTGAGGAACAAAACATGTATCTCCTAATACACACACACACACACACACACACACACACATACACGGTGGGTCTTTCCTTTTGGTCATCATGTGTCCTAAACAGTGGCACTTATCTAGTTCCTGGATTTTTAATTTCCATAGCATCACTGTGTTCTGCCCAGGAAATGTGAAAATGGATGGGTTCCACCTCCTGTTATGAAGTACTGCCCTGAAGCAATCCAAAGCCATAAAATCTAAGTGTCAGGGGCATGGCCCTCCAACTTCTCTTCACAGACCTTGCTTGCATCCTTATTAGAAAACATTCAGAACACTTTGCTGGAGCAGGGGAAGGCTGGCTCAGCCCCCTGCTGCTCCCAGCCCCTGGGACCATAACTATAATGGGAGGGGAGATGGGCTACTTGAAGAAAACCCACATTCATGTCGGGAAGACCTAAAGTTTAAGGGAATCGCAGGTCTGCTTTCCAGATGTGAGTCTGTAAAGCCTGGGAGAAGGAAATTACAGGGCTGTGTTGGAGGGCTATGTGTCTTAAAGCAAATAGCTTTGCATTTTACCTCTATAAAATGAAGGGTTTGGATTAGATCTTTTAAGATCACTGCAGCACTGATATGCTAGGATTTTTCTACTGACTACCTAGGCAGGACAACACAGGGCCCCAGGGAGAGGAGACACCTGACCCAGTCTGCTGGATCCACTAAAGTGTGAAAGGGAATCTTTTGTTCCACTCTTAATTCCCCATCCTGAACTCTGGTCAAAAGCAAGGAATAAATAAGAAGAGACAACGGTGCTGGGGCCTCTTCCACACCTGGAAACTTTTGCTTCTCAGGGAGGTCGGATTCCCTGCCCCAGCCCCGCTTAGATCTCTCCCTCTCCCCATTTTCACTCACCTTGACAACGCTGACCAGTTCTTCCTCTTAATAGACATTGTCCCTAGGGAGTTGGGGAGCTTCGTCCCGTCACAGCGCCCTCCTCCTCCTCTTCCTCCTTCTATTTGACTCCGACCACCTCCTACAGGTATCCAGTCTGTGCCTCGCCTCACCTGCCCCTCAGTCCCTCCTCCTTGCACCAGCCCAGTGCCCAGGTGAATCACATGGTCCCTTATCTCACCCCCCGAGCTCTCAGACACCCCCTCTCGCTGGCATTAAGGACTTCAGCCTCCAGGTCACACCTCCAGGGGAGTGGACTCCCTGCGCAGAGCTGCGCCGGGCTCCTCCGGCCAGGGGGAGCTGTCCTGGGCCCTTGGCTTCAGTGTCGGGAGATTCCCAGCCCGGGACGGTGCAGACAGAGGCTGGGGACCGAGCTGCGACTGGTTGGCTGCCCCGGGCGAGGGAGGGCGACTTCCTGCTCAGAACCAGTCAGACCAGCTGGGGCTCAGAGCTGCCTCCCCCTGCAGGTGGCGCGGGTTAATGGGGGGTGCCTCGGTAGCGGGGCTGGGGGACAAGTAACCCGAGGATCGAGGTCAGGCTGATCTCACCCGCTCAGCTCGGCTGCCGGTAAACCGACTTAGCCCAGAGAAACCCTAGAGCAGGAAGCGAAGCGGAAAAGGTAGAGTGGGTACCGTAATGTCATGTCTAAAGCACGCAGCAGCAACCCCCCCATCCCCACCCCCCGCGACACACCCTACTCCGTGGCTTTCGAACCCTTTCATTGAGTGGAGCATGCAAACAGCTCCCACCACCTCCATCGAGGTGCAACTTTCGCTTACCAAACTATAATGCGCATAAGTTGTACCCCAGGTAGAGAGCATAGGGACCTCTAAAATCGTGGGAAATGGGAGTCAGGAGAAGGTGTGTGATGGGGCAAACACCTTTCTCCCGGAAGGGAAGAGGTAACTGGGACAGGTATTTAAAACAGGCACTTGAGTCTGGAGTCGCTGAGTAAGAATAGGATCACAGAATGAAATGTTGGAGGTAAAAGAATCCTTAAGACATCTTATTCCAACCTCTTCTTTTTATAAATGAGAAAACTGAGGCCCAGAGAACAGGAATTGACTTTGCCAAGGCCAAAAACAACTAGCAGAGCAAACACTTGAACCCAGGTCTTCTGGCTCCAAATTCAGCTTTCTCTCTGAGCAATCTGTGCCTTCTGCATCACTATCCAGCTTCTATTTAGCATCTACATGTCTTCGACAACATCCTGGGTCCAATGAGGTGCCAGTTACTTTCTGCTCCTCAGTAGCCTCAGCGTTGGGTGAGGGAGGGTATGGGAGCTGAGAGGCAGGGAAGTTTTATTTTCCCCTAATGACTCAGATCCAGCAAGAACGGAGGAACTTCCTGTCCTCTAATTAAGTAGGGAAGTAGCTAAAAGAGAGGCAGCCCTGGATCAGTGAGACATCACTTTGCCTTTTGGGTCCTCAATTTCCTCATCTGTAAAATGAGGGAATTGGAGTTGGAACAGCTAATTCATTCCAGTTTTAGTCTTCTGTGATTCTGTGAAAAATGAAATTGGGTTTGAAAATAAGAAGTGAATAAGGAGGTAGAGGTAGCCATGCTATAGACCAGGGTCAATTTCCACCAACCAATCAATCAACAAGAATTAATTATGTATCTATTATGTGCCAAGCACTCTGTTAGGAGCTAGCCCATTAATAGCTAGAAGCACAAAGATAAAAGTGAAATAATCCCTGCCCACAAAAAGCTTGCAGTCCTTTGGAGACTTCACATCATTACCCATTGGCTAGGTCCTTTGCACATCAGGTGACATAAATGTAGTCTAAAAAGTCTTGTGTAAGACAGAGACACTGACATGGATCCAGACTGACTTCTAAATAAACACTGCACAAATGCAGTCTGCTCCACTACCTTCGTTTCCAAGGAGCATCCAAAATCCCAGATCCTTCAAGAAATCTTCCTTCAGACCATATGAACTGATGCAAAGTGAAGTGAGCAGAACCAGGAGAACCTTGTACACAGTAATAGCAGTATTGTATGATCAGCTGTGAATGACTAACCTATTCTCAGCAATACAATGATCCAAGACAATTCTGAAGGATTTCCGATGAAAAATACTGTCCACCTCCAGAGAAAGAACTGATGCAGTCTGAATGCAGATTGAAGCATACCTTTTAAAAAAAACTTTATTGTTGTTATTTGGGGGGGGGAGTGTTCTGTTTTCTTTTGGAATGTGGCTAATATGGAAATATGTGTTGCATGACTTCACATGTATAATCCATATCAAATTGCTTGCCTTCTCGAGGAGGAGAAAGGAAGGAAGGGAGAGAATTTGCAATTCAAAAAAAAAAACCAACAAACAAATGTCAAATAAATTTTGCATGTAATTGAGAAAATTTTTTTTTAAAAGAAATCTTCTTAGGAATGACTCTCTTTCTTTCTCTGGGTTTATGCTGTCTTTTCTGTCAAAGGGGGAAGGTTATTATTATTTCTTTTTATTATTTTTTTAAGAATAAGAACTGTTTTTAATGGCAAAAAATTTCATAGTAACACCCTCTGCCATCATGATAACAACTGTTCTATATGCAGCCATAGACTGAGCTAATACATGATGAGAAAAAGTTATTATGAGATTAGTTTTTGAATTTTATTCATCCTATCAGCTAGTACATACATTTGAAAAACAGATATATAAACAAGAAATTTTATTTATTTAGAGTAACATGTAATAGGGCTGGACAGGCTGATAGAAGCCCAATTTTCTAGACTGATTACATGTCACTACTCTCCCTCAATCACACTATTCCAACGACACTGTCTTACTTGCTGTCCTTTACACATGAGGTTCCTTCTTGTCTCTCCCTTTGCAGAAGCTGTCTGTTTTTCATGCATGGAACGCTTTTCCTTCCCCACCTCCATCTCTCAGGATCTCTAGATTTATTTTAAGATTAGCTCAAGTGCTAACTCCTCCCTAAAATCTTTCCTGAGTTCCCCTCACTGATAGCGCCTCCCCTGTTTAGCTCCTTAAAGGGAACAACTTTTTCATTTCTGTCTTTGTATCTCTAGCACCTGGGACAGTGCCAGAAACAGAGTAGATGTTTAGTAAACACTTGTTGATACTTAGTAACCTTAGTAAAAGGTGATTTGTTTTGGCCTGAATGTAATATCCTGAGGCCTCTGCTTTTTTTCCCTCCCTCCTGGGCTAGAAAATTTGTAGATCTACAACGGCAAGGGAACTTATTATTTTATCCAATCCCTTCATTTTATAGAAAATAAAACTGAAGCCTGTATTAAGTGACTTGCCCAAAATCACATAGAGAAGCAATTCAATGCAATTCAGCAAGCTACTACATCATACCCTATATTGGACTCCAGAGATACAGAGACAAACAAAATAATCCCTACCCACAAGGAGCTTATATTCTGTTATGGGAAAAGGACAAAAATTCCTGTATACTTACTATATGTGTGTTACATATATATTACATATTTATATATGTATAGCATATGAATATGTAATATATTAAAATATATATTTACTAAATGCTTTATAATAGATAATTTTAATAATTTAATAATATAAATATCGATATAATAATTTTGGAAGGATAGAAAGAGCACAAACAAATAGAAGGACCAGGAAAGTCTCCCTGAAGGGGGTGAACTTGGAGCTGTCTTGAAGGGGAGTAGACAGTGGAGAAGCAGAACAGACAATGGAGAAGCAGAACAGAGAGTGGAGAAGCAGAGCCAAGGCTCCTTTCACCTATCATTGGGGGAGGTAATCAAGTCAAAATTAGCTAACCACCATGCTAAAGGTCTTATTTAGTGGACTGGTGTGCAGTAGAGAGAGCAATGGGCAGTGTAAGACACCTCAAAATGACATGTAGGTGCCTTCATGGGTATGACCTTCAGTAGAATCTGAACTTTTTTTTGCCCTTTAAGGAAGGCTTGGGATGCTAAGCCAGGGGCTGGACCCTTTTATTACCCTACCCAAGGGAAATATCCTAGGAATGTTCCTTATCCCTACTCCACATAGGATCCCATCCTGATTATGGGAGTCCAACTGGACTGTAATGAATGAATAGAAAAAGTATTTTTAAGTGCTTACTTTGTTCAAGGCCACATACTAAACCCATGGTGGTAGTTGTGGTTGCTGTCCATAACCAAAATGACATCACCATGTTGCATCCAATGTGCACTGTGTCTGACTGCAGTGCACTGTGACTCATTAGACCAAAATGAACTTGGAAGACTCTACCAAAGGTCAGGCACAAATAGTCCACATGAACACCTGGAATGGAAAGCTTAGGTATACAAATAGAAAAGTGAGCCAGTCCCTAATCTCAAAGAGCTCCTATTCCATTATGATTTAGCAGAGGTGGGGAGGCCACATGTGGCCCTCTAGGTCTTCAGGTGTGGCCCTTGTGAAGTTTGGATTCAGCCAAAGGGCCACACTTGAGGACCTAGAGGGCTACACATGGCCTTGAGGCCACAGGTCCCCCATCCTTGGTGTAGAGATAGAGATAGAAGAACTCAGTTACAAATCAGACAGAAAAATCATAGTGCACAGCAGCCAGGCAGATGACAGTGAATCTTCTTTAGTATCATTTCCATTGACTGATTGATTAATTCCATTCATTTGACTGTGCTAAGGACTATAAAGGTAAGAGCTTTATTTTCCATGTCTTTAGTACCTGTGGCTGAGAGATGTATAAGCATCTTCAGGACAGAGACTATACCGTCTATATATGGATCTGTTTAACAGTCCATTCTAAGGCCAGGGACATCTTAGGACATCTTAGTAAATACTTGTGAGTGATTGGAATTGAGAATGGAGAGAAAACACAATGAGGTACACATCCTCCCCAAAATTTCCTTCATTGTTTTACTACAAGGAGAAGAATCCGGTCCAGGGGCCAGGTACTGATTAGTAGGGTCTACTCCACATGGAGAAAGCATGATCAGAAGGCCTAATTCACTCTCTTCCTCCCTCCACCTCTGCCTGGATTTGAAGGAATTAAATAATTTTTTAGCCCAAGCTCTTCCTTGGGTTACCTGATTTTCCTATAGACCTTGTCACAATAGGATCTCCCAGGCCACACATGGCCTGGAGTTCAAGCCAAAGGGCATCCCAGCTGAGACTCAGTTCCTTCCTGCAAGAGAAGACCCCTGAAATCCCATCCCTTTCAATGATCACTCTACTGGGTGTGAAATCAGATGGGAAATTCCTACAAAGGGTCAAATGGGATGGCATTTATTACTGGGGATTTCCAAGCCAAATTCAGGGACTTTTGAATCTTCAAGATAATCTGGGGTCATCCTCCTTTTGTGATCCATGTTGTAAAGGCTCACAGACAGTACATGTGTCCACAAAGAAGGTCTAAGTTAGGCTTAAGGGGCCGTATCCCCTTCATGCTGCCTTGCCTCAGGCTATTGCTCCCATTTTCTCCCCTCTAGTCCTACCCCCAGAACTTTAGACAGTCTCTAGGATACTAAGCTCAGATAGATGGTGGTCTCCATGACACTTGGCAGCCATAGCCACACCATGTTGCTGCCCCTCCTTTCCCAGTACCACTTTTTGTGTTGTCTTCCCTTATTACAATATAAGCTGTTTGAGGATAGAGACTTGCTTTCTTATATTTGAATTTTCACTGCTTAGTACAGTGCCTGGAACATAATAAGTGTCCAATAAAAGTTCTATCCATCTATCCATCTATCCCTCTATCTATCTATCTATCTATCCATCTATCCCTCTATCTATCTATCTATCCATCTATCCATCTATCAATCTATCTCTATCCATCTATCTTCCACCCATTTATCTTTCTATCATCTATTAATCCATCCTTCCACCTATCCATCTATCTATCTATCTCTCCATCTATCCATCAATCTATCTCTATCCATCTATCTTCCACCCATCTATCTTTCTATCATCCATTTATCCATCCTTCCACCTGTCCATCTACCTATCTATCTATCTATCTATCCATCTATCCATCAATCTATCTCTATCCATCTATCTTCCACCCGTCTATCTATCATCTATTTATCCACCCTTCCACCTATCCATCCATCTGTCCATCTATCATCCACCTAGCTAAATATTTGACTCTCTGTCTATATTAACCTATCCATATCTAGATGCCCATAGTGACCGATTTATCTTTCTTTCTTTTTCTGTATCTATCTTACTGAGCTGAGATTCTGTTGCTCTGTGAGATTCTAGGCTTTGGACTCCCTACCCCCACCTCCCCTGGCAAAAGCACAGTTCTCTTTTCTCATAGACCTGCCAGGAAATGAGCTCAAGTGGAGAGCTAGGGAGATCCCACCTAATGTCATATCCAAATCACACTAACACACAGAGAGACACATAGACATCTGTGAGTTTGTTCATAAATTTAACAACTCATATACATGCATATGTGTATAAATATGTATGCGCATGTATATATATATAGTCATATGTATAGTGTTTTATATATGTGTGCATAGTCATACATACACGTATGAATATATACTAGCACAATCATTCACATTTAAATTCTATATCATACAAGTAGGCAGGCTTGGCTACATTAATAAGGGATAGAAAGACTTTCGCAGATAGAGAAGATGGCTCATAGGAGAAACAGTTCTTACCTGTTGGACTGATGGTTACCTAGACTCCCAAGCTCAAGTTGGCCTCAAATCAGTTTCCTCCCCCAAATATTATGGATATGGCCAACCTATATATGCATATGACATATGTGTGTATATATATATATGTATATATAAAATAAGCTATGTATAAATCTACACAAAGATGCATGTACAGACCTTCCTTGGTGGCCCTATACTAGAGGTCTGACCTAGCATAGGTGAGCCCAGGGGGAAAAGGTCAACAAGGTCCATGTTGTCTGGAGCAAGCTGGTAAGGGAGACCAGTTCATGTCACTCGTGCTAAGCTGAGATGCTACATAATCACCAGGGTTGGTGGGTAGCGTTGGAGGGGGGAATAGAGGTGAGCTCTCCAACCTATATCCTACTTTCCCTCAGACGCCCTCAGTTAGTCATTGTAATGAAGTTAAAAAGAACACTGGGCTGACACTCAAGAGGACAAGGTTCCAGACTCCAGCTATGCAATTAATTTAATTCACTGTGTCATTGATCAAATCACTTACATTTTCTGAGCCCCAGTTTCCTCATCTGTAACCAGATGCTCTCTGAAGTCCCTTACAGCTGTAAAATTTTCTGAATCTTAGAATATGTCTTGCCATCCCCCCTCCTCAAAGGGAGTCTAATGATTAAGGGTGCCTTGGAATCCTTCATGGGAAAAGTGCTCTGCTGGGGGTGGGAGGGGAAGCTGCTCCATGAACTGGTCCCCAGGCCTCTGCATTCTGGTCACCCACCTGGAACAAGGTTGACCCTCAGGCTGACCTGAACAGAACCATGTAGGGAATCTAGCTCCCTCCCTGGGGGGCCATCAGAGCTAATGTTTAACTCCCCACTCCCTCTTCTGGCTCAGCACTTTAGCCCCAGCTTCCGAAGAACAGCCCTACCCAGCCCTGCCCTACTACCTGGAGTGAGACTCCCCAAGATGACAGTGGAGTATGGACCTATACAGGAGGCTCTATACAGTATGGAGAAGAGGCAACTGTCATCCAAACCCCTAGACATTCCCTCCCCAACGGCTTGGCTTCTGGGGTTATATACACCGTGTGTGCCTTAGGGTGACTGTCTTACTCTGACTCTGCCAATGAGAAGTACTATAAATATGTTCCACCCTCCAGCAAAGATGGCGCCCTGCCTGGTGAGCCATTGTCAATAAGAGAGCAGGTTCCCTGAGCAGCCTCCACCCCATGCTCCACACCTTAGAGTCCCAAGAGTAAAGGCACAAGCCTGACTCATTCACACATTGCTTGTATGTCCTTTGTAGATTCTGCTTTTCTCTCAAGGTACAGAGGAGTTCCCTGGCCCTTGTACCCCTCCCTTCCTTTCTTCCTAACTCTTCAAGAGGTTGATGGTACAGTGGAAAAGGTGGTGAATTTGGAATCAACTGTTCCTTGACCTGAATGCTGGTTCTGCCACTTAGCACCTGGGCCTACTCAATCAAATCAGCCCTCACAGGGATTAAACTAGATTCTCTCAAGTTCTTGCCAGCTCTAGCTCTGTGGTTCTACTGTGCTTTACCTAGAGAAGCTACAGATTGAAGCCTGGGACCTGCCATTCTGGCCCAAGTTTACTCAGTCCTGGTATAGCAAAAGATTTCTGGCCAGGAAGAAGCCAGCTTTCTGCTTCATTTTCATGCTAGATTTGATAACTAAGTGGATGCTTAGTGATGCTATTAGTGAGAAATATATAAAAGAGAACAGCTATGCACTCAGAGGTCATCTAGTCTAGCCCTCTGTCTCTACTCAGGGTCCCATGAAAACCATCCCATGAAGTTATCAATGAACTCTTGATAGCAATTGTAGCCTTTCTCCCCCCTCATCATTTCCAGTTTTATAAATTCTTTTCCAATAGAACATGAGTTCTTTAAAAGCAGAGGATATTTTAATTTTGCCTTTATATCTAGTGCCTAGCAGAGTTCCTGGTTCACTGCAAGCACTTCATAAATATCTGTCAGTTGATCAGTTGTCTAGCTCAGATTGCTCTCAATGCATCTAAAACCCATCTGATCAGGTATCTCTTTCCTCAGAGAACATTCACCAACATACTCAATTCTACAAACATTTGTCCAGTACCTGTTACTAGCCAGGCATTGTTTTAAATGGTAGGGATTCAAAAACAAGACAGGGAAAGCAATCTCTGCCCTCAAGGAGCTTACATTCCACTGATAGTTTCGATACAAGCTGCTGGGAGACAGGAAGAGAGAGCAGATGACCTCAGGAACACCTTTCGATGGGGCCTTGCTGGTTGGGATTCTCAGAGGGCTAGGCAGAGAGAACTGTTTCCATCTGTCTGTTTGAGTTGGCTTCTCCTTCAGTCCCTCCCTGCCTCCCACAGCCCAAGGCCTGGGGCCCTGTGTTTACCAGGTGTTTGCCTTAACTGCAACCCACGGGTTGGCCTCACAGCCTTTGTATGGCAGGGTGGAGGCTGCAATCTGCCAGGGTCTCCCGATTAATGAACTAGACTGGCAAGGCTGAGATTTAACTTTTGTGTTTGGGGCTGGGCCCTATAAAAAGGGGCAGGACCTAGGGAAAAGGCAAAGGTAGGGGAGGAGAGGGCTATTCCCTGGGCCCAGGCCAGCAGGGTGGGTCTGAGTGGGGAGGGGTGAGTTTCTGTGGCAAGTTGGGCATAGGGCCCAAACCCCATCCTCTGTAGGGTTTACCAAGCTTAACAGGTTTTCCAGCTTCTTCCTCTGTGTATGTATGTATGTTTATGTGTGTATGAGAGAGAAAGGCAGAAACAGAGAATGATGCAGAGAGATAGGCAGAGAGGGTGGGGTGGGAGAGAAAGAGAGAGGGAAAGAGGGAGGGAGAGGGAAAGACAGGTGTGGGAGAGGAAGAGAGAGAGAGAAAGGGAGGGAAGGAGAGATATATACATACATACATACATGTATGTATGTATATGTGTGTATGTATATGTATGTATACAAACACACACACATCCCATAGACAGCCCAGTAAGTTGCTTGTGTCATGTCACCAATTTTAAGAGAGTGAGATGACTTTCCTACAATAGTCTAGGTCCATCCTCAGGGACCAGGACATAGTGAAAAGTGTCCAGGGACTCTGGTCTGCCATTCCATCGGCCACTGAATAAGGAAGGGTTGTCCTCCAGGCCCAGGGGGTACACACCACTGTCCCCCTGGTCCTTTCGGCCAACAACCTTCCCACAGTTCACAGACTTAGTTGTCTTAGGTGTCATAGGTTCTTCCCTGAGGAGTTTGGGCCATGCCCTTTGTACCTTCATTCTCTCCTGGCACTAATAACTGATAAAAGCTCTAGGGAGAATAGAGGGCAACACTGGGGCTAGTACAGTTTTATTTTCAGAACAGGGAAGAAGAAATCAGGCCAATTCAGGTGGTATAATCCAGGGGTGGAGAACCTGTGGCCTTGGGGCCACACATAGCCTTCTAGGTCCTTGTGGGTGGCCTTTTGACTGAGTCCAAACTTTACAGAACAAATCCTCTTTTTAAGGAAGTTTGTTCTGTAAGGTTTAGATTCAGTCAAGGAGCTACACTTGAGGACCTAGACCACATAGCCTTGAGGCTGCAGGTTCCCTACCCATGGACTAGAGTCCCTCATAGCTACCACTGTCTATGGAAGCTGGGGAAGACCAACAAGCTTCAGAAAGCAGTCACAGATCAGGGAATAACCAGTTGCAGCCAAGGCCATTGTCAAGGGTTGTCACATCCTACCCAGACTTCGTCTGGGGCCTGTAACCTTTGCTCCCTCCAGTCACTTTTGTCTGCTTATCTATTTTTGCCTCTGCTTGCCGATTCTGTTTCGGACATGGGAAGAGGCCTCAGCTACCTAGCTAGCCTGGGTACAGGGAGGAGAGGAGCTGTGCTCAGGTGGCAGAGGATGGCGGCAGGGTCTTTGCCCATAGGTGGAACCTTCAAACTTCTCAGGTCTAGTGAAAATAGGGAGCTGGCAAAAATGGCCGGGCCCTGGGGCCTCAGGAAGTTAGAATGGGGATTAGACTATGAAGAGGAAAGAGGAAAGACCAGGGAGGAGGCACAGATGAGAGCACCAGCTAAGGAGATGGAGGAAAGCTAGTTTAAGAAAAAGAAAAAAAAACCCAGTATTCAGAGTGGGAAATAGGCCTTGCTCTGCTTTGACTATGGCAGGAGCCACCTGGTGGCAATAGTGAGAACTACAATGTCTCGCCTTGGTTGAACAGCAGTCCAGAAACTCCATTTTACAGAATGGAAAAGTTGATAAGGACTTCACAGGCAATCTAATGAATTTACACTTGAATAGGAATCCTCTTCAAAACATATAATGACAAGTGGTCATCCAGTCACTGCTTGAAAATGTCCATTGATGAGGGACCCACAGCCTACTGAGGTACGTTCTTTAAACTTTGGAACAGCTCGTAATGTTCAGAGATTTTTTCCACAGGTAGAGATTAAATCTGCATCTCTCCACCTGCTACCCATCACACTTTGCAAGGGAATTCAATGAGGGAAAGATTCAATTTAAAAAAATCTGCTTTTCTAGTGCTTCTGTAACACCCAGATTCCATAGAGAGAGGTATACCTATATAAACAGTCAAGCCCAAATCGACCTGTGCTTTGATTCAGATTAGGTGGGAAACAGTGAGGGTCACTTACCCTCCCCACAAGGACCGGGGAGGTGGCAGAAGGTTGGCACCAGGCAGGGGAAGGACAGAAATGGAGCCTGGCTGGGGTATAAAGAGGAAGCCATTACCCCCTTTCCACTCATGGAGAGTTCTAAACACTTTTTCCTAACACTTAGCCAATATCCACCTCTCTGCAATTGCCACCCATTGTTTCTGTGGTCTTGGGCCAAGAGGAGCATGTTTAATCCTTCTCCCATAAGACAGAAGCAAGGAGTCAGAATGAAGGACAGAGACATTTTCTGGGTCTTGTTCAGCAATTTCTCATCTAATTTTCACCCTCCAAATATGACTTCAAAGCAGGACTGCCCACAGAGAAATCGAAGTTACAACTGAACAACCCAGAGCCACCAGAGAGAGCTCAGAATCTGGGTTGGATTTTCCCATCCCTGAAAGAGAAGACAAAGAAGGGGCAGATGGGGATAGAAGGGCTTTGCTAGATTGTCAGAATGACCAGGCCTTAGGGGAAAAGGGTTATGGGTCAGTTTATTGTGCTTTGCCCTTCATTCTCAAAGAGGACCATGAATGACATCAGGAAGACGAAGTCAAGTTTTCAGTGAGGAGGGCGGTGCAAAATCAGCAGCTTCAATCTTTCCTCTGGAGTTGTCCGAGTCAGGACATCTGGATACGGCTCAGCATGCGGTGGGAGATCTTGGCCTTTTTAAGCTGAAATCTTCCTGAGCTCTCACTTTGACTGAGACATTGCCCATTCAGCGATTAGGGTTAGCAAAGACATGAGCCGTGGGATGGCCCCTTTAATCCAAAAAAAATCCAACTGGAAGGGGAAAAGCCTCAGGGCTTCTGGCCACAGAGAAATAATTTCTATTTGCTTTCACTCTGATCCATCAGAGCCCAAACAATGGCCATTAAGTAGGGCTTGGGTCGGGACCTGTTGTTGACCAACCAATGGGACAGGTATGAAATCATGGGAAAGGAGAGGGAGCCCTGCATACCACCAGCTCTGAAATATCACCTCTCATGATACGCCCAGTATATTTAGTCACTGGGCAGACCTTCTGGAATCAGGAATACAATTAACAGTTTGATAATATAGGGAGATATTCTGTGTGACGTCACTAGGGAGCTAAGGATGGCACGTAGTATAGAGAATACTGATATCCAAGTCAGGCATCTAAAGACCTGGGTTCCAATGCCCCCTTGGGTATTTAATTGCTTTGTAATCTTAGGCAATCACCACACCACTCTTAGTTCCTTATCCACAAAATGAAGTTGATGATAGTCATCCTACCACACAGTATTATAGTAGGACAATTGATTTGTAAACACACAAGTCAGTCAATCTCTCTGAATCTCAGTTTTCTCATCTGTAAAGTGAGGGGGTGGATAGCGACACAGGGTTCAAGAGAGCTGGGAGGCCACCCAGTCCAGTCACACTTGAATCATCATGCCCTCAACAACATCTCCAGTGAAGGGTCCTTCAGACTTTTTGTGAAAGTCTCTAGTAAAGGGAAAGCCATTCCTCCCATTCTGCCACAGTTCTAAATGCTAAATAATTTTCCCTAACATTTAGCCAAACTTGACTCTGCAATTGACACCCATTGTTTCTAGTCCTCTGAACTTAGGCCAAGCGGAACAAGTCTAATTTTGTAGAACCACAAGGTAGCCAGCCCTTCAAATAATTGAAGACAGCTGTCATGTGTCAACTTCAGGTCAAACTTTCCCAGCTCCTTCAATCAATCCACATATTCAAAGCCCCTCACCACCATGATTGTTATCCTCTACTTATCAATGTTTTTCCTAAAATGTGGCACCCAGATCTGAACACTGTACTCCAGATGTTGTGGTATTTGTAGTGTTATCATTCCCATTTCACAAATGAGGAAATTGAAGCTTCGCATACTTATCTCCCTAGAAGCAGAGGTAAGACTAGAACCCATAACTCCTAACTCCACTTCTTTCTATAGGAAAGGTCCTACTTCTTATCTAGCCCAGCAGGAAGCTCATGGGATAACTGTCACAGTGTAAGTTGCTGGGGAGTTAGAAATGTCAAAAAATCTCCCCCCATCCCAGATTCCCAAGTCACTGTATCCTAAATACCTTTTCACTGAAAAACCCTCCACAGAATCAAAGACCTTTCCAGTCTTCATTCCTAGAAAATGTAAAGTGATAACGGTAATGATGATAAGGGATGACCTCAATTCCTTCTCAGAAAAGTGAAGATTCCCCTCCAGGCCAGGAAGGTGGAGAGAAGCAGACCTACAGCCACAGCCTCATCCAATATCTCTCCACCTTCAGTTCAAAGACTACTTCCCTTACACACAAACACACATAAACCATTAGAATCCCCAAAATGTCCAGGAGACTAACATTTAATGGACAGCACATACCTCATTCCAGCCACACCTCATATACATAAAAGAATGGAAAGGAGGAGGCAGTGGGGAGGATTACAGGATCCCTATCAGCCCTTGTGGCTAGGTGAGTGCTCTAGGGCCTAAGGGTAGGTAAGAGTGAGGGCCAAATGACTCAGGATGCCTCAGTGCCTAAAAATGAGCCCAGGAGATCCACTTAGCTGGGTGTGGTCTGGACTTTTTACTTCCTTGCTCTTGGGATATTTCCATTTTTTTCCTCCCTTTGGTAGTTATTCAGTTCCCAGTTCTGGAGCAGGGTTAAGACCAGTCCCAGCTGTGTTGAAGAGTTGGGAGGTATAGGGATATGACAAGGCTGTGGAGGTCCCCTGCCACAGATTCAGGTGACATCTCTGAAGATAGGCTGTGAGGACTTGGACAGGGTTGGAGAGGAGAGTGGAAGGTGAAAGGAGCAAAGGGTCAGATGGAGATCCTACAAAGCTTGTGAAAGCAACCTGCAAAGACAAAGAAATAAAATATTGTCAGTTCCCAATTGTTTGGAAATTGGCCATAGCACACTTTTAATCCTAGGTTGGCTTTTTCAGGCAGTTGGTACATACTTGGGGGAGGGCAAACCAATTTTCATAGAATCAAAATCTGCTCTACATTGAAAGGGAACACAGAGGTCATCTCATCCAACAAGTCCTCATTCAGCATGTACATGAAGACCTGCCATGACGAAGAGCTCATTATCTCCCAAGGTGACCCATGGTGTGGGGGGGTTAGCGGGGAGAAAGAAAATGAAAAGAATGCTAGGTTTGGAGTCAGGTGTCTAGGGTTCAAAGCCCAGCTATTCATGATTATTTCATTGTTTTTATTCTTATCTATGTGACCTTGGGCAAATCATTTATCTGCTTTTAGGCCTCAGTTTCCTCATCTGAAAAAATGAGATAAGGACTAGATAAGGACTCTTGCTACTCTAAATCTATGATCCTAATTGTTAGAAATTAATTTCTTATATCTGTCACTGTCGCTGTTTGTCCTTCATTCTGAAAAGGCAAGGTGATGCCATGACTTGCAAATGAATTGAAGTGAGGTAGTGCTGTGCAAAATCACCAGCCTCACTTTCTCCTCTGGAGCCATCTGTGTGCAGTGGCCAGATATAGATCAGGACAAGTGGAGATGGCCCTGAGCTAGGGGGCACAATGGATAGAACACTGGACTTGGAGTCAGGAAAACTCAGCTTCATGAGTTCAAAACCAGCATCAGAGGCTTAATAGCTGTGTGACCCTGGACAAGTCACTTAATCCCTGTCTCCGTTTCCTTGACTATAAAATAGGGATAAATAGCACCTACCTCCCAGGATTGTTGTAAAGGTCAAATGACATAGGACTTGTAAAGCACTTAGCACAATGCCTGGCCTTTTGTTCCTAACTCTTAATTTCAGTGTGGAGCTGTCCAAAGAGACCATGGTCTGTCTCAGGAAGCAGCAGGTTCTCCATCGCCTGACATTGTTAGGCACCAGGTAACTGTCAGGCCATTGCGGAGGGGCTTCATTGTCCAGGTTTGGGCTGGACTAGGTGACCTCTGGAGTCCCTTCCGACTCAGAGTTTGTGATTCTGTGGTAATTTCAGTCCTGTACTCACTCACGGTGTTTTACACATTGATTTAGTGACTTCTTTGGGGATAATTATCTTCCCAGTTGGACTCTAAATCATTGGGGAGCAATTCCAACTGCATTCTACTTGCTTCAAATGGTGCTGGTAGCACGGATGAGTTCATGGACAAATGAATATTTATCTAAGATAAACAGTCATGAGAGGATATCACAAAATCCTGGATTTGCTACTTTAGATCATTCATATCCTGACTCTTTTCTAAGAGTTGTTATTTAGTCATGTCCAACTCTCTGTGACCTCATGAACAATATGGTCCATGAGTTTTGTTGGCAAAGATAGAGTGGTTTGACATTTCTTTCTCCAGTGGATTAAAGCAAACAGAGTTAAGTAACTTGCCCAGGGTCACACAGCTAGTAAATGTCTGAGGCTGGATTTGAACTCAGGTCTTCCGGATTCCAAGTCCAACACTCTTTCCACTGTGCCATCTAGCTACCTCTCCACAGGTGAGGAAACTGAGATAAGTGAAATGATGTGCTTCCATTCTGTGAATGAGCCCAGTCTCCATTCCCCAGCATCATACTTTATCCCTAACCTTGTCCACTTCCCCTCTTCAACACTCTGTCCCCCAACATCATTATCTGTGCCCATCTTCTTGGTCACAGCCAGTTCTGGCCTCCTGTCTTCTTACTGTTGGATGAAAGTTTCAGGATATTTGGTAACCAGATTCACCAAATTGACCAATTGACCAGATTGACTAGAATTTCTGGTCCCCAGAAACCATGTCATTACGTTCTTCTCTTGGATATAAGCAGCAGGGAAGGCCCTAAGCCACTTTAGATAGCCAGATTTCTCTCTAAGACTCAACCCCCTTCTCCTTGACCACAATATAGAGTTGACATTGTTAGAACTGGAAGGAACTTAAGAGACTCTATATATAACCCAAGACCCTTATTTTACAGATAAGGCAACAAAAACCTAGAGAAATAACGTGACTCTCCCAAGGTCACACAGCTTAGAAGCCAACATCTAATCTCATGCCTTCTGCTTCCAAATCCAATATTCTTTCTGCCATAGAAAACATCTTCCACGGTGCTCTAAGCATGACCAGTCTACCCCAAACCTAACATTTCTCATGATTCTCATCCAAGCCACAGACCTAGTTTCACTTAAGACTAAGAAAGATGAAGGATGAAGAGCCAAGTGCCAA
The DNA here is from genome assembly GCA_023548195.1 of Bettongia penicillata ogilbyi. NCBI lineage: Eukaryota > Metazoa > Chordata > Mammalia > Diprotodontia > Potoroidae > Bettongia > Bettongia penicillata. The sequence goes on from JAJHZJ010000123.1 coordinate 2,019,493, forward strand.
AGAACTGGAAGGAAGGTGAGGTTGGGGTAGCCAGGGAACCTGGTACCTTTCACTGGGTGGTTGGAGACTTGGCTGCATCAAACATCTTCTTCCGGCCCTCCATGCCAGACATGGCCTCCACGTTCTTACGCCAGTCACCCACCTCCACAGGCCGCTCCTGTAAGGCAGAGACATAGGCTGGAGTTGTAAAAGAAATGAGAGCCTGGAAAGTCAGCCTAGGCCTCTCAATCATGAAGGGAAGCAGACTAGGGGGAAAAAAATCAGCTTCTTCAAAAAGTAAGACTCAAAAAGAGTCTTATCTCTAAGACTGGGAAGGCTATAGTTACAACAGGAAATAGAAGAAATGCTGAGCTTTGAATGCAGAAGCACTGTTCAGGCCCTATGGAAAGACAGAAGCAGCAGGTGTTGGGGGAGGGGGACTCTCAGTGGTTATTGTGAGATCGTTCACTATGCTGTCTGTCCTTATTTCAGTCCCAAGGATACTTTATTTCAGATGTACAGTGAGGTCTCATTCTTATCTTCCTTAGTCCTCTCACTGCCTCCATTCTAGTGCAATCGTTCATCTAAGCTGACTTCGGTGTTTCCTAGTTAACCTCCCATTCTAATTTCTTCTGGGAGGGGACTATGTCTTCACCTCTGAGCATTACTCCAAGGCAAAAACAACTGCCCTTCAATCATAGCACTAACCAAGTTAGTAACACAGGACCCCACAGGATGCTAGGGTTCAGTGATCACCTATACCCTAAGACATAAATAAATGATCAGACTCATCTGAGTCAATTGGACAATCCATCTGTCCAGTGGGAGATCTGGAATTACTCCTATAGCTGTGAGGGGAAGTAACAGCTGGTGGATGAAGAGGTGGGTATGAGGAGAGATGAGGCCCCACCTTCTCTGTGTCCTCCTTCTTCACAGACTTGAGGTTGGCCCGCAGATCCATGGACACTTTGTGCTTTGAGCCCAGCAGTGCCCGAAGCATGGCATCTGCAGAGACACGGACCCGTCGCAGGGGTGGGCGCTTGAACTTTCCCCGAAGATCAAGCACTTTCAGCTTCAAGTCCTTGATCTGGCAGGAAGGATGGAGAGAGTAACCCATTAGAAGGGAGAAACCCTCAGGAGGACTCTTCTACCCATAGAGGGGACCCCAGAGCTTTAGGAGTAGGGTCAAAAGGAATCTCTACCCCATTCCCCAAGCAGATGATGACTTGTTAGTGTGATGAAGGGAGTTCTACCTCATGTGGTGGCTAAACTTATGTGACCTGTGACATCTCTTCTAATTCTGATGCTAGGACTCTATGGACTCCACTAACTCTTGGGCCAGATCTCCCAGGACAGCAGAGATAAAATACTTTGCAAAATCCAATCTAATCATGGGAGCCCGACAGGAGAGATCAATTGCCCAGCCTGTAAACCTGAAGAGGACAGCTCTCAGTGAGATGCCTTATCTCTGCCCTCCTGTGTAGTGATGCTACAACATCCACAGGGAGGCAAGTACCATTATGAAGACCTGAAGAAGGCATGGTCAGGTGAAACTTGGGATCAGAGCTGGAAATGACCTCAGTGATCATTCAGCCTAACTTCTTTATTTTGTATATTTGATGGGTACCATGGCACAATGGATAAAGCCCTGGACCCATGTCAAGAAGACCTGAGTTCAAATTCTACCTCCAACACTTGTTTTGGCAAGTGACAGGCAAATGACAACTCTCTTACTAATAAAATGGAGACAATAATACCTGGAACACCTACCTCACCAGTTGTAAAACATCAAAACACTATACACATCATATACATCATCTATAAATGAGGAAGCTGTGGTCCATCAGGGAAAGTCATTTGAGCAAGGTGATATAAATAGTGAGAACTAGTAAGGACAGACAGGTGGATTCTTCAAAGTATTTTATCTCTGCTGTCCCGTGAGGCCTGGCCCAAGGGTTGCTGGAGTCCAAAGAGTCCTAGACTCAAAATTAGAAGGGATGTCAAAAGCCACATTAGTTTAACTATCAGATGAGTTAGACGCAGACTCACAGTCTCACAGTCTCTCTAAGGCAGAGCGTTGTAGACTTGGTTTCCCCCTAGTTCCTTTTAGATGCAGCCCTTGTTTCCTGCTTCAGAATGTATAACTAAAAAAATACTCAGAGCAAGATCTGTCCATGGACCTCTAACAAGAGAAGATTTGTCCTTGGCTGCAAAGCTAGGTGTTAGGACTACATTTCAAAACTGAGTCTTCTTACCCCAAGACCAATGCTACAAAAGTTCCCTAGTATTCAAAAGGCAAACCCAGAAATCCCTCATTTCTGAATGAGATAGTAGGCAACTGAGATGCTTGGTTGTGGATAGTAATGCTCTATACCAGGGATGTGGAATCTGGGGCCTTGAAACCGTATATGACCATCTAGGTCCTCAAGTGCGTGGCTCTTTGCCTGAATCCAAACCTCACAGAACAAATCCTTTTATTGAAGGGTTAAATCCTTTTATTAAGGGAATTTGTTCTGTGATGATTGGATTCAGTCAAAGGCCACATGTGCCCTCGAGATCGCAGGTTCCTCACTCTTCTCTAGCCAAAGTCCTCAACCTCCCTATCATTTGTTGTAGAGAGAAGAACACTAGACCTGGAGTTAGGAGAGCCATGACCAAGTCCTAGCTCTACCAGGTGTTGACTGTGAGAGTCATGAATCACCTCTCTGAACTTCAACGTCCTCATGCATAAAAAGAATCTAAAAAAAATTTTTTTAATGTATGTGCTGCCTACCTCCCAGGATGTTTGCAAGGAAAGCAGTTTTTAAACTGTAAAGTTCTATAGATCATCCTTAGGCATTCCCAGTGTTGCAGCTTTCCTCCAGGCTCTCAGCCCAGAGCTCCCCCAGGCTATGGCAATCCTCACCTCCCGGGTGTTGTGGTTGCATTTGGCCTCGATGTCATACCTCTCCTCATCCACAACCTCTACCTTAGCATGTAGCTCCCTGCACAGGTCCTGAGAGAAATACACATTGAGGCAAACAAGGAAATTAGCCAACATGCGAGGGGTCGAAATTCCCACCTAAGCCTTTTGTCTTACCATCTCTGCCTTCCCTCCTCAGCCCCAAACTTCTCCTCCATCAAATTATGTGTTCCAGAAAGAAGTTAATAGACTTATTCACACTGTGCCGCACATGGATAATAAGGCTTACAGTCAGTCTGCTCCTTCCCAGGGGCATTTGGATCTTAACAAGGCCCTGAGTCTTGAGTCAAAGGGATAAATTTTTGTCAGTGGGATTTCAGGAAAGCTAGGTTGGGAAGATTTTCAGGGGCAGAAGGGACATTCCTAGAATCTAGCATGAAATCCCAGAGCTGCCAGGTGGGTTCCAAATGGACCATCTTTTGAACAATAAGTTGTTTCCCCCTCACCCATTCACCTTCCAAGCACTTTTCTACCCACCGACCACACATTACGTGACACTACCCTCTCCTGCCTCACTCTAGCTTTTCACTATTAAATTCCTATCCATCCTTTGATGCTCACCAATCTCACCTCCTCCATGCCCCGTGTTGGAAATACTTTCCTCCTCAGACCTCTTCTCATGTTTTGCTGTGTCTTCACCAATATTCTCACCATGTCGTGCTATATATTCTAATTATACAGACTGGGTAAGCTCCTTTGAGGTACAGTCTTATCTAGGCTTTGCCTCTTTCTGGATGTCCAGCACAGAGCTCAGTACGCTATTAACAAATGTCTCCCCAAAGCTCACCTGCAAGGCGCTGAGGGACAGGCCTCGGGTCTCAAGAGAAGGAATCCTTTCAGCCAGGTATCTGGCCTTCTCAGCTTCCTTCTCCTCGTGCTCTTGCTCCCAGCATTCCTTGGCTTTGGCCAGCATCAAGCTCTAGAGGAGGACAGGGATGTTGAGGGAAGCGCAGGTCCTGGAACCTTCTTGCCTCTCTCACTCACCCCTTGGTCTCCTCCCCCAGAGCCGGCCATAACAATAAGATCTGCTGGCATCTGACATGCTGCATCAGGCCACTTAGACAGAGCTGGCACTATGTGTGTATGTCTGAGCATGGCATGTGGGCTTTCTGCATTTCTATACTCAGGACAGAATGGGTCTAATTAATTGCAGGGGGTATATTGTGAGAAACTCTTCCATGGTATTTGTGCACACACATTGAGCAGGCCACAAGCAAGGGTCACTTTCCATCAAACCTCCTCCTTCCCTACTTTTAACTCTCCCTCCCGTAGACTCACAGAGTTCTGGAGTAATGCACATCCTACTTCTCACCACCATCAATGCCTCCTCCATCCCAGGGACTAATCAAAACATTTCTCAGGCACCTAGGATGAATTGTTTGCCTACCCTTTGTGCACTGGTACATTATGGGAGAGAGAGGGTAGGTTCTGAGGGAGTGCACCTACTATCCATCTTTTGCATCCTTTGGTAGGGCATGGGGACTTCCTCCAAACACATTCACTTTATCTCTTGGTCCTGTCTCTCCTGGGTTTCTAGAGTGCTCCCTCAGAAAAACATTGAATCTCCGCTATCAGATGGGGCCTTCTTAAGGGAAGGAGACTATTCTGTTCCTTTTAAACTAGGGGGTCTTTAGGAGGAAGGACTACTGCCCCAACCCCAGCAAACTGAAAGACCCGTAGGAGTAAGGACTATGTCTCCTTATGTCTCCTTCCTTGATGGCAGGAACTACTCCCCCCACCCTCCAATCCTCATCATGGAAGATCCTTAGGTAGAGGGACCATGATTCTCCATCAGGCTGGGAGCTCATCAAAGGTAGGTACTGTTTCTTCTCCATCAGATTGCGAATTCCTTAAGGGTAAAGACCATGACCCTCCTTCCTCTGGGTTCTCTCGCAGTCCTTAGTAGGAGGTTCTGTACACATGAGGATATCAGTCAGTGCTGTTAGCTGACGGATTAATTGACTGATCGTCTGGCTAGGCCACCGGGCTTGGAAATGAATATCTCAGATTAGCAGAGAAACTACACAATTGCAGGATGTGGGGACAGGAAGGAATAGGGGCTCTCGTAGTCTAGAGTAGTGTTGCTAAGTAAGCCACATGTGCCTTCTATTCCATCCTCAGGGACTGAACGCCACCCTCCCCTCTTCCCAGTTGTGAGCACCCATGGAAGCACCATGTTCAGACTTACCTTGAGCAGGAGTTTGCGGGAAGCTGTGATCTTGGATTTTCTCTGAGAGGGAAAAGAAAAAAATGGGAGAAGCAAATGAGAAAAATATTGGAATTTGGAAGCAGGATGAGAGTTGGAGGGGAACTTGCCTATTGATACCCACAATCTTTCCTTAAAAAGCTCCATTGTTGGACTGACGTGAGAACCCCGAATTTAGGAAAAGAGACTATGTTCAATGGACTTCACTTAGAAGACCTAGTACTGTCAGCTAGCTATGTGACCCTCAGCAAACCGCTGCTGCTCATCTTCTGATGCCTCAGTTTCCTCATTTATAAAATGAAAATTATAATCTCTTTCTCACCTATCTCACAGGGTTGTTGTAAAGACAAAATCAAATATTGATTATGAAATGGCCTTGAAATGTATACAGTTAGAGTGACACAAGATATTATAATGATGGATGATGATATTAACAGTCACACATCACTTGTCTGGTACAATTTAGCAATGAAGTGAGCCCCACAAATTATTTTTCCATAAAACTGAAAATTGTCCTTTTAAATGACATTAATTTAATTTAATTTTAGCCATTTTGGATTAAAATCTTTCTAAAACATAAAGCCTACTCTCTTGGTTTCTTAAAACCTTTGAACACAATTTTCATTTTCCTATCTTTGTAAATGTCAGTGGCTATGCTAAGACCAGATACCCTTGGGGACCACTGAGGTGGGCAGGACTATTTGAGCCTACATTGAACAGTCCCAGGCTTCTGTGTTTTTTGAGTTTTGTTTCCTGCTTTTTACAATTTTCCTGTCTCCTCCCTCTACGTGAGTCTGTCTGCTGTCACGTCTTGCTGTTATCAGCATCATCCTGCCCTAATACGCTTATTGAAACATCTAATCTGCTGTACAGCAGGAAATCAGATAAAGAAATACATTAGCATTATATCTAAAATAAAAGTAAATACACTCTGAGTGAGGGGTTCTCCTTTGAGTAAAATAAATAAGCTTTAATGTATGACTTGGTGACATAAAGAGCAATGGGGATGTTGTTAAAAGAACCCTGGATTTGATGTCAGAGGAAATGAGTTTGAAACCTGGCTTTGTTACTTTAGTTTGAGTTTGGGTAAGTCACTTTCTCACTCTGGGACTCAGTTTCCTCAAGTAAAAGGGGGTGGGCTCTAGATGGTCATTTCCAGTTTTCAACCTTGTTGTCTATTTTGGCAACAGAGAGGTCTGTTTTGTTCACTTCCTGGCTCTCACTTATACTCCAGACAGGTGAGTTTGCCAGATAAGTAACTTGTTACTATAAAAAAAATATCCATGGCTAAAGTATCCCTTGTGAATTCTCAAAGATTATTTAATATCAGATTGTGATACCACATGTGAAGACTTGAAAAGAAAAGGGGAAACTAGATTGAGAGCCATTTCTTTGACTTTACTATTTTATTATTTCAAATAGATTTTGCCTAAGCTGTGTACCCCTCATTTTCTCTGTTTATTTCTTCCCTGAATTATTGAGCCAAGTTTTATTTCAACTCATTTGTTTCCTGTTAAGATAAGTTGGGGAAGAAGAGATGATGTTACCTGGGCCTGAGGAACTGGAGAATGGCCAAAATCCCAAAAGAACCCAAGAGAGAGGGCTGGTGATGGCTAACAGGTAATTCTCCAAAGTACTCCAGAGAATGAGCCTGGGTTCTATCTGCCAATGCTAATTCCTTGCTGTCCCCAGATATTTTCTTATATAGGACTTGCCTGCCACCCATGGCACCTGTGAACCCCTTCCCCCCATCATCCATCAATGTGGTCTCAGGGATAGTAGGTCTTTTAAAAAAAATGAGACCCAGCCAAACAGGATGTACATCTATAGCCCCTCAAATATCCCTCATGGCATCCTCAAACTGTTTTGGATTATATGTCAATGCTTTCTTCCATTAGTGTAAATACTGTAACTCTTCCAACCCTGCTAAGCTCTTAGGCCTTCCTGATGTAATAACCCTGAGCCTCAGGGCTGTGAGGGACTCCGGATGTCCCCCAAAACCATAAGCCCTAACAAAACCACAGTGGCCAAGAGTTCAACAGCTTCACAGAGCTAATGCCATCTAAGTCAAACTGAACCAGCAGCATCAAAGTTTCTCAGGCCACTTAAGACCATGTCCCAGGATTCCCTGTTGGTCTAAGCCTTACTCATCATTGATCTGCCCTAGACTGGGGTGGAAGGACCCAGGATGCTTCTCCAACGTTCTTTCCTAGGGAAATTTGCACTGGTTCACCTCTGCAAGAAAATGGAGATCACTCCAGGGCCCAAGTTCCAAAAGGTGTTTACTCACTTGGAGAGAGCAATAAGGCTTGGCCCCAAGCTCCATTTCTTCCCTGTCCTTAGCCTCTCCTTCTCAGTGACATCACATATCATGTCACCAGTCCCCATGGGCTCTGTCTTTGGAATCTTCCCCTCATAGGTATTAAATCTGGGGATTACACTGCCAGTCACACCCATCTGCTCTCCTAGTCCTGGACCACCTCTGCAAACTGAGAACTCTTTGAAGGCAAGGGTGGAGTCTCCCTTATCAGATGGAGATCTCCTTGAAGGCAACCCTTCCCCTCCATCAGACTGGGAGCTCCCCAGGGTTAAGAACCACTTCTCCCAAGATGTGGGGGAGTTGGAACACTAACTCATTGTTGGTGGAACTGTGAGCTGATCCAACCATTCTGGAGAGCAATTTGGAACTATACCCAAAGGGCTACAAAAATGTGCATACCCTTTGACCCAGCAATATCTCTTCTGGGGCTCTATCCCAAAGAGATCACAGAAATGGCAAAGGGTCCCACATGTACAAAAATATTTATAGCAGCTCTCATTGTGGTGGTCAAAAACTGGAAATCAAGGGGATGCCCATCAGTTGGGGAATGGCTGAACAAGTTGCGGTATATGAACATAATGGAATACTATTGTGCTCTGAGAAACAATGAACAGGAAGACTTCAAAGAAGCCTGGAAAGACTTATATGAAATGATGCTGAGTGAAAGGAGTAGAAGCAGGAGAACTTTGTACACAGTAACAACCACAGTGTGCAAGGAATTTTTCTGGTAGACTTAGTATTTCATTGAAATGCATGGACTTTAAAAATTTCCAATGGACTCTTGAGGCAAAATGCCTTTCACATCCAGAGAAAGAACTTTGGAATTGGATCGCAGATAGAAACAGACTATTTTGTTTTATATTAAGTTTTGTTTTATAATTTCTCCCATTCATTTTAATTCTTCTATGCAACATGTATTTAATAGGAAAGTGCGTGTAGAACCTATATAAGATTGTACGCTGTCTCAAGGAGGGAGTGGGGAGGGAGGGGGAAATAGAGGGAGAAAGGGGGAAAAAAATCTAAGATACATGGAAGTGATTGCCAAACACTGAAAACAAATAAAATAATTTAATTTAAAAAAAAGAACTACTTCTCCCACATCACATGGGGAACCCTTAGAGGGCTGGATCCTATGATAGTGTCTATTACAAGGAGCTAGAAACAAAAGGAGTTTAGATGGTGTTGGCACCTCTCTCATTGATTAATTGGGTCATCAGACTTGGAGACAAGAAGTCTCAGGGAGGCAGAAGAACTATGTAGTTCCAAGTATAGGGACAGGAAGGAATAGGGGCTGCCTATCCCTTACTTCTACTCTTTTCCTCAAATGCCCACCCCACCTTCACCAGGCTGGAGATTCAACTTGGACACCCCAAATATCTTACCTCCCTTCAAGCATCCATCCAAGGAAAGGCAAGGAGAGAAAAGATTAGAACACAGATTGAATACAAAGCGTAAATACATACTATAACAAAGGCATGCACACTCTCTGGGGAAAACTACCTGAGACAATCAATGATTTGTCTGAAAGAAATCTGACAATAGGGATGGGGGGAGGGCAGGAAGGAAGGTAAGGGCAGGAAAGAAAGCAGGTTAAAATGGAATAAATGGCCACTCTGAGTTCTTGGGCTTCTCAGTGTAAAAGGCCTCATTCCTTGTAGGAGATTTTTCTCAGCCTTGATGTAACACCCTGGTCAAGTCATTTCAGGCTACTTGTTTTCACTTCTGAAAGTCACTTTTTAGGAAGGATGTTGAGAAACTCAAGAGAATCCAGAAGAGAGCAAACAGGTTAAATAAGTGTCTTTAGCTTATGCCAGATGAGGATTATTTGAAGGAACTGAGTTTATTTCACCTGAATTAAGGAGAAAACTTGGAGGAAACCTGATAGCTGTCTTCAGGTATTTTGAAGGATTGTAAAGTGAAAGGGGGAATAGTTTTGTCTCCTTGGCCTCAGAGGCCAGAACTAGGAGCAATCCTTAGCAATTACAAGTAGGCAAACTTGGACTTGATGCCATCTGAGTCATAGCTCTCTACAAGTGAAGCAGGGCACTTTGGGGTCCCCTCTCCATTGGAGATCTCCAAGCAAAGATCGGATGACCACTTATTGAGTCTATTTTAGAAGGGTGTTCAGTTCAGATATGGGCTGAAGATATAGTCTGTCTGTAATGTCCTTGCCCACGCTGGCATTCTTCACTCCTGGGAATTCAACAGACATTTACTGAATGCCTATTATGTACAAGGCACTGCGCTTATGCTGCAGGGGGAGGAGCACTGAGTCATGAAGACCCAGGTTCAAATTTTGGTTCTGATACTTAGCAGTTGTGTGACCTTGGGCAAGTCGTTTAACTTTTCTGAGACCTTTCTTCTTATAGATGAAATAGATGACATACTTTCTGCATCGTAGAGTCATTGAGGGAAAAAAATGCACCTTATAAGCCTTAAAATGCTATGTAAAAAATAGCCCCATCAGTTACTCAACTAATGCCATGTCCTGTCAGTGAAAAGTAAAGTATGGGGACTGAAATCTACTCAGTTTATCTAATTAACGCAAAAAGATGGAGCAGGTCATTCCAATTAAAGAATGTGAAAAGGAATAGCGAGGTGGTGTAGTATATAGAGCAGCAGTCCTGGAGTCAGAAGGACTTGAGTTCAAGTCTGCCCTCAAACATATATTAGCTATGTGACTCTGGACAAGTCACTTAACCCCCATTGTCTCTAACAAAAAAAGAAAGAAAGAAAGACTTGCTTTAAAATTCTTACAGTAAATAAAAAGAGTTCTAAGCTCTTCCTAGTGTTGCAAGTCTACCCTCTCTGAACCCCTGCACTTAAATTCCAATGGCTCTCTATTACCCTCCAGGATCAAATATAAAATCTACCATTTGGTGTTCAAAACCTTTCATAACCTGGCCCCCACCAGTCCTTCACCTGGCACCCCCATCCTTTGATTCAGTGATGCCAGCCTCCTTGCTATTCTTCAAACAAGACACTCCATTTCCTGGCTCTGTCTCTTGACATGGAATGCTCTGCCTCCAACTCCTTCAAGGCTTCCTTTAAGTCCCAGGGAAAACCCTGCCTTCTACAGGAAGTCTTTCCCAGTTACTCTTAACCTAGAGTCTCCTCTCTCTTGCCTATTCCCTATTCATCTTGTACATAGTTTATTTGTACATAGTAGTTTCTGTGTTGTCTCCTTGGAATCTCCAGAACTTAGCATGGTACCTGGCACATAGCAAGAACTTAGTAACTTTATCAATTTACTGCCTTCTTTTCTTCTTGCCATTTGTATGAACTTAGATTTGTCCCTTGACTTCCTCAATCAATTCTTCATCTGTAAAACAGATATAGTAATTACTAATCTTCCTACCACTGGAGTTGTAAGGATGAGCCGTGGTCACTTGAAGACCACTGTGGAAAATGAGATCAGGGACTACTGTTGTTTTTGCTTTCTTTGTATCCTTAGAGCTTGGCATAGTGCCTGGCACATAGTAGGTGCATTATAAGAATTTTTTTTTACTTGACTTACATCCTGAAAATGACAAAAATGCTGTGCAAATTGAAGGGCTCATTACTGAGGAAAGATGGTTTCTAATAACAGCTGTATTGAAGAATTTGGAGCAGTCATGGATGAAAGGGTTTAGTTTTCATAAGGGACTTGGAGCCCCTCCCAAGAAAGCAACTTGTATTAAATGACAGATAGTCTGGCTGTACCTTGAGTCCTAGATTCCAACCCACACACCCACACCCATCCACCTCCCTCACACACACACACACACACACACACACACACACACACACTTTCTCTGGGGAGATCAGAATTACTTACGGTTCAGGCATGGTGGCAAGGAGAGCAGCACCTATAACCAATATAGACAAACTCATAAGCAAGACAGAATCCTAGATCTGAACCTCTGGGGGTTGTGAGGAGCTCAGAAGTCATTTAGTCCAACCTTCTCATTTTACAGAAGAGAAAACTGAGTTCCAGAAAAGAAATGACTTGACCAAGGTTACATGGGCAAATGTCAGAGGTAGGATTTGAACTCAGATCCTCTAGCTTTGGCATCAGTGATATTGCCACTATTCACCCCCAACTCACTCCAACCCAGTGACTTGGTTGGACACTTTAGCTGAGGTAGCCTCTTTAGCTCGAGATCAAGAGGGATACAGCAGGGACAGAGGAATTAGGACACAGCTTAGAGGAACCGAGTGAAAGGGTCCAAGCAGGTCTTCACCCGAAATCAGTGATCTGAAACAAATAGCACTACTCTGGGAAGACATCCTGGAGGAGGAAAGTTTTAGCTGGGATACTGGCAAGAGGGAAGTACAACTGTATTTCTGGGTAGAAACAGAAAAACAGGAGGAATTCCAGGAAACTACTGGTCCTCTCTGACCTCTTCTAGAATTCTCACTGCTGGACTTACTAATAAGTCCGATAACAGAGTTTCCAGAAGCGCACAGTTTTCAAGCACATGTTCCCTGGGAACAGAGGAAAGGAGAGCCCCTGTCTTCCATTACTGATACATTAGCCCAGGCTTCTCAGACCATCTCAATGACACCATGGACCTGGGGCTGAGATGGAGAGGAGGACACAGGGGAGATCATGGTAAAAGTAAGCGATGAGTTATAGAGCCCATATGTGAGCACGGCGGGCAGTGATGCCTTGACCATGCTGTCTGAGGCCTGAAGGGAGTACATTTATTGGGACATGGGAAATGACCTGTATGAGGGAGGAAGTGTGTAAAATAGAGCATTAAACTGCAATTCAGAGGAGTGGCCCGAGGGCCATCTCTTTGACCTTGGATTTCACCTTTCGGCTCCTAGGCTTTCTCATCTAAAAAGTAAGGGGGTACGTGTGGTCTAAGAGATCCCTTAAGTCCCTTCCACTTCTAACAATGCTAGTGAAGGCTCATAAGTAGGGGGAAGACAATGTATGCATGGGATGTAGGGCTGTGGGGAGATGGGGGTGCCTAGTTAGAATGGGAAATCTGAGTAATGCCTTAATAAGATGAGGTCTCCGGTAAGGGAAAGAACCCTGGACTTGGAATCAGAGGGTCTGGGTTTGAGTCGTGACTCTGACACTAAAGAACTGCATGATCTTGGGTAAGACCCCATTTCCCCATCTGCAAAGTGAGGAGTATGAACTGGTTGATCTCTGAGATCTCCTCCAGCTCTAGCTAGCATCCTGTAATCATACAGATCTGCATGAGGTACTGAGGAATCCAAAGGAGAGTCCTTGAAAGTCAAGATTAAAAATTACAACTTGCTCCAGGAACCATTTCTGAAGAGAAGATGTGTGATGGTTTTTTTTGATTCAGTCTATATTTGTTCCCTTACTCCCTCCCTCCTCTCCCCCATGTCTCTTTCCTGCCCTCCTTCTATCCTTCATGATGTATTTACCTCTGATCCCCCAAGAGGAGGAGGTTTTAGTTAGTCTTCATTCTGCCTGACCTTACTATCTCTCTTAGGAAGACTTTTAACCCCCCACCTTTGCCCCTGCTACTGTCCCTGGTGGAAGGCTAAGACTCTGACCCCACAGTTGCAGCTGTCTTCTCATTAGAAGGAGAGAGGCAGAACCAGACCGGGGACGTGGGAGACAGCTTATAAATTCCTGAAATGCTTGGCTGAAATTAGACCTTTTATGGCCGGCTACTTACTCTGCTATTCCCACTGATTCCAAGATTATGGGCAAGTCCAGAGAGAAATGGGAGTTGGTAGGGTCCCACAAGATCCACTCCCTGGATGAGTTTATCAATATTTATCATGTTCCCATAATCTCTGTCTCCAGAAGTCAGCTCACAGATGGACAGTTTTTATATTACTTTCCTGAGATGGGTCAACACTTCAGTAAGCATACATTAATAATGCCCATGTGTAAATAAAGACTTCATCAAATGATCACCAATGCTACCATCCCTGTGGATCTTCCTGGCTGGTGCCACATCTCCTGTTTTGAGAACCAGATTTGAACTCCCCCTCACCCATCCTGGGCATGTCTCAATGCTGCACTAGTGAGCCCCTAGGGTCCCCTCCCTCAAAGAAGCCACTGATAATTCCCTACAAAGGCAATCTGGGCCCAAGTGCCCCCACCCCACAGTAAGGGCCTCTCATTTGCCCACAGGTTTGGGCTTGATATGACTTGTGAATATTGTCTTTTGAATATAAGTAAAGGTTGGTACTTGATAAGGAAGATTGGGGAGGGGAGGTTTTACTGTATCCAGGATCCTATATTCCCAACCTCAGATGAGTAAAAAGTCCCTCAGGAAATGTAGAATTAATTGGAGAGAAAGAGCTGCAGGAACACTTTCAAGTCAGGGTCTCCACTTCACAAAATCCTGGAGGCTGGAGAAGGATTTTTCCAAAGGGAGCACTGGATTAAAAATTAGGTGGAGAGATGGGTGTGTGTGAGTGTGCATGTGTGAGTGTGTATGTGTCCAAGAAACTATACTTCTCATGAGTTTTAACAAACAGGGACGTTAAATCTTATCTTTATTTTTACTTCTCTCCTCTCTCCTATCACTCTGCCTCCCCAGCCTCAACCCATGCTGCCCCTGGACACTGTGTCTCCAGCTCAAAGCATCCCCTCCTTCCTGTGCTTATCACTCTGGGTTCTGGGTCCCCTCACCTCTCTGTAGCTGTCAATAAGAAACGCTTATCTTTTCCTTTCTCTAGAGTTGAACTGCCTGGATGTCACATTCCAGCTCCACTTATCATTCCAGTTAGCAAAACCAGCCTCCATTGTTCCTAAAGATCCCAGACACTGCCATCCACCTGCAGAGAAGTTCACATTCATATTGCATTGGATGCATTGATGCATGCACCCCAATTCTAAGCAGCACTGAGTGATGCTCTTGGTGCCTCCATCCAGCCCTGCCCTCCCGTATCCCTGCCCCGTTAGCCACTGCTATCCAGCCCTTAGTACAAAGAGTGATGAATTGGGTGGGGAGCAGAGGAATGTGGATTCCATGCCATTTTGGTGTGGTTCTCAGTCCCTAGCTTGTCCTATCAGTTCCTTTCCCCAGATATACAGATGATGAAGATGTGTCCTTGTCTTCCCTCCAGGACACAGAAAAGAGGAACAAGAAAAATTTCCTAGTGATGTCTTTAGATTTCTCAGTTCCTCCTCCCATCCCTATTCCCAAGGCTCTCAAATTCCCTTCTCCACAAATTTCCCTATCTGCCTTCTCCATTTTTGGTTCCTTTGTAATTATCACATGCTTTGGACCTTTGTAAGCAATGAAACACATATCCTCCCAGTCCAGGTGGAGGTAACCCATCCTGAAAAGAAAAAAGAAAAGACTCAGCCATTCTCTCTGCTTAGAAAGGCAACTTTCTCCTCTGACAATAGCTTTGGAGAAAATGACATTCCTTTGTCCAGGAGAAACTTTCAGGGAATTTTTTCAGGTAGTATGTTAGAGTACTAAACCTTCAATGGATGGGCACAAAACATTTCCTTCTTCCCTCCTAGTCTTTCTGAGATTTACTCAGACCCTTCATCCCTTGTTCTTGTCTTACCTAGACTTAAACCTCAGCCGGTTTAGGATTCGCTTTCCAAGATCAGGAGTCAGGCTTTAGACACTTACCTACTATAGTCCTAGCAGAGTTGAGATGATCTGGGGCTGCTGGAGGACTGCAGACTGTAAGGGGGCTGAAGGCTGGTGGAAGCTATGAAATCTACGGTCCACAGCAACTGGCCAGTAAAAATAGAACAAGCTCTGCTGTCCTTCGGAGCGCCCCCACCCTCTCTCCACCCCCTACACTATAGGCACACACTATAGATACACACAGAGTCTAGGCAAACACTCCCTATGCTTCCCATACGCACACATCTGTAGGATACACAGTTACAAACACACACGCACACGCACACACACACACACTTTGTGGACACAGTCCATTGACTAATGCAAGACCATCTTTAGACAGAAGAAGGTTAAAGGCCATAGAGGACAGGGAGAAATGAGGGGCTGGGTAGGACAAGTGGACAGTGTGATGAGAATGAAAGACATTAAAAGATCAGGAGATGTGTGTGTGTGTGTGTGTGTGTGTGTGTGTGTGTGTGTGTGTAGGGGGGTGCTTATGAGTGTATGCGTGAAGCAGGTGACAGGTTTTCAGGGGGAAGCGGTGTGTTGCTGCTAAGCTGTGGATTTATTCCTCAGCTCTTAGTCCTTAAGGGCAGACATGAAAATAAGCGCCCAAAGCCCATGAGATCAGAGACTAAATGAAATCAGGCAGAGCGCCTAAAAGGAATCGGACTGAAATCCTCTAAGACATATGTCAACTCTGTCTCTCCTTCTTAGTAAGTTTCCCTGACGCTGATGTTTACAAGAAAGCCCTGGGTGTATCTGGGATGGGGGAGATGGTTGAGTGAAGCAGCAAAAAGGAACGGAGGTGGGGATGGGGAAGCACACTGTCAATCGATAAGCATTTAAGTGCTTATTATGTGCAATAGGAGGTGGGTGTAAAATGGGTAAATCTTGCTTTCCTTGGCTAATAGGTCTGAAGGTCTAGAGATGCTGTGAAATCTTAGAAAGATGGGTTTCCAGGAAACTGGTTCTCTGAATTCAGAACAAGGCACATATGAGGGTCCCCTTCACCTCTTTGTTTCTAGCCAGACCACAGATGGGACTCTGACATGGCCTGAACCTCGTGGACTGCACCTGTTCTTTGGGTATTTTTAGGAGAGAGTTTTTGAACACATAATACCAGCTCTATAGTCAGGGAAAGACAATGCCTGCTATGTTAATCCCCAAGGTTATTATAGTTAAGTTGCTAGGCTCAGGCTGGGCATGGGGCTGGAATCCCCAGGGCAGGGCAGAGGGACCATTGGTGATGGGCAAGGGGACTTCATAGAAGAGCTAATGGAGGGAAACTTTATCACCCAATATCCCCTTAGGAATTTTTTTTTTTTTTGGTTTTCATTGTCTCTTTCCACCTCCTCACAGGGTACTTGAGGGAGGGCAGGTATATATTCTAAGACAGGTGTCAAATACATGGCAGAAGATTTACAATGCAATGAATGAGAATAAAATGTAATTGGGAAATACTTAACAAAATACATAAAAATTCAATAAGACATAGATACTACATTTTAAAACTAAGTCAATCTGAAATTGATGGGGATCCTTAGGAATGGATTAGTGGCCCACTAATTTGTGTTTGACAACCCTGGGCTGGGAAACAGAGATAAGAATCAATCATCAATCAACACAAGCACTCATAGTATGCCAAGGTTTATGATATTCAGCAGCCTGCCCCCTATTTTCAAGAGCTTAAATTCTTTGGAGACAAAACTGATTGCTCTCCCTGTCTGTGAATTTCTTCTCCATCCTTAAGGAGCCCTCAGGTTTGCTGGTAGCACTAATTTTCTTAACTCAGTCCAGGGAGACTTGCTGAAAGTGTAGTGGGGAGAGAGTTGGGCAGTATAGAGATAGAAGGGATGTCCAAGAAGAAAGGCTAGCATGGGGAATGACAGGCAAGATTGAGAAGAGGAGACCTGGATCGACATCAAAGGAGAGACCATCAATTTATCAGCAAATATTTATTAAGCACCACTATGAGTCAGAGATCACGAAGATACAAAGATAAAAAATAAATAACCTGACCCTCAAGAGCTTCCATTTTACAGAAAGGAATCAGGTAGAGAAGGGATTTTAAGGACAGCTCAAGCCCCTCCAGTGGATATATGCTCCCCATAGATAGGAAAGAGGCCTGCAAAATCCACAGAGGCTTACTCAGAATTCTGGTGTTCCTAATCCCTAGGTTCGTTATTTACTTAAATCATTTTTCTCTGTGGTAGAAAAATTGAATGGTTCTTGTGAAGCGATGGAAGACAGTTCTCTCCCTAGCCTTCTTGCCTTCTCTTCAAAGATGACAGTCAATAAGCATTTATTAAGTGCCTAATATATGTGTTAGACAATGAGAATACAAATACAAAAATGAGATAGTCCTGCCCTCAAGGAGTTTACACGAGATAAATGCTCACAGATAAGTATATATATATGTGTGTGTGTATGTGTGTGTGTGTACATATATATGTACATACATACCAGATAAGTATATACAGGAGACATATATGTGTATATAAATATGTGTGTGTGTATGTATATATCAATACAGGGTAATTTGGGTAGTTCAGTATATATTGAGAGTGACTTGCAGGGCCTGTGGCTGAAGGGAGCCATGTGCATCCAGAAATGACCAGCCCTCCCTATCACCCAGGAATCTATTGTGGAATAAGCATTGGGCGTGGAATTAAAGGATGCGGCTTTGATTCCTAGTTCTGATACAGTTGGGTCCCAGTTAGTGCAACTGATGAATCCTGGGATGTGCTTCCATTATTCGAATTCATACTGCATGATTTCCATTGGGCAGGAACAAAAGACCCTATTATAATTAATAACTTTAATAATATTATAATTATAACTCCATATTGTTGTTGTTGTGCTTGTCCTTCGTTCTCAAAAAGGACTATGACATCAGGGAGATGGTGACATGACTTGCAGTTGACTTTGATTTGAGTGAGGGAGGGCTGTGCAGGTCACCAACCTCACTTTCTCCTCCTGAGCCATCTGGGTCCCATGGCCTGATATTCATCAGGACTGCTGGAGATGGCCCAGGATGCAATGTGGGACTTTGGCCATTTTCAGCTAAGGTCTTATCAGACTCTCACTTTGAGTGAGACACACCTGTTCAATGAATAGACCTCTTTACGTCAAAGAATAGCCCCCTTTAAGAAAAGAAAAAATAACAACAAAATCTAACTGGGAGGAGAAGGCCCTCAGGGTCCCTGGGTAAAAGAGAAACAGTTACTATTTAGTAATTACACTCACTCTGTGCTAGGGGGGCAGGCCTGGTGTCCAACGTGTGAGCTCCAGAGTGAACTGGGCTTAAGGCTTGTTCTTTGAGCAAGACATGTAGCCAACAAATCCAAAGGGGAAAAGGCAGCTTCTGGCCATGGAGGTATACCTTCCCCTGGGTAGACAGGAGAGCAGAGGAGAGAAGAGGAGAAGAGAGGAGGGGAGGGGAGAGGAGAGGCTACTCACTCACAGGCAGTTTGTCCTTCATTCTCGAAGAGGACCATGACATCAAGATGATGACATGACTTGCAGTTGACTTTGATTTGAGTGAGGGAGGGCTGCTGCGCAAGGTCACCAGCCTCACTTTCTCCTCATAACTTAAAATAGGGTGAATTTGAATATATGGAATCTCTTCATGAGATGCATTATTTGAACTAATCAGAACCCAGCTGTGTGACCTTGGGCACTCTACTTTCTATCCTTGTATCTCAGTCTCCTCCTCTGTAAAAGAAAGGGATTTAGATGATCTCCAAAGTCCTATAAAGGAAGAACCATGTTCACCCTCCTCTTGTCTTTCTAGCTATAGCCCCTCCCCTTCTTTTGCAGCACACCAATCTTAGAAACAGTATGTTTGGGATGGCTGGCCTGTCCCTGTTTACCTCCCACCCCAACCCCCAAGTCCCTCTAGTTTTGCCGTTTTTCTGGGGACAGCAGCAGAGTCATCTGGCGTGTATCCTGAGGCTATCTTTCTGCAGCCTTCTCTTCTTGCAATTGCCTCAGCCCCATAAAGCTGTCATCCCCCTTCTGCACATATCCTGCTCTGTGCTACAGCCACCCTTGTTTTCTGGGCCCAGGGCAGGGACCACACTTTTCTGGAACTGGGCATTCATGTCTGCTGTGTCAACAGGATTCTTTGTAGCTGACTGACTGCATTCTTCTCCCTTTTTTCTTCAATTCAAATCAAATGAATTTAATTCAACAAGCACTTTATTAGGAAATTACTGTTTACAAAATACTTTACCAAGTGCTGAGAAAAACAAAAAATTGATGAAAGAAAAAGATGTAGTCCCTTCCCTCAAGGAGTTTACTGTCTAAGGGGAATGAGCCCAGCTGGTGGCTCAGTAGATAGTCACTTAACCTCAATGGGACTCAATTTCCTTATCTGTAAAATGAGGGAGAAGGACTAGCTGGCTTTTAAGGATCCTTTTAGCCCTAAATCTATGATCCTGTGACCCTTCCTTAGACCCTTTTAATACCATCTGGTTAGAAGCAGGGTCCAATGGGTAAGATTTTGAAAGCACCCTAAGAACATAGCATCATCCATTTAGAGTTTGAACGAGTTTCAGAGATTAAGTGGGCTCTCCCTTTATTTTACAGATGTGGAGCAGAGGCCCAGAGTTGTTAAGTGACTTGTCCAGAATTACACAGCTAGAATATATCTGAGGTGAGATTTGAACCCATGCCTTCTTTAACATCAGTTTTGGTTCCCTACCTATTCTTAGTTCTAATTCCAATCTTAACTCCAGGTTGAGACAGAATAAACAGTTTCTGTTTGTCTCACTTCATTTTGTTTGTTTGTTTTTCTATTTATGCATTCATATATCCACTTAGTTTTATTTTAAATATTATTTTTTGTATTTTGAATTCCAAGATTCTGTCTCTCCCTCCAGCCTCACCCCAACCCACTGAGAAGGCAAGAAGCATGATATACATTGTGCATGTGAAATCAAGCAAAATATACTTCTATATTAGTCATGTTGCAAAAAAAAGTAAGAAAAATAAAGTGACCAAAAATTGTTTTAATCTGTACTCAAAGATCATTGTCTCTATCTCTGGAGTTGAATGGCATTTTTCATCATGAATCATCTGAGACTGCGATGCAACATTGTTTTGATTAGAATGGCTAAGTCTTTCACAATTGATCACTGTTACAATATAGCTGTTACCTTGTACAATGTTCTCCTGGTTCAACATACTTTGCTTTGCACCAATTCATATAAATCTTTCCAGGTTTTTCTGAACACATTCCCTCCATCATTTCTTAAATGCACGATAGTATTCCATTATAATTATTTATCATATGTTCAACCATTCTCTAACTGATGGGCATCCCCTAAATTTCTAATTTTTTGTTGGATTAAATTAGGAATTACACTCCTAGGATGGGTGTGGGTGGTGACGAGAGGTTAAATGAGTTTCCCAGGGTCACATAGCTAGTGTGTGCCAGAAGATGGGACTCAAATCCATGTTTTCCTGATTCTAAGGCCAACTCTCTACCCATTACCCAACATTGGCTCTAACATGCCTCAAAGTGTAAGGAACTGCCTATCACTGTCAAGTGTAACGAGGGCAGCAATTGAAGGAATATCAGAAGAAACTAAAGGGCATGGGACTAGCCACACATGACTAGGCATAAAATAGACACCCAGAGCCCAACTGAATATAGGAAACTGAACTACTTCTTGGTCTAGGTCAATATCTTTATTGGCCATCCCAAACCCTGAACCTAGCTTCATGCTGGCCCTGTCTTGGACCTTGTTATGATCTCTGTCTCTCTGTCTCTCTCTGTCTCTGTCTCTGTCTCTCTGTCTCTCTCTGTCTCTCTCTCTGTCTCTCTCTCTCTGTCTCTCTCTCTCTCTGTCTCTCTCTCTCTCTGTCTCTCTCTGTCTCTCTCTCTCTCTCTCTCTCTCTCTCTCTCTCTCTCTGTCTCTCTCTCTCTCTCTCTCTCTCCCCTACATTCCTTGGGTTCTCTTCCTATTTCCTAACTGCCTCTTCTCTGTTTCACTGACTCCTCATTCTCTTACTAATTTCTTAAAGAGTCTTCTCCAGGATTTCGTCCTAAGCTTACCTCTCTTTTCTCTCCACTCTCTCTTCCCCCTTTTCAATTTCATTTATTCCCATGGACTCAGATATGACATTCATGAAGATGACTTTCACACCCATATCTCAACGTAATTCAATTCAGCAAGTACGAATTAAGTATCTACTGTTTACCAGGCATGGTGCTAGGTCCTAGCGATACAGAGAGAAAAAGAAATTT
This sequence comes from Bettongia penicillata ogilbyi, assembly GCA_023548195.1. NCBI lineage: Eukaryota > Metazoa > Chordata > Mammalia > Diprotodontia > Potoroidae > Bettongia > Bettongia penicillata. The sequence goes on from JAJHZJ010000123.1 coordinate 2,040,787, forward strand.
TTTTTTACCTCAAGGAGTTTACCTGGGCAAAACAACTATACAGACTAAATCTACTCAAAGTAAATGCAAAGTAATTTGAGACATACCACAACAACAGGCCATTCAAATATTATTATCCCCATTTTACAGACAAGAAAACTAAAGCTCAGAGAAGTTATGTCTCCAAAATCTGAGCTTTAGTTCTGCATTTCTACCTTAATGTTCCACAAAAATTGTTTCCTAGCCTGGAAATAGCATCCTTCTGCTCTTTGAATTCTCGTTCATCTTTTAAAGATGCATCAAATGTTACCTCTTCCAGGAAGTCTTCTCTGACTTCTTTTGTCTTTAACAACTTTTCTCCATAGCATTTTATTTTGTAACTCTGTAATACGCTTATTTTGGCAGCTAGGTGATACAATGCACATAGTGCTGGACCTGGAGTCAGTTAGATCTGAGTTGAAATATGGCCTCCTACACTTACTAGTTGTGTGACCCTGGATAAGTCACTTAACCCTGTTTGTCTCAGTTTTCTTCATCTGTAAAATGAGCTAAAAAAAGAATGGGAAATCACTCTAGTATCTTTGCCAAGAAAACCCCAAATGGAGTCACAAGGAGTCAGACATGATTGAAACATTGGGATCACTTTATTTAAGAATTACTGATGTGTATGTGACTGAATATTATCTATATTTTGTAGCTTCCCCAAACTCTAGCACAGTATACACTTAATAAATCAATCAAATTAAAAGAATGTATTTTGTTCCTTCTAAGTGCCAAGCACTTTGCTAAGCACTAAGGACACAAATTTAAAAAGAAGGCAACTTCTGCCCTCAAGGGGAATACATTCTTTTGGGGGAGACACATGTAAATGAATGTGAAGGGCAACTGGCCAGCAATGGGCTAGTCATCAAAGTATGAACAAGGGGCTCTGCCTGCTTTGATGTTGGTTTCGTCATAGAAATATAGACATCCCATATACTAAATAAGAATAAGGTAATTTGGGAAGAGAGGGTGCTAGGAGATGAGTGGATGATGGGAGATCAGGAAAGAGTCATGTAGAAGGCAATATTCAAAGGAAAGAATGGATTCTAAGACTCATTGATGAGAAGAGAGGACTTCATAATTGATTGATTGTATTCTAGGCATGGGGTGGGGACAGCCTGTACAAAGATACAGAGGTGGGAGATGGAGAGTTGAGCATGAAAAGTGTGTGTGGTGGAGGGAAGGGTCAGTTTGGCTAGACCATAGAGTAGAGAAGTATAGGGCTAGAAAGGTACATTGGGGCCAGGTTGTAAAATGCTGTATGATAACTCTTTGTTAACTTGCAGGGCCTAGTGGTATGACTAACACTTAACTTTCCCTGGAATCATGGAACTAGACATGTTGACCCCTTCTAGCTCTGGGTTCCTGTATTCTGAGAGAGAGAGAGAGAGAGAGAGAGAGAGAGAGAGAGAGAGAGAGAGAGAGAGAGATGGACATACTAAATACATTCATAGATGTAGGTATATGTATGCATGTATGATACACATATGTATTGTGTATATTTATATGTATACATATACAAGTGTTTTGCATGTAAACATATGTATACATACATACACACAAAGAGATCCTAGAATTTGATCATTACATCTGGAAGGAAGATTAAAGCCTATCTGGTTTAGCCCCTTCATTTTACAGACAAGGAAACTGAGGTACAGAAAGAAGAAATTTTTGCCCAAGGTCATGCCCGTAAGAGTTGGCAGATCCAGGGTTCAAACCAAGCCTCCTGCCTCCAGGGCCAATATGGGATTCTTCCTTTTTGCCATTTTCCAGAGCTGGCACAAGTTGATAGTGGATCTGGAAGAATCAAGGGAAGAAAACAGTGAAAACAGGAAAAGGGGAATGGTCATAGGCAGTGGGCAAAAGGAGAACAGCAGAAGAAAAGAGGACTTGGGGACTTAAAGGATTTCCAGCCCACAATTTCCCTGGTTTCAGCCAACACCTTCTCCCCTCCCCATAGCTTTCATGAGGCCAGAGGGATGGGAGGAGGGAAGTCTTTAAACAGATGCAGTTAAACCTTTATAAGGCCAGGACCCATGGGAGACAGGGCCCCAAGCATCTGGCTTGCTGACAGCTGTCAGCCCATGCCTCCTCAGGGATTGTTTTCAGAGCACAGAGGATCCAAAATTAGCAGGTGACAACCCTAGGCTGTAGTCAACTTCCCCAACATTCCTCAGCCCCCATTGCTACCCAACCCCCCACCCAGGGGATGTAACAGCAAGCAGACAAAAGCCTCTGTTTCTCCAAGCTCCATCAGCTGTTCTAGGGTCAGGTTTCCTCCCTTGTTGACTTTCTGAGCTGGGGGCGGGGGGTTGGAACAGGGGTAGGGGCTTGGGGGAAGGGAAGGAAGAGGGAGTGAACAGAAAAGGAGCAAAGAAAAAAAGAACATTTGTCCAGTAACATCTATACCATGGTTAACTCTTTGAAATGTCTGATGACATTTCTGGATTCTCCATTAGATCGTCTGATCTCCCCCAGGCCAAAATGAATGCGCAAATGGAAACTGTCATTTATTCATCATACACACACACACACACACACACACACACACACACACTCACATACGCACACACAATTTTCGGTTATTGTGAACAGAACTTTGGAGCATACATACATATGGTTTTATGTATGTGTATGTATATCTAGATGTATGTATGTAAAATATGTATGTACATGCATATGATTTTATGTATGCATATGTATATCTAAATATATGTATGTGTATGTATGTATGCTCCAAAATTCTGTTACATGTAGAACTCACAATAATTGAAAAACTAATTGAGGTTGAAAAAGCCTACACTATCCTTTTTATTTTAAAATTTCATATTTATTTTAATTTTTTTAATGCACCAGGAAATATATGCTATTCAGTGTCCCTAGTACCTAAACATTGTACATACCAGCAGGCAAGTTGACTGTCCAGATTATGTTAAGCTAAATTTACAAGTCTCAATTAAAGAAAAGATGATATGGAGGTGATCTCTAAGCTCTAAGCTAAACCCTATAAATAACTATTTAAAGACATCAAAAGGTCTGTTACTTCACCAGTGTTAACTGGTCTACTGATAACAGGTCACTTTTCTGTGCTACTTTCCAATTCTCCCCACCCTGAAATCTGATGACAACCTTTTTGAACTAAGCCAGAACCATCCTTGGACAATTAACATACAGTCCATAACCGGACCATATCTGATGCCTTTCTAGCTTGGTAAGAAACCAGTGCTTTTAGTCTCCTAGCATAGCCCTCAACAAGCCACAGCTTCTTCTGTCACACAATGAACCAAATGAAGTAGGACTTTAACGAAGGCACCATTTAAGCTGTCTATTGTACTGATCCAGTAGAATTCAAGCTCTGTGAGGGCAGGGACTATTTCAGTGTTGTTTCTGTTTCCTCAGCAGAGTCCCTGGCACACAGAAGTTTCTCAGTGAGTGCTTGCTTGATTAAATTGAGATTTCTGAGGTACTCAGAAAAATGACAATGGCCATCACCTTCCATTTTATGTTGATTGAAGGCCCATGTTTGAGGAGCTGCTGGATACATTGGCTGATGGGAAAGTGGAATCTAACCTGCTTTTTTTATTTGACCCATAAGTATCTGGTGGAGGAGATAAGACAAGGACACAAAAACTACATTCCAAAGTAGGATGTGACACTGTCCAGGATTCTGATCTGCAGAGGCTCTCTTTGATTCCTCCAGCCACTCTGTGGGGACCTCAAGAACTGCTACAACAGCTTGAAGAAAGCAGGGAGGGCTCTGAATTAGAAAGTGCTAGCAGCTGGAATAGTTTATCTGTCAGATCTATGGCTAAGGGAAGAATTTAGGACCAAAGAAGATATAGTGAGCATTACAAAGTGTAAAACAGATCTTTTGATTACATAAAATTAAAAAGCTTTTGAATAAATAAAACTAATTCAACCAAAACTATAAGGTAAGCGGAAAACTGGGTGAAATTTTTTTATAACAAGATTTCTGATAAAGACCTCATTTCTCAAATATATAGAGAACTGAGTCAAATTTATAAAACTACAAGTCATTCCCCAGTTGATAAATGGTCAAATTTTTTGACAGTTTTCAGATAAAGAAATCAAAGTTACATATCATCATATAAAAATGCTCTAAATCATTATTGATTAGAGAAATGCAGATTAAAACTACTCAGAGGTACCCACCTAACACTGATCCAATTAGCTAATATGATAAAAAGGGAGAATGCTGGATGTTGGAGGGGATGAGGAAAAACTAGGACACTGATGCACTGTTGGGACACTGATGCACTGTTGGTGGAGCTGTGAACTGGTCCAATCATTCTGGACAACAATTTAGAACAATCCCCAAAGGGCTATAAAACTGCACATACCCTTTGATCCAGCAATACCACTACTAGGTCTATATCCCAAAGACATCCAAAAAAAATGGAAAAGGACCTATTTGTACAAAAGGAGTTATAGCATCTCTTTTCGTGGTGGCTAAGAACTGGAAATCAAAGGTATGCCCATCAATTAGAGAATGGCTAAACAAGCTGTGGTATACGCTTGTAATGAAATATTATCATATTATAAGAAATGACAAGTAGGAAGATTTTAGAAAAACCTGGAAAGGCTCACATGAACTGATGATTCATGGATGATGATAACAACAGCTGAGGATATTGAAGAGAACAGACCCAGGAGAATGTTGTACACAGTAACAGCAATATTGTATAATGAAGAACTCTGAATGACTTAGCCACTGTCATCAATATCCAAGACAACTCCAAAGGACTCTTGATGAAGCATACTGTCTGCCTCCAGAAAAACAACTGATGTTGATCGAATATAGACTAAAGTTCACTGTTTCGCACTTTCTTCCATTCATTTTTTCTTATATTCTAGTCTTCTTATACAAAATGACTAATAAGGAAATGTTTTACATAATTGCACACATATAACCTATATTTGATTGCTTGCCATCTCAGGAAGGGGAGAGGTAAGAGAGAGGGGAATAGAATTTCGAACTTAAAACTTTAAATAAAAATGTTTAAAAATTAGGGGAGGGGGGAGGAAAGTGCTGGCATCACAGGGTTTAAGCCTCCTCAGGCCATGCTGGTCCCTGTTATCTTCTTTACTGTTGTAGGTAAGACCTTTAACTTGATTATTCTTGGTGGGGGTGGGGGTGGGGACAGGGACATGTCCATCATTCCAGGAGGCAAAGCATCCAACTAATTTTAGAGGCGTAGAAGAAGAGAATGCATGGTACAATAACCTTTCCCTTCCCAGCCCACACTCCTACAATAGCTTTAATCCATTTCAACTCCACAAACATTTAATTAGCACCTCCCATGTGGAAGGAATGGCACTGGATTCTGAGCTAGTACACAAAGCATTTTTCCTACAACAACACTATGAATTGGGTAGCACAAGCCTTATTAAGCCCATTTCACCACCAAGGAACTGAGGAACAGAAAAGTGCTGTGACTTGCCTGTGGTCACAGAGCTGGTGAGTGGCAAAGTTGGGCTTGAACCTAGGGCTTTTTTGACACTAAGCTTAATGACTTTTCACCCATGTCAGCTGGCTCCCAAACATATAAGGCAGTCTTGAGAGGGAGGATATAAATCACAGGACCTTAGGATATGGGGCTAGAAGGGTCCTTAGAAAACATCTAGTGATTAGAATTGTTCTAGTTCAAATGCTTCATTTTTCAGATGAGGAAACTAAAGCTCAGTTACATGGGTATTCGGTAGCATAGCCTAGATTTGAACTCTGGTCTTATGAACTCAAATTCAGTGACCCTACCGTCCCAAGGGGATCATAAAACAGAGGAAGTCAGAGACGGAAAGTGGATGAAGGATCCCAATCTGCTTTACCTTGGGGAGGGCAGAGGGAGCAAGGAATTCATGGCCTAACTGGATCCCAAGATTCTTGGGTCTTTTCTAGAAGTGAATGGCAGGGCTGAGTCACTGCCAAGTAGAACCACCTCACTGCTCCACCCCAAAGTGCTTCTGCAAGATACCCTGACTTCAGCTCCCTGGTGGTAGTTCTGGGGAGCACTAGGGTGTGGAGGTACTTGATAGGAGATCTTCTGAAACATTCTTCTGGAATGCTCAATAGAAAAATCATTTTTCCCCTCCAGTTGCTCTAAGGGTGGGGCTAAGGATTAGGACTAAGGGTCTCTTGGGCTAGTCTTAGACATTGCAGGACCCATATGGAAATCAGATTCCAGGTAAGCAAATAGTCAACAAAGTCCCACACCTCCCTTGGGGGTGGGAGTGGAGATGAGCCATCTTTCAAGGTCCAGTGGAAGCAGCTCAAGGTGGGTTATATGATTGAGAGTGGATGAGAGTATCCAAGGCAGGGTGGGCTAGGTGATGCCTGACAGGCAATGTGCCAGTTGTCTCCTCCCCCTTTGCCTTTCCTGAGCAGCTGGCTGACCCCTTTGCCTACAGCGTCAAATTTGAACTTTCCTTGTTCTTGCCTCTACCCTCCACCCCTTCCCATCTTAAGCCTCAGATTTCCTCCCTTCCCCTCTCCCTTCTGCTTGCCTTGCCCAAACCTGTAACTTAACCTCTCCCATAGTTTCCCTTTCTCCCCCGTCCAGTCCCAAGGTAGCTCCTCCTACGACAATAGGCCAGAAGGCTTAGCCTGGCCTGACTCTCCTCAAAACCCTTCATCTCCCAGGTGCATCTCCTCCCCCCACCCACTTACTAGGGTGAAGCCTTCTGGCTGGGGGGGAGAGTTGGGGAGACTAGGACCTCCTTGCGGCTTCCTGCTGCTGCCACGTTGGCAGCTTGTTCCTCTCAGATGGTGAGCCAAGGGTCTAGGGACCATGTCTTGGCATGTTCCCTGCTGCATGGGCCTTTCAACAAACCCAGGTAATAAGTAGGTGATGTTTGGGGCAGACCCTGTGGGACTTGGGAGTGTGTGGGCTGGGGTGTGGATTGGGAAAGTAATAAGTCAGGAAGTGGACCCCACCCTTGAAACCAAAGTTCTCACAAATATACCTTGTGTGTGCAGACCTTCACTGGTGGGAACTAGAATAGCAGGTTATAGGAGATGTATTTCAATAAGGAGGGTCGCTGGCTGACCACCTCAGTTATGCTGGACCCACTCTCTACCCCAAATACCATTTACCACCATCATTTGACCTTTCCAGACTTATTTCCCACTACTACTCTCTTTACTAGACCTCAAAATGTCACTTCACCTCCCTGGGCCTCAGTTTCCCTATTTATAAATGAGGGAATTAGACTAGATGACCTCTAATCTAAGGTCCCTTGCAACTTGAAATCTATAATTCTGTGAATTCTTCTGATTGCCCATCTTTGGATCGTTTCTCATTTTGTTTCTCCTCCTGAGATGTCTTCCCCCTCACTCTTCTCTCTTTACCTATATTATTTTCATCATTCTAGGCCCAGTTTATGACCCTCCTCCTTCCCTGAACATGGTCTAGGCCACAGGGATCTCTCCCTCCCCTGAATCCCTTGAAGAGACATCACCCTAGAGAACAGTACTGCCTTTAGGGTCTGAGTACCTGGGTTCAGATCATGATCCTGTGAGCATTGACAAGTTACAACATTTTGGGGCCTCAGTTCTCTTATCTATAAAATGCGGGGTCCAGATTACATTCTTATAGCATTTTAAGATTCACAAGGAGCTAAGGGTACATTACCTCTTAGCAACCCTGGAAGGCTAGTACCGTGGGTTTTATTATCTCCATTTGCCAGATGAGGAAGCTCAAATAAGTTAAATAATTGGAGATCATGGCTCTAAAGCTGGGTAAAAGGAGGAGGTCCCTCAAGATGACCTCCAAGGTCCTTTTCTGCTTTTGATTAATGATCACTATGAACTTTTGATTTTTCATGGTGCTTAGTAGAGGCACTATGTATGGTGTGGTAAAAGCAAGAAACATAAAGTCAAAAGACATGGGTTCCTTCCTTCAACTATGCCATTTACAACTGTATGTCTTCCCAAAATACATATCCAAGATTTCACAGAGCACCTCCCAAGACCAGTCAAAACAGATGAATATGACTGCTAATGCACTTCGGATGAATCATGTGGGCTCAAATGATACTGCCAGAAGCAATTTAAAATGTATTGCCAATGGCTGCAAAGCTTTGCACAAAAAACTGAAGATCATAAAGGCCCCAGTTCTGTTTTCCTCACTGCCACCCACTGGACACAGGGATGTCAAAAAAAAAAAATTATTGGGTCAGTAAACAGTTGGCTAAGAAGGTGATATCTCAGAAAGGGATTTGGATTTCTGGGTCATGACTTAAAATATGTATAACAATGGTGAATACTTGGCTGTCAATCACTCTTACTCACTGTTCCCCTCCACCCAACCCTCCCCACCTTTGTGGGCCAAACTTCTCTTCCCCTTGGGGTGTGACTCTCTAGTTTTTCCCTCTGCCTCCTCCCCTCTGGAGAAGTATTTTTCCATTCAATGTCAACCAAGCCAGTTTGATGCAACCTTTGCTGACTCATTTGCCCAAAGACCCCCATGAATGTATTCTCTCTGGCTTGGGAAATTGCAAAAAAAATGAATCAATATCTTTCTTTTTCAGCTTTGAGCCCCCAGCCAGAAATCTCACTCTGACAAAAAAAAAAATACTACTTTTAAATCTGTCTCTCTATCTTTCTAGGACATTTCCAATCAATCCCACTCAATACTTCAATTTGTCAATCAATAGTTTTACCACGTTCAAAAATTGAAGAAGCAAAGTAATAGTTTAAACACTCCCAATAGCAGCTCAGGACTATCTGGGACTGATGGGAGATGTACTAGCTGCTTTCTGAGGACCTAACTGGTCAGTTAGAACCAAGAATTGAGAGAGTGGCTCCAGAACACTATACCTACATACACACACACACACACACACACATATCACACACACACACATATATATATATACACATATGTATATATAGAAAGAGAGCTTTATACATGTTAACATACTATATGTGGTAACTATTGTAATTATCCTATGAACTACAATTCTAGGGAGAGTCTACTCTTGAGGGAGGCTCAAGAACAAAGTTCTGAAGACACAAATGGGAACAATCCTAATGAGTGAAAACAGCAGTGGTCTGAAAAGACCAATTTAGATGCACAGTGAATTCATCAACCAGCCTAGATCTATATCAGCTAGCTAAAGGCCAGTGGGTTTGACTTCAATTCCTGGGGAAACGATAGAACAGATCATTCCAAAAATGGTTAATAAACAACTAAAGAAGAAAGAAGTTATTACAGAACCAATCTGACTTCACCAAGAACAATCCATGACAGCAGAACATTATTTCTTTTTTTAACAGTTCTACTAACCTAATAGGTTGTGAGAAAGCTATAAATACATCCAACCTAGATTTTAGCAAAGTTTTTTATAAAGTATCTATTTTTGTCAAAAAGGTGGAGGAATATAGACAAGACAGTAACATGGGTGGGTTTGGAACTGGTTGGCTTAGCTTAAGGAGTAGGACTCCAACTTGGGAGGGAGAGTTAACACTTAGGATGATAGGATCTGAAAAGATTTTGACAAGGTAGAGCATTGGGATGAATCTAATAGGTTACCCAAAATAAGTAAATATAAAGTCTTAAACTTGAGTTCAAAAAATCGACTTCACATGTACAAATAGGGAAGGCATAATTAGATATACATTTGTCTGAGTAAGATCTAGAGGAGCTTAGTGGACTTCAAGCTCGATATGAGTCAAGAGAGTAAGGGAGAAGCCCCAAAAGCTAGTGTGCTCATGGGTTGCATTCAGAGGCATAACTCCAGAAATAAAGAAGTGATCATAATGGTATGCTCTGCCCTGGGAAGAGTATAACTGGATTACCATGTTCAATTCTTATTGCTACATTTTAGGAACATTGATAAGCCAAAGAGTATCCAGAGGATGATGATGAAGGAACTTGACTCCATGTCATGGGAAGATAAATGGAGAGCAGTGGGCATGCCTAGCCTGGAGAGGAAAAGACTTGGGGATGGGAATGGAAATGATAACTCTGTTCCAGTATGTGGAGGATGTTCTTATGAAAAGGGAATTATCCTTGTTTAGTCTGGTCTCAGAAAACAGAACCAAGAGCACTGGGATAGAAGTTGGAAGGGGATAAATTAAAAATAGAAGTCAGGGAAAATCTACTAAATTAGAAATGTCCCAAAGTATTAAAAATAAGAAGGTGAGTCAAGAGGTTGTAGATTTCTCCTTCGTGGAGATCTTCAAGCAGAGGATGAGTGCACTGTTATATATGCATTAGGAATTCCTTTCAGATATAGGTGGGAGTAGATTCCAGCTGAGATCTTTTCCAGTTCAAAATTTCTTGGGCAAATCGCATCACTTCTTGGAGCCTCAGTATTTTCATCTGTAAAATGGTGCCAATAATGTTTTCATCACCTCTTAGAATGGTTGGGAAGAAAGTGTTTATCAACTATAAAGCTAATATAAATCTGAGCTTTTATTATCTAACTTATCCTCAAGTCCTCTTCTGAAGTCTCATCATGACAGAAGGGTGAGCTTGGGTTCCTGGAACCTCTAATAATGAAGCACAAGCTCCAGCAGGTCTAATCAAGTTGGGAAGGGTATTTGTTCCTTGTCTGAGGTGCTCTGTGTGTCTGTCACACAAGCACCAAGCTGGCTAAGCTCAGAGACATGCATTTATTATCAGGGGATGAATGGGAGTTGTGGCCAAGAAGACTCATGAAGACCTAGCTTCAAAGGCATGGAAGGAAGAAGGAGCTGGGACAAACACGGAGAGATGAGGACAGGCTCTGCATATGATGTGACCACAGATTTTAAAATATTTATTTATTTTTAACATTCATTTTTAAAAACTTTAGCTCTAAATTCTCCCCCCTGGCCTACCCGTTGATAAGGCAAGCAATAGGAAGCCAATTATAGATGTAAAATCATTCATAGCATATTTCCATATTAGCCATGTTGAAAAAACACTAAAGAAAAAGAAATACAAAGAAAGTTTAAAAAGAATGTTTTACACTGCACTTAGAGTCCATCAGCTCTCTCTCCGGAGGTGCATAGCATGTTTCATTGTAGGTCCTTTGTAATTGTCTTGGATTCTTGTGTTAACCAGAGTAGCTGAGTCTTTCACAGATGATCATCATTACAATACTGCTGTTACTATGTACAATGTCTTCCTTGTTCTGCTCATTTTATTTTGCATTAGCTCATATAAGTCTTCTCAGGTTTTTCTGAAACCATTCTGCTTATCATTTCTTATATTCTAGTGATCCATCATAATCATATTCCACAACTTGTTCAATCATTCCCCAACTGATGGGCATCTCCTCGGTTTCTTGTCCTTTGCCATCACGAAAAGAACTGCCATTAATATTTTTGTACATACAGATTCTTTTCCTTTAATCTCTTTGGGATACAAACCCAGTTGCATTATTGCTCGATCAAAGGGTATACACAGTTTTATAACCTTTTGGGGATAGTTCCTAATTGTTCTCCAGAATGATTGGACCAGTTCACAACTCTGCCAACAATGCATTAGTGTCCTTATTTTTCCATATCCCCTCTAGCATTTATCATTTTCCTTTTTCTTCATGTTAACTAATTGATTGAAGTACTCTTATATGCAGCGAAGGGCATTTCTAGCGTGGACATCATACATTAAGTCCCCTTTAATTTGTTAAGTAGTAGCTAGGGTTAAATTCAGGGGTGTGTGTTCATCCTTTGTTGCCAAAGAAGACCATGTCATCAGAGAAATAATGACATGACTTGTACTTGTCTTTGTTTTGAGTGAGGGAGGGCTATGCAGGTCACCAGCCTCACTTCTCCTCCAGGGCCATCTGAATCCAGTAACCAGATATTCATCAGGATGACTGGAGATGACCCAGGATGAAACTTGCCCAAGGTCACACAGCTAGTGAGTGTCAAGGGTCCAAGGTGACATTTGAACTCAGGTCCTCCTGACTCTAGCACTGGTGCTCTATCCACTGCACCACCTAGCTGCCCCAAATTCAGGGGAAGGAGGGGAGAATAAGGAGATAAAAAACATAGAAATACTCTAGAGAAACAGGTTGGTCCTGATTAGGGCAAATAAGAATAAATCCCATGAAGAAGTTGTATATATTAAAATTCACAACATTAAAAGTTATAACTGTACACATTTCCCAAACTATTTTACTTCTTTGAATATAGTTGCATTTATTAATATTTAGATATTTTAATTTTAAATATACTTATCTCTCCCATGGGGCAGCTAGGTTAGAAAGAGCTAAGTTCAAATCCATTGTCTGACATTCACTAACTGTGTGACCCTGGGCAAGTCACTTAACGTCTCTCAGCCTCAGTTTTCTCATCTGTGAAAGGAGTTTAACAATTCTTATTTCACAGAGTTGTTCTGAGGATCCAATCAAATGATACATGATATGCAAAGTACTTTGTAAACCTTAAAGCATTAGTATTATTTTTAAAATTATTATTTTGTAAATTCCTTGTTGAGTAGAGATCATTTGAGACTTTATGCTCGTAATCCCAGAGACTAGCACAATGCCTGGCACATATTGGCATTTAATAAATGTTTGCTGATTCATTGACTGATCACTTTCCTCTCTGGCTGTGGGGAGGTCTAAGACCCTCGGGAAATGCCAACCCTGCTAGAGGATAGGGGAGAAGCCATCTGTTTGATGAGGCTCCTGGGGTCAACACGGGCCAGTCGGCACTATGAGCCATCTTTCCATCCTAGGAGCAAGTTGTCATTGTTTCCCTCGTCCCCTCATTGACCTTGAAATAGGTAATGTTTATCCCTCCTCCACTTCCTCCCTACCAACAAAAGCTACTGGAGACAGAGATAGAAACAACAGCTGAGCTTTTGTTAGTTTTAAACATAGCCCCTCAGAGGTCACCCCTGAAATATGCCTGCCTTGCACTCCACCCCCAACCCCTGCCCAATCTGGGGGCCATGAAAAGTTAGGAGACAGCACAATGCCAACTCAGACAAAGGCTGCTGGGGCCCTTGGCCTGGTTGGGGAGGTTGAGTGCCAAGCCAAAACCTTCCTTCCCCTGCAGGGCTCTGCCTGGCCCTTTCTCTATGACCCTACTAGTGGGGTCGTAGGATCCCCTCTGCTCCTTCTCCTTCCTTATCTGGTTCCTCTATCTTCCAAACCATTCATTTCCCCCACTGCCAGCTCCTTTTCCTTTCTTGGTCTCATATTTATTCTTTTCTACCTCTAATTTAGCCCAGACTCAGGAAGCAAAATGCTTCATGGGAACCTTGGGAAAGATTTCCCTCCTCTCATCCAACCTCGCGTTAGACTTTGTTCACAGCCCACTCCAAAGTCGCTTTGAAGGCTGAATAGATTTTCTGATGCTCTATCTCAGAGCCTAGCACTGTGGGAATAAGGTCTGTCCTGGAAAAGTCAAAGGATTAAGGATCTCAAACTGGAAAATAAGAAGATTATAGATTTAGAGTTGAAAGGCATCTCAAAGTCCATTTATTCCAAACCTTCATTTGAGAGGCAACTAGATGGCTTAGTGGAGGGTGCGTAGAGTGCTAACTGTAATATCAGGAAGATGATTTCATATCCAGATACTTACTGGCTATGTGATCCTGGGAAAGTCATTCAGCCTCTTTCTACCTTAGTGTCCTCAGCTATGTTCAGTTGTTTTCAGTCGTGTCCAATTCTTCATGATCCCTTTTCTTGGCAAAGATACTGGAGTAGTTTGCCATTTCCTTCTCCAGTTCATTTTACAGATGAGGAAACTGAGGCAAACAGGGTTAAGTGACTAGCACAGGGTAACATAGCTATCAAGTATGTGAAGTCAGATTTGAATTTAGGTCTTGAGATTCCAGGCCTGGCATTCTATCCTCTGTGCCACCTAGCTGTCTCCTTTGGACTGCTATGAGCATCAGAAAATGGAGATCTATTTGTTAAAAAGTCAATGCACATTTCTTAAGTTCTGCCAGCACACTGGAGAGGATTATCGCTTGCCTACCTCATAGTGTTATTATAAGGATTTAATGAGTAAAAGTATGGGGAAATCATCTGGCTACTACAAAATGCTATATGAATGACAGCCATCATTAACGGAATTTAATTCAACAGGTCTTTACTGAGCACCCATTGTATGTAACCAACATGTTGGGCTGGAGGAAAAATACAAAGTCAGTGAGGCAATTAACATTTTTATTTTTTTTTGTTTTTCCTTCCAAATTTATTTGTTTTCAGTTTTCAACATTCACTTCCATAAGTTTTAAATTTTCTGTTCCTCCCTCCCCAAGGCAGTACGCAATCTTGTATGGGCTCTACACATACATTCCTATTAAACACATTTTCCCACTAGTCATGTTGCATAGATGAATTATAACTAACAGGAGAAATCATGAGAAAAAACAAAACATAATAAAAGAGAAAATAGTCTGCTTCATTCTACATTCCGACTCCATAGTTCTTTCTCTGAATGTGGATGGCATTTTGTATCATGAATCCTGTGGAAATGTCTTAGGTCCTTGCATTGCTGAGAAGGGCTAAGTCTATCAAGCAGTCCTCACACACTCTGGCTGCCACTATGTATAATATTCTCCTGGTTCTGCTCCTTTCGCTCAGCATCAGATCATATAAGTCTTTCCAGACTTCTCTGAAGTCCTCCTGTTCATCATTTCCTATAGCACAATAGGATTCCATTACATCATATATCACAACTTGTTCAACCACTCCTCCATTGATGAGCATTCCCTTAATTTCCAGTTCTTGGCCACCACAAATACAGCTGCAATAAACATTTTTGTATCAATTAACATGCTTAAAGCCTCTGCCAAGTGCCACGCACTGTGCTATGTGATGGCGATACAAAGAAAGGCAAAAGACTCTCAAGAAGCTCTTCGTCTAGTGAAGGAGACAATATTCAAACAACTATGAGGAAGAAATGTCATGAAGGTAAAGTCAACAGGCTTTGACAACAGACTGGGAAATGGATATTGAGAAGTCATGAATGACACCTAGCTTGCAAGCCTGAATGCCTTGAAGGATGGTGAGGCTCTAAAAAAGATCAGGAAGTTAGGAAGACTGGAAGATTTGGGGGTAAAGATAGTAAGTTTTCTTTAGGACATGCTGAGTTATATCTACAGGACATTAGCTTGAGATATCTAATAAGCAGAGACATGAGATTGGAGGTGAGGCGAGTAGTTAGGGCTGTATAAAGTAGATTTAAAAATCATCCGCAAAAAGATCATAATAAACCCATGAATCCAAACTCATGAAATCACCAAGTGAAATAGCATAAAGAGAAAAGAAATAAGGGCCTAGGAGATAGCCCTGTGGGACACCCAGGGTCAACAGATGTGATCTCTACTAGGCCTATACCCTCAAGAGACCAAAGAAAGAGGGAAGGGCCCTAAAGATATAGTCCAGTTCTTTTTGTAGTGGCAAAGAACTGGAAACAAAAAAGATGTCCATCATTTGGGGAATGGCTGAAGAAATTATATGCAAATTTAATGGAATACTATTGTGTCAAAATGGTGAAGAGTATTCTTTCAGACATACTTTGTCTACAATGATAACCAGGGAAGCTAGGTGGTATGGTGGATAGAGCATGGGGCCTAGAGTCAGGAATATCTGAGATCAAATCCAGACTCAGACACCCACTAGCTGTGTGACCCTGGGCAAGTCACTTAACATTGTTTTCTTTAGTTTCCTTACTTGTAAAATGAGCTGAAGAAGGAAATGGCAAACCACTTCAGTATCTGTCAAGAAAACTCCAAATGTGGTCATGAAGAGTAAGACACAACTGAACAATGATAACATAAGGTGACAGAGAGTGGGATGAGTAGATCAAAACAATGTAAGCAATAAGGACAATATTAAAGAAAAACTTCAAAAGGCTTTTCCCTAAGATTATCTCCAATTTATCCTGTATCTATTGTTTGTTGGTCGTTTTTATTTTGCCTATTATCTCCCCCATTAGATTACAAGTTTCTTGAGATCAGGAAATATTTTTTGCCTTTGTAAGTATCCCCAGATCTTAGCACAGCACCTCACCCACAGTGGACACTTACTAAATACTTGTTGACTTGACAGGTTTCACGACCTTGGACAAGTCACTGCTGTATTTTCCTGGTCTGTGTTTTCCTCATCTGACTGGTTAGTCATAGGCCTAGACTGGTTTTCAGCTTCAATAGCTTGTGATTCTTTAGGTCACATCATGCTGGTCCTGGTCTTTGCTTTGAGCCAGAAACTGGCTTTGCTTATCCAACTATGAAAAAGAAATTCAGTGCAGGAGAAGATTAGAGCAGTGATAAGGAAAGCTGGCAGACAGGAAGGCCCTTTTGATACCTTATCAGCTGGGTGGGTAGAACCAGGAGAGAACTCTAGAATGAGAGCAAAGGAAGTTTACTCACAGTCATACGGTCCATCTCACATCAGTCATGAAGGATCAGTCATTCACATGGTCAACCTCACGCTTAGCCACCATCCCATATTTTTCAATTATTATGACTATTTGGTAAATTCCAATGCCATAATCAATCAATGGCATTTATTAAGCACCTGCTATGTTCCAAGCTCTAAGGAGAAAGAAGGAAGGCTCTCACATTAAGGAGGAAGAGGAAAGACTACTTGCAGAAGGTGAGACTTAAGAAAACTAGGCAAGTCAGAAGGAGTGATGAGGAGAAAGAATGTTCCAGGTATGGGGGACAGCCAGTGACAATGCCTTCAGGAAGTCAGTAGGTGGACTGTTATGTTAGAGGAAGAGAAAGAGACCAGTGTCACTGAATCACAGAGAACTTTGGGGAACTGAGCAGTAAGAAAACTAGAGAAGTGGGGGAAGGGGGGAATCAGGATCTGAAAGACTTGCTAGTAGGAGAAAAGCCAAGAACAGAACTCAATTCTTATGCCCCAGTCTGGTACTCTTACTGTGGTTAGGAACAATTTTATGCAAAGAATTCAGACTTTGAATTCAGTAGTTCAGGTTTTAAATTTTAAATTCTAGCTCTTCCACTTACTAATTTCAAGACCTTGGGCAAGTCACTTCATCTTTCGGGGTCTCAGTTTACTCAGTTGTAAATGAAGGGAATGAATTGTCCATAAGAAGCAGTGTTGAGTATTGGACTGAGATGTCAGGAAGATCAGAGTCCAAATCCTATCTAAGGTGCCTACTACTTGTTTGATCCTGAGCAAGTCACCTAATTTCACTTCTCTGTGCTTCACTTCCATCAATTGAACTGGGTGGTTTTTAAGTTCTTTTCTAGCTCTAAAGCAAGATGAACCTATGACCAGATGACTTCCAAGGTTTTTTTCCAACTCTAAATTCATGATCCTTTGATCTGTTTTTCAAATGTGGATTATTTTGTATTTGGGGTTCCCTTAAAGGCATCCCTCAATGCACAGTCTAAATATCAAGAGTCAGACTTCACTATTTGACTCTCCCACTTTCCCCCCCAAAACTTTCTATTCTCTAGGTGGATAAACCTAGAAGAGTTTGGAAAGGAGTTTGAAGGAGAAGGTAGAGATAAATTGATACTCTGCAGATATGGGACTGGGGCCAGAACGGTCTTGTTTGGCTATCTAGGTGAAGATTCATAATAGTATCCTGTTCACTCCCTTCAGTGTAATGTGGAACAGTCCTCTATCTCTCATCTTTCTCCTTAGCTCCCAGGCTGTATCTGTGTATTTTTTTTCCTCCGAGTCTCTTTCCTTATTTCTCTGTGTGTTTCTCTCCATCTCTTTCTTCCTCTCCATTTCCTCTTTTTTGTCTGTCCTATCACCCATGACTCCAAGTATGGTGTGAATGGCTTAGGAAGGGTTTATAGACAACATCAAGGCAGAAAGAAGGAGATCAAAATGTAATACTCCTTTGGGTCTCATTAAGCTAAGTCACACTGGTACTGGCAAGTTAGGTTTCCAGAGAAGTGGTGGCTACTATTTTCAAGGGTTCTTGAGGTAACCTTATGAGTGGTTATCCTCCCAACAATGGCTCATGAGCTTCTACTGGTATGATTCAGCCAGTAGACTCACTTAATTTTGTTTTCATTTGGTCATTTCACTCATGTCCAATTCTTTGTGGCCCCACTTGGAGTTTTCTTTGCAAAGATCCTGGAAGTGGTTGCCACTTCCTTCTCCAGTTCATTTTCCAGATGAGGAAACTGAGGCAAACAGGGTTAACTGACTTGCCCAGAGTCACACAGTCAGTAAGTATCTGAAGCCGGATTTCAGTTCAAGTCTTCCTGATTCCATGTCTCGTGCTCTATCCACTGCATCACCTAGCTACCCCAATACCTTTTAGCAAAGGTATTTACTCAAATGACCTAGCAAGAGTAGTAGTTACAAAGCATTTCTTCCAAAGACATGGGTATACTTTCTCACAAATACACCCAGAGTTTTGTGGAAAGGGTGAGTATGATTCCTTCCTTGTTTCCCTTTTCTTTCCCTTCTCTTTCCTTCTTTTTGCTTCCTCTGTCCCTCCCTCCTTTCCTACCTTTTTTCTCTCTACAGAGAAAGAACTGATAAATAGATGTATAGGATAATTTATATATATATATATCATATATATAAAAATATACATGCACATTATGTACATATATATGTGTGTGTGTGTGTGTGTGTATTTGTACCTAATGGTATCCATCTCTAGGGCAGAGGCGGGAAGGAAAAAATAAATCTGCATGATAATTTTATTATTATATTTGAAAAGAATAGCAAGTTGTACATCATAGATATGCAGTTTCATGTACAGTCATCTTTTTATTATACTATGTTATGGAAATGCTTGTTTCATTCAATAATTTAAAAATAAAATTAAAAAAAGAAAGAGTGGATATGATCTTAAAGTACAGTAATAGGGGGACCATATATAAGGTACACACATGGCCCAGGAAATTGACAACTCCAGAACTGCATGGCCTCAATGTAGTTTCAATTCAGTCAGTTTCACCTCCCATACTCCTTTGGGAATTGACCTAGTCAAGCCTCTGGGAATGTCTCTTTTGAATCTAAAGACTTTCACTGAATCATTTCTGTCCCTCCAGACTTTCAGCTTTTGAAGAAATCTCATTAGGGTCCCCTCGTTTGCACATAGACTCACAGAAACCCAGTCGTGAGAGACCTCACAGTTCAATCAAATATAAAAACATCCCTGCTAAGTTATTACCTAGCCTGTTCACATGGCACATACTGACTTTCAGAGCCATCCATTCCACTTTTGAACAGTTCTAATTTCAAGAGAGTTTTCCCTGCCACTAAGCTAGCCTACCTCCTTCTATTTTCTACCTCTTGATCCCTAGTTCTGAGGCCATGCAGAACTAGTAGTACCTCTTACATCTTCTCTTCTCCAGGTTAAAAAATTCTCCTCTCCTTTCATCAATTTTCACATGGCAATAGTTTCAAAGGCTCTCACCATCCTGGTAGGCCTCCTCTGGATATGGTCTAATTAAGTGTATCAAACTCAAGTAGAAATGGATTCCTATGGGTCACACTGACTTAGAAAACAACAAATTAATGATATCTATATTGGCAATTAGGTGGTACAGTAAATAGAGCGCCAGGCTTCAAGTCAAAAGATTACTCTTTCTAAGTTCTAATCCATCCTTAGACACTTCCTAGATATGTGACCCTGGGAAAGTCACTTAGAGTGTTTACCTCAGTTGTAAAATGAGCTGGAGAAGGAAATGGCAAACCACTGTAGTATCTTTGCCAAGAAAATCTCAAATGAGGGTCACAAAGAGTCGGAAACGACTTAACCAACGACAATTGTGTTTTCATTTATTTTTTAAAATATTTCCCAATTAAATTTTAATCTAACTCTTGATGCACTCAGGAGTTGGACACCTCTGATATCAACCTCAGAAGTGAACACTGTTCTCCAAAAGAGACCTAACCAAGGCAAAGGGAAGCAGGAATATCTCTTTATCATGGACACTAGTACCTTGACTAATGCGGCCTAAGATAAATTAACTCTAGGGGCTTGTAGAACAGACTGCTGACTCATACTGAGCAAAAATCTCCAAGTCTAAAGAACGGTTGTCCAGCCACATCTTGTACATGTATTGAAAGGCTACATGAAGAGGATAACCAGAGGAGTGATCTCAGATTAAAAAAGGAGGCAGGTTGAGCAAATGTTGCTGCCACTAGAGGGCAATGCAGAGCAAGGAATAAGTCAAATTTAAAGGGAATATTTTCAGATTCTTAGAACAAAGTTTTAGGGAATTTTTTGGATTCTTCATGTTAATTAATAACAGATCTATACCATTCCATCCCAAGGGTAGTACACTCCCTTCTACTTAGAGTATTCTGAGCTGTACTGTGTCCTGGGAGACAAGTTACTCAACTTTCTGATCCCAGTTTCTTCATCTGTTAAATGAAGTCAGACTAGGTATTCTCCAAGGACTCTTCTAACTTTAAAATCCAGCAATGTTTCAATCTTTTGATGAAATGACCAGTCACATAGAGTGGAAAGACACTGGATTTGGAGTCAAAATGTCTGAGGAATTAGCAATTTATTGCCATGTACTGAAATCAGTTATAATTCTGAGAACTTCCAATGATGGGGCCACTATCTGTGTGCATGGTATTATGTATTTAGAGCTAGAAGGAGGATTAGAGACCATCCAGTCCAGCCCCCTAATTAATACATTAGTTTAAATTCTAAGATGTTAAGTGACTTTCTTAAAAGCCCCGAGATGATGAGTCTCCATAGAACCAGAGATTTAGAATGAACATGAACTTGAGAGGACATGCAGGCTAAGCCATGTTACAAAGGAGGAAACTGAGCCTTAGTGAGGTGGGATAACTTGCCCAGGAATGACAGAGGCAAGATTTGGACCAAGGGTTTCAGATTCCATATCCAGTGAAGTTCTTTTGACTACACCACAGAGTTTAGGCTCTGCCACTGACTAGTTGTGTGGCTCTGAGCAAATCACTTCTTTGATCATCAATCCCTTTATCTGTAAAATGAGGCCAATAGTAGTGCTTCCTCAATAGATACCTGTGGACCAATAAACATCTATTAAGCACCTACTGCATGCCAGGTACTGTACTAAAGCACTGGGGGTACAAAGAACAGTATAAGATAGAACCTAACCAAAGGAGCTCCCGGTTTAATGGGAAAGACAATAGGCAAACAACTATGTAGAAATAAGGCACCCATAAGATAAATTGGAAATAACCAAAGAGGGAGTGGGGTAATAGAATTAAGAGGGACTAGAAAAGCCTTCCTGTAGAAGGTAGAGTTTAACTTGGGACTTGAAGGAAGCCAGGAGGCAGAGATGAGAAGGGGAAGTATCTCAAGCATGGGGGACAATCAGGAAAAATATCTGGAGCCAGGAAATGGTATATCTTATTCAAGGAACAGCCAGGAGGCCAGTCACTACATCTCAGCATCACTGCAGAGTATATGGGGTAAGAGAAGGCTGATTGGAAAGTGAAAGAAGACCAGAGAGGTGGGGAGGCAGATTATGAAAGCCTTTGAATGCCAGTGTTCAGGATAGTCATGGAAGATCATAGGGATATAGATTTAATGCTGGAAAAGACCTTAGATGCCATGTAATCCAGCCTCCCTATTTTACAGATGAGAAAGCTGAGCCCAGAGAGGTTCAATGATTTGCCAGTCATAAAATAACAGGGGAAGGAATTGAACCTGTGTCCTGTGACTCCAAACCTTTACAATGACTGTACTGCGGTGCCTCTTCTGGTGTAGAATATCATTAAATGTAATCTGAGCACTAAATATACAGGTCTCCAAGTCCTACAGTCCCTCCACTTGCCAGCTCATCAAAATCAATTATGCAGACTCTGTCCAAAGCGATCAGGGCAGTGGTTTCCAGGTACCTTTCACTTTTTTCTTGCCACTAGAGGGGAGGTAGTATTTCCATAGTTACTATATCAATCAGTCAGTCATTTAACAAGTATTTATTAATAAGCACTTTACAATGTGTCAGGCACTGTGCTAAGTTCTGAGAATACAAAGAGGGCAAGACCCTGTCCCTACCTTCAAAGAGATCCCATTTTAAATGGGAGAGAACATTGTAAATAATGACGCACGTATAAGATATATACAGAGTAAATGGAAAGATAAGATAAACTCTGAAGGGAAGGCATTAGTAAGTGGCTCAGAGGCCTAAGACAGGCCTCCTAAAAAAGGTAATATATGAACTCAGTCTTAAAAAAAACCATGGATTCTAAAATATGGGGCTGAGGAGGAAGAACATTCTAAATATGGCAGACAGTCAGTATCATGGCACAGACATTCACTGTGCCATGCATAAAGTCATTGAATGTTACATAGCTGGACCACAGAGCGTGGGTAGGGGAGCAAAGGGTAAGAAGACAAGAGGCCGGTTTATGAAGAGTTTTAAATACCAAACAGAGCATTTTATATTTGATCCTGGAGATATTAGAGAGTTTATTGAGTATGTGGGGGTAGGGGAGAGGAGACATGAGTAGACCTGCATTTTAGAAAAAATCACTTTGGCAGCTGAGTGGAGGATGAATTGGAGAAAGAAGAGGAGGAGACTGAATAAAAAGGTAATGTGATTATCATAATGAGAGGTGGCAAGGGCCTGAACTAGAGGTGTGGTAGTGAGTGGAAAGAAGACACAGATGAGAAATGTGAAGGTAGAGATGCTAAGATTTGGCAACAGATCGTAATTGACAGTATAAGCTTCCACCCATGCCTACAGTTCCCCTTCCTTGTAAGGTCCAATGAGGAGTGTTGCATCCCCTTCAAGGTATTATTAGACATTTCTGACTGAGTTGGTGCAAACCTCAAGCCCCAGGGAAACACATAACACTCAGACCTACAGGAGCCACAGGATAAGATATCAGACAATTCTCTAAGAAAGTAGGTGTCAGACATAACCCAAATGTGCCTTGAGCATAGAGTTCTCACACTTGAAAGATATAGCATATAACGGCGTTAGGAGGTAAGAAAGGGAAGGATGATGTGGGACATTGGAGACAATGACCAGGATGAACATTTTTTTTCTGATTATTTATAGCACATTCTCTGAAGGGGTGGTGGCTCCACCCATGATTAGCCTAGTTGATTGTTCGTTCCCAAGAGTCTGGCATGGCCCCTGGTGGCTTGAAGATACATAGCTGGGCTCCATTTCTGCTGCATCAGCAAAGCTCATAGACTAGAACTTGAACCTGAACCAGGCAAACAAGTATGACCAGCAAATCTAGCATTTACCACCAAATTTAATTAAATGACTGATTATGAAGAGCCCTAGTCATCAGAGCTCAGAGTTAAGCAGAAGGAGGAGGATAAGACTCTACTGCCTTTGGGAAACTTTGAAGTCCTTTTAAGAGATGTAGGTACATCAATTGACAAGGAACTATACTTGATAATAAATATTTTCTTTCTCCTATCTCTGCAAATGAACACTAAATATAAATAATTATGAGTAGATATTGTAATTTTACTTTGAAAGAAAAATTTTCATCCTATGCATCCTAACACAGCTTGGTCCCTCAAAGCATTTTTAAATTACAGTAAAAGACATCAGTAAAAGTTTGCTTTAGATAATAATAATAAATAAGATTAAGGACTAGGGAAAGTTTCCTGCAGAAAGTAGAATTTTAGCTAAGACTGTAAATGAGGAGGGAAAGAGTTCCAGGAGTGGGGGATAGCCAGTGAAAATGCCCAGAGTCAAATGATGGAGTGTTTTGTGCATGGAATAGAAAGGAGGACCACGTCACTAGATCACAGAATAAATGGAGGAGAGTAAGGTGGAAGAAGACTAGAAAGGTAGAAAGGGGCCAGGTTGTGAAAAGCTTTGAAGTCCCAAGAGACTTTTCTGTTTGATCCTTGAGGAATAGAGTGGCATCAGAATTTATTGGTGTGGGTGGAGAAAGGAGGTGACATGGTCAGATTTTTACTTTAGGAAAATTATTTTGACAGCTATTGAGCAGTGTAAATGATGTCATCAAAGAGTCAGGTGACCAAAAAAGAAGATGGACTGGTTAAGTGGCAAAAGCTAGGGAAAATAGATAGACGTACCCATTTGCCCTACTGATACCATCTTGATGTCAACAGAGCTTGACATATGCTCCCTGCACAATGGGTGAACCCTGTGTTGGACTTATGGTAGAGGTCTGAAGAAGAGTTGCATCCAGTGGATGAGCAAGGATGGGCTGGAATCTGAATCCTTGGAAGGCATGCCCATGATCAGGAGAGTATGGAGGGCATTGGAGTATAGAAGTATGTGAAGGTCTGGTGCTGTGGTAGGCACCAGGGAGATGTAAAGATAAAAACCATATAGCTCCTGTGCTCAAGGTGCCTGTAACATGATGGACACTGATGGGATTTTTGGTGGTCTGAACATACTCTAAGTTGGAATGGTCTAGGTATTATCATATATGTAGTAATAACAATAATACATATTATAATATATAATATAATAATAATTACTAGCATTTATATAGTGTTTTAAGGCTTGAAAAACAACTTAGAAATTTTCTCATTTTATCCTTGCAACAATCCTGGGAGGCAGGTGTTTTCATCATCTCTATTTCTGTAAAAAAAAAAGACTAAGAGAAGCAAAATGACATGATCAGGGTCACACAGCTAACAAGTGTCTGAGGTTAGATTTGAGCTCAGGTCTTCCTGACTCCAGGACCAGTGTTCTACCCACTGTGCCAGATAGCTGATCTTTTAGGAATTTAGTGGAATGAAAGCCTCCTTGAGGACAGGGGATTTTTTATTCTTGTCGTATACCTAGGGTTGAGCACATCGTGTGGCACATAGTAGATACCTAATAATTGTTCATAAAATTAGACGGAATACTCATATTTTATAATGTAAAGTTTACAAAGCTTTATGACAATCTTATGAAGCCGACGTTTAGTCATTTTTTCCAGTTTAAATCGAGTTTTTGTGACACTTTTTGGGTTTTCTTGACAAAGAGATTAGAGTAATTTGCCATTTTCTTCTCTAGTTCATTTTATAGATGAGGAAACTGAAGCAAATGGGGTTAAGTGACTTGCCCAGGGTCACACAGCTAAATGGCCTAGGCTATATTTGAACCCCAGCCTCCCTGACTCCAGGACTGGCATTCTATCCACTGTATCACCTAACTGTCCATGAAATATATAGTACATTTAGTATTATTTCCATTTTATAGGTGGACTATGGGATATGAACCTCATGAGCTATGGAATGGGTAACTGAATTGCCCATGATCACACTGCCAGACACCACAGAAATGTAATGAGCATGAGGGACAATAGAGAGACCACATAAGTATTGCAACAATTTCCACACAATATTAAATGTCTCCAGAGGGTCTCCATGATGGTCAACAGAAGGGACTGTGGTACAGTAGAAGAACCTTGGCTCTGAAGTTCCGCCTCAGATCTTTTCAACCTGTGTGATATTGGGCAAGCTATCTAACCTCTCAGGGGCTGAGGTTCCTCATTTGTAAAGTAGCATGGGACTGGAAGAAAGAGAGACAGAGAGAGGGAGGTGGGGGGGGCAGTTAGAGAGAAAAAGAGAGACAGAGGAGGAAGGAAGAGAGACAGTAAGAGAGACAGAAAAAAACAGAGAGACAGGTAAACAGACAGAGGCATAGAGACAGAGTGACAGAGACAGAGAAAAAAATTCTTATGCCTTCTTTATATTATATTAGTACTGAATTCTCCCTGGAAAGTTTGGGTTTTTTTTTAATTTAGAGTAGCGTGTCTAAGAGAATAGAAACCCAAGTGTCCCAAATGCCAGGTATGGTAAGGTAAGGGTGAGAACTGAAGTAACCTTCTATAGACTTTGAGGGTCAACATTGCTGGTCACGGTTTCCTAGCAGTATTACTTTAAACTCTCAAGGTCCCTCTCTCCTACTCCTTAGGTCCTTGCAAACAGTATTGGGCAGTTATGGCCAGACATCTGGCCATGGTAGCAAAGGAGCTGTCTTTATGCATTCTTTGCTCTGCTGTCCTTATTTACTTGGCAAGATTGGTACAAAAATGGTAATCAATTTGGAGTCAGAAGATATGGATTCAAATTCTGGCTTTCCTCCTTACTATCTGTGAGGACTTAGGCAAGTTAATTTCTGGAAACCTTAGTTTCCTTGTCTGAAAAATGAGGAGGGTTACACTAGACCTCTCTGGGTCACTTCTCGATAAAAATCTATGAAAGGTAATGGAGAGAGGAAAAGTGCCGACAGGGGAAGTGTGAGGAGAGGGGAATTGTCCACCAGAGGGCGACACAATCCTCCCTTTTCTTACCCCCTTGCTCTTTCATATACACATATACATTCTCTCTCTCCCTCTCCTCTCTCTCTCTCTCTCTCTCTCTCTCTCTCTCTCTCTCTCTCTCTCTCTCTCTCTCTCTCTCTCTCTCTCTCCCTCTCTCTCTCTGTCATCCTGTCTCTCTCTGTCATTCTGTCTCTCTGTCTCTCTGTCTCTCTCTGTCTCTCTGTGTCTGTCTCTCTCTCTCTCTGCCTATCCATCTATCTTTCTGTTTTTCTGTCTCTGTCTCGCTGTTTCTCTCTGTGTCTCTCTCTGTCTCTCTGTCTCGCTCAAACACACGCACACACACACACATACACACACACACACCAATGCCTCAGCAAGCCCACAGAGCAGCAGCCACATCAGTCTCAAAGCAAAGGAACAATAAGTCAATTGATGCAAACATCCCATGAAAGACAAATTGTTCAGATGATGCACATTCCCTGGCTCCTGCCAAACGCCCAGGGTGTGTGGAATTTCAGGGAAAAGACGGCTGGGTTTGGTCTGTCCAGATGGGACCTCCTGCCTCCCTGACCCAACTCCCTGCCCTGGGCATTCTCCTAGCATTGGGCTCTACACGGCAGCTTGGCCAAGCTCTGAGGGCTAACTTAGTTCCACAGCTATGAAACCAGGATCCCAGGGGAGTCTCCCACCATACAGAAAGCATAAAGCACATCCTCTGTGTGCATCCAATCTTCAATGACCCTACCAGTCTTTGGCACACCTTTCCATTCCCCCAGCTCTCACACTGGGCTAGAGGTGGTGGGAGGGGAAGGAGTTCTGTTTCAGGGAATCAGATGACCTGGCTTCTTCTGGCAGTTACCAATAGTTTTGTGAACTAGGTAAAGCGCTTCATCCCTCTAAAAATCTCATTGGATCACAGATTTAAAGTTGGAAGTAACCTATTCATCTAATTTAATCTTTTCATTTTATTTTCATGTTTTATTGATACATTTTTTTCAAAAATCACTGGCATTTCCCCTCCTCCCTCATCCCCAAGGAACTTTCTCGTAACAGAGAAATGTTATTAAGAAAAACAAATCAACACAATAGTCCGATGTCTATTTTATTCCATAGTTTTGGTCAACCATTTCTCTGCCAAGCGGCGAGGCATGAAATCAGAATTAGACACACATATGGGTCAGAATTTGGATGCTGCTTCCTTTTTTATACTGTCAATCTCTTCATTTTACTGATAAGGTCATTTGGCCTCAGAGTGGCTAAATGACGTGTCCAAAGTCAGCCAGGATTTCATACTGAGTCCTCTGATTCAGATAGAGCATTTTTTCCATTGTCTTTCACACTCTCCCCGTTTCTACCTCCATGAAATGAGGATTGGACTCAATTTTCCCTAAGATGTTTTCCAGCTTTAAATCCTATGATCCTGTTAATAATCCCTTCTGTGCCAGACTATTCTACATTACTGGCCCTGTTGGTCTCCCTGAGTTTCCTTCGCCCCCACATCCTCCACCTCTGGCCTCTGGAAGCCATAAGGCTCTGTCTCAGTTCCATAGAAACCCCCAAAAGATTTGGAGCCTGGTATACTGCTGGTAGCTCCTGGCTACAACATCCCTGAGCCCCCGCTTCCCAGAATCTGAACTTCCGACCACCTCCAGCAGCTAGGGTGGGGCAGGATCTGAACTCAGATCTGTTCACAAGGGCCCATTGTCTAGCTGAGGGAGATGACGTGGTCCTAGAGAAGTCTGTCTCTATGGGGCTGTTTTCCCTCTGGGGATTGATTGCAAGAGAAGGGGAGCCTGTGTTATTATGTACTCAGTGGGCAGGGACAACCAACCCCTGCCTGGGTCCTCCTAAGGAGAGATTAGGTATCCAGAACGGAAGAAATCATGCCAGTACAGAGAGTGACAATCTAATCTGTGGCAAATTGATATTCTGAGGAGACTCTTTTTTGACAGAATCATAGAATGTTAGAGCTAGAGATCATCTAATTTAACTCTCCCATTTTACAGAGAAAAAACGAGGCCCAGAAAGGAAAAATGGGGAAGGAAGGCACAATGTCTTTTCTGATACTCCAGCCAAAAACATCTGGAGCCCTGGCAAAGAGAACTTGTGCTACGTGATGAAACCAAGACTCTAATTGGATGCGTCTGCTATTATCTCATGCCTTGTTGTGAGTCCTGTAAGCTATTTCTCTTGTGTCCACAGCAGGTACCTCAATTGAGCAACCAGGTGGTTGTACCTCTGGGCATTGTTCTTTCTTCTCAGATCTTCTTAGACTAGCTCTTTGCCAGGAACTTTTTTTTCATACTCTGCAAACCATTAAGGCCCCTTGAATTTCTCATCTCCTCCATCAGTTCCAGGAAATCAAGAATTTTGCCTTGCCTTTTAGGTCTCATACCAGGCAGACCTTGGATTCTTTACTCTAGACATCAGTTGATAAAACCCTCATCCCAATCCCTTCCTTCTAGTCTCAGATTTATAAAAATTTGGGAAAAGGAAATTGACTTTCTGTTGCAGCAGCGCAGATATTGGACCCTAAGGAGAACTCTCTGATATGAGGATAGGGGAACTGGCATAAGTAATCAGCGGCGGTGGCAGAATGGCCCCATCTGGGAACAAATGAGTCTCAGTTGGGAGAGAACTCATCTAGTTCAACCTACTCATGAATGTTATCTACATCCGTAACAAGCGGTCACCCAGCCTTGTTGGAGCAATGGAGACCTCATTACTTGCTGGGGCAATTTATTCCTTTTATTTGGGGGAGGATGGAGGGAGGACATCTGTAATTATTGGAATATTTTTTTCTTACATCAAACCTAAGTCTCATTCTCTTCAATTTCCAACCATTTTCCCCTCTGAGGCCAAGCAGACAAATCTAATTCCTCCTTCATGGGGACAGTCTTTCAAATATTTGGGGAAAACAATCAAATCCTTATCCCAAATCACTCTTAAACTTCCCAAGTTGCTTCTCTCCCTGGTTTTGCCTCCTCTCTGAAGATTTTCTGTGCCCCTCTCCAAATGTAAGGGTCCTCAAACTACTGTGTACTTGCTGACTTATGTGCAGGTTACATCCCCTAGTAGAATTAAGGACTTTTTGGACAAGGATTACTCTTTTTTAATTTTCTTTTATTTATTTTTCTTTTGAGGCAAGTAGGTGCAAGAAAAAGTGGTAGACCTTGAGTCCAAAAGACCTGAATTCAAATATAACTTAGAGATTACATGTATGAAGCTGGACAAGTCACTTAACCTCTCTGTTCTTCAGTTTCCTCATTTATAAAATAGACATAATAATAGAACTTACCTCCCAGGGATGTTGCAGGTATCAAATGAGATATTATATTTGCAAAGTACTTCCCAAACTTAAAGTACTACATAAGTGCTAGCAATTACTATTATCTCTGTCTTGGATCTCCATTTCCTAGAATGGTGTCTTGTATATCTTAAGAGCTTAGTAATGTATTCAATTTCCTTTAGCAGCTCTGCTTACGTTATGGTCTCCTGGCCCCTCGCAGTTCTGGTCCCCTTCCCCTGTCCGTCCTTACAGTCCTGATCACACTCCCCTGTCCATACTCAAGTGTGTCAGTATCCTTCCTACAGTGTCATTCCCAGAGCATGAAAAGATGGAAAGAATACTGGATTGTCAGCCAAAACACCTGATCCTGGAAAGAAAAGACATTTTGAGAAACCTTCTCATGAAGAATGAGTTAGTGAATAAGTGAGTCATTTCTCCCATGAGGTATTTATATTTTAAAAGAGGACAATTGTAATTCATATGCTTTTGTAGTCCTTTACCACTTTCAAAAAGTTTTCATAGATGTTATTTCATGAGATTCTCATGCATCTAATCTACTCCAACGACAATCACTGTGGTAGGGAGGGAAGACATTATCATACCCATTTTGCAGCTAAGAAAACTGAGGTTCCTGGAAATGAAGTGACTTCCTCAAGAACCTACAAGTAGACAATAGAAGAATTGGGATTTAAACCCAAGGTTAATGACTCCCAGTCTAACACT
Organism: Bettongia penicillata ogilbyi; assembly: GCA_023548195.1. Classification (NCBI taxonomy): domain Eukaryota; kingdom Metazoa; phylum Chordata; class Mammalia; order Diprotodontia; family Potoroidae; genus Bettongia; species Bettongia penicillata. The sequence continues at coordinate 2,070,947 of JAJHZJ010000123.1, forward strand.
CTTGCTAGTACATGGGGGTTAAGGAGCAGGAGCAGCATTTAACCAAAAATACTAAAACTTGAATGTGAATATCAGGCCTTGGATGCTAGTAGATGTGTCAGTGCCTATACCAGTGGGGAACCCCTGGGTTCTTGAAGGCTCTACTAGGAGGGATGTAATTGCTGGCACATGCTGATCCTTTGCATAATTAACAATGTTGGTCCTTGGAAAACAGACTCATTCTATTGCCAGCAACAGAATCCAAGCCTGGAATGCCTTTCTACCTCACCTCCACTTCTTAAAAAATCCTAGTTTCCTTCAAGGCTCAGTTCAAACATCACCTTCTCCATAAAGTTTCTCCTGACCTCCTTTCTTTCCCAAAAACATTTCTTTTGCTTGTACATATAATATTTATTTCAGTTATATTTTGTATATACCTATGTATGTTTATATATCTTTCCTGATACAATGTAAGCTTGAAACCAGGGACTGTTTCACTTTTGTCTCTGTCCCCAGAACCTAGTACAGTATTGGGTGCATGGCAGTAGCATAATAAATGCTTACTGATGTTTGTCACAAGGGTTTGTTTTTGTTTTTCAGTGGTAGGAAGGGTTAGAGGTGGAAGGGCCGTAGGGATAGGGGAAAAAGAAAGAAAAAGAAAAAAGGAAGGAAGGAAGAAAGGAAGGAAGGAAGGAAGGAAGGAAGGAAGGAAGGAAGGAAGGAAGGAAGGGAAGAGAAAGAAAGAAAGAAAGAAAGAAAGAAAGAAAGAAAGAAAGAAAAGAAAGAAAGAAAGAAAGAAAGAAAGAAAGAAAGAAAGAAAGAAAGAAAGAAAGAAAGAAGAAGAGAAAGAAAGAGAGAGAGAGGAAGGAAGGAAGGAAGGAAGGAAGGAAGGAAGGAAGAAAGGAAGGAAGGAAGGAAGGAGACAAAGAGAAAGAAAGAGAGAAGGAAAAAAAAGAGGGCCATAGAGACAATTTTTAAATGAAGGGAACAAAAGGAAGGCCAGAAAGAAAGAGAGACAAACAAGGCAGTTTTGAAAGCTGTAGGTTGAATTTATTATATACTGAAAAAGAAAAGGAAGATTTACATAAAAAAATCTACAGCTTCATGTAGATTTGTATTCTATTAAGTATATGCAAATGTCTTGTATTTGCCATTTGTGAAGTTCAAAATAAAAATAAGGCAATTTTTAAACACTTCCTGATTGATTAATGGACTATTTTGAATGATAATTGCCTAGAGAACAGGGTGTGGTATAATTCTAGGCAAAGCTATAAAGTAGGAAAATTTTATCTTAGAGGTACCCCCCCCACGCCCCCCTCACCACACACACACACACATTATCCCCAGGGCTATGCCTTGATTCTCCCTCCTTGCCTGGACTCCTATGCTATTTCCCACTCCCCCACCCACTAAGACTTGCCTAGGTCATCATCTTCTCACTGGAATGTCCTTGCACTGGATCTCATCCCCACCCAACTCATCTGTTCCCTATCTTAATGAATGAATCTGACCAAAGACTAGCTGCAAGACTGACCAAATTATTAACCTTTCTGAGCCTCAACTCTGTCATCTGTAAAATATGAAGATTAGTTCCTGCTCAGCCTACTTCATGGGGTTGCTGTGAGGGTCACATCAGAGCACATCCATCCAGGCACTTTCTATACTGAGCTTCCAAAGTACTACATGAACATACTGCGGTTCCAACGACTCCTTCCTACACCATCCTCTTCTGATACCTTGTCATGCTGTAGTACTTATTCCAATACTTGACTTTGACAAAGATACATAAGTTTTGGTCAGCCCAATTTAACTGGAAAACTTTTCATTATCAGCCTGCAATGGATGGTCCACGGTTTTATCATAGTTAATTCTGGAAAGGCTCTCTTCCAGATAAGTGGACACCTGAGGATGATTTCTTTCAACAGAAGCAACATGGGAAGACTGTCTACTAAGACATGGAGAGGTTGTAGTCCTCACCAGTGAAAGGGGAGCCCTCACAATTCAATTGACTTCAATGAACAGTGATTAATCACCCACTACACTCAGCCCAATTAGAACTGGGAACATGGAGTTGAAAAAAAGAAAACCCAGAGTTCCTGCTCCCAAGGACTTAATAATCTACTAAGTAACAATAATATAAACTTCTATATCATTTTAAGATTCCCCCACAACAACTAGGTTGAACAAGAACAAGTTCTATGTCTATTGTACAGATGAGGAACTGAAGTCTCAAGATGTAGGTTACACAACTTCCTGTCACAGCAAGAGATCAACACCGGGCCTCTTGACTCCAGGCCTGTTGTACTTTCCACAACACCAGATGGAATCCTACTTCCCCAGAGTATGAAAGAACTCCAATCACTAATACATTAAATAAATGAGAGACCCAGCCTATATTTTTAAGGGTGGCCCTCTGGAGATGATATCTCTGCCTCTACTTCCTTTACCTAATCCCTTAGTGATTTTCATGGTCGTGATTTCAAGGAAGGCCAGAAGAAAAAATGTCTTAAGGTAGCTAAGTCTTTCAGTACTCCTCAAGTGGCTAGTTATTCACCAGGTCTATGGGCATATTCTCATACTGGCATCCATCCCTATTTAGTGTTGAGGAAGGGCTTTTGGATTCTTGTTATGATGGAGGAGGCTCATGACCTTAATAACCTCTTTGCTGCAGAAGAATCCTCCCCACAAACCTCACAAAGGGTTAACTAGAGTCTGGCCATCTTCCCAGCAGCCCCACAATAAACAATACCCAAGCTTCCTTCCAAGGACTCTAGACTGTTTGGGAAACATTGTGCATTGGGGCAGAAGCACCCTGTTGGCCCACTGAATGGCTCCCACCCCTTTCTCGCTTGTACTTGCTCTACGTGTGCTGAAGATAACAGGCCGAGGACCTAAAGACCCAGTCCAGAGGCAGGTCAGCAGCCCTGGAAGGGTTAAGTCTGCAAGAGGCACCCTGGACCCAGCTGTCTCCGTGGGCGGTGGATTTACAGTTATCCTCCAGCCCAATGGGGCTTCTGAGCCCTGTGTGGGAGAGAGAGGCTCCTACCGGGGTCGGGGGAAGTTTATCCTTCTTGCCAAAGCCAGATTCCCCTGTCCTTCAGCCAGGGCCTCCCACACAGGCGCCTAGGGTGGGGAGGGGGAGCTGAAAATTAGGAGCCAGGCAGGGGGCTGAGCAGGATCCAGGAAACCTGGGTGGGAGAAGAGCTCAACCTGGTAGGATGCCCCGGCCTCCCTCTCAGCCTCAGAGTAAGCAGAAAGGCTTGTCTGGTACAAATGCCTGGGTTCCATTCCTGGCCATCATGTTGGTGTTCTCCTCCATGCCTCGGTTTCTCTTCTGAAGAAGAGAATTAAGAAGGAGTTTGATTTCTGAGGAATATGGGACAATCTTTGGATTCTTTCAGGCCACTGGTATCCTATTAGGGAGTGCCCTCTCCTCCCTCTCCTTCTCCCACCTGCACAACAATTTGAATTGTTTAAAAACACTTTGTTTTTGACATCATTTTACCTTCAGAATATCCCCCAAAATAGGGCAAGGTGAGGAGTGTTCAGAGTCCTAGGATCATAAATCTTGAGCTGAAAGGGATCCTAGAGGTCACCTAGTATTATGCTGACTTAACCAATGCCCAGCTAGGCTACATGACTTGCCCAAAGTTAATGTAATAACAATGACTGGTGTTTATATAACATTTTGAAGTTTACAAAGTACAGTTCTCTAAGATAGGCAGTACAAATCTTATTGTTACAGCTAGGATATATCAGAGGGGAGAGTTGTCTAAGTTATCTGACTCCACAACCTTCTCTCTTTCCACCTTAGTACGCCCAGTAGAGTTGAGCTGAGAGCTCAACAGCCAAGCTTCCTTTGAACCTCTTTGGTGCTAGCATCCGACTTGGAAACTGACTTATATAGAAATCATACAATGAAGTCTTTTGTGAAGTCTGACCTTCTTGGGGACCCTGACTTCCCAAACTCACTACTCTCACAGTCTGGCCCTATTGTAAGGGATGCCCACATGGATGAGATCCTGGATCTTTGAAAGTGTGGAAGCACCTATAACTAGGGAAGAATTATCCATTATACTCTGTAATGATCAAATGGTACCTGTCGTATATTGTATTCAGTTCTAGGCACTATATTTTACTATATTTTTCATCAGTGTCTTTTGCTTTTGTATCATATTCTTATCTGAACATATCCCTCCTTCTTTTCAACCCAATGAACCTTCTATTGTTCCCTTGGGGATGGAGAAACATCTCAGCAAAAAACATCCAATGCATCAACTGTGTCTGACAGTACATGCAATATTCTATACCCATGGTCCACCAATTCTGCAATAATAAGTGAGAGGTAGATTTTCTTAGCTCATTTCTGGAAGAAACTCAGGCATAATTACAGAGTATTCAGGTTCATTTTATTGGGTTAATTTTTCCTTTTCATTTTGGAAATCATTGTACTTATTATTCCAGGTTCTGCTTACTTCACTCTCTATTAGTTCATATAAGTCTTCTCAAACTTTACTTGGAATCCTACTCTGTGTAGTTTATAATATCCTATTGCTATCCAAGTTGTCTCCCCCATTAGAGTTTAAGCTTTTTGAGGGCAAGGAATTATCTTTGTATTTGTATCCCCAGTGCTTGGGACAGCGGTTGACGTATAGCAAACATTTAATAAATATTTTTTTATTAGAGTGCTCAATCACCCCTGGTCCAGTCCTTGACCACCCTTCTTTATATTCTTCTCTCTCTCCTAACTTCCCGTAATTCAGAGCATATTGACTTACAGGAAGCACATCACAGAATCACAGAACTTCAGACCTGGAAAGTACCTTAGAGATGATCTAATCCAACTCTTCCATTTTACAGGTGCCCAGAAAATTTGAGCAACTTGTCGAGGTCACACAAGTGGGTCAAATGACTGATTCTTGACTAGATGCTAGATCTCATGCCAACTAATCATCGAAATTATGTCCCCTCCCCCTCCTCCCAAGGCAGAGTGTAAAGGCAGAACGAGGAGCTGTGGGGATTATGGGATGTCAGAGCTGTATTTGAAGGACTAATTGTATTCATTGACTCCCCTGTTTCTTAGAGGACAAATCACCTAACTGGTTAGTAGGAAAGATCACAAAGAAGATGTGATTCCTATCAAACTTGCATGCTTTGGGACTTAGAGTGAAAAGAGGCAGCAGTTATTTCAGCTAAGTGTCTCAGGGGGAATGAGTACTAGGGAGTTTGGAGTCTGAAGTCAAGAGTCAAGAAGACTTGATCTCAAATCCAGCCGGACATTTACTGGACAAGTCACTTAACCTCTATCTGCTTCAGTTTCTTCAGCTGTAAAATGGGGATCATAGTAGTACCTGCTTCCCAGGATTGTAAATATTCCCAGGAATATTTACAAAGCGCTTTGCAGAATGGCTGGTTTACAGTAAGTGCTTAATAAATGCTTATTCCCTTCTTCTTCTCCCTTTGCTAGCTCCCAGCACAGTGGTTAATATACATACATACAAATTCACTAGAACTCTTCAGTATAGAAGAATTAGTAGATGGTAACAATTGTAGATTGACAAGGGTTTTAAGGTTTACAGAGAACTTCCCCAATATAATCCTTGGAGAAAGAGGTAACATGGTACCTTGGAAAGAATGGTGATTGGAAGTGTGATCAAGAGTCTTGAGTTCAAATCCCATGTGTGATGCTTCCTAGCTGTATGACATTGGGCAGGCCATTTAACTGCTTCAGATCTCAGTTTTCTTATCTGCAAATAAGGAGGTAGAACTAAATGACCTACAAGATTCCTTTTTTTCTCTAGACTTATGAGTACAACTGTTGTTATCCCCATTTTACAGATGAGCGAAATGAGACTGAAGAAGTGGTTTGCCCAGGATCACACATACCACTAATAATGTCAGAGTTTGGGTTTGAGCTCTGATCTCCTAACTGTGAATCAATGCCCTTCCACTCTCCCACAGTATCATTCACTCATTTATTTCTTTATCAAACATTTATTAAGTTCCCATCATGTGCAGGTCCTATTATTTCAAATCCAGGTCCTTTCTACTACACCATGAGTCACTGGGCTAGAATGTGATGGTCAGGAAGGAAAACTGACAGTCTCTGACCTCAAAAAGAATGCAATCTAGCTAGGGTCAAGTGGGATGGAAATAATATTTGTTTAGTTGTTTCAGACTCTTCGTGACCCCATTTGGGGTTTTCTTGGCAAAGGTACTAGAGTAGTTTGCCACTTCCTCCTCCAACTCATTTTATAGATTAAAAAACTGAAGCAAACCGGGTGAAATGACTTGCCCACGGTCACATAGCTAGTAAATGTTTGAGGCCAGATTTGAAATCAGGAAGATGAGTCTTCCTGATTCCAGGTCCAGCACTCTACCCACTGAGCTCTCTAGCTGCCAAGGGAAATAAGAGATGCTAGATAAATATAGTGCCAGAAGATACTGTTACTGTTCAGCTGTTCCACTTGGGCAGTGATAATTGCTACTGAAAAATAATTCTTCATGCAATTGAATACTGTTGTGCTCTAAGAAATGATGAGGAGGCAGATTTCAGAAAAATCTGGAAAGACTTACATGAACTGATGCTGAGTGAAGTGAGCAGAGCCAAGAGAACATTGTACACAATAACAGCAACGCTGTGCAATGACCAATTTTGATAGACTTATCTCCTCAGCAATACAGTGATCTAAGACAACTCTAAAAGACTCAAGATGGAAAATGCTATCCACATCTAGAGAAAGAATTGTAGAGTCTTAATACAAATCAAAGCATACTATTTTCTCTCCTACTTTTTTCCCTTGTGGTTTTTCCCTTTTGTTCTGATTCTTCTTTCACAACGTGATTAATGTGGAAATATGTTTAATATGATTATAAGTATATAGTCTATATCAGATTGTTTGCCATCTTGGGGAGGGGGCAAGGGGAGGGAGGGAAAAAATGTGGAACTCAAAATCTTATGAAAGTGAATGTTGAAAACTATCTTTACATGTAATTGGAAAAAATAAAATACTATTAAGTGAAAAAAATAAATACATTTTTAAAAATAAAATCTCACCTTTTCCAAAGAAGCCTTTTACCATCCGTGTGAATGCAAAAATAATAATTAATATCAAAAATTCTCCAATCAGAAACGCACCTATCTGGCAGGATAGATATTTCTACAGTTGGTTAACCCATCTTATTAATGAAACTAAAGTCATAGGTTAACTCATCTTAGATTGGTTAAGTCATCTTCATAAAAAGACTGCCATGTGAACTAATTAAATGTGCTCTTTTATATAACCACTGACTTAAACTCAGTTATGGCTGATCTAAGTGTCTGAAAGGGTTAATACACAACTGAGTACCCCCTCTGTCTTATTCCTCCCCACCTCCCCTTCTCCATGCCCTATTTTGAGTTCTCTAGTATTGCTCCTGGTTGCAAGGACTGAGCAAAGAAACTGAACACTGAATCTTGTGACTAGCTACCAATGTGGAACAGATGCCAATCAGGGGTGGAGGAGGGTGGGGATGGCACACTCTTCTAGCAGCTTGTCAAAGAAAAGAGAGATCTCCTGGCTCTAGACATTTCATCAGATGACTGGGAGACTGAGAAGAGAGAGACAAGGTCCTCCTACATCTTTCCTCCCTGGCTCCAGTGCACACATCTATGCATCATAATTTAAAAATAATACCTCTTCCTCTTCCTGGGACCAGAGCTGACACTTAACCTGACACCTTGGCTTTCTGAAAGGAGCTTACATTCCTTTAGATAAATTGGGAGAAGATGACTGGGGAGCTGGGTCCTCTGGATCTTCAATTCTGAGGCAACTCAGTGGTTTGCAGATGTGTAATTAGAGAAATGTTAGCCAGAAGGATTTCAGGCATTTTTTGCTTCAATTATAGAGTGAGTTCTAATGTCAGTTCAGCCACTTGTCTGGGAGATGTCAGACCTTACCCCTTCAGGCCTTAATTTCTATAAAATACTGGTCTCTTCCATAGTAAGATCCATTAAAGGAAATGAATAGGTTTGGCCTGAGGAAGGGAAGACTTGGAGGGATGGGGAAAGAGTCATTAACATGGCAGCTGCTTCCCAAATTTGAAGAGGTATCATGAGAAAGAGGGATGAGATTTTTTCTGATTGACCTTAGAAGGAAGAATTAGTAGAAATTGTAGAGATGTGGACAAATAGGAAAACTTCCTAATAAGTCAAGCTATTCAAGCTATCCAAAAGGGCTTTGAGCAAAGATTGGATAGTCTCTTGGACATACTAGGAGGAAATTCTTGTTCAAGTGTGGATTAGACTAGTTGAGCCCCTGAGGTCCCTTCAGACTAGAAGAATCTATGATACGTGAGATTACGCTTGCATGATAACAAATTCTGTGAGATACCATTACATGGAAAAATTTATTAGTAAAGAGTTAGCAAAACAAAGTCCTATACAAAGTGAAGTGAGAAGAATGGGGAGACCATCAAGGATGGTAGCAGCAATAGATGTAAAGATGATCAACTGTGAAAGACCTGGCTACTTTGATCAGTACAATAATCCGAGGCAATTCCAAAAGACTTATGATGAATATATGCTACCTACCTCCAGAGAGAAAACTGAAAAACTCTAAATACAAATTGAAGTACAGTTTTCTCACTTACTTTTTCTTCCTTTTTTCCAGGAAATATGATCAATATGGAAATATGTCTTGCATGATTTCACTTGTATAATTAATATCATATAGATTGATTTCTCAGTGAATGAGGGAGAGGGTTGAAGAGAAGAAAAGAAATTGGAACTCAAAATGTAAAGAGAAAAGAGTGTTTAAAATAAGTAATATGTTTAAGTCCTGGTAAGGTTCAAAAAGGAGGGGGCAGGGACTGAAGGAGAAACTGAGGAAACAGAATGAGCCAAGCTTGCTAAAGTCTGGAGGGACCACCCAGGCTGTGAGAAGCTAAGTGTATGCGGGTGTGGTAGGAAAGGTTTGGGAAAGGGCACTGTGGTGGGAGGAGAGTAGGCTTTCTTGGCATAAATATCTGAAATCGAAAAACTGTACTCCTAGTCATGGCCTGTAACAATTAGCCTCTTCCACCAGTCCTTTAGGGTTGTTGTTTCACATTGGTTTAAATAACTTGAGCCATCTCAACTAACATCTGGGATCGCATGTAACCAAAAGTCAGCCAGGAGTTAAAGTGCTGGACGATATGGAAATGTGGAGCTTTCCTCCTGACTCAGCCTACAACAAACTGTGTGACCATTTCAAGGCACTCAAGCTCTCTGGGCCTCAGTTCCCCTTGTGCTTTTGATGAAGAAAATTGTTCTGGACACCTCCCCATTATATAGGGAGATTGATGAGGAAAAGTTATATCATGTACCTTGAACTCCTTAAAAGAGAATACTAGAGAATTATGATCAATTGATGTTAGTGGTATTAATTACAATACAATTTAATCTTATAATAATGACTATAATCCTGAGTTAACCCTGGCTTGGTTTTTGCCAAGAAGTAAGAACAAGGTCAGGATAAGAGTGAGGCTGTTAAAATGTGATGGAAAGAATACCACATTCTCACTTAATCCAGTTTCTGTCCTTAACTAGCTGTGTGAATGTGGAATTCATCTCACTAAGCCTCTTCAGTTTCTTCATTTGTAAAATAGAAAGAGGGTAGGATTAGACTATATGATAATCCTGAATTTGGGGGATCCAAATTCAAATTGTGGCTCTGCAACTTGTTATCTGTGTAACCCTGAAGAAGCCTCTGGGTTTGGTTTCCTCATCTATAAAATAAGGGAGTTGTACAATGTATCCTCTAAGGTCTTCATCTACAGTCTTGTGATTTCTAGGATTCCTTCCAGCTTTAATGTTCTTTAAATTTTTCAAAATAAACATTTATTAAGAGCCTACTGTGTGTCAGACTCTTTGCTAAGCTCTGGGGATACAAAGAAAGGTAAAAGACAGTCCCTGCTCTCAAGGAGCTCTCAGTCTAATGGAGGAGATAATACACAAACAAATTAGATAATCAGTAAGTTGGAAATTATCAACAGAGCGAAGGCACTAGAATTAAAGGAGATAGGAAAAGGTTTCCTATACAAGGTAGGATTTTAGCTGGTACTTGAAGGTCTTCTAGGAAGCCTGGAGGTGGAGATAGAAGGGAGAGCATTCCAGGCATGGGGGCAGCCAGAATATGGGATTGTCTTTAGCTGTGGCCACAGAACTATAAGAACTATATATGGCTATAAGAACCTGAGACCGAAGAGGGAGGGAAAGATATCATAGGGCTAAAGCTTATGAAGGAAAAAGTGAAGAAAGGGAGGAAACATGGCTATAGTGAGGATACTTCTTAGTTAGCAATATCTTCCCAGCCTAGGAACCAATCTGCATCTTATTTTCCTATGGGAAGAAAGAAGAAACAGCCCTCCCTCTCCTCCTCTACTCTCCTCCTTCTGTGTTGACATTGCACAGGTTAATAAACAATCCCATTGGGAAGATCTACCACTGGAATTCTCGGAATGTGCTTAGTGGTCTATTGGAACTTACTTAACAAGGAGAAGTATCTGTGTGATTACCGCATGATTTTGGAAAAATCCCAGAGAAGGGAGAGATGCTGCTCTGTTGGACATGGACCGATGTTGTCCCAATTTTCAAAAAAGGTAAAAAACTAAATTCTTCAAGCTACAGATTGTTGAGCTTAATATCTATTCCTGAAAAATTTCTATATAGGAATGATTTGTGAGCCCTTAGCCATGGAAGCAACATTTCCTAATGGTGATTGATCTCTAAGAGATCTGCTATAGGTACATCAAGACCAGGTTATGCCAAACTAACCTCATTCCCTTTTCTGTCACTAGGTGAAAAGACCTAGTCTATGAATGAATGGGTGAATGGATGATGAAAAAAAAAACATTTCCAGCCCATTATTGGGTACCAAGCATTATGCTAAATCAGGATAATGTCATAGATGTAATATTTCTGGATTTCAGCAAGGCATTTGACAAAGCTTCTTATGTTGCCCTTACAGGATAGGCAGATATGGCTTAGGGAGCATAATTGGATGGATTCAGAAGTGAATTATTAGACCCAACAAGAAGAGATTAAGAGATCCAAATCAATCCACAAGCATTTATTAAGTGTTCGCTCTTTGCCAGAAAATAATACTGAGCTAGAGGGAGGTATCCAGTAAAGTGTCCCAGGAATCTATCATTAGCCAAGGACCGTCAAACATTTTTCTTTTCAATACTGAAGATATAGATGACATGCTTAACACTTGTGGATAACACAAAGCTGAGAAAGAAGCTAGTACTAAGGATGATAGTATCAGGATTCCAAAAGATTCCAAAAAGGCTAGAACAATGGGAGGGGGAAGGGAGAGGAAATCTAATAATCAGATACTTAATAAGGAGAAGCTCTACACTTGGTTTAAAAACTTCAACTGTATAAGGGGAGGAGTGATTGGTTATAATTCTTATGATAGGATGGGTAGGTGGCACAGTGGCAAGATGACTTGCGTTCAAATCCAGACTCGGACATTAACTAGCTGTGTGACCCTAGGCAAGTCACTTTACCCTGTTTGCTTCGGTTTCCTCATCTGTAAAATGAGCTGGAGAAGGAAAAGGCAAACCCCTCCAATATCTTTCCCAAGAAAACCCCAGACAGGTGGTGGTGATACGATATATCACACTTCCAAAGTACAGCAAGTCTTTTCTCAACCAGATACGGTTTCTGCACAGTATAGATGGTGTATGGCCAATGAATCATCATCTACTGAGCAATCAGCAAGTGCCACTGGTGTGCCTTTCTGGAGTACACAGAAGAAGTATAAGACAGTCACTTTGCCTCCTGGGTTGACTTTCATCCACCACAGAGATGGCTTCTGGAACTATCCATTGAACAAGTTATGGCAGGGATTTCTTCATTTGTTAGTCGGTATGAATGGTCACTTCCCTTCCAACTCTAAAGGAATGGAGGCTGCTTCTTCCAATTCAAAAACCCCGTAATGCTGATTACAGGCACCCTGATGGTACACACCCAATAAAAGTTATTTGGTGCCCTCAAAAAGATGTCATGCATTTCAAACCCAGGTGGCACTGACTTTGAAGACTATGTGCTACAGGGTACAACTAGGTGGTGCAGTGGATAGAACACTGACTCTGGAGTCAGGAGGACCTGAGTTCAAATCCAGCACCAGACACTTGATATTAGCTGGGTGATCTTGGGTAAGTCACTTAACCCTGGTTGTCTTGCACAAAAAAAAAAAAAAAAAAAAAAAAAAAAAAAAAAAAAGATGACCTGCTATTTTGGATTACGTGGGTCATGCCAGCCCTCCATTGACACAGATAATTGAGAGTAGACTGTATTTCCCTTGTCAGTTCATTTAAGTGTGTGACTATCTGTTTCATGACAAACCATGACACAAAGAAAAATATAAAATGGCCCTTGGCGTCATTCTCTTTATATATTTGTTGTGATGGCAGTAGAGGGGTCTAAAAATCTCATGAGTTTTCATGTGTTTTATAAGCTTGAACTTAACTGTTAGTACTCAAAATATGAGCTCTGCTGATCCACAAGTGAACATATTACTGAAGGAAATTAGTCATGACAATGATGATATTCTTGCTATAAGGGAAATCAGAAGAAAGAAGAATATTACAGCCAAATGAAAGGATGTCTCACAAGTTGTCGTTGGAGAGGTAGATAAAGAAACTGTAGGCATTGCCTTTATCATGTGTCCAAAGCCAAAAAGAAACATGATTGTGTAAGTAATTTGATTAGCTGATGTTATAGTATAGCTCATGCTAAATGTGTGCAAAAAAAGGCAACAAGAAAAATAATGCAACTTGTGTACCAATATCTGTGGCAGAGGATGAAGAGATGTGAATTGAATTGAAAAATTTAATTAGACACTCAAAATTAAATCAACAATCACTTGGAATATTTGAAGTTTGTAGTGGAAGACTTCAATGTAACAGCAGGAAGAGGTGAGAAAAGTGAGAAATCTATTAAGAAACATGGGACAGGAATAAGGCATGAGTGGCCAAAGACTTTCAGATTACATAGAAACTGCATGCTTCTAAATTAAATATACTTTTTTCAAGAAAATAAATGGATGCATAGTTGGTGAGTCTGTGAACTGATTCAATCATTCTGTAAAGCAATTTGTAACTATGCCCAAAGAGCTATAAAACCATATATACTCTTTGACCTAGCAAGACTACTACTAGATCTGTATCCCTAAAAAGATTTTTTTTTATAATTTATTTATTTAACTTTTTACATTCATTTTCACAAAATTTTGGGTTCCAAATTTTTTCCCCCTTTTATCCCCTCCCCCCCACCCCAATACCCCAAACAATCTAATTTTCCCTATCTCCAATCTGCCCTCTCTTCTGTCATCCCTCCCTTCTCTTGTCTCCATCTTCTCTTTTCTCCTGTAGGGCCAGATGACTTTCTAGTCCTCATTAACTGTATGTCTTCTTTCCTAGTTACAACAACAATATTAAACAGTTGTTCCTAAAACTTTGAGTTCCAAATTCTCCCCATCCCTCCCTCCCCACCCATTCCCTTTGGGAAGGCAGGCAATTCAATATAGGCCATATCTGTGTAGTTTTGCAAATGACTTCCCTGATAGTCGTGTTTTGTAAGACTAACTGAATTACCCTCCATCCTATCCTGCCCCTCATTGTTTCGCTTCTGTCTTCTGATCCTGTCCCTCCCCAAGTGTTGACTTCAAATTGCTCCCTCCTCCCTTTGCCCTCCCTTCCATCATCCCCTCCCCTTGCTTATCTCCTTCTCCCCCACTTTCCTATACTGTAAGACAGGTTTTCATACCAAAATGAGTGTGCATTTTATTCCTTCCTTTAGTCAAATGTGATGAGGGTAAACTTCTTGGTGTTTTTTTTTTTTCTCAGCTCTCCTCTTTTTCCCTCCACTAAAAAGTCTCCTACTTGCCTCTTAAATGACATATAATTATCCCATTCCATTTCACCCTCTTTCCTCCCACTACATTTCTCTCTCAGCATTTACCTTAATTTCTTTTAAGATATGGTCCCCTCCTATTCAATTCAATCTGTGCTCTCTGTCTCTGTATGTGTGTGCATGTGTGTATGTGTGTGTGCGTGCATGTGTGTACATATGTGTGTGTGATCCCACCAACTACCCAGATACTGAAAAGTTTTAAGAGTTACAAATATTGTCTTTCCATGTGGGAATGTAAACAGTTCACTTCTGGTAAGTCCCTTAAGACTTCTCTTTGCTGTTTACTTTTTCATGCTTCTTCTCATTCCTGTGTTTGAAAGTCAAATTTTCTTTTCAGCTCTGGTCTTTTCATCAAGAATGCTTGAAAGTCCTCTGTTTCATTGAAAGACCATATTTTCCCCTGAAGTATTATACTCCGTTTAGCTGGGTAGGTGATTCTTGGTTTGAGTCCTAGTTCCTTTGACTTCTGGAATATCCTATTCCACGCCTTTCGATCCCTTAATGTAGAAGCTGCTAGATCTTGAGTTATCCTGATTGTATTTCCACAGTACTGGAATTGTTTCTTTCTAGCTGCTTGCAAGATTTTCTCTTTGAGCTGGGAGTTCTGGAATTTGGCCACAATGTTCCTAGGAGTTTCTCTTTTTGGATCTCTTTCAGGCGGTGATCGATGGATTCCTTCGATACATATTTTGCCCTCTGGTTCTAGAATGTCAGGGCAGTTTTCCTTGATAATTTCATGAAAGATGATGTCTAGGCTCTTTTTTTGATCATGGCTTTCAGGCAGTCCCATCATTTTTAAATTGTCTCTCCTGGATCTATTTTCCAGGTCAGTTGTTTTTCCCATGAGATATTTCACATTCTCTTCCATTTTTTCATTCTTTTGGTTTTGTTTTGTGATTTCTTGGTTTCTCAGAAAGTCATTAGACTCCATCTGTTCCATTCTAATTTTGAGAGAACTATTCTCTTCAGTGAGCTTTTGAACCTATTTTTCCATTTGGCTCATTCTGCTTTTGAAAGCATTCTTCTCCTCATTGGCTTTTTGAACCTCTTTTGCCAATTGAGTGAGCCTATTTTTCAACGTGTTAATTTCCTCAGCATTTTTTTGGGTCTCCTTTACCAAGGTATTGACCCGTTTTTCATACTTTTCTTGCATCTCTCTCATTTCTCTTCCCAGTTTTTCCTCCACCTGTTTAACTTGCTTTTCAAAATCCTTTTTGAGTTCTTCCAAGGCCTGAGCCCATCTGACATCCCCCTGGGATGTCTGGGGTACTGCAGCCCCGCCCTCCACATCTTTCCCTGATGGCAAGAATATTTTCTCGTCAGATCCGGAAGTCGGGATCATTTGCATCTGTTCGAAAAAACTCTCTATAGTCTTATTTTTCTTCCCTTTTCTAGGCATTTTCCCAGCCAGCTACTTGACTTCTGAGATTCCTGTCCACCCCTGCCTAGATCTGCCCAGCCAGTGCTTGGGGTCTGAGGTTCAAATGGGCTTTCCGCAGCAAGCTTTAGTTCAGGTGCTGGGGTGGGGGCAGGGTCGCCTCCCAGGCTCAGTTCCCTCAGGGGCTTTATGCAGAGGCCTTCAGTAATAGAGTGGAGTGGGGCAGGGCCAGTCTCCCAGGCTCAGCTCCCTGAGGTTGTTTATGCAGAGATTTTCAGTAATGAAGATCCTGCCTGCTGCTGGGGGAGTCCGGGCCGCTGCTGCAGCTGCCTCTGCTGCCGCCCACGCCTCTGCCTCCGCTGCTTCCTGCCCCCGTCTCTGCCGCCGCCGCTTCCTCCCGAGGGGGCCCGAGTCACGGAGACATTCCGCTCCCCCTCTCGTCCAGCCCAGCCTTCTCTCTCACTGACCTGTAGCTTCTGTGGGCGGAGGGACTTTCCCGGCTGCCTGAGCTTCCGTCCCTGAAGCCTGCTTGGATCAGCTTCTCTGGGGCCGCGGCCAGGGCAGTGCTGGGGTGGGGTCCTCTGTGGACGGCTCTCCAGGGCTCACTGGAATGGAAATCTCTTCCCCTATGTTTATGCACCCCCTGCAGTGATTCAGAATTTATGGGGATCTCTTTTTACCTTAATTCTATGGGTTGTGGGTTCAGAGCTCGTAAACGTGCATCTTTCTACTCCGCCATGTTGGCTCTGCCCCCCTAAAAAGATTTTTTAAAAAAAGAAAAGGACCTATACATACAAAAATATTTATATCAGTTCTTTTCTGGAGGTAAAGAATTAGAAGTTGAGGGGAAGCCTATGAATTGGGGAATTGCCTGAACAAGTAGTGGTGTGTGATTATGTTGGAATAGTATTGTACTATAAGAAATAATGAGCAGAAAAACCTGAAAATACTTGCATCAGCTGAGGCAAAGTGAAATATACTGTGTATAAAGTAACAGTAATATTGTAAGATGATCAGTTGTGAATGACTTAGTTATTGTCTGCAATACAATGATCTAAGACAACTCTGAAGACTTGTGATGAAAAATGCTCTCCATTCCCAAAGAAAAAACTGATCATGTCTGAAAACAGATTGAGGTATGTTTTTTTTTTAACTTTATTTTTCTTGAGGTTTTTTGGGCTATGTTTTCTTTTGCAACATAATTATTATGGTTATGTTTTTGCATGACTATACATGGACAACCTATAGAATTGCTTACCCTCTCAATGATGGGGGGTAGGGAAAGGAGAGAGAATTTGGAACTCAGAATTTTAAAGACAAGTGTTAAAAATTGTTGTTACATGTAACTGAGTGGAAAATAAAATACTAAATAAAAGCTAAAAAAATTTAAGAAAAAGAAAATAAATTGATAAAAGCTAGACATGTTACGTCCTTAATAGCATTACAAAAAATGAAATTGACTGTATCTTCACAGAGAAGAAACAATTCATTAGTGATGTAGGAGTCAGTTCTGAATCAACTTATCTATACAGTCAGGCCACTAAATTACTATAATGAAGATCAAATTTTATATATAGCTGGAAGAAATAATAAAAATGAGAAAAAAATGAAACAAAATCAAATATTTTAACTTATTTGGCAAAATGGAAAGAGGTGGCAGCCAAAGGCAGCACCAGTTTGAAATGTAAACTTATGTGTAAGATTTCATAGACAAAAGTGATAGAAGATCATGCATGAGGTAACTTCATAAAACTGAGACAAGCAGTGGAGGGTAGAATCAGTTTAAAGAAACTTGATAAGAGACCCACTTCAGCAAAGTCAACCCAAGGACATTTAAGTTTGAAAATGGAAAGAGGGCAGCAAATTTTAAAAAATGGAAAATATCTGCAAGGATGTTTTTTTCAATGATTACTTTCACCATAGAGAAAAGGGTAGCTATTGTACTTGAACTTTAACATCACTGTCCTGGATACGTTTATCTAGGAGGCAGAAATGACGTTAGTTAGGAAAAATGAAATAGACTACATCAAGTGCACACAGATCTCTGTTGGAAGTGGCACTATTGTGAGTGTTGGGGAATCAATTTACATGTATCTGAAAAAAGGTGAAGATACCAAAGGTGAGGGGGAAATGTTGGAGTATTACCCCCCCAAAAAAAACAATTAATCCAAAGAATATCAACAAACAGTGACCTATATAACTAAAACCAACAATAAACAATAGCTAGTATTTCTATAGCACCTACTCTCTGTCAGGTATTATGCTCAGTTCCTGACAAATGTTCTCCCTTTTGATCTTCACAGCCTTGGGAGGTAGGTACTATTATTATTTCCATTTTACAGTTGAAGAAACTGAGGTAAACAGAGGTTAAGTGACTTGCCCAAAGTTGTCCCATACATAAAAAATTGTTTTATTTAAAATATCTATACATACTTATATATACACATTCCACAACAAACTATATCTTTAACCTCACACGATTGACTGAAAAATTTAGAAAATATGAGGTCCCACTGTGCTTATAGTTTCTTGATTTTTTAAAAATGGATGCAGTAAAGCAAAATCTCACCTTAAAGACTCTCTTCCAACAGTGTCTCCCATTTACCCATCAAAATTATTCATGATTCCTTGAAAGATATAGCAGTTAATTAATTTATAAGCATACATTAAGCACAAATGCTGTTGGGCATTGGTGGGGGGAGGGAAGTGCCAGGAACTGTGCTAAATGATTTACAATTATCTCATTTGAGATAAGAGGATATAAAAGCAAAAAAAAAAAAAAAAATTGAACAATCCTGACTGTCAAGGAGATTACATTCTATTGGGGAAGATAAAATATACATATATAAGATTACAAAGAATAGACATCATGAATACTGGGTAACTAAGATATTAAAGGAGGGAGGATATTAGAAACTGGAGAGATCAGAAAAGGGGAAGGTGGTGCTTAAGGAGAAGTGACAAAGGAGTACATTCCATCAGACATAGTACAAAGGTACAGTAACACCAAGCAGACTGCCGTGTGTGTGTGTGTGTGTGTGTGTGTGTGTGTGTGTGTGTGTGTGTGTGAGAGAGAGAGAGAGAGAGAGAGAGAGAGAGAGAGAGAGAGAGAGAGAGAGAGAGAGAGAGAAACAAAGACCAATTCTAGGAGTGTGCTAAAGCTATCTGAACAGGCTTTGAAGAGCTAATTGTTCAATTTTAAATGAGAGCATTTATACCTTGGCAAGCCCTGATTTGTAGAATTTGCCAATTTCCAAGGTATAAATGCTTACACTGAAAATTTACCAATCAGAATCCAAGTTCAAGCTGGCTCCAGCACACCCCTGCCAGTATCTGTGGGCTACAAGGGATTTCTGCTTCAATTAATCCTCCTCATTGCAAGCAAGGCTGACTCCTAACTTTTCAAAGACAGTCATAGATCTCTTCCGTTAATAAAGGGCTGGTTTTTGTAAACTCTGAGGGTGAGAGTTCTATTTAATTATCCTGATTTCTGAAGTTATAAGAACATTGGATACATTTTCCTTGATTGGAGAGAGGGGGGAATATACTTAGCTAAGCAATTATCCAGCAACCTAGTCAAAGAACTCTCTACCCACCATTCAAGCAAGATACTTCTTGACTGGCTGATAGAAACACTATTATGATGGAATGGGTGAATGTGTAACATGCAGAGGACCCAAGTAGGAAAATCCCAAAACTGGTTTGGTATGTTCTGGGAGTGAAGAAGCCATTCCGGGGCCATGAGAGAGCCAGAGACCCTAGCCTAAAGATAACATACTTAAAGTACTTTGCAAATCTTGAGGCACTACGTAAATGATAACTGTTACTGTTATGACTAAAGTAGATCATGGAGACCAAGTTAAACCCGATGAACTTTAGGATCATAGAGTTTCAAGATTATCCTACAGATAAGATCTTGAGAAGGTAACTTGTCCATGGCCACCCACATAATATGTGGCAGAGACAGAGGAAGTAGTAATGTGTAGATCCATGGTATCCAGTGATTAGCAAAATTGAAAGCATGCTGAGAAATGAAGGTCATGGGGCCTAAGGGAGTCCCCCAGAAGTTCTAAGAGGAGAAGCTGAAGCTCCTAGAAAGGGACGTGGCCTAAAGCCTAGGACTGGATTGTTCAGAGGTCTCTCACACCTCCATATTTTTAACACTGTTATTTACACTCTCCTCCACACTCCCCCAAGGCCTT
Organism: Bettongia penicillata ogilbyi; assembly: GCA_023548195.1. Taxonomy (NCBI): domain Eukaryota; kingdom Metazoa; phylum Chordata; class Mammalia; order Diprotodontia; family Potoroidae; genus Bettongia; species Bettongia penicillata. Next base: position 2,090,448 of record JAJHZJ010000123.1, read on the forward strand.
TTCTTTCTTCTTCTCTCTGCTTCCCTGGATCTACCCACCCTTCAAAGCCAACTCAAGTCCCACCTTCCTTATGACTCATTGATTTCCCTGATCTCAGTCCTTCCCTTAACCTCATTTTAGTACTTTGTGCCAGCATCATACAACTCAGCATTTCATTGTTCTCTGTTCCATGTGGGTTGGTCTTGTCTCCACAACTAGACTGTAAACTCTTTGAAGGTAAAAAGGATGACTTACAAGTCCCAGATAAAGTTCCACCTTCTAAGTCTTTCCCACCGCTCTTTGCTCTTAGTGTCTTCCCTCAGATTTCTCCAAATTTAACCTGTATATATCTTGTTTGTACATAATTATTTGCATGTTTTGCCACCAATAAACTGAGAGCAACTTGCAGAGAGGGACTATATTCTTGCTTTTCTCTCTATCTTCAGCACTTAGCACATGATGTAGTAGGCACTTAGTAAATTCTTCCTTGACCTAGACTTCCCTGCATCTCACACTGCCATTAGTGCAATGGCTCATTAACACACCATTTGCATTAACTCCAGTTCTAATGCCACCATGAACCTTGTAGTCAGGTACATATTCTCTCTGCCTCACTGAAGTTAAGTTCCATTGTTTCTGATTCTGTCCTCTGTTAAAAACATGTTGGCCATCAGATGATCATTACTTCTAAAAGAATTGATTTTGTAAATTCCTCCAAGAACAAAATTCAACCTGCCTGTTATTTGTAGGATTTTCAGTCACCTTTCTTCTTTCTTTCCCTATCCTTATTATCAACAGTAAGTAAATAAATAACAGATTAAACTCTATGTGTCAGGAACTATGCTGACTAAGACTATGAAGGAAAGCATGATACAATTCCTGCTCTGAAGGAGTTTTATCAATGGAAGTTTATCAGGAGGAATGAGCAAAAAGCTTTCTAGAAAAAGAAAAGACTAAAGATGTCCACTATCGACTCATGTGCTCCTTTCGCTACCTCTCAGAAAGCCTTTTAGTGATTCCTCATAGACAATATTTTACAATGTTTCCACTCTTATCAAACCTTCAACTTTTATACAAATATCGTATATTTAAAAAATATGTGAAAGATATTCTAGGTTGGGGGTGGAGGGGAAGGGTTCATTAGCATTGTTATTAAGAGGTAATAATAATAGCTGACATTTACTCATATAGCTCTTCAGTGTTTATCAGACATTTTACATTCCTCACTCAATCCCCACAATAACCCTTTGAGGCAGATATTACAGGCACTTTTAATTCCATTTTACGTGGGAGAAAACTAAAAGTTGGAGCAATAACCTGATTTGCCCACATTTCCAAAGGTATGCAGCAGAAGGTAAGCCTGGGTCTTCCTAAATCCAAGCCCAGCACTCTAACCACCATGCCATACTGTCTCAACTGTTGTCCAAGACTCACACCCTTTCCTTCTACTCTTTTCTTCCATACTATCATCCTATTCAGCTCATCACTTCTCTGCAGTTCTCTGATACCTCTATCTACTCCTTTTAGCCCTCTCCATTAAGCCTGATTCTATTGTAAAGACATTCCCTTGCATCCTCCAGCATTATCTTGGATGTTCCTCCCACTTCCTCAAATCAAAGGAAACCTGGCAGTTCCTTGATGCTTCCACATCCCCTGAAATCCTCTCCCAGTGGAAGTAGCTTTTTTTCCCTGTCTCCCGCTGACTCACCAGGTTAGGAGGGAGGGGTTGCCATGCTCACTCCTTATTGCTGCTTCCATCATCACTCAGTGGACTCTTCTCCTTGGACATTCATGCCATCAGATAATACCATTTTCTCTTTGGGTTTAGGACATGTCAAGCCTCCAGGACACTCCCACTTTCTCAGATGCTCCGGTTTTCTTTTGGTTTTTCTCAGTTGGTTTTCTTTTGCACCTGCCGCAGTTTTTCTCTTTATCTCATCCTCAGGCACCAAGCCTGAAACTTAGCATCTCTATTGATCACCCCAGCCTTGAATTTCTTTGTTCTCCTCAGCTCCAATTACTTCCATGGGCATTCCTCTTCAGCCACTCTCCTGAGATCACTTACAATGACTCCAACTCTAAGAACATGAACTCTGAAATTTCCCTCCCTTACCAATATCTACTATGTTTCTTCTTTCTCCATTCCTTCATTCCTATGGAAATTTCTCTTTATCCTTCCCTGTGACTCCCCTCCCGTTTTTCTAGGCCACTGATCCTTCATGATTTTGGAACTCCATGGACAGAAGACCACAGACAGGATCATTGATCTAGACTTGGATGGGATCTCAGATACCATCTAGTCTTCCCCTCCTTCATTGTACAGATAAGAAAAATGAGGATGAGAGATGGATTGCTTGTCGGTGGACACACTACTAACAAACATTTATTAAATTCCTACTATGTACCAAGCACAAGTGAAATTTGAACCTAGATCCTCCTGACTCTGACCCAAGCATTCTGTCAACTACACAGAACTTCTTTAACCTTTTTTGCTTTTTGGCAGTGTTGGTTGGCATTGCACGGCCTGAGGACATGTACAGCACACAGTGTGTGCTTGCTTTGTGTTCAGAACCAAGGCTGCAGTGAAGTTGCTCAATGAGACATGGGCAAGTACTTCCAAAAACACCTCAGATTCATAACATATTTGATTTTCCATCAATCTTTGGTCATTATGTGTTCAGAAACCATTTACTGTTGCCAAATTCCTCCATGTGAGGTCAAGACCCATAGTTTAAGCAGTGCTGTACTACAACAAATTTCCCCTCAAGGAAAAGTCCACAGCACCAATATTCCTAGACAGTCTCCCATGCAGACACTATCCAGACCCAATCCCACTTAGCTTTTTAGGTCAAATGAGATTAGGTACCAAAGGTGGTATGATTTTAGACCATATCATCAATCATTTGGAAAATTTGGTCACTACCACCACCATCCTTGAATCCCTTGCCCCTTTCATTTTGTACAATTCTCACCTTAAAAATTCTCAGCTCTTGGTAACCCCTACTAACCATTCTTTGCATGTCCAGGCCTAGCAAACATTGTTGGAGAAAGCAAAAATTGTGCTGAATGCTCCCAAAGATTCACATGCTACAGTCTTGGTGGGGGACTTCACTGCTTCTCAATCATCCCTTTATTGACTTCCTGCAACTAGTATTCCAAAATATTTACACTCTTCTTAAGTCTTTAAATTCATCCATTACACACATACACACATGTGCACACACGCATGTGCACACACACTTGGGCATACACACGGGTACACACACTTCCCCCTCCACTTTCTACAGAACACTATGACCCCTACTTTACCGAGATTGAAGTAATTTCATTCAACCTTCCTCAGCTGCTTCCTTTCCATCACAAAAGACATCACAAAAGTGTTTTCACCTTCTCTCTCATCCATTCATCTGGCATCTGAGAAAGAAATGTCTCTCTTCCTTGCCAAGTTTCATTCTTCACGTTTTTTTTCTGGATCATATCCCGTCCTACCTCAGGGACCTTTCTCCAGCAACTCTCCCCAACGACTCTTTGTATCTTCAGTGTCTAGCCTGTTACTAAGTTCAGTCAATCAATAAGTATTTATTCAGCACCTACTATGTGCCTGGTGCTGGGCTACAAATAAAAAGGAAACAGTTTCTAGCCTTCAAGAGTTCACATTCCATCAGGGGAAATGATGCATATTAATATAAGTTGATACAAATGGAGTGTAATTTAAATGCAAGGTGATTCAGAGGGGATGGCACTAGCAGGGGCAGTGTATCAAAAAGAAGATCTCAAGTACCCTAGCAGGTGATATTTAAGTTAAGCTTTGAAATGAGCCAGGACTTAGAGGTAGAAGGGATGAGTGAGTGCATTCTAGGCAGGGAGGACAATGAAGCCACAGAGGGAGAATGTTATGTGCAAGGAACCACAAGAAGGCCAGTTTAGCTAGATCATAGAGTATATAAAAGGAATAATGCATAATGAGCCTGGGAAGGTAGGCTGCAGGAAGGTTGTCCAGGGCTTTACAAGTCAAACAGATTCTAAAGATATCAAGGAGAATTGGAGTTTATTGGAGCAGAGGAGTGCATGGTCAGACCTGTGCTTGAGGTATGTGCTTTGGCAGCTGTTCCCAACCAATCAAGAGGCTGTTGCTGTGGCCCAGGTGAGAGGGGAGATCAGGATGGGAACTGGGTTGGTTGTGGCAGGAGAGGAGAAAAGGAGACAGATACCTATTCACTCTTCAAGTCTCTCCTTACTTAAATGTCTTTCCTCAACTCTGCTTTCTTGAATTATTCTATTTTTTCTCTCCTTCCCTTCACCACTATCTTTTTTTGAAAGAGTAGTCTATCTATGCTTCTACTTCCTCTTTGAACACTTACTCAAAATTGCAATAGCTCAAAAGAAATGTGAAATGCACAGATTTAAAGACATCTCTACTCCAAATGTTCATATGTACTGTTAGTGTCTGACCCATGTTAGAACCTTCCATGCTCATATCGATCTAGTGACATGACTTTGGTCCTTTTCAAGAACGAAGGACAATCACTTATCTGTCAACTCTTTGTAAAGAGACTTCTTCTTCCACCACTGCATTGTAATTACTCCCTCAGAGGTCAGCAAGGAGCTCCCAATCCCCAGTCCCAGTACCCATTTGTCAGTGCTCCTTTTCCTTGCGGAGGTCCAGGCCTGCATTGCTAACTACCTGCAATGTCTACCCGGATGAAGTACTGGAAACTGAAATATGGACTCCCCACCCCCATCCTGAAGAATGTAAGATCCTTGAAGGCAGTGACTTTTTTTTTTCTTTTGCCTTGTGTTCTCAGTGCCTAGCTCAGTCCCTGGCATATATAAGTTCTATCTGGTCGATGCTTATTGGATCAGGTTGTATACCTTAACAAACTCATCAATTTCTATACCACTCTAGCTCATTTTGATTGCAATATTTTTCTTAATGGCACCACTATCTTCCCAATCCCACAAGGTTCAAAACCTTGAAATCATATTTATTTGAGTCTTCCTCACCCTAAACATCTAATTAGTTTTCTCCTCTACAATCTCTCTAACATCTGTTTCTTTTCATTCCTACCATCACCTACCAAATTCAGTTCCCAGGTACTATAGCTTGGGCTATTACAATGAAGAAACTGATTCTCATTTCTCCAGCATACCAAACCCAATCCCAAAGCATACTATATCCTACAGAACTATTCAAATCATGTCTTCTCCTACATAAACACTTTAAATAGCCTTTCATTATCTACCACATAGAGTCTAAAGTCCTCAGTCTAAAATCTGATCCCAATTTGCATCTGCCCACTCTACTACCTTTCTACTATGTTCCTATACATATCCTAGACCAGGAGAAGGGAACCTGCAAACTTGAGGCCACATGTGGCCCTCTAGGTCCTCAAATTCACCCTTTGACAGAACCCAAACTTCAAAAAAAAAATTCTTTTATTTAAGGGGATTTGTTCTATGAAGTATGGATTCAAAGAGTCTCACTTGAGGACCTAGAAGGCACATGTGGCCTTGAGGCTGCAGGTTCCCCATCACTGTCGTAAACTCTAGTCAAATGGGACTCCAGTTACTACTGATTATACCTAGAATATTTTCCCAGTCTTTTTGCCTTTGATCATGTAGTTCACTCACCCTGGTATACCCTCCCTTTAGAATTTGGAGGCAGGAGCATCTAGATTCAAACCCGTTTGGGCCTCAGTTTCCTCATCTGTAAAATAAGTCAGACTGAATGTCCTCTAAGTTCCCTTTCAGCTCTGAATCTATCTCACAGCCTGCTCTGAGTCCCTAATGAAATAATTGATGTAAAATGCTTCTCAAACTTTAAATTCAACCCAAATGCCAATCATCATCTTCTCTACTGTTGAAATCCTACCTAAAGACAAAGAAATGAACCCTGCCTCCAAGAAGCTTACATCTGTTAGGGGAATACAGTATGTACACAAGTAAAGATAATGAATATACCTTGTGAGATGCAATGTGATTTGGTGGATACAGAACTGGCCTCAGAGTCAGGTAGACCTAAGTTCTGGCTTCTGCTCGTGTGACCCTGGGCAATTCACCTCTCAATGCATCAGACTACTCTCCAAGACTTAGAATTTGCAGAGTAGGTGCTGATCTGTGTTACAGAGAAAGCTCTTCCCTAGGAATTCCCTACAAAGGCAAAATCCCAAGTCTGGTGCAAAATCAGTATGCCTTAGACCTCATACTGGTAGCTGCTAGGTGGCGCAGTGGGTAGAACACTAGACCTGGAATCAGGAAGACACGAATTCAGATCCAATCAGACACTTACTAGCTATGTGACCCCAGGCAAGTCACTGAATCCTCAGGCTCCTCTACTGTAAAATGAGGACAATAGCATCTCCCTCCTAGCGTAGTTGTGAAGATCAAGTAAGTCAATGTCTGTAAAGAGACTGTACAAATGCCCGCTTCCTAAGTATTAGTAGTCCTGTCTTATCTCTCCTCATTGACTGGAAGCAGAGAACTGTCCTTTACCAAGCTTTGGATACACACACCATAGCACTGATCCCAGTTCTGGGTAGGAACTTGGTATTTTTTTTAACTGAATAGGAAATCAGCCTCACTTTCCTAAATACCCTGCCTTCCCCCTCTGACCCCAAGGTGAGCTATCTCTCCTCCCCCTCAATGCCCTCCACACCCAATTTCCCCACCCCCAGGCTCTCAGCCCTTTTGCCTGCACAGTCCACGAGATTCTTAGTTGCTCACCACGAACTTGTTCTGTCCCAGTTTACCCAAAGATGACTCATGTGCCTGGCCACAGAGAGAGAGGCAGCTCCTCCTTCCCAGCAGCACAGTGTTCTTAGAGCCAAATGAGCAAACTTTTTCCATCTCATGTATATCCCGTGGCATAGCCAAGACCCAGTTTCTGTCCCCCCCCTTCCCACCCTACCACCCCACACAGAGTTCCCAACCCATTTTCTGTCTAATCCAAGGAATCCTAAAGTTTGCGGGACTTTCTGTTCTTGCTTAGGAATACAGCAACATTTGGGAGCCATTAAAACATTCTTAACACCAGAAGAAAGATCGTTCTCTCCCAGATCAGGATCAAGTAGCCCTAAAGTGACAGTGCTCTGGGCCCTCTTCTGTGGCTATGTGACCTTTGATAAAGATGCATTCTTTCTCAGAGTGTTCTGGGAAAAGGGGGCTCTTATGCTTAAGTGGGAGAGTGGCACAGTGCTCTGGACATTACGGATGGAAGGGCATGGAGAATTCCTTGCTGATGGTAAAATCCGACCACAGAAAGGAAGAAATGGGGTTGACCTTAGGCATTGAGGGAAGAGTGGAAGTCAGATCCAGCTACCTTCATCTGCTCTGCTCCTCCTATTTTCCGCAGGCTGTGGAATCCAAAGGACTGTTCCTTCTAAACCCGTGTTTATTCAGGTCTTTGCTGAACACTATTCCCTGATGGTAATGGTTATGTCTATCCTCCTTCCCCATGCCTCCCCTAAGTTCAGGTCTTCACCTGGAATTGAGGGAGAAGTTCCCAATTTGGTGTGATATGACAGATTCCACAAAGTCTTGGCCTGAAACCCCCAGTTTCATTACTTTGAATTAGACCTTACAGGAAAGGGGATTTTCTATGAAACGTTCCTGTTAAATGATTAATGCTACTTAGGAAGGAAAGCCCTTTGTCACACGTACGCAGTAATGTGGATTTTTTGAAAAGTCAAATTAGCTATTACCTTGGAAAAGAGAATGCCCATTGGGCAGTGAGGAATGGAACAGATGACAGTTCAATATTAAGGGAAGATGGTGGCTTCAGTGAGCTACGAAAAGATGGGAGCATAGCACAACGGGAAATCTTAGGAAGCCAGTGAACATTTAATATTAACTTCCTTGAGTTTAAGGATTATCTCACTTTTGTATTTGTATCACAAAGGCTTAGCATAATTGTACTTAGTAAATGTGTGTTGGTTGACTAGATTGCCTGAAGGCTAGTGGGAAGGGTCCTAAAGTTACTTTGAGATTTTCGCCAAAAGCAATGAGTCCTAGGCCACCGGGTCTTGATGAGAATTGTGTTGGCCAATCTTTGTGTTTTGTTTGGGGGGAGGTGAGGTGGGGGATGAGGGGGGACAGTGAAAAGATGTGGAAGGAAGTGGGTATCCAATTTATAGGGGTCTGTACTTGGCAGCTGACTCTTGCATGGTCCAGGGCATCTCTTTCTCCTTAGCCTTAGTGCAGAAATCATAGATTGGATAGAGAGAATAAATAGTTCTCATCCGGTGCCTATTCCCTAGTTAGTTTTCAACCAGCCTATAAATGAATCCCAAAGCAGAGTATAAAGGAAGGGAGGTCAGATAATCTCCATCCAGGAAGCTGAGCAAATTCCTAGGATTCCAGTCCACCAAGTGGAATTTCTGTAGGATGGGGGACTTTTGAGGGATTAGTGATAACTTGTGGTGGTCACCGGAAGGCAGGGTAGAAGTGGGATTTGGGACAGCCCATCCTTGCCTCTGCTCTTCCAGTTTCCACCAAATGGAAACTCAAGTATTCCTAGCTTTAATACCCACCTCCACAACCAAACTTGAAAACCAGAGGAATCTGAGTTAGGGCCAGGGAAAAAAAAACCTGATCTCCACTGTGGGTTCGGCGGGCAAAGAAATTCACTCAAGTCAGCAATGTTGTCACTACCCTTTGTCAGGGACATCTTCATTCTGTGACTGGCATGAAATGGTAATGGCAAGGCCCCTGAACCCTAACACCACAGCTGGGGAGGGAACAGGTATGAGGTCATGGGAGTACAGAGAAGGGCCTAGAAGGAGGGTCCCCCAAGAGGACCTAAGCAGCAATAAGTCCCAAAGACTGGGAACTAAGCCCCATCTGTTCCATTCCCTTGGGGTTGTTCCCCAAATGCAGGAGTTCAGAGACAGTCACCATGGCTCCTCTTGAAGGCACACTAGGCTAAGGCTGGTCCCACCTGTCTCTTTTATGTGATCCAAGAAGTACCCATCCCATGGTTGAGGGAACATCCTCTTCTTCAATGGGTGAGCACTGTGGCCCAGATTGTGACTGATGACAGTCTCTTGGGTCAAGAGAATGGGATTGCACATGAGGAAAATTCTTCTGAGAGTAGGGAGAGGCCTTCAGTAGCCTTTCTGGCCTCCTGCTACCCAGGAGAAGGAGCAAACTGAAGACAGACAATTCAGAGCCGTCTGTGTCTCTATTGAAGGCAGTGGCATTTCTGGGGCCTTCAGGGGCAGTATCTTCATTCTTAGTGCTTCCTGACATTCCACTCTCCTCCCCAGGAGAAGCAAAGCCCATGGACACTATTTCCTTCTGCTCCTGCCCATTTATGAGTCCACTTCATTCATCCTGACCAGCAGGGACAGGCTCCCAGGTTTCAGAAAGGGCTGGGAAGCTAAAGAGGGAGAACAATGGTTAGGGCTAAGCAACAACCCATGGTCATCACCAGTAAGCTGAGGGCAATGGACAGGTAGAAAGAAAGCCTGATCCGAAAGGCTTGTGGGGACAGGGGGAGTACCTAGCAAGGGTAAGAAGTTGCCTCTGAGGGGCCAGGGTCATCATTAATATTGGTTAAGACAACCAATTATCATGGGGTTTGAGTTGTATTAGAGATAGATTTTTTCAGACCCTCAAAGCTAACTCCACCTCCAGCCCTCTCCTTGTTAAAGAGAGGAGGAACTAGGAGGATCTGAGACTTAGATATGAAATTTTTATGTGAAGGGAAAGCATAGGGTTCTCCCTGAAAAAAAAAATGAAGGGGATTAATGCCTAGTTTCATTAGAACTGAAAGAGATCTTAGAGATTATTTAGTCCAACCCCTTCATTTTGCAGACAAATAAACAGATCCAAAGAAGGGAAAGGATTTGCTCAAGCTCAGTCTATGTCTTCATGGAAGAAGGCTGAATGGAATCATGGTCTTCTGACTCCTAGCCTAGAAGTCTTTCTACCACATCATGCTGCCTCCTCCTCCTCTACCCTGAAGTCTTGTGCCTCCCTCATTCCCTACCCCACCCCCAAGATGGATGGTATCTGGGGCAGAGGGCATTGGGCTGGGATTCAAGTCTTCTGGGTTCTATTCCTGACACCCCCTCCTACCAGATGGGTTAGTTTCCCCTAAGCTTGCTCCGTCTGCCCCTCCTCCTTCAATGGGTCATTGCTTCCTTGGGAATATGAAATGTCATGAAGAATGAATCACAGTGTTGCCCTGTAGACCTGGTGCTTCTCTGTCCTTTTGCTGTACTATCATGTCCAGTCTCTGCTCCTCTAGACCCGATGCCCACATACTGACCTTATTTACTCTGAGCAGGACAATTTGTACAATCATTCTCCTTACCCTCTGCCCTACCCTGAGGCCTCCCAGGGAGTTCTCTGTCTCTCCCTGTTCTTTGGGGGAAAAGAAATGCCCCTTATCTCTCAGGACCCTACCTGATTTCCTGTCCTGAGTCTGGGGACCCTGAGGGAGAAGCTGCCCATGACTACAAGATACTTCTCCCCACTTTATGAAACCATCACATTGTTGATTCACACCATCTTACCCCTCTTAGACTCCTCTACCTATGTGAAGAGCACTAGCTCAAGGGCCCTTTGGTCACTTTTATCTGGCCAGTCTCTCCCTTGGCAGTGAAAAGGGAAGGAAAAGACTGGCCAGTGCCTGGTAGGATGGAGGGCATCCAAATGCCCTCTCTCTCTCTCTGGGGTAGACAGCATCTGAGATGAAAGGTTTCTTTCCCTGTACTAGCTGGGATTTTAAGGTAAAGGATTTAATTCTGTAGCATCTAAGTTTCATTTCTGAACTCCATCCTTCCACCCCCACCCCCACCCCTTCCTTTATCACTGGAGATTGAGAGGCGGAGGAAGAAGAAACCTGCCCTGGAAGCTAAAGCTGCTGGATTCTGATATCCTGTCCCCTCAGCCTAGATCTCTTCTTTCCTGTCCCTTCCTCTCCTAGTAGATCAAATCTAAGGCCACAATGTATAGAGGAAAAGAGAACCCTCACTGTACCCCACATATCTATAAATCTGGAGGAGGAAGAATTCACTAACTAGCTGTGTGACAAAAAGAAAATCCCTTTCTGGGTCCCACTTTCTCCATCTGTTGGACTAGATGACCCCAAAGGTCCCTTCCAGTGTATGACTTTAACCATGATTCCAATCCTGCCTGCATTCCATGATCCTAAGACACAGGGGTCTCAGTCAATCCCATTCCAATCAGTCCCTCCTCAAATTCCTCCTCAAATTCCCCGCTATCCTCAGATTCCTATTTTAGGATGGCCAAATTACTGAGGAACCCTGCTCTGAATCCCTTCCTTCCACCTTCTTCTTTTGAAGGCTGAGGCTGGTAACAGTAGTCTGGGGGAAAAGGTTAGGCTAGGGTACCCGATGAGAGGTGGGAGAAACAGAAACTCCTGCCGCAGACTAATATGATGGGCTAGACAGTCAGGGAAATACTACACCCACTACATCAACTCAAGAGATTTTCAGTCCTCTTCACCAACTAGAGATGGTGGTTACCCTGACTTGGCCTTCCACGTGGGCCTAAGAAGCCTCAATGCCTGGAGCAAGTGGGAGGTTGTTTGCCAGGTCACCCTGGGTTCCTTCTTTTATAACCCCCTTACCCTTCTTTTTAACCTGTGCCCTCAGTCAAAAAGTAGCGGTCCCTCTCTCAACTTGGCCCCCTGCCCTTTGGCTGTTTGCCAACAAGGAAGGAGTTTAGGCATGAATTGCTGGGTCCCCCGTCAGTGGATTCGTTGTCCCCTCACTCTACTGTCGGAGCTGCGACCCTGGACCTGGCCGGGACTTCTAAGTCTGCTGCCAGCTTCGTGGCGGTTCAGGGGGGAGGAGTGCATTGGGCTCTCCAACCCCACAGAGCCAGGTCACTAACCTGATAGGGTTCCCTGGACAGAAAGGACAGCAGGATCGAGGTGGAATACGATGACGGGGCTGGGCCTAGGACACCAGGGTCCCTGGCCCGAGACTTTGCCGGGCTCGAACAGTCTGGATGGCCTGTTGGTTCTTGAACTTGACCAGCCCCAGGGTGATCTGTGCGTTCCAGCCGGGGTCCTCGAGGGGGCAACGGAAGTCGATCTCCCCGCCGTCCTCGGTCACCAGGGTGAAGTAGATATGCCGCTCCGTGCTCTCCACGCACTCCACCGCCTTGATTCGATCGAAGCTGAGCTCCTTGGGCCGCCCGCCCGTGCCTTTGACCTCGAAGAGCTGCAGCCCCAGCTCCGTCAGCACGCAGCGCTTCCGTTTCCAGAGCTGCAGCAGCCCCCCGCTGCGCTTCTCCAGCACCCCCTCCTTCAGCACCTTCGCGGCTGCGGTCGTCATCTGGCTCTGAGCCCGTCCGCCCCCCCGCGCTCAGACTTCGGTCATGCCCCTTGGGGCAGGCTCCCCGAGACCCCCTCCGGCCGCTTCCCAGGGCAGCCTGAAGCTGGCCCGACGGACAGCGGGTACCCTACTGCGTGTGCCCCCGGCGGATCGCCCCTGGACCCCGCCCTCGGTCTGCGCTCCGCCTGGCAGTGCCCTGTGCCCCGCCACACGGGAGCTGCCCCGATCTGCTGCGCGCTCGGTTTTTGCGCCCTTTCCGACGACGCCCCTCTCTTCTCCAGATGCCCCGCCTGACAGTTCCCCAGCACCTACAGGGCCCGTGTTCCGCGGCCCCGCTGCGCCCGCTCGCTCCCCCGGCCTGCCCGCCTGTGGCACCCCCGGTCTCGTCCCTCCCCGTGGGCTCAGTCTGGGCGCTGAGCCGCAGCTCGGAGGATGTGTCCTTACATGTTCCTCTCCTCTCCTCCGGCCCAGCCCCTCGGTGCATTCCTGGCCGGCCCGGCCCCGCCCCTCCGCGGCCAGGCCCGGGCCCAGACACAGCCTGGGGGGGCGGGGCGGCAGCTGGAACTCATTCACAAACCGGCAGGCCGGGGAAGCTGATGGGGGCGGGGGGGCGGGGGGGAGATGGGAGAGGGAGAGGAGAGAGAGGAAGGGAGGGGAGGAGAAATGAGGACTGAGAGGGGGAACCTCCTGTCCCAGCAGCCCGTCTTATTCGATCTCTTCTGCAACTTCTTGGGCACTATCCCCCCCTCCGCCCCCCACTTGCCTCCCTCCCTCTCACCCGGTCGGGCCATGTGGCTCCTGGCGTTGGGCTGTGCTATTGGGGGTGGGCCTGCCGGGGCGGGGAGGTGAGGGGGTGCCATGGCTGCGGAGAGGGCTACGGATGGGGAGTGCGGGGTGGGGGGCCCTGTCAGGCTCTGGTGCTTTCCGGTATGTAAAATGCTTGCACATGCACCCTCACCCAAAGAAAAGTTTCTTCATTCACCTTCTGCCAGTCTGGCCAGCTCCCTTCAGCTCCAGTACAACAGGAAAGGTCAGGGTGAGCCTCACATTTTCAGAGCATGTATGTGGGTCCTAAGTCCTTTTTCCTTCCTCCCCCCTCAGTCTCCCCAGATTTTCCCCTGCCAGACTGAAGAGAATATATTTGAACTAAGGGGCCAGGGGAGGCTTTGAGGTTGGGGGTACAGGTGAGGGACAGTAAGGCACAAGCCAGGGTCTGAAACAGCTGTGACTCCCTAGCTTAGCAGTTGGGTCAGAGACAGGGAATTCTCCTTCACTGACTAGGTGAGGGAGGAAGCCTATGGGTGGGCTGCATTGCCCAGAGGATACCTTGTGCACTCAGACATTTTCAGTTCTGAACAAAAATCTATCCGAGAATCTCTCACCTCAGACCCTGGGAGCTGACATACCCTGCCCTTGTAGGCTCAGAGAGGGTGGGGTTTTGCGGGTGCCCTCTTGGGGACGGATTGTGAGAGAGATGTGGATTACCTCCTGGATGGAGAGAGTAAGATGCAAAGAAAAAAAAGGAAGGCCTTATTCCTATATCCTATCTCTCATCCCTAGAGGGAAGGAATACCATCTTGGGAGTGGAGTCTGGGAATGGGAACTGAATGGGGTCTGTTCTGTGTTACCACCTCTTTGCTGATCCCATGTAATTTCACCTCCCCAGGCATTGATTTGTTAAAGGGCCTGTTCAACACATGTTAATAATAGATTATTACATGATTAATAATATATAATAATGTTGGTAATGAGGATTCCTAGTGTGAGCACCTCGTGATTCTGTCTTCTGTGTCCCAGAACCTAACAGTGTCACTCACAGTACTCTGAGCTGGCCCTTGGCTGGAAGGGAAAGAGGTGAGAGACTCTCTTTTCTCTGTGCAGAACTCCCGAGGTCCCTGTTCTTCCTTTCTTAGCAACTTGCAAAGATGGAATAGTGTAAAGGGTGTTTGGATTTGGAGCCAAAGGACTTAGGTTAGCTCTGCCAATTGCTATCTGTGTGATTTTAGATAAACGCTTTAACTTCTCTGGACCTCAGTTTCCTCATCGTAAAAGGAAGAAATTGGACAAGATGATCTCTGAGGTTTTTTCCAGCTCTAAATGTTTGATCGTGCCATGTGAGGCTCCTCATCTAGAAATTCTACAGCTCCTTCCTTAGAATGACTGGTCTGAGCTGGTGGCTGCTGGTGAGAGGTGACTAAGATGGGGGAGCCCTTCTGCAGGCAATGTCTGTGGCCTGTCAAGGCAGGAGGAGACAGGAAGGTCTCGGATGTCTTTTCTCATCCTGGCTGTCCATCCACTCCAGATACTTCACCCTCCCCACTTGACAGATGGCACTGAGGCCCTCCAGGGCGGGCTGAGATCTTCCTACCTCAAATAGGTCAGCAGCTGGGTCAGTCACTATACCTACAGGACATCTTGAAAGGAGGAAGCAGCACTAGCTTGAATCTGGAGACCTGGGTTCCAATCCCAGTTTAGTCAATAACTGTGACCTTGGAAGAAGTCAGTGTGACTCTTTGAGCCTCAGTTTCCTCATCTGTAAGGGGGGGCACTGAATGAGATGAACTCTAATAAGAACAACCAAAAGGGTTTATTAGGTACAGACTAGGTGCTAGGCACATAGGTGCTAGAGATACAAAGACAGAAATCCAATGGCATCTGCCCTCAGAAGGCCTTTGTTCTTCTGAATCAAAGCTGTCTTCCAGCTCTAAACTTCTAGAGTCATGTGTTTAAATTGTCCTAGTCCTGGATGCTGTCCCCCACTTGGAACAGACAGAATCCCATGTTTCTTTCTCAACCACTGCTCTATATGTGGGTCCTGGCCTGGGGTAGTAAGAAAGGGCCAAAGGAAAGATGATCATGGGCTAAGAAAGGAAAAGGAACAAGATGGGGAGATGGGATGGCAAAGAAACTCAGAAGTGGGAACAGAAGCCAGTTCTAGCCATGACTTATTTCATTAATTCTATAAGCATTTATTAAGGGACTACTGTAGCCAGGCCCTATGCTAAGATAACAGTCCTCAAGGAGGTTGTATTCCATGAGGTGACAAGACATAGACTCATATGAGTAAATGCAAAATAATTTCAGGGGAAGGCAGGAGATCAGGAGTAGACTCAGGGAGTTTGAAACCCACGATTCTGGCCTCTGGTCTCATGATCCTCTGATTGGGGAGATTGGCTCCCCCTGGATCTCTTTCTGGAATGATCAGCTCCCCTGTCAATATTGTCCAGTGGGGACTCTGGTCCCAGGAGTCACATTTAGGTCACTGGAGGGCCCAGAGGTATATGAGTTCTGGAGTGGTGAATCTTGACAGTAACTGCTGCTCTTTTTTTCCTCCTGGATAAGACCTTCTGGCTACCTCCTAGTAACACGGATGCTCCAGTTGACCCTCTCAGGGAATGTTGTCTGGCACAGCACCAAGCACACAACAGATGCTCAGCAAACACTTGTTTACTTGACTTGTTGACTTGATGCTGGACAGAATGTCCCTTGGCCTCTGCCCAGAGCTGGCCTACTTACACTGCCCACCCAAAGCAGAAAGTTGATCTGATCCACCAGAGCAGACTCAGGTCTAGGCTTTGCTCTCTGGTCTAGAAGAGAATTGCTCCAGCTCCCACCCCCCCTACCCTGTAAAATGGCCCCAGGATCTGGTGGAGCTGAAACAGATATAGCTTCAACCAGAGGGAATAAAAAAATCAGCTCCAACATTCTCTCTGGCTTCTTAGGGGTTGGAAGTTAGGAGAGTCTGATGGTAAAGACAAGGACGGGCTTGGGGATAGATGCTTCAGGAACAAACCAGAGCAGAAAAACAAAAGCAGAGGCAACCTGTTCATGAGGATAATTCAGAAATTCCCAAAGGAGAATCACAGGTGCTGATTTTCACCACTTGGCTTCAGGCCCTTCCTAGGCCATCCATGGAGGGCAAATAACACAGAATCTATGGAGTGGGGGTGGGGAGATACACCTCCAGGGAAGCCAGGTAGGTGGGCAGAATATCCAGGACAGGGGTGGGGAACCTGCAACCTCAAGGCCACATGTGACCCTCTAGGTCCTCAAGTGTGGCCTTTTGACTTCACAGAACTTAATAAAAGAATTTGTTCTGTAAAACTTGGACTCAGTCAAAAAGCTTCACCAGAGGACTTAGAAGGTTATATATGGCCTTGAGGTTGCAGGTTCCCCAGCCCTGATCCAAGAGCTCAGGCATGGGTTATTCCCTCCACTGCCTAGAGGGGAATTATTACAGTGTAGGTCTCACCCTCCTTTCTGGGGGAATTCGGCTTCCTGGGGCCACTCAGCCCTCCACCAATCAATGTTCAAAGCATTTAGGGGGGAATGGTTTAGATGAGCTAATTGGCAATCTGCATAAAAAAAATGCCACCTTTCCTCAACAGGCGCACACCTAAGAAGGTCTTCCCCTTTGAATGTGAGACTTGACAAGCACAGAATCTCATCCCTGAGAGAAATCTCACTCCTACCTGGACAAGAACCTTATCTACAAAATCCTTGAAAAGTGATCACCCAAGCTATGACTGAAAACCTTGGGAGAAACTATAGCCTTTTACTAGTCTTTAGAGGGGTCCTAGTCCCAAATGATGTCACCTGGAAGGAGATTTATACCATGTAACAGAAAGTATTAAACTTGTATTTAATCTAAAGGACCTGGATATTCTAGCACTTATTAGCTGTGTGACCTTAGGCAAGTCACTTCAAGTCTGTTTCTTCATCTGCAAAATGGGAATAATATAATTTGCACTATCTACCTCATAGGGTCTTATGAGGAAAGTGTTTTGTAACCCTTAAAGCACTATAAATGTGAGTTAATTACATTTAAACCTGGTGACTCCCATTCCCACAGAAGGAGTCTTTTGACAAACTACCCCCAGCTAACCTGTATTTCAATGACCTCCCCCCCATTCCCACCTCCTGATATGTCTCACCAGCTTTGAGTCAGACAGGCCAGGTGACTGACTCCTTCTTACCCAAATGGATGGGAAATGGACTTGTTAGTTCCCAACCCACTCCCCCATATCCTAAAAGGCCAGAGACATCTTGAATTGCCCTAAACTGCCTAAAGGTCTCTCCCTGCCCATTGCTGCTCCAGGCCCTAGTTCAACTAAGAGTAGGTTGAGACAGGAGAAGCCAAAAGTCATTTGAGGAGTTGGGCCTCTGTCCAAGTCTTCTCTTGCCCTGCCCACCTTCAGCTCCTCTTTGATGCTCCTGCCTTTGTTAGAGGCTGGGGTGGCTTTGGGATTTCCTCGGATCTCTGCTCCTGCAAAGAAAAAAATAGGAATCAAAGTTTTGGGTTCTCTAAAGATCTGGGTTTTATAGGTGTAATTGCAACAGACTCCGCTGGCTGAGCCCTAACCCGCCCAGACTTGCTCTGGGGCCTGGCTCTCTCCGTGGAAATCCCCTCCCACTCAATGCTCTTTTAATCACTTTCCAAACCAATAACTTTCCTGAGTCACCAGAGATCCCTTTCGTCTAGCACCAGGAGAGCGTGGCTCCCCCCACCCCTTGATGACAGGCTGGGCCTGGACTTGAAGGAACTGGGGCCTGCTTTGTGGGTCTGGTTAGGGCTTGTGGGGTTTCCCATGGTACCCTAACACCTGGGTGCCAGAGATTCAGGGGCAAAGGTAGTTAAGGCAGGGTGCCCTCAAATGACCCCAACTCCCCCATGTGCCTTGACCAGGGGTCAAGGACCCCAAAAGCATCGAAAAGCATAGTCTTTCACCTTTCTATCACTTGAGGATAGTTTAGAACCTAGAAAGGCTCAGTAGAGATCAACTAATCCAGCTTCCTCAGTTTACAGAAGAGGAAACTGAATCTTAGATTAAATAAACTGGGATTCAAGTCCACTTCTGACTCCAATAAAGCACTCTTCTTCCCAGTGCCCCATGTTGCCCGATGGATTGAAAGCAGGGGTTCTTAATCTGAAGACCAGCAACTTTTAAAAGAATATTTTTTTGCTCACTGGTATTTCTAGATAATTGATTTCCTTGGAAATCCTAAGATGTTATACATTTTTATATTTTATATTTACCTTTATAGTTTATGCATTTAAAAACATTATTTTGAGAAACGGTCCATAGGTTTCACTGAATGGCCACAAGGGTCTAGTTTAAGGATTTTTACAAAGTTTAAATTCAATTTCCTCTAAGGGCTCTATTCTAACAATTCAAGGGGTGGGGGGGTGCCTAAACTCAATGGGGGTATCCAGTGGAAACTGTAATATAATAAAATGTGGATTTCTTACCCTGATATGGTGAGACAAATAGATGAAGAAAATCTCAGTAACCTCAATATGCCCATATTTGTGCCCATTTGTGCCTTCCTACATTTCATTCCTTCATCCTGGAGCACTAGAGACATGGGGCCCTGACCATCCATCCATGAGAAGGCCCCGAAATCTCAGCTGGCATTGGCTGCCAAGGAGTAAAGAACTCTTTGTCCACTATGTCTTTCTGTAGCATACAAAGGAGAAAAATGGAAATAATCCCTCTATAAGAAAACTGTTCAAATGCTAGTCCAGATCTATACCTAACCCCTAAGGATTCTTTTCCAATGAGGCCCTGGGCATCAGATCTTCATGGCTCTTTCTTTAGAAAAGTATTGCATTGTCCTGACCAGCTTCCTCAAACCATCTAGAGGAAAGTTGAGAAGCAAGGACCCAGCTATGTATAAATGAGGAAGGGGACTCATAGGGCTCATTGTTGAGAATCTGGACCTTTCCTGCCATGATATACTTTTGGGTAATAGGACACTGTTTACTTACCAACAAAGTTTTTGTGTGGTACCGCCCCGTGTTTAGGATTAATCAAAGAGGGAACTCCAATCACCCCTTTACCCAAGAAACTGAGAATTAATCCCCTCCAACCCTATACACTTTTCCAAAAGGCAATAGTGGTGCAGTTAATAGAGTATTGAACTTGGGGTCAGGAAGACCTGGGTTTGAATCCTCCCTTAGATACTGACTGTATGACTCCGGGAAAATTTCTGGGTCTCAAATTCCTCAACTGTAAAAGGAGGGATGGGGTGGCTGGGTTGGGTTCAATGACCTCTAAATTCTATTCTAGCTCTAAATTTATGACCTTATGATTCTACACACACACATCTCCATCTTGAAGTTCTTTTGGTCTCCTTCAGTTTTATTTGGTGACCTGGGGCAGATTCTTTGACCTTCTGTTTTTCTCCCCTTAGTTGGATACAAGGAGAATGCATTTGAGGACAAAAACATGGAGGAAAGGAAGAAGGAGGAGAAAATTAAGAAGGTTGGGTCTGGTTACCAACCATCACAACTATGGCCAGCTGTTTGAGCAGGCAGAGGAAGAAAGGAGGTGGCATCCTGTCTGAGAGGGTGTGAAAGGAAATATGGGGGTGAGGAGAAAAGAAGAGAGTAGAAACCATCACTGTATGTTACCTTGCTACCTCACTTGGATGTTCTTTTAAAATCTTCATTCATTCATTTATTTATTTTTACAATAATTTTCCATTGTTTTCCCACTATCCCTGTCCCTAATTGAATCATACGTTAGAAAAGAAAAAGTATATTTATAGCATCTCTTTTTGCGCTGGCAAGAATCGAAAACTGAGGGGATTCCAATCAGTTGGGAAATGGCTGAACAAGTTATAGTATATGAATATGATGGAATATTATTGTGCTATAAGAAATTATGAAATGAATGGTTTCAGAAAAACCTAGTAAGACTTATATAAACTCATACAAAGTGAAATGAGCAGAAGCAAAAGAAAAATCTATACAGTAACAGCAACATTGTAAAGATGCTCAACTGTGAAAGACTTAGTAACTGATCACACAATGATCACCACAATTTCAAAGAACTCATGATGAAACATGCCGTCCACCTCCAGATAGAGAGTTGATGGACTCAGGGTACAAACTGGAGCATTTTTCTTTTCTTTTCTTTTTCCTTTCTTTCTTTCTTTCTTTCTTTCTCTTTCTTTCCTTCTTTTTTCTCTTTCTTTCTTTCTCTTTTTTAGAACATGACTAATGCAGAAATTTGCTTTGCATGACTATACTTATTTGTAATGGGTTTTGTTTCTCTTGCCTTCTCAATGGACTGGAGAGGAGGAGGGGGAGTGAGAGAATTTGGAACTAAAAAAAGAATAAAAAAGTCTCCATGCTATGCGTGTATACATACATACATATATATATATATATGTATATATATATATATATATCTATTCATGAAATTACTAAAATTCTGTGTCCATTGGGTGGAGGAAGGAAAAAAGAAAGAGTAAACCCTCATAACAAATATGCAGAGAAGGAAGGATGAGAGGGAAAGAGAGGAAGAAAGGTTAAGCCCTCATAACAAATATGCATAGTCCAGCAAAACAAATTTCCATATTGTCTATGTCCAAAAATGCAAGTGTCACTCTGCGTTTTCTGTCCATCACTTTTCTCATATGTGATAGGCGGTGTGCTTCACCTTCAGTCCTCTGGAATTATGAGCTGTCATTGTACTAATCAGAGTTCTAAAAAGCGGTTTTTCTTTGTAATGTTGCATTGTGTAAATTGATCTCCTGGTTCTGTTCACTTTACTTTGCCTCACTTCATAAAGATCCTCCTAGTTTCCTCTGAAATGGTCCATTTTGTCATTTCATAATAGCACAATAGTCTTCCATTACATTCCTATGCCAAATTTTATTCAGCCATTCCCCAGCTGATGGGCAGCACTTTTAATTTCCAGTTTGGGGTTACTATAAAAAGGGCTACTATGAGTGTTTTTGCACCTCTGGGCATTTACCTCTTTCTTTCTTTGATCTCAGTGAAGTCTCAGAGTCCTGCGTTGAGTTTTCACTTACCTCGTTCAACTCCTTCAGCCTTGGTCCAGGGAATGCCAGCCAGCACCACCATGCACCCTTCTGTCTTGGCTTAGATGTGGACAAACCTCTCTCTTCCCTTAATTTGAGTAAGATGAGGTTCAAACTTTCCCAAAGGAACTTTATTGGGAAATTAAAGGAAAAACAAAAGATGTTGAAATACAAGAAACATGAGTGGAATGGCCAAGTCATGGCCTGAGTCTCCTTGTCCAATCTGGCACAGCTTGCAGGGCACCCAGCCACCCTTTCTTTTCCTGTCTCCACCCTATTTGAGTTGGATACTCAAAGGAACTTTTAGACTCCTAATCCCGGAGGAGACTCAGGTTGGCCCCAAAGCCAATATTCTGCCAGGATTCTCACGTCTTTCCTGTAACCGCTTCTGAGTCTTTTCTCTGTCTATCTCCTCTCCTTGGAAGAAGGCATTTTCTGGTTGCATTTCAGGTCATCTTGCACTGATCCTGCAGTAAGTTCCTTCACCCATCCCAGAGGACTCCCAGGTCCCCAAAAGGTCTACCCTGACACCTAATACATTCCTCTTTGTCCCAGTCAGTTTGTCTAAAATATATCCCATAGCTTCTGGTTAAGATCTATTCTACTCTTTGGGTTAACAGTGGCTCCTTTACCCATGCTCTGGGTTATGATCTGGACTTGAACTCTCTGAAAACCAGGGGGCCTCAAAAGTAGAGTCATTATGGAAGAGGATTCGAAATGAAGGGCAGGTCTATAGCCAGAGTGAGGCAGGTGAGGCTCTGCACCAGTTGTCTGGGGAGCAGAATGTAGTTGGGAATAATAAGTAGCATCCAGTCTTTGAACTTCCTCTGAGAACAAGCTGGGGCACCTGGATATAGCTGGGTACAGGACAGAGGTGGAGCAGAGCAATGAAACTAACAGCAGTGGCATTAATAGAATGCCTACTCTGTGCCAGGCACTGAGCTAAATACTTTACAAATATTATCCCTGGGAGGTCAGTGCTACTATTATTCCCATTTTACATTTGGGGAAACTGAGGCAAACAGTATTAAGTGACTTGCCCAAGATCACACAGTTAGTAAGTACCTCTGATTTGATCTCAAGCATTCCTGATGCCAGTCTTAATGATCTATCTGGAAAATGAGGATTCAATTCAACTGTCACCTTGAAAAGCAGCATGGGACAGAGAAAGCTCTGACCTGAGAATCTGAAAAATTAGATTCCAGTCAGGCTTCTGAGGCCTACTTCCTGTGTGACCTGGACTTAGTCACCAAAATTCCCTGATATCGTGGTTGTAGTTCAATCAGTCAGTTGTGTCCAGTTCTTTGTGATGCCATGGGTCCTACTGTCCAGGGGTTTTCTTGGCAAGGATATTGGAGTGATTTGCCATTTCCTTCTCCAGTGGGTAAGGCAAACAGAGGTTAAGTGACATGTCCAGAGTCTCAGAGCCAGTAAGTGCCTTGGATCAGATTTAATTTCAAGCTTTCCTGACTCCAGGAACAGCTCTGTAGCCACTGTGCCACCTAGTTGTCCCTGATCATGTGTTTACTCATCCATAAAAATGAGGTCCTCTGGGCTCTATTTCGGCTCTCTATGTATGATCTTATGATCCTATTATTCTGGCCCAAAGTGTTCTTGGACTGAATTAAAGGTGTAGGATTAGAAGACTTTCATAGCAGAGATGCTCCAGGCTAAGCAGAAAGAGGCACCCTATAGGTGGGAGTGGGTAGAGAAGCAGAACTGCCTTGAGCTACCGCCTCACCCTTTAGAGGGTCCACAGTTGGGATGCCTCAAAAGCCGGGGTAGTAGGCAGGAACCTTTGCCTATGGACATGGTTGGGGGAGGGACTGCCACCCCTCCCCATCTAACAGACACACACACACGCACGCATGCACGCATGCACGCACGCACGCACACACACACACACACACACGAGTGGCAAGATCAGATGTGCATCGGTTTATCAGGTAGCTGATTCTACTACCTTCTCTCCTCAAAGGAAGGACCCAGCCCTTTGCCACCCCCTCCATAAGGCCAGGCCTCATCCACCATCTGTGTTAAGAGGGAAGGATGGATTTGGAGACTTGTGGCTGCTTTGGGACAGGGATAATGATGGTGGAAGGGAGAGGTGAGGGGGTAGATAAGGGGGGGTTGCCCCTCCCCTACCCACCAGACCCACTTGCTATCCCCCTGACTCCAAACAAACCAAAGTGACCTCTCTTAGCCTAACAAGCACCCAGTTAGCAAGAATAATTACTTTAAATAGGAAGCTGTCTTTCTATAGCTGCTCTCCTTTTAACAACCAACCTCCCAGACAAAGCTGATGATGCCTCTTGCCTCTACTTCCTCTCCACCCACTCCCTTCTCTCTCTCCAAAGTTACCAAGAATCTCTCAATTGCTAAATCCAATAGCCTTTTCTCAGAACTCACCTTTCTGGACCTCTCTTGGCATAATTGGCCACTCCCTCTGTTTCAATAATCTCTCCTCCCTGAGGTTCATGACACTGCTTTCTCCTGGTTTTCCTACCTGTCTGACTCCTTGACAGTATCATTTCATGGTGTCCCACCCATAACTGTAAGTTCTGTCCTGGGTCCTCTTCTCTCTCTCTCTCTCTCTCTCTCTCTCTTTCTCTCTCTCTCTCTCTCTCTCTCTCTCTCTGTTTCTCTCTCTCTCTCTCTCTCTCTCTCTCTCTCTCTCTCTCTCTCTCTGTTTCTCTCTCTCTCCTCTCTTCTCTTTTTCTCTCTGTCCTCTCTCTCTTCTCTGTCCTCTCTCTCTCCTTTCCCTTCTTTCTCTTCTCTTTCTCTCTCTCTCCCTCTCTCCCTCTCTCTCTCTGTTTCTCTCTCTCTCCTCTCTTCTCTCTTTCTCTCTGTCCTCTCTCTCTTCTCTGTCCTCTCTCTCTCCTTTCCCTTCTTTCTCTTCTCTTTCTCTCTCTCTCTCTCTTTTCTCTCTCTTCTCTCCTCTCTCTCACATCTCACCAATTCACATGAATTCCATTATTATCTCTTTGAAGACCAGTACATCCAGATCTAATACTTTCTCCCCTGAGCCCCAGTCCCACATCTCCAATTACCTGTTAGATCTTTCCAAACAGAGTTACCATTGACATCTCCAATTAAACGTGCCAAGGGCAAAATTCCTTATCTTTCTCCCCCAAACTTCCCTATCTCCTTTGAGGGCACCACTGACTTCTAGTACCCTCAGTTTATGAGCTCAGAACCATGCTTGACTCTTCCGTCTTCCTCACCCCACACCTCACTAGCTAAGTCAGGTAGATTCTTTCTCTGCATCCATCTCGTCTCCATTCACTGGCCACCACCCTGCTTCAAACCCTCATCACCTCTCCCCCAGGTTATTGCAGCAGCCTCCTTTCTGGACTCCTGGCTTCCAGCTTCTCTCCCCTTCAATCTTTTCTACATAGTTTCCAAAATGATTATCCTAAAGTACATCCCACCATATTATTCCCCTGCTTGCCAATCTTTAGTGATTTCCTGTTACCTCCAGGATAAAATACAACTCCTCAACTCGTCACCTAAAGCCCTGGAGCTTATGTTCTATGCCTATCTCAGTGTTTCTGTACAAAAATGTTCTCCAAGACTGGAATGGATTTATGCTTCATCTCTTCCTCTTAGAAACCTTACCTTCCTTCAAGGCTCACCTCCAATGTCAGCTCTTTTGTGGAACCTTCCCTAATTGCCCAAATGTTTAATATTCTCTTCCTCCTCAAATTACCTTGTACTTTTCTGTATACCATGTCCCTCCCCAGTTTAAGAATTTTCAGTGGCTCCTTATGCCCTCTAGGATAAAATAAAAATTCTTCTGCTTGGGATTTAAAGCTCTTTATAATACGACTCTAGCCTATCTTTCCAGATTATTTTATATTACTACCCTTCACACATTCTACAATCTAACTAACCTAGCCTATTTACTGTTTTCCACTCTTAGCATTCAATCTCCTTCCTCCATGTTTTTGCATAGACTGTACCTCATTCCTGAATGCATTTCCTCCTCACATCTTTCAGCTCTTGGAATCCTTAGCTTCCTTTGAAGTTCAGTTCAGATTCTACTTCCTAAGCTAGCATTTCTTGATATCCTCAGGGATGGGGAACCTGCAGCCTCGAGCCCATATGTGGCCCTCAAGGACGACCTTTTGACTGAATTCAAACTTCACAGAACAAATCCCCTTAATAAAAAAGATTTTTTTCTGTAAAACTTGGACTCAGTTGAAAGGCCGCCCTCAAGGACCTAGAAGACCATATGTGGCCTCCAGGCTGCAGGTTTCCCACCCCTGTGACCTAGTTATTAGCACTCTGTCCTTCCTATAATTAACTTAGACTTATCTATTTAGATATAACCCCATGTTGGTTCCTTAAAGGCAGCGACTGGTTTCATTTGGTCTGTGTATCTTTATCATCTAGCACAATGTTTTACCAGCATGTGACAAATGCTAGCTGAATTGGATTAATAGCTATGAGAGGACCCCCACAGGTAAGTGCCCCTCGTTCCCTCCACTGTGAGCTGGGATCTGCTCTTTTACACTGAGGGCACCTTCCCTGACTCTTGTTCCAGAGGGAAAATACTTGTTTACGGCCTTGCTGAAAGGTATCGCTGAAATAGCCAAAATCAGAGGAACACACAACTTCATACCGGAAGGAATTATTTGGTCTAACTCTCTATTTTATAGACAAAGAAACTGAGGCTCCCCAAATCTCTCTCCTCTGACTCCAAGAGTCAGCTCCAAGAGCTCAGCCCTAGAAATGGTCTCTGCCAACCATCCTCAGACTGATACAGGCATTTACTCTTTTAAAATCTTTAGCTTTCTCACTAAATGCCTGCATCTGGTGTGGAAGGCCTCTCATTTCCTTGAGGTTTTTGTTTAATTTTTTTAAACCTTCTATATGTGCAGTAATAAGGGCGAAGAATTCCTCCCAATAATAAGAGAAGGGTCAATTTCTCATCAGGTTCCAGGCAAAGCCACAGTGCCTGAGGTCAGTCCATTGAAGTGACTGATCTTTGGGGGAGGAAGTCTTTGAGGTCTTCAAGGAACCTGTATGTAGCATGAGTTTGCATGTGATGGGGACAGATTGCAAAGTAGGGAGCAGTTTCAGGGGAAAGGTGCTAGGAAAGGACTGCAGGATGGGAAGTAGGACCCCAAGACGCTGAAGAGGTGAGAGGCCAGCAAATCACACTTAATGGTTTTACCCAGGTTGGGACCATGCGCTGTCCCCAAATCAAAAATCGAGGTTTGGGTCTAGCCTAACCTTGGGCTGGTCTGAGCATCAGACGGTAGCTGCCCCAGGAAGCTCGTGGGAAGATCCAGAGAGATATCATATGTGAAACACTGTGTAAACTGTAAGCTCATTAATGCAGTGCTCAGCACAGTGCTTGGCATGTAATAGTCACTTAATGCTTATTGCCTATTGCCTGAGTAGTAAGTTAAGGACTATGGACAAGAAGAGCAGGCTTCACTGTGAGTCCCCAGCACCATCTGCTGTTGATCGCGGATATTGCGGCTGCCTCCTGAACAAACAGCCTCTCCCTCCCCATTCCCTTCTGTCTCTGTCTCTTTCTTTGTCTCTGTCTCCGTGTGTGTGTGTATGTGTGTGTGTCTCTCTGTGTCTCTGTGTGTGTGTGTCTCTCTCTGTCTCTGACTCTCTCTCTCTCTCTCTCTCTCTCTCTCTCTCTCTCTCTCTCTCTCTCTCTCTCTCTCTCTCTCCAATGCCACCTCTATCACTTACTAATTTGTGTTTGGGGAAACTCACTAAAACCTCAAAATGAAGGGAGGTAGTGAGAGATGTTCTCTGAGTCCTTCCTACTTTTACAACTCTAGGACGCCAGACACTTCTCTAAGTAGCTCTCCAGCACAAAGAATTCTGCAAGGTTAGGCAATGATGGGGTTCACTAGGAGAATGATCAGCTGCAAAAAATCAACTTAGGCTGCGCTGGAGAGGTGAAAGCACCCAGTAGATGGCGGCCTGCCTCCAGCATCCAAGTCCGGTGGGATTCCTCTGAGTCCACCACGCTGCCCAATGGCCCCAGCTGGCCCCAGATGTTCCTCATCACCTGAGACCCCTGAGCATCGTGGAAGATATCCAACCTGGTCTTTGTGAGGAATCACTGGGATAACCACACCAAACTTTTGTTCAGTGTTCCTTTCACCTACAATGCTTTTCTCTTCCTCGGAACCTCTTGTAATATGTAAGATCTTTCCTCCTCTGAGATTTTTCTGATCCTTCTTTCCTTCCCTTCCTCCCTCCCTTCTTCCTCCCTCCTTTCTTCCTTCCCTGCTGTCTTTCTTTCCCTCCCTCCCTCCCTCCTTCCTTCCTTTTCTCCTTCCTTCCTTCCTTCCTATAGTGTAGTAAAAAGATTAATTTACTTAGAATCAAGAGAGATGGGGATTCCCATCCTGGCTCCTAACTCTCAGGACACTCGCAGGCTGTGTCTAGCCAGATCATTTAAGCTCTGCACCTCACTTTCTTCATCTATAAAATGGTAACATTATTATTAATAATAAAAATAATAATGGCTACAATTTACATAGCACTTTAAAGTTTGCAAAACACTTTACAGATATTTCATTTGATCCTCACAATAGCCATTTGTGAGGGGGAGTCAAGTAATCAATAAACGTTTATTAATGTTAAACATCTTTTTATTTATTAATTAAACACCTGCTCTGTGCTGAGCACTGTGCTAAGTTTTGGGAATACATAAAGAAACAAAAACCAGTCCCTGCCTTCAAGTTGCTTACAGTCAAATGGTGCTGTTACCATTCTCCATGGGGGATCCTCATGTAACTTGCCCAAGGTCACACTAACAAATGTCGGAGACTGGACTTGAATTCATGTTTCCTAATGCTATTTCTATCACCCTAGACATTTTGTCACTTTATATACATGTAATATTTATGAGACTGTTGAGAGAAAAATGATTCATGAATTTTAAGGCATTAGTAAATATAAATTATCATTTATTCCTTCAACAAACACTTGCTGAACACCTACTATATTTAGGACACTGTTCTAGGCCCTATAAGAAATCTAAAAAGACATGAGGCATGGCCTCCGCTTTTGAGAGCTGAGAGCCACCCACAATGGTCTCTCCTGCCTGAATTGCTCTGGCATTGTAACATGTCATTGGGTTCTAAACAAGAGAAGCTCAGCTCATGCTCCAAGTTATAATTTATTAATGTTCAAACAAAGGATACAGAGTCGGCATGTGCCAGCCAGTGACAGCAGACCACATCCCTTTTGTACTGATATGGGCCATGCTACAACCCAAGGACTGTGGCCAGTTCTGCCAGAATGGAAACTGACCTGAGCAGCTCCCGAACATTGGGGTTACACCCTCATATACCAAGGAGGACGAATGGGGCTGTCCCTTGGCAAACACACTAATTTGGAGCCAGTAGAGTATCCCACCCCTCCATCCCCCAACCCCTCAGAATGTATCAATCACAAGTAAATTAGCTAAGACTTAAAGGGGCATTAGTAGAATTCCTCTGGTGCTTAATGATTATTATTTATCATCCACTCCACACAGTTCCATGTGACAACCCCTTTCTCCTTGCTTTCAAGAAGGTACTCTGTCTGACCAGACTGTCTCAAATGCTTGTGATGTATGCCCTTCCTGTGGCATTAAGCTTATCCTGCCTTGTTATT
Organism: Bettongia penicillata ogilbyi; assembly: GCA_023548195.1. Classification (NCBI taxonomy): domain Eukaryota; kingdom Metazoa; phylum Chordata; class Mammalia; order Diprotodontia; family Potoroidae; genus Bettongia; species Bettongia penicillata. The sequence goes on from JAJHZJ010000123.1 coordinate 2,119,205, forward strand.
ATACAGTATGCTTCCTGTGTTTGTGTTTTGTTTCCATAACTGGACTATAACATTCTGTAGGGTGGAGGATTGTGTCTTGTCCATCACAGCCATCTGAGGTGGGCACCATCATTGTTCCTACTTTATAGATGAGGAAATGATGTACCTAAGGTCAAGCAGCCAATGTTTGAAAGGAGTGTTGAAGTGATGGCTACACTCCACAAGTAACTACAGGTCCAGCGTTCTATCCACTAAACTACATTCAGTACAAAAGGTCATTCAATGCATCCATGTCATTTCATAGATGAGTGTTTCAGGGACTTGCCCAATGTCACACAGGAAAGAAGTGGCAAAGTCAGGATTGGAGTCCAGTGTGAAAAACCTCCCTCAGCCTGCCTCTACTTCTGCGGACCATGGAAAGGGCATTGGATTTAGTGAGGAACTAGATTCAAATCCTGACCTTGCCACTTCTTTCCTATGAGACACTGGGCAGGTCACTGAGACTCTCATCTATAAACTGAGCGGGTTACACTAGATAACTTCTAAGGTCCCACCCCATTCTAAATCTATTAATTTCTGAGTTCTACCTATAGAGGGATAGGGCACCTACTTGGTCCCATAGTGCATAGAACACCAGCCAGGAGAGTTGAGTTCAGGAGTCAGGAGTCAGGAGACTTGAGTTCAAATTTGGATTTAGACATTTAATAGCTGTGTGACTCTGGGCAAGTCACTTAACTGTTTACCTCAGTTTCCTCATCTGGAGGAAGGAAATGGCAACCCACTCCAGTATCTTTGCCAAGAAAACACCAAATGGGGCCATAAATTGTACAACAATATATAGTGGAGCAGATGGGATCAATTTTTAGGGCCACAGGAAGCTCCACCTCTGTTCATTTGGTCCTGAAATTAATTTCATGCAAATGAAGAGACAAAGAGACACTCATTTGGTGGCTCTTTGTTTCTTTCTGAGTTGTTATTATGAATAAGAAATGGTATGAGACAGCCAGGTGACTCAGCAGATAGAGCTCTGGAGAAAAAACAAATTCTGCTTCAGATACTTACTGGCTACGTGACTCTGGGCAAGTTATTAAACCCTTGCCTGCCTCAGTTTCTTAATCTGTAAAATAGAATAGTGACAAGGAGGTTTTAAAAAGCACACCCCAAACCTTCACACACTATGGAAATGCTAGCTATTGTTACAATAATGATTATGGATTAGTTCCAGATCCGTATTTCATTCTTACATTTTTCTTCCTTTACTTTCTCTTTGCTATTTATTCTTTTTTCTCTTTCTTTCTATCTTTCTTTTTCCTTCTTGCTCCCCTCTCTCCCTAGCTAGAAGTACAGTCATCACACATAGCTTGATTCCAAGGCTGATGGGCATGAAAGTTTTAACCTGCTCCTGCTCCCACGTGGGCCCCATTCACCTCTCCTTAGGCAGTATGGTGACTCCCTGCTCCCAGAAGGCTCACCATATGGATGCCAGTCTCAGTTCAGACATCAGATCAGCTTTACCCCAATGCAGCCCAGACCCCTAGCGCTCAAAGGAATTACCAGCCTCAGCCTCCCAAGCAGTAGGGATTACAGGCTTGTTTGGTCTAATTTTTTTAGTCACCTTTTACTTTATCAGTCTTTTGATGTTTTTATCCATTGCATCTTTTTTCCTCCATTTTTCAGAAATTCTCATTTGGGATATTTTGGGATTATTTGTTGGTTTTCTTATTTTTCAATTTTCATGGATGGTTCATTAATCCTCTATTTATTTTGTTTGAATACATTGCCAAGAGTATATTTTTCCTAGGTTAGCTTTGTCCCCCAAATTTTAGCATGTTGTCTCATCCTTATCATTCTCTTTTACATAGTCAATGCTCGTAGGATTCATTCTTAGATACATTCATTATTCAACATGGCACTGAGAGAAGTAACGCCAAAAGCAAGGCATATTCCTTAAAGTTCCAAGTTCCAGGTTGTGACTACTTCCTGCATACTGTTCCCTAAATGGATTTTTGCTTTGTGGATTCCTTAAAGAATCAACCTCAGGATCGGTCTGGGATTCAGCTGAGAGTGGTGTGATAGTAACTATGATTACATTAGGACTGTATTAGGAGGACGCTCTCATTTTCTGGAATTCCACAAGGCCTTGCTCCCAAAGGCCTATTGCAGGATGTTAGGATCATAAATTTAGAGCTGGAAGAGATTGTAGAGATCATCTAGTCTGTCTGTTTGTCTGTCTGTCTCTCTCTGTTTATATATATATATATCCCTTTATTTTACAGATGAGGAAACTGAGGCAGAGAAAAGTGATGTGATTTGCCCAAGGTCACACAAGTGAGTCAGTGGCAGAGTCAAGATTCTTACTTAGATCCTCTAATTCCAAAGTCCAGTGTTCTTACCATTGGACCACACTGCTTCCTTTCACCTTTCACTGGTCTAAAAATAAATCGCACTCTTACAATGAAATCTCTTTTCGAGTAAAAATAAATATGGAGGTACTGACAAAGAATATTTTTAAGATTATGGAAGCATATTTTTAAGATTATGGAAGCATATTTGTAGGAAATTTGTTTTTGCATTTCTTTCCATTTTTAAATTTTTTATCGATACTTAAAAAAATCACTAGTATTTTACAATGATTTCCCTCACTCTAACAAGAGAACAATTCCTCAAAATAAAGACAAGCAGCTAAACCTATTCTTTTGATTCAAACAAAGATGTTTTATTTATTTATTTTTTTGACCATCATCTCTCTCTATATTGTTATTTTCCTTTGCCTTTCCACACTCAGGGTTCATACAATAGAGATTTGGAAAATAGGTGTGTTCTATGTTCAAACCAGTATAATATTTGACCTTTTCCCCTTAGATGTTAGTAAAGCTCTTTTGCCTAGTGGCAATTGGGGAACAGAAAATCCACAAACTCTGCCGTGATTAAATAAGGGGAAGGTCAAGGACTTCTCTTGACCCTGTTTCCAGAGAATATGAGGGATTCAGAGTGCACTGGAAGCCAGGCTAACAGAGTAGGCAGCAGCAGTGGAGACAGTTGGGGGGATGTGGACCTGCATCACAGAGGAGTAAAGATAGCCTCAGGTAGGACCAGGAAGGGGTTTATCTGACTGTGGGAGCCTCCTTGCTGCCTGTGATCAACATTTTACAGAAATTAAGAACTGAAATTCTTGAACGGCAGAGTACTCAGGTCTCCAGCCTACCCCTCCCCAAACCATGCTTTCTGGTTTTGACTTAGTGATGTCTTTAGTTGGGTTTTGTTTTCACTATGGGGCTTCCCAGGTCAGAAATTTCTGGAACCAACCTACGGGTCTAGCTCGCCAACCTTACAGCTGAGATCACAGCTCAAATGTCCAAACACCAGTTCCCAGTTGGTTATCTCTAAGTCTGGGAGAGAGGGATGGGTTACCCTAGGTGGTGATTAGGTTTTGAATGGAAGACTCAAAAGCCAAGGAGTGAGCTGGAAGGGATGACAGGAGTCACCTAGTGTAACATGGGCCTGAATAAGAGGGATGCACAATAACCCTTGAAGACTGCTATTGCCTTGTGCACCATCTCCCCATGACAAACACCACTATCTCTTTCATCAAGCTCTCACTTGGAGGAGTCTTGAGTCCCTTATCATCTTGCTAAGCCAGCTTTAACTTGGTGATTTCCAGAATTCCTGATACAAAGGAGTCAGCAAAGTTTAATATTCTTCCTGGCCCCTTAGGTACCTTTTCATGACCCCATCCAAGTTTCCTTCAGGTCCCAGGGGACCGACTGTGTTGCCATCTTCTCAGGACTCTGGATACCAGGATTCTTTTTTAACAGCTTTATTGACTACACAAGAAATTAGCTTAAATACTTTGCCCTTCCCAGCAACAGGTATTGTAAATGTATCCCTCAGAATAAATCTGTCCTGGCCCAATGGTTCTCTCATAGTCATGGGATCCTTCCAAGACCTCCTTTTCCTTTGGCCATCACCCAGCCTGACACCTTCCTAGGTACAGCTCCTTCTGTTCCTTCCCCTCAGGATCTAGCACTGATAGGGATGGCATGGGCAAGGAAGAGACCAGAGAGAGAAGGAGGGATACAGGAAAGGATAGTGGTAGGGGGAGAATATGAGCCCAACAGGGAGAACCTGGAAAGAGATCAGTGGAGGATGATCTGGAGATGGGGTGGGGAGGAAGATACCCAATGAGAATCTCTAAGTTACCTGGAAATTTTGCCCTTACAAGTGTTGAGAAGTTCTACAGAGTGGAGACTACACGGCATCATCCTTTGGGAGAAGTTGGAGAAGGATTAGGGTCTCTGGACTGGCCACCAAAATCTGTAGCCTCAAGATTCCCCAGGACAAAATTTGGCTTTGAGTTCCCGGAAGTTTGGGTCTCTGATTGATGTTCAGGAGTCTAGTTTGGTCCAGAACTCCCTATGCCATCAAAGCGGTGACACAGACACAGAGGGATTCCAAAACTGACCCTGTCTTTGAGGCAGCTTAGGATGGGGTAGGGGAGATCTGGACTTCATCCTGATGCTCTAGGTCTGTGACTGGCAGGGATTGTTCCCTGCACCTTCTAACAGGAGTGACTTGGGTGCAGTACAGACTGTGGGCAACAACCATAGACCTCAAGCAAACTTCACTGACCATTCAACTCAGTGTTGGACCCCAAGGCCAAACACACCATTTGAATGTGTGCAAATAGCATTTAAGCATGCCCAGGTGAGCAGGGGCACTACCCATTCTAACACTTGGTGGAAACAGTTCGCTGCAGGGTTCTGTCCTGTGGAAACGTCCACCATGCCCTTGTCTGAACTCATTGGGGCATACAGTAAATCTGAGTGGCCCTTCTCCTTACCCCTCTCGCCTTCTCCCTCTCCCTGCATACACATGCCAAACCCGAGGAAGATGTTTCAGGTCTCTTTTTTGTTCCTTTCCCTCCCTTTGTCTTTCCTTCTCACATTCTCGCCTGGCTGGCACAGTTCTCTGGGATTCATGAGACTTCTTCTTGTTCCTTGGCCAATGAACTCAGTCAGTCGGTAGAGTGAGGGGAGAGGGTGCAAGATTGCTCCCTGTAAAAGAGTTAATACTAGTAGCCTTTAGAATGTTCACACTGGAAATTGTGTCAGCTGGGTAGGGCGGGTGAGAAGATGGGCCCTAGGAGCCCAGTGTCCCAGGCAGAAACCCATTCAACACAAAGCCAAAACTTGTGGTTACAAAGCCTGGTAAGAAGTGATAGAAGAGAGTGAGGGAGAGGTGGAAAATAAGGAGATAGAGAAAAAAAAGCATGTAGCTCCCATATCTAGCCTGGTCTACACAGACAAGGGATGGGGCTGGCATTGGTGAGGCACCAGAGGTGAGCAGGGGAAATGGGAACACTGTTGACTGCTTCACTCGGAATGGACCAAGGCTCCAGCTCCCTGACCAAAGCCAAATCCTTTAGGCCCAAAGTTTTTGGCATAGCACCCTGCAAAGGAAGCAAATGGTTAGATTCCTATTTGTCATGAAGGCCAGATGGGTGGTAGCAGGCTCAGGTACCAAGATTACCATCCTTTCTGCCCCAACAACCCACTGTCTTCCCTGAGGCTACCATCCCAACTCTGCTACTATCTAGCTGGGTGACTCTGGGAAAACCATCTTCTCTTTCTATGTCTTACTTTCCTCATGTGTAAAATGTTTGGATTAGGTTTGGGTTTTCCTAAACTATGTTTGAAAGAGCTCTTTGTGATAATACCAAACTCTCTTTTACAAAGCGCTTTCAAGCAAAGCACTGGACATGTGTTATCTCAACCCTATGAGGTAGGTGCTATTATTATCTCCATTTTACAGATGACAAAACTGAGGCTAAATGGGAGAGACTAAATGACTTTCTCAGGTTATACATCACAAGAATGGAATTCAGTTCTTTTTGTCTCTAAGTCCAATACTTAAATTCACTATGAATCAGTCCTCAGTCTCCATTTATTAAGCACCTACTCTGTGCTGGGCTTGGGAAAACATAGATGCCTAACAAGGAGTACTCTAAAATGTTAAATATTAAATTTTCTTGCCAACTACCCTGACACTGTAGCTGCCCCACTTCTCCCAATTCAGATCTGTACCCTATGCACTAGACTAGACCCTCAAAATCTGTTCTTCCAGTCCCTGGGGAAGTGAATCTACTGTCTCCCCTCCCCACCTTTGTAATTTCTCCTCTGAGACTGAGCTTTCTTGATTGAGTACAGATTTGCTTAGCCAGTTATATATCATCAATCCCAGACCATACTATTCATTCCATTTCATCCAGTTGTCTACCCAGGCCATCTAACCATGTGTCCTAATACCACGCTCAAACTGTCCTCCAACCCCACCCCACCCCCAGTTCTGCTTATTACTCTTTGTATAGTTATCAAATCAGACTTTTGCATTTGGGAAGGGCATGTTCATCCACTGTACTCTGTGATTCCCCAGACCAAATCTACCTTATCTGGCCACTATTACCCTAAATGTGTTATCTCCTCCAATAGAATTGAACTTCTCAAGGGTAAAAACTGTCTTATTTTTTTTGTATCTCCAGCACCTAACATTATGTCTGACACAGAGTAAATATTTAACAAAAGCTTTTTCATATATTCATGCAGCAAATTTTTTATATGAAAATTGGCTTTAATTTTCTCTATTTTGCTCCAAAGTTTCCCTGACTCCCTTTTCATTCAAGGGTATTCTATACACCTGAACATCCTGGAGTAGAATTTATAGATTCGGTCAAGTATATTCCATCACCCAAAGATAAGACTAGATGATTTCTCAAATACTTTCCCACCCTAAAATTTGATGTTTCTGGCATGAATATTGACTTATCTGTCACATGGGTGGGTGTAAAGTCATATCTAGCAGCCCCATCATCACCTGTCTACTCACCTTTGCAGTAAATTTCTCCATCCTTGTCTGCCAAGGTAGTGGACTCCAGGCCTTTGCCACACTTGGCACACCGGAAGCAACTCTTGTGCCAGGACTGGGAAAGGAAGAGAAGAGAAAGGGCACAATTGTGAGAAGCTCTGAGGTGAATCCTCCTATCCCAGGCCTTAGAAGTGACGATGCTAAGTGAACTGCAAGATACTAACAAATAGGTCTACACGCTGCCGATGGAATTGAGAAAGGTGTGCTTCATATTCCAGACTGGGAGCAGGGGGACGGGAGGAAGAGAGAGAGAGAGGTGGGGAAGACAGAGAGAGGGAGAGAGAGAGAAAGAGGGAGAGGGAGAGAGAGAGGTGGAGAGATAGAGATGGGGAAGAGAGGGACAGGGGGAATAGAAAGGAGAGAGAAGAAGAGAGAGAGAGAGAGAGAGAGAGAAAGAGGGAGAGAGAGAGAGAGAGAGAGAGAGAGAGAGAGGGGGGGGGGGGAGGGAGGGAGGGAGGGAGAGAATCGGAGATGGTGAATGTGTACGGGAGACACCTCAGTTATTAACATAACTAGCTGTACTCAGATGCCGATATTCTGTCAGACAACTAGCATTTATTAAGGACCTACTATGTGCTGGGTCCACTGCTAAGTGCTGAGGACACAAAGAAAGACAGTCAGTCCCTGCCCTCAAGGAGCTCACACTAATGGAGGAGACAACAGGTAAACAATTTTGTTCAAGCAGGAGAAATGGGAGATAATCTCAGAGGGAAAGCACTAGAAAGAAGTGGGGAATAGGAAAGGCTTCTTGCAAAAGGAAGCCAGGGAAACCAGGAGACAGAGATGAGGAGAGAGAACATTCCAAGCACGGGGAGCAGCCAGTAAAAATGTTCATCTCTTGATGGAGTGTGGTGTTTGAGGAAAAACAAATGGACCATTCATTGTCACTGGATCCAGAGTACATTGAGGGGACTAAGATCTAAGAAGACTGCTTTGAAAGTCAAACAGAGGATTTCATATTTGATCCTGGAGGTAGCATGGTAGTTTTTTAGCCATAAATCTAGATATCAGGAGACCTCCATTTTAATTACCTCTTCAAATAGCTACAACTCTTTTACTTTTAGGGTGATTTCTCATCTAATAGCTCTTTTTATAAAAGTAGACAGTACAATTGGCCCTGTAGTCAGAAGACCTGAATTTTCATCAGATTTTTTAATCCCAAGGAAGTCCCTTACCCACTAGGCCTCTATTTTCTTATCTGTAAAATAGGAGTGCTCAATAATAGTATTCCTAGTGCCTGCCTCATAGAGTTGTTGGAGGAAAGTGCTTTGTAAACCCTAAAGTGTTATAAAATAGCACAGATACAAATTTCCCCTATTTTATGGTTGGGAATAATGTAACCCAGAAAGTATAATTTAAACAAGATCATTCAGGGAGTGACGAAACAAAGATTCAGGTCCTGATCTGTATAGGTTTAAAAACATCAAGTTCTGTTGACCTGAATTGCTTCCATTTTCCAGTTCCATTTTCTCAACCTTGATGACTGTCTTGGATCTTATTACTTCACTGATTCATACCTCAGTTTCTCTTTCTGGCTTCCCCCTGCCCTGCTCAGTGAAGACAGCAAGGGGGTGGTCTTTCATCCCTGAGGTGGGGGTAGGGAGAAGGCAAAGAAGTATCCAGAGAAGACAGTGAAACTCAAAACAAGATGTGGAAAAAGGGCAGCTTAGTACCAGCATTGGAGTCCACCTAAATTCTTTTTAAATAGTATTTACATTTTTCCAATTACATGTAAATTACATAATTTTTAACATTCATTTTTTATACAAAATTTGGAGTTCCAAATTTTCTCCCTCCCTCCCCTTCCCTTCCCTAAGACAGTAAGCAATTTGATATAGGTTATATATGTGCAATCATGTAAAATATATTTCCATATTAGTCATGTTGTGAAAGAAGAAACAGAACAAAAGAAAAAACACACAAAAATAAAGTAAAAATAGTATGCTTCAATCTATATTCAAATTCCATCAGTTCTTTCTCTGGATGGTCCACCTAAATTCTTTACAAAGTTCATTAAATTCAATTCAGTGAAGCCAGCTTGGTCTGGAATTGCCAGCTTCAGAAGAAATCTGTTTCCAACACTGCTGTTCAAGCAAGATTTCTATATTCTTCCCAAATCTGAATAGTACAGACTAGCCCCATCAAAATCATGTATTTAGGATCGCCCTGAATTAACCAGACCCTGGGGATTTTCAGGAAAGTTTCTTCCAGCTTCTTCATTCATTTAAAGGTCATCACTACAAGAAAGATTATATGAAAGAAGATTGTTCAAAGGCTTTTATCGATAAGAGGAAAGTAGGCCAATGTTTCCCTAGAGATGTGGGACCACCGTGGGACCATCGATGGTCATCAGTACTTCCCATCCAGACTTTATGGCAAGTGAACATGAACGCTATGAGCCCCTTTATGGAAAAAGGCAAGACTGAGGTTTTTGAAGTTTGGCTTGGACCTTCGCCAAAATAGCCAAGTTCTCAGCAGCTGAATCTCATCAGAAATCATTTAATGGGCTGAGTTGCTGATACTCGAACAGCTCCCAGAGATAAAAAGGAAACCAAAACAAGGCAGTCCAGATGGGACAGACTGGTACCTTTCCAGGGCAATGAGAGGTTGATGAGTTTGGAGAAAAAGAGGAGAACAGTGATGCAAATAGAATGGGGTTAGAATGGAAGCTGCTCATATCAGCCACAAAGAGCTCCAGAAAAAGTAAAGGGATCTAGTCAATCTCTGGTTTTCTGGATATGTGAGCCCACCAAGTTTGCTCTTCCTTAGATGTCCTGGGGGGAGTGGCAGTGTGGCCACTTACAGGGCTAAAATTAGGGAGTCCCAAATTCTGTTCTCACCTCAAATTACTTAGCCAGAGTAGAAACTCTTATCTCATATCTCCCAGGATGCAAATGGGTCAAATCCTGCATTACCACTGACTCCGACGCCTTCTTATTGTCTGTTCAACCAAGATCTCCCCATTTCTACATTTATGCATCTTCTAAAAATGCCTGTTTCTCTAGACTACCCTCACTAGCTCAAAAAAAGAAGGGGGTAATGATTTTTCTCATTCTCTCTAAACATAGAACACCACCTCCCACAAGGATCTTCCCAGCTCCTACTGCTAACCCCTCCCCCCATTACTTTGCTTTCCCATCATCTACAGGAAGCCTTTTCCAGACTCATCTTATTCTAGAACCTTCCTTCTCTTAATCATCTCCTATTTTTCCTATCTCTAAGTAGGTTGTATGTGTTTGTTGGCTTGTTTGTGAGCTCTTTGAGGCCAGAGACCAGTTTTTGTCTCTTTGTATATCCTTTTGCTTAGCACTGGCACATCGTAGGTGCTTAATACATGTTTATTGAATGACTGCCTGATTTATTTCATATATAATAATTGACATACATGTCTTCCCTCCAATAGAATGTAAGTTTCTTGAGACAACTAGGGAGCACAGTAGAAAGAGCTCTGGGTCTGGATCAGGAAAGCCTGAGTTCAGATACTTATTAGCTATGTAACTTACTTATTAGATAAGTGACGTACTAGTCACTTATCCTCTGTCTGCCTCAGTTTCCTCAACTGTAAAATAAGAGTCATAATACCATCTGCCTCTCAGGTTATGGTGAGGATCAAAGTGCTAAATACATGCCTGGCACACAGTGAGCACTTAATAAAAGTCTGTACCCTTTGCTTACCACCCCTTGTCATCATCATCTCCCCTAGTTGAGGACAGGGACTGTTTTATTTTTATCTTTGCAACAACAGCGTCCAACACAGTTCCTGGCACACAGCAGGCACTTACTTAATAAATGCTCCTTGGCTAACTCTACCCACATTACCAATTCAGTCTCAACTCAACCCCTAAAGATCACAACTACATGTGTTGACATTTATATCAACTGCCTTCTGCCTGTATTCATGACGTAGAGTGGTGGATAAGAAACTACAGCCTGGAAATCTAGGTCTGCTTCAGACCTTGCCTCTATAACCATATGACCCTGGACATGCTAACTTCATAGGATTATAGATTTAGAGCTGAAAGAAACCTTGGCACCATCTCTTCCAACCCCTTCATTTTCTAGACTAGGGACGCGAGTCCTAAGACCATTAAGTGATTTGTCTAAGGCTAGAGCTGGGATGACCGCTCTGGGCCTCAGCGTGTTGAATTAGGTGACCTCGATGGTCCCCATCTCCAGCTCTAGGATTTTCTATCAGTGTGTTTTTTCCATATGCCCCGTGAAAGCCTAAGTCTGTGCAATTATGGACAGTGTACAAACATTTTTTAAAAGCTTGTCTATGGTAAAAAAAATATATAGTAATAAGTGTTTTGTGCTTCTTAGAAAACAGTAGTGACAAGTGACTTGTAGTGACAAGGGGTCCAGGAGGCAAAGCATTAAACCTGAACTGTAGGTGTCTGGAGCTGTCCATAAGGAGGTTGTGGACCCCAGCTCAGGAAGGGAGGCATATATCTGGCTAAGCTGCCTTGTCTGGAACTTATGCCAAAAGAATCTCTTTACCTCGCCACACATGTTGCCTGGCCATGCCAGGCTGGCAGCTTACCTTCCCAGCTCCAATCACTTTTTCAGCAGCATAGACTGCCTGTCCACACCGGGGACAGCTTTCAGACCCTCCAATCTTCTGGGCAAACTTGGACGCATTAGGGTTGGTGGTAGGTCTATGACCAGGGGCCCTGGAGGTGGCAAGGACGAGAACAATAATTTCACATTTATGTGACATCTTAAATATCTCTAAAGTGCTTGCAACCACCTTGTTAAACAAGTGAATTATTATTAACTCCATTCACACATGAAGAAACTGACAGTCCATGAGCAAGTGAGTTAGGCTAGGTCATTAGGTACTTAGTTGAGTACCGAAGCTGATGTGAATGCCCAAATGACTTGAACAAACATTTCCTCCTTTCTTTTACCTGAGTCCAGGAATGGAAACCATTCTCTCTGCCTTTGACTCACAGAATACTAGAGCTAGAAAGTCCCATAGAAGGTTTCAGAGAAACCTGAAAAGACTTGTATGAACTGATGCAAAGTGATGTGAACAGAACAGGAGAACACTTTACACAATAACAACATATTTTAAAGACAGACAACTGCAAAAGACATAATAACTCTGATAAACACAATGACAAACCACAATTACAGAGGACTTGTGATGAAGGATGTATCTATCTCCAGAGAGAGAAGTGATGGACTCAAAGGATGGATTGGAGGTTGTCTTTTGGTTTTGTTTTGGGTTTCTTTTTGGACATGGATAGTATGGGAATCTGTTTTGTTTGACAATCATGGGTTTTGTTTTCCTTGCTGTCTCTGTGGTATGGTGAGAGAGAATGCAAACTCAAAAATAAAATAGAAATTAAAAATAAAAAAGATCCATATGATCATCTAGACCAATGCTCCCATTTTACAGAGGTGGAAACTGAGATGCTGAGAAGATAACCATCGTAGTTAAGGTCACATAGCTAGTTAGTGACAGAGTTGGGACAAGCACATGGGTTTCTGGACTCCCAGGACAGTACTCTTTTTGCTACAATACACTGCCTCTCCATTCACCTAGATTCAAAACCTCATCATTTTCATTTCTTATTTGCCAAACAATCCACTGCCCTCACCATTACCCTCCCCAACAATGCTTCTGTTCTAACCCCTGTGTCATGAGACATCTAAATGTGAATCACTCCCCATGGGAAAACTGGGCAGTTGCACTGGTGGCTTAGTATTCATGCCAATGGGACTAGGAAGTCAGCCAGAACGGTCCACGCACAGGCATCAATCAATAAGTGTCAGGTCAGAGGTCATCCTCTCTCTTTAACACTAACCCTGCTTTAACCACCTGGGAAGCAGAAGTTTCTTTGGACAGCACCTGGGCAAAGGAATGCTTGTGTCTGTTGGAAACACGACTGTTATATCCATGACGAAAGATTGAAGTGGTGGGAACTTAAAAAAGAAAAGTGGCAAGCATTTTCTCTGGGCTTTCCAGTTTTCATTAAAAACATCCCCAAATACCCTCAATGTCTAGAGTAGGAGTGTAGATCAAAGACTAGGAATTTTTCCACTATGCCAGAGCTGTCTACTAGAAAAATCACCAAACCTGGAGTCAGGAGATCAGGATTCTTAAGACCAAGCATTAACTCTTTCAGTACAATAGGTCTCAGTTTCCTGACCTGTAAAATGAGAGCGTTGGACTATAGAGGATCCCTGGAGTCCTTTTCATCTCTAATGTTCTACAGTTCCATGATTCTACACAGCTAACCAAGGTTCTTCAAGAGGTTCAGAAATACAGTCCTGCTACAAGTTATGGCCATGCCCCATTGGCCCATACCTAACTAGCTTTTACAGAATCATGGAGGCAGCCAGCTAGGGGAAGTCAGAAAGACTTGAGTTCAAATACTACCTCAGATACTTAGTAGCTATGTGATTTTGTTTTGTTATTAAATAATATTTTTTCCAATTATACATAAAAACAACTTTTAGGTGGCACAGTAGATAGAGCACTGGCCCTGGAGGCGGGAGGACCTTCATTCAAATCCAGTCTCAAACTGCTACTAGCTATGTGACCCTGGGCAAGTCATTTAACCTCCAGTTGCCTCCAAACTAAAAAAAAAATTAAATTCTTTTTTACAAATGTTGAGATTCAAATTCTCTTTCCCCCTTCCTAACTTTCCCCTTCCCTGAGAAGGTAAACAATTTGATGTAGTTACACATGCAATCATGCAAAACAGTTTCATATTGGTCATGTTGTGAAAGAAGATACTAGCTTTGTAGCTTCAGACATGTCTCTCTCAGACTCAGTTTCCCCACCTTTAAAATGGTGTGGAATAACACCCCCTACCTTTCAGAGTTGTTGCGAGAATCTAATAGAACAATATACGTCAAGAGCTTTTCAAACTGTTGAGGGCTGTTTCAATGCTAGATGTTATTAAGCTGAGTCATTACTAAGTTACTTTCTACACTGAAGCCGCAATGCCTTCCACTCTCCCCCCGCCCACCACATCTCCAATGAGCAGCTGTCCTGCCTCTCCTGAGCAAGTCCAGTGACGGGGAAATCCCTCTTTCCAGAGTAAGCCCATTCAACTTTGGGACTGTTTCTATTGTTAGAAGTTTTTTCATACATTGTGCAGAAATTTCTCTGCAGTTTGTACCCATTACTCCTATTTCTGTCTTTTGAAGTCAAGTGGGGCAAAACTAATTCTTCCATGTAATAGTGTTTCATATGCTTTAGAAATGTCTATCATGTCTTTTATAAGTCTTTTCTTCTCCAAAATAAACATCATCAGCTGCTTTAGCTTATCCTTAGATGGTAGAGGCTTGAGGCGTTTCACCATTCTGATGGCCTTTCTCTGGATGTCCTCCAGTTAATTATCAACATCCTTCCTAAAATGTGATGTCCTGAATTAAGTAATCTAACCAGGGTCATGAGGTAGATGGGACCATCCTCTCTCTAGAATGTTCCCAGTAGTTCTCTAAACACAACGTAGGAGAGTATTACCATTTGTTTGGTTACCATGACTCATATAGAGCTTGTGGTCCACTAAGACCTCCTGATTATCTTCATACAAAAAACCCACACCCTCCTCATCCTGTAATTGTGAAAAAGATAGAATTCTGTACTCACTCCTCATGCTTGATGCCCAGAGACTCCCCCTTGTCAGTGCTCAGTGTTCCTGCTCCCTGCCCATAGCCATAGCCCTTCGGACCATACTTTTTGCCATAGCAGGACTTGCAGTAAATCTCTTCACCATGAACAGCCACGGTGGTACTATCCAGGTTCTTCTTGCAAACCACTGGGGAGAAAGAAATAGAAGAATGAGTGGGACCATAACCGAGGCAGGGCAACTAGAGCTTTGGCCCAGGGCACCAAATTCAGAAGGCACTAAAAGCTCTTTCAATTCTTTAGCAATATAAAAAAGGTAACAGCTAATTATCAAAAAAGAGTCAAAATAGGAAACTATCATATTGTCAGATTCCTATCTTACTTTTTGAGGTACTCCTAGTGAATTCCACCTCATTTAAGTCCCACCACCCCATCCCTCTAGCATGATGACTTCTCCAGAAATGGTGTCCAAGTGTCTTACCTCAAAAATATTCATTCTAGGAACATTTAGCACCAATCATCCTTGGTACAAGGTTTCATGCTCTGCATCCAAAAATCATTGGTTCTAGATCTAGAGTAGGTTATAGTCTTAGAATCACAGAAATCCACTGATAAAAGGGACCAGCGCCCCTCAGTCTACAGAGTAGGAAATGAGGCTTGGAAAGAGAAAATGACTTGCCTCCTAGGCCAATGCTTTCCCCACAGGTCAGAGTGATGTGGTTTATGGGGTTCAGGGACCACTCAAGGATTGTAGTACAGGAGAGGGTCATCTGGAATGAATTCATGGATTCAAATATTCTTAAAGTCAAGGTAGCAAAGGTTTATTGTGACACCAATATGGTGGGCAGAGCTCCTTAAAGAACTTGCATTCCTTAAAAAACTTATAACTTAACAGGAACAATGCTAAAATTTACATAGAAAAAGTAGTGAAATATCTGGCAGATAAGCTAATTAAGTGATAATTTACAACCTTGGTCACAGGCTTCATTCAATATTGGAAACTAGGGGAAGGGATTTCTAAGAGGTGTATCCTTGATCTGCTATGTCTGTAGCAAGATAGTTGTGAGAGTTGACATCTATAGCTTGACCTTTGGATTGTGTACAATAACTTTGAGAATTAATACACAATAATTCTGTGGTTATGATAGTCCTGTTTTTACAAGAGAATTCCTTCAGAGGTCATCTTGTTCTTGTGATGGGGAAAAATGGTTTATTTTACTATGGCCCACTCATGAGTTATTACTAGGCATAGTGTCCTTGGACTGGGGAGAAAATTGCCAGGGAAAATGTTTTGAAGCTAGGGAGAAATGTGATCTTGGAATTGGGATCCAAGCACAAGCCCCCAAGCACCCCATCAGAAGAACAGGGAAAAGACAAAGTAGGGCAGGGGGCAGAAAATCATGGTAAGGAAACTTACCACAGCATGTAAATGGATAATTGCTGAAGATCTCCAGATAAAGCGTGTATTAAGCACTTCCTATTTAAGCATTTTTATAGGCATGACGCCCTGAGGATATATGTACCTCTTGAAACAGAAAGGTAAAGGAATCTGCATTGATCTAATGCACAAACAATAGAGGGTTTGGACCTAGGAACATTCTGCTCCCCAGTGGAGTGCCAGCCTATCTTAGGGCTATCAGATGTTGGGGAATCCTTCTCCCAAGTCCTCTCCTTCATGGAAAAGGACCAGGAAAAAAAATCACACATAATGACAAGTACAGCTTCAGCTTTTTCCATCAGCCTCTTTCCTTCTCACTGCTAATACCTGGGCACAGCAGCTGTCTTGGTCACTGGCTCCTGAGCGAAAGAAAAGGGGCTGGAGTCTCCCTACACACACACACACACACGCACACACACACACACACACACACACACACACACACACACACACACACTTCTCAAAAACAGCCAGGGAGAGTAAGATCAGTGGACTCAGAGCTAAGAAATGGGCATATTGAGGAGTGGGGAAAGGGCTCTTTGTGTTTATTCAGTGCCTGGTAAGTCAGACTTTCCAGCAGCTTCCACTCTTAGCACTCAACACACCATGGGAAGAACTCAGGTTCCTTAACCACTGTGATATCGTAAGCTACTTGAGAACAACATTTGTCCAGCTTTGTATTTCCAACATCTAGCATAGTGCTTTGTATACAGCGAGTGTTTAATAAATGTTTAAATTGAATTGGGATAACTTTCCAACAATCAAAGCTTTGATGATGGGATCAGGTAGGAGTTTGCTGGCATCGCCTCTTTTCTTTCTCTCTTTTAGAACAGCAAAAACATCCCCTTGGCCTGTCAGTGCCATCTTCTCTAGATGAAACGACCTCACTAAGATCTGGTCTTTTCTCTATCAGCTGCTCCAACTGACTCAGCCAATTTCTTTAGGCCCTAATCTAATTTAATAACTCCACCAAAACATCCTAAAGAACTTGGCACATTTCCCCAAATGTGCCCTTGTTGAGTGATAACCCAGGAAAGAATTATGCCCCCCTTCTCCCTCTCTTGAAGCAGCCTGTACCCTTGGCTCCCTATTTTTTTTTTTAATTTTTGGCACAAGTAGCAGTTGTCTTTCCTTAAAGGGCCCTTGACTAACTTCTCCTTCCCCCTCCTTCCCATGAATCTTCAGGTTGGAGATTTTGCCTAAATATAGGTCCTCCTGGCCAGCCCCCTCCCTCCCAATCCCCACCCTAATCCAGCACAGAGGGAAGACTAAATAAGGAACTTTCTAGCCTTTTCTCAAATGGCCTGGCCTCCCAAGAGGAGCTCCCTGTGGTTAGGAAGGAGGGAGAGAGGACAAAAGGCCAAAGGCTCCAACATTCCCATCTAGGGATGAGAAGTCTAGAGATTTGGCCAAAACTATCCTTTTCTTCTTGTGAGGCCCAGATGGAACTTGGAACTCAGAGACCAGAGATAAGGTAAGAAATGTGCCAGTGAGGATGAGGTGAAAAGAATAAGGGGGTACCCAATTTACAATGTTAGATGTAGAAGAGACCTAAACTAACATCTGGTCAAATTCCTTCATTTTATGGATAGGAAAGAAACTAAGATGTTGGGCAGGGCATTAACCCTTTGGAGTCTCAGTTTCCCCATCTATAAGATGGCGATGATATTGATACCACCTACCTCACAGGATTGCTTTGATAAAAGCACTTTGTAAACCCTTATTATATAAATGGAAGTTAAAATTCTGCCAGATTCCAAAGCAATTTTCCAGCAGAACCAAGACCATAATGCAATTCCCCTGACTCCCTGCTCAATACTCTCCCTTTTTTGAGACAAACAAAATTTAATATATACACAGGTATATGTACAATGCAGCACCACACCATGAAGGTCATTTACTATTATTTTATATATTCAGATACTTTTGAAACACTTCTTAAGGCTACAAAACAAAACATAGAAAAATAAATGAATTTTATTGAACACTTACAAAAAAGTGATATGTTAAGGAATACAATGTACTATTTTCCTTTCAATACTTCAAAAGATATGTGTGTACATATGTACAAATATATACATATATATTTCTATACAAGTAACATCACGAAAAATCACATCTTCACATAGTTAAAGTATTATTTTTCAGTTTAAGGCTATTATCCTTTTTTTGTACATATAAGTTTTTTTCTCAAACTTTCAGCACCAATTTAATCATTCCTTTATTAAAAGTTCCTTTGCCCTTACAAACTCTTAAAATATACCTTGGATTTGTGTATAAGTCATAAATACTTATTTGTGCTTTGCGTATAAAAATCTCTTTCCATTATCTGTATGAACCACGTATATGGATAGTGATTAGTCCTTGGTGAGGCCATGGAGAAAGAAGAGGAAAGAGGAAAAAGAGGAGGAAATCACATGAGATATTAGCCAAATTCTCTAAACTCCCTGCCCTGAGGATTTGAGTCAAATACAATCAAACATGCTTCTCCATTTGCTTTTCTCCAATTTGGTTGAAGAGAGTAGTAAGGCCATGAATACTACAGGCTTAAATTCCAAAGAAGACAGAGGCTATTGAGTCTTTCTGTATACAGTGTCTTATACAATGCCCATGTGCTTTCTGAAGGTTATCTGAGGAGGACAGTGATAATCTGGGACCCAGTCCATTACTGGCCCCAGAATATTTCAGTTTGTGAGCATCACATGATGGTGGTTCTGTAGTTTCCTCCCACCTATCATGCTGTCTTCATGTTGGAGCTCTTGATCTAGAACTAGGTGAGGAAAGGTACATGTGTGGAAAGACAACTACTGAACATCACTGTCTACTATCAGTGACATACCAAGGTATGGCTGGCACACTGCCTCCATGCCAAGTTAAGCAGGTAGAGCCTTTGCTTTCTCACAACTCAGTCTAAAACTGAATGGAGGGAAGTCTTAACTAGAAGGATTTCCCCAGGTCCAGGATTAGTCTCTTCAACACTTTTAGCATCTTTCGTTTCAATGGTATGGGTAGTCTCTCTACCTATACCAGACCATAACCCTTTGGAGATAACATTTATGAGATTTTATGGTCCCTCCCAAAGTCATCCTCCAGTGGCCAACCTCCCACCGATGATCCTCTCTGCATAAGACTAGACTGGCCTTCAGACAATGGAGAGAATCCATTAAAAGGCCTAGACTGTCCCGCTTGGTAAAACTTACCCGAGCTTAGAGTCCAGAGGCATAACCTTCAAGGGACTCAGCAACACTTTTTGTGGTTGTTTAGTTGTGTCTGACTCTTTGTGACCCCAAATAAGTTTTCTTGGCAAAGGTACTGGAGTGGTTTGCCATACAGAAATTAAGTGACTTGCCCAGGGTCACGCAGCTGGTGGATGTCTGAGGTCGGATTTGAACTAAGCTCTTCCTGACTACAGGTCCAGCGCTCAGTCCATTGAGCCATCTGGCTGCCTTTAGGGTCACTTCTACACCAGAATAAGGCACAGGAGGAAAAATTTAGTGCTAGAGTCTCATGATTCAGTGACTTTAAACATTCACATCTCAACCACAAGGCTCTTGCCCAAAGGTATGCAGGAATTCTACACTGTAAACACTCTTGGAAGGTTCTATTGCCCAGCCAGCAAATCTGGAGCAGCTAACTCTAACACCTCACTGTGTATGAGATTTAATTAACCATTTATTGTAATGAAGCTGCCTCCCTATTAATGTCACTCCAACTTGTATACAGATTATTTTTTAAACAAAAGAGAAGTAATAACGTTTTACAGAGGCAGCTGGGTGTAGTGGACAGATTGCTGGCCCTGGACTCCAAAAGATCTGGGTTCAAGTCCTGTCACTGACATATACTGGCTGGGTCATCTTAGATCCAGAGCAGACCAAGACTTCGGAGGCCTTTGAGCTCATGCACCTCCTCTCACAGCGATCTGAGAAACTTTTCAGTGTCCTGGGCAACTCTAGAATTATAAATGGCAGACAGAGCAGGTGTCATTCTACACTGATAGAAGGAATTTCCTCAGCGAATTTCCCTCAGTAGGAATTCTCTAGACCAATAAAACAACAAGTCTGGGGTTTTTTTTTTAAGTTTCTGAGACATTTCTCTATTCTTCTTAGTGGATGTTGCATTTTAACCACTTGTGGGGTCCAGAGGCACCAAACAGCAGGTACCCACCCCACAGACCAAACCAGAAGAAAACATAATTGGGAAATATGTAACAGAATAAATAACAATACAATAAAACATAGATAATGGTAATTTGTGGTTTTCTAAGTCAATTTGGAGTATCTAGGTGATGAAGTGAACAGAGAGCCAGGCCTGTAGTCAGGATGACCTGAGTTCAGATACAGCCTCAGATACTTACTAGCTATGTGACTCTGGGCAAGTCACTTAACCCTGTTTGCCTCAGTTCCTCACCTAAAAAAAAATGACCTGGAAAAAAAATGACAAAACATTCCAGTATATTTGCCAGGAAAACTCTAAATGGGGTCACAAAGAGCGAGAAATGACTGAACAATAAAGCAGTAGCCAACAGGGATTCAAATACAAGGTGAATAAATATTTATTCATCTACTGTAATACTGAATAAATGTTTCTCCATTCATTCATTCATACTGTCAACCTATGAGTATCTACTCCCATTAATCAAGGTTAGGACAGACTGGATTTTAATTTCTACAGGGTTTGCTGCCAAATACTTCTCTATCCCAAGACGTGCTATATACTCCCTTTCTGCTCAGGATAAACACATGCTCATAAAGTAGGGAACCTGAGTCACAGAGGTCAGATTTTTTATCAACCACTGCTACCTGATCCATCTCAACCCTTCCTACGAAAGTACTGGAGAGGCTCTGGAAATGATTAGCACTGGTCTGGACACATGCTTACCCATCAAGGTGCCTCTTCTCATGCCTGTTGGAATGTCCTGTATGCCTCCTATCAATCTGTCCATCTACTGGTTCCAAGTCTGATTCATCCCTGCTCTGCCTGGCATATCCTATCTCTCCCTTGCCTATCTTGTGCCCAGTGTGATAATACTGGCACCTATATCAGGAGGACCTGATATAGGTCTCACCAAGGACTCAAAATGTCAGAGCAAAACAATCTCAAGGTCTTAGGGACAGTGAGATGGGTACTTCTTTTAGGGCCAGTTCAAGACTTGGCACAGTAGTACCAGGAACTCTGCCCAAAATCCTGACAAACCCTTCTATTCTTCGAGGAGGAAAAAAAGTCCTTTTATCTTATTGGTCTCCTTGAATTCAAGTTGAGAGTTGCCATCAGACTAACAAGCAGCTTCTTGATCACAAACTTCTTTCATCTGTCTGAAACTTCAAGCCAGACTGTGATGTAGGTTTTTAAGTAATGTATCACAGAACTTCGGAATTAGAAGACATTTCAGAATCCATCAGGTACAATCCTTTCCTGAGCAGGAATGATCTCTTTAACATCCCTACCTAGCCTGTGCTTGAAGACCTCTAATGATAAGGTCTTGCCAACATGACATTTAAAAAAAAGGGAAACATGGAAGAGATCAGGCAAAGGTCCAATGATCCAGGCTGAAAAACACACCATTGTCTGAATTATCTGGCCACATCAGGCAAAGGTGCTTTTCCAGATCCAGGGTATCCAGAGGGCTGCCAAATCTCCAGTAGACAGAGAATGGAGATGAATGTGAAATGAACCTGGTGAACAACATGGCAAATCCTACAGGATACTTCAGAGCAAAAGAGACACCTGGGAGGCCAAATAGTCAATGTGGCTTCCTACCCAGATCAAAGGAACCGAAGAATAATCTACAATTAGCCTCTCTCATTGCTCCACTGGCCTAGTTCATCTAGCCCATTGACTATTCCCCAAACAGGTCATTCATCTCTTGCCTCAGTACCTTTGTACGAGCTGTTCCTGATACCTGGCATGCTTTCCTTCCTCATCCCTCCCCTCTTAGAATTCATGACTTCCTTTAAGGTCAGTTCCAATAGTACCTCCTACATGATGCCTTTCTTAATTCCCTCAATTCCAGTGCCCCAGTACCGATGACCATATATTTCTTTTATATATATGTGGAATTTACTTATCTGAGAACATGCTGTCTTCCTCAGTAGGAGAAGGTAAGGACTGTCTCACCATTTTGAAGTGACCCAGGGTCACACAGCCAATATATGCCAGAGGCAGGACTTTCTTGTTCTGAATACCAAGCTACCTCTTAGCTGCCTGGAACATTATTGATGCTTATAATAAATGCTTGTGATTGGCTGATGTTCAAGAACCAGTTTGGGGACAAAAATATACAACTAGCATGCCAATGCTCCCCAGAAGAACAAGCTGTCATCCTTGAATACATTCTCTCCCTTTGGCATCTCTGTCTCTGTCTCTCTGTCTCTGTGTGTGTCTCTCTCTCCCTGTCTATCTCTGTGTATGTGTGTTTGTGTGTGTGTGTGTGTGTGTGGTCCTCTTATGCACTTTCCAGCTTTGGCTTCTTCTGGTCATGTCATGATTCTGGAAATGCTGTCATGCTCTCTGCTGGTAACCTGGTCCAGGTCCTGCCCTTGTCTATCTGCACCGTTGTCCTGCATTCCTGACCTACCTCTATTTGTTACCTCGCCTAACCCCAACTCAAAACAAAATCATTCAGACTACAAGGAAGCTGACACCACAGACAGCCCTGTTTAGGTCAGAGATTAAACAACATTCTTTTGGAAGCCTCTCCTCCCCAGAAGCCAGGACCCTTCACTGCATCAGCTTGCCAAGCCAGCTCCCACTCACTCTGGAAATGTAAACAACTCAAAATTTCCAAAGTGGAAGCTCTGGCAGAAAGCTGCTGATAACAAGATGCTGCTGCTTCTGAGCCCTCCATGGTAGGCCAATGGCCAACAAGGCCTCACTGGAGTCCATTCAGTCCATGGTGACCAAACATATCCCCTCCAGCTGTCAACTGGGAGGAAGTCAGCAGTGACCCTTATTAGCTATGTTTGGATATGGCTTCAGGATAATCTGCTGGGTGATGAGGGAAGAGGAAGGTCAGTGGACATGAAGCTGATTTGATCTTAGTTAAACTGGATAATTCAAGCTTACATACTACTCCAACTGGCCTGCAATCCACTAATCTCCTTTTCTACCTGGTTCAAATGAATTACACAATTAACCAATCTCTACTTCAACTAATGTAACACAGACATAGTCTCAATTCCCAGAATCTCTGAGATGGACTGGGAAGTTTGGGGTGTTTTTATGGGAAATGGGGTGTTTGGGGAGAAGGCCTGAACTTTTTTTTATTCATATGGGGAAATCCCAAACTTTGACATTTTATCAATGCAGATATAATTTTTATTTTTAAAGAGTGTAATATACATTCTAATGGATTGGAAATGACTTTCCCAGGGTCATACAGCTAGTACATATCTGAGGCTGGATTTGAACTCAGGAAGATGAGTCTTCCTGACTCCAGGCCCAGCATTCTATCCATTACACCACCAACTGCCCCAATCTATTGCTGATTCTTGTCATTCTGACTTTATAGCATTTCTCGCTTATGTCTCCTTCTCTCCTAGCATATAACCACCCCGCTGCTGAGGCCCTCATTCGCTTGATTGGTTTCCCTGCCTCCGGTCTCTCTGAACTCCAATCAACCCTTGGCTCAGCTGCCAAAATGATTTTCCTACCCCACAGGTCTGACCATAGCAACTCTCCCCACTCACTCAGCTCAGTCCAGTGGCTCTTTATTGGCTCTAAAATCAAATATAAAACCCTCTGTTTGGCATTTAAAGGGCTTAACAGCCTGGCCCTGGCCTACATTTCCAGTCTCATACTTTATTCCCTTCTAAATACTCTACAGTCCAGAAACAGGGGTCTTTCTGCTCTTCCTCACACCCCATGTCCCAACACCCCATTCCTTTTCCTTGGCCATCCCTGATGCCTCTGTTGCTCTCTTTCCTGACCCCTACCTCCTTCCTGTCTTCTACAGCTTCCATCAAGACCCAAATCAAATCCCATTTTCTACTGGAACCCCTTCCTGGTCTCACCCCACCCCAGCTCCTTCCCTCTAAGATTACATTCCACCTATTCTGCATAAATATATACACTTTATATGTGCATAGTTATTTGCATCGTGCTTAGCACAGCATCTAGTAGGTGCACATAGTAGGTGCTTAATAAAGGCTTATTGACTTAACTTAAGTGTTAAGACTCTCATTAAAATGTGAGCACCTTTGAGGAGGAGTGTCTTTGCCTTTCATTGTATCCCCAGTGCTTAGCACACAGTAAGTGCTTAATAAATAAACCAGTGAACTGACTGGTTAAATTCAACCATTTATTGATCTGGTAATAGTATGATCATTTAGTGACCTGGGAAAAGTATTCCAAAGTTCTTATAATCCCTGTCTCTCTCTCTCTGTCTCTGTCAGTCTGTCTGTCTCTCTGGGTGTGCCTGTCTCTCTCTGTATCTGTCTGTCTCCATCTCTCTCCATTTCTCTGTCTCTCTCTTTCTCTTTGTCTCTATGTCTCTCTCTGTCTCTCTTTCCATCTCTCCAGCTCTCTCTCTATTTCTCTATCTCTGTCTCTCTGTCTCCATCTCTGTTTGCCCGTATATCTCTGTCTCTCCATTTTTCTCTCTCTTTCTCCTCTTACTCTTCATCTTTCTGTCTCTCTCCATTTTTCTGTCTCTTTGTGTGTTTCTCTTTCTCTCTTTTTCTTTCTCTGTCTCTGTATCCATCTGTCTCTTAAGAGAAGGTCAAGGATAAAGAAAAAGTCCCCTTTGGATACTCAGACCATGAAGATTTTGCCAGCTGCTAGAAGAAACCCTTCCAGATGGTGTGGACAGTTCACAGTCATTGGCTTTAACATTCCTAGGGTAAAGAGCTGATAGGAATAGCAGAGGTTTCAGGATATTTCCTGGGTGCTCAGCAAATGCTTCCTCACTGATCTGTCCTTATTTGCTACCCACTTGACCCTAGGAATGATAACTCCAATGATCAAACCATAAGCAGGCTTAAGAAGGCAGGGTACCTTGGTCCCCTTTACCATCCAGTCATTCAGTAAGACTCATGTCAGTCATATAGCCAGGCAGATCTCTCTGCCCCTTTCCCACTCATTCCAGGTCTGCTAAAAGGATGAATCCTGCTTTGGGATGGTTGGGACCAGATAAGGACTAGCAGCTCTGAGCTCCTTCCTCTTCTTCCTCTGAATGTGACTAAGAACCACAGCTGGGCCTTAGAGTAGAAGCAATGAAGGGAGCAATGTGGTTGAGAGTTTCCATGAGGAAAGAGGGATAGAGATCTAACCCCAGATTTGGTCCCCTTCTACTCTCTAGAGCCACCAGTCTCCGGCCTTCACTGTCTTGTAACAAGACAAACTTTGGTTCCAAAGCTGGTGATTCTTTGGGGTCCAAGGGTCTGTCTCCTGAACGTCTGGATCATGACTGGGATGAAAGGACAAAAAGCCAAAATAGAAAAGTTTTGTTTACAAAGTCCCTATGTGTTCCCTTCTAGTCCCCTAGGCATCATGCCACCCCCACCAACTCTCTGGCCAGTTCATTGCCTAGAAAAACAGCTTCTTGGGAGAACAAAGAGTTTCTTACAACATCACCCTCCCCAGTTGCTGTATCAGTCAAATCTCAGGCTGTTTACATCCCCTAGGGTGGGTTCTCTAGAGCGTTGACAGGTCAGGCCTGTGTGAGCAGGCCCTGGGTCCCAGCTCCCCATGGCAACGGCAGGGCCACTGGAGCACCATACTCACTGCACAGGAAGCAGGACTTGTGGAAGCTGTTGCCTTCACACTGAACCTCTTCAGCAAAGTAAACCGTCTTCTGGCACACGCCACATTTCTTGCCTCCTCCCCAGTTCGGCATCCTGAGAGAGAAACACAGAAACAGGCATGAGAAAGCTATGCAGACACAGAGAAAAGACCAAAGGCCAAGGAACAATGAGACAGCTACCAAGGCACAACAAGACCTAGCTCTGACACCTACATGCCTCAAGATGACAGCGGTCCATGGACAGGCATTCTCTCCCCCATCCCTGACCTTCATCCGCCTCAAGCTTACCCTCCCTTAACCCTGCTATCC
Organism: Bettongia penicillata ogilbyi; assembly: GCA_023548195.1. Lineage (NCBI taxonomy): Eukaryota > Metazoa > Chordata > Mammalia > Diprotodontia > Potoroidae > Bettongia > Bettongia penicillata. Next base: position 2,145,176 of record JAJHZJ010000123.1, read on the forward strand.
TATGAAGGTTTCTATCCAAAATGAGTCAACAAATGATTATTCGGTGCCTCCTCTCATAATTTTAGAGTCTGAAACACCTTGCAGATCATCTAGTTCGAGCCCCTCATTTTACAAATGAGGAAACCGAGGCCCAGAAAAGTTAAATCACTTGTCATGGTCACACAAGAAGTAAATATCAGAGCCTAGACCTGAACCCAGCTCCTTTGACCCTGAATCCAGTGCTCTTTCTATCACAACCAGGCTAGGTACTGCAGAGGTAATTCAAAGAGGTACAATTTAGTTCCTGCCTTCCCAGGGCTCATCTTTTAGATGAAAAGACAAAACATAAATATGTGAAAAGTCAGATGGTACTAGATGTAAATAGCACTTGAAGATGATTGTCACAAAAACTCAATTATCCAGAAATGGCATCCAAAATGCAGCTGGCAATTCATTGCCAAGTGATTGGTGTACATGGCAGACAACAGTAACATTTTAGAAGGAAAGGTCAACAGTCTTATGGAAAGAACTCCGGATTTGGAGTAAGAGGACCTGGGTATGAATCCTGGCTCTGCTGCTCATCACTCATGTGATCTTGGGCAAGTTATTTCTACACTCATGGCTTCCTTTTCCTTATCTATGGAAAGAGGAGAGTCGTACTAGACCATCCCTAAGGTTCTCTACAACTTCAGATCCTATATCATCCTCTTGTCACTGTGTGTCAGGGTAATTTCTTCTTCATCTCCTTTGAGGGAATATGTCTCTCATCTATTTAGGAGAACAATCCTTGAGAGATGGGGATCCTTTTTTATTTAAATATCTGCACAGCACATAGCAATACTTAATGAACATTCCAGATGAGATAGCAGCAATACCTCAGGGGACTTCCCTAGCACCACAGCCTTGGACCACAGTGGGTGATCAAGGACAATGTGGGCAGCCCATGGAAAATGAAGAGGTAGAAGACAGAGTAGGCTTACAGTCATCTCTCTCTGTCTCTCTCTCCCCCCCAACTCCCTCTCTCTGTGTCTCTTTATTTGTCTCTGTCTCTTTCTCTTCTCTGTCTCTGCCTTTCTGTCTCTTTGTGTCTGTCTGTCTGTCTGTCTGTCTCTCTCTCTCTCTCAGCTATGCTGGTCTTCAGATGACAGACATCACCGGTTAATACCTCTAAGTATTTCCAGCTTGGTAGTACCTGACAGAGCTTGTGTTCTACCAGCAACTTTATAGAATTCAGAGTCAACCCAATTCCATAGTGAAGCATCAGAATTGACTTTAGTGAAGGTTCAGTATGATGAGGATGAAGATGATGAAGATGATGATACAAGGCAGCCAGTTATAGTGGATAGAAGATCAGCATTGGGGTCAGAAGACCTTAATTCAGAACCTATTTCTGAACCTCTATGTGTGATCCTGAATAAATCACTGTATCTCTCAGTATCTCTAAGGCTTTCAATTATTGATGAATTTCTCTTCTACATAAGTAATGGGACTGTCCATTCAAGACTTCCCCAAACCAATAAAATCACAGGAGCAGATCATCACCATCATTATTATCATTAACTGCGTAAGGATTAGACCTGTTATTTCACTGGCAAAGGGAAATCCCAGATGAGGAAATTCTCTCAGCAATTTATAGTCTTAGAGATTAGGGAACTGAGAAGCTTTAATTGACTTGCCCAGGACTAGAGGGTCACTATGCGTCACAAGCTCAACTTCTAGGCTGCCATGCTGCCTCTCTAAAATAACAATGATGGTGATGTTGATGATAGCAGTTGATATATAACACTTGGTTCATAAAGCACCGTAACTACATTATTTCAGCATAACAGAGGGCCCCGTGGCTCTGCTAAATGTTTCCCAAACTTCAATGGCCCAACATAACCGTTCTTCTTATTTCTACCGGGTCACACAAAAAGCACCCATAGTGATAAGTCCCATGCTGGACTCTCAGAAGATGCAGGAGAAAACTCAGGGGTAGTTCTGAGACAAAACACACAGAAACTGAAAACGTACAGTAAGAACGTTTTCTTATACATTGAATCCTCCCTTCTCCCTGCCTCTCATCCTACCCACTTGCCTCTAATACCTCGAACCAAGGTGGGCATTCACAGGTATTGGATAAATATTTGCCTATTGATAATGTTTGGAGAAATTAGAGTGAGTATGCTAGAACAACTGAAGTGAACAACTGGAAAGACTTGTTCTATTTCTTAAGAGGCGTCAAAGGGGTGGAGGGGCTGTATTTGGGCAGAATTAGCGAAGAAAGTTTCCAATGAGAGTTGGCTTCCTGAGGTCTCTCTTCTTGTCACAAACATCATTGATTAGAAAGAGGACAATTTAATGGAATCTGGAAGTATCTAGAGCCAAGTAAGGAAGGGATAAAATAGCCAAAAAAGACTATCACCCTTCTTTTCCAAGGCAGAGGGAATAGTAGCAGCATGTACTATAGGATCACAAGTACTGAGCTGCAGCTTGGAGGCCATCTATTCCAATGCCTTTATTTTATAGATAAGGCAACTGAGGCCCAAGAGGATGTAACTTGCCCAAGACCAAAGAGGAAGCAGGATCCAAATACAGATCCTATTGGTCTGATATTCAGTGCTCCAGAGTGCTTTCCTCTGTACCATACTGTCTCCAACATCTTGGAACATGTTTGGTTTACATATACCATGTCCAAACACCACATTCTTTACATGCTCAAGCCTCACCTTTCCCCAGACTCTCTCTTATGGTAGGATGGGAAAAACCTTAATTTGGAATCATGGACCTGCAGTTAAAATATCAGCTCTGCCACTGACTCCCTGTGTGAGCTTGAACAAGTAAGTCTCTGGGCCTCAGTTTCCCCATTTGAGAAATGTGAGCATTTGAACTAGTTGACCTCTAAACTCCCTGCAAATTCCCTACATATGTTTCTATGATCCTGCCACCTCTTGCTATGCTAGTCTATAATATATATAAAACATATATTTTAAATAAATAAAATATATTAAAATCATATGCATATATATATATATGTATATATATAGTAGTATATAATCTGCTTCCAAATAATCCAGGAGACTCTCACCTCTGCTCTTTGTCACCAATTCCTGTTCCTTACTCTAATCTCTAATAACATTTCCTTCACCCCCAATTCCTGGAGAATCTTTTGAGTCCTGAGGTCTTCTTTGTTGGGTGTCACGCTGCCCTCAGAATGCACATCTGTGTAGCACTTTGGGACTCTGTAAACAACTCTGAGAGGTTTAGTCAGAACTATTATTGCCCCCACTTCACACACTGGGATCCTGAAGATCAGAGAGGTGGAGATTCATTCAGTCATGCACCTAATACACATCGGAACAGGGATTCAAGTCCAGTTCTTCTGATACCTCTCTGCTCCTGAAGGACAAGTTATGGTTCTGGACCCCAACAAGATGTTATGCCTGTCAGGAATGAATCTTACCCTGCTCTAAGCCAGCTTTCAAGTGAAGTTTTGTTTTGAAATACAAAATCTCTTTGCCCTGTGGGGGAGACCCACTATACTCCACTACTGAGCTAGACCTTGTTTCTCTTGGCTTTAAGCCACAGGCAAACTTCCAGACAAGTTTCCAGGGAATCAGGAACAACAGAAGAAAAGATGGAGATCAGAAGACCAGTCAGAGAAAAAATCTGCCCCCAGAGACTTCTTCCTGGGGTATTCTCATATAACAGATAATATCAGTTTTTAGCTTGACCTCAGCAGATTCCATGAATTACCTGGTGGGGCTCTTCCTCTGGGTTCAGGAGCTGTCTGACTTAAAAGTAATTAATGAAGGAGCTCAGAGCTAGGGAGACAGAAGGGGCAGACAGGCCTCTGGCGGCACATGTGAGCTTTGGTGACATTGGGTTTAATCCAGGTAAGGACCTTTCCTAGGGGATGCCTTGCCAGATTCACATTAGGAGAGGGCCTCCACTGAAACGAGACTTATCTGTTCTTTCTTTCTTTCTGTGGGGGGAAGGTTGAGTTTTCAGTTCATTTCTCTCTCCAACTCCTAGTTTCTGCCCAACCCCCTTCTTTCTGGCCAAGTCCTTGACATCTGGAATCCTGGATTGCCTTAAAAGGAGACCTATTTCTCCGAGGCTCTATGTCACCAGGAGGTGGGAGGGGTGCCTCCTTTTCATGCTTCTTGAGAGGAGGCCCGTAAGAGGTTCGAAAAGGGCAAGTACTTTCCTGGGAGACTCACCCCTGAACCCCCACAAAAACTGCACTCTTATTCATCACCAGTGGGCTCCCCTTAAGCCTCCCTCCCAAGCATAAGACCAGATATGCATGCACCATCCTAGACACTTTCTTCTTGAAAGTCTGCTTAATTCTCCATATCAGTTATGCTGATGAGGATGGGACCTGGCTGGCCTGACTCTCTGGGCTTCAGTTCCCTTATGTGATATACACCATGTTCTTGAGGCATCTTCTGTTCCATATAACCCATGAACTTTTGTCTATGGCGTTTTCTTGGCAAAGATACTCAAGTGGTTTGGCCATGTCCTCCTCCAGTGTGTCCCCATCTTACAAATGAGGAACTCAGACAAATACTTACCCAGGGTCACACAGCTAGCAAGGGTTTGAAGCAGGATATGAACTCAGATCTTCCTGACTCCAGGTCCAGTGCTCTGCCCACTGCACCACCTAGCTGCCCAGTGCACACCTTACACATTCTCTAACTTGATTCTTCCAATTACCCTTTAATTTCAGTTATGCAAGAATAGATGAGGAAATTGAAGTTCAGAAAGGTTGTGATATGCCCAAGGCTACACAACTTGAAATGTACAGGGCTAGAATTCCATTCAAGGCCTCCTGTTAACAAGCACTTTTCCTCTGAGACTGCTTCCCATTTATACTTTATCTTATATGTGCATTTGTATTGTCTCCCCATTAGAATTTTATCTCATTTGAGCAGGGACTGTTTTTGTTTTTGCTTTTGCCATCTCTAACACAGTACCTGCCACATAGCAGGCACTCTGATTGATTCTTTCCATTAAACTATCTTACCTCTTTATATACAAAGAGAGAATATATTTTTGGCTCAAAAGTTTTGTAAAAAATAGGGATTTACCTTTCAGTGGGTCTATATAACCATCTATCCTGAACAATGTCCTGGAGAATAATCATTACTCCGAATTACTATTCTGCTAGATACTATGTGCAGACCCTCCTGTGCACAGATGGAAAGCCACACCTAATTCAAAACTGCCTCTCACAGAGTAGGTACATAATAAATGTATTTGGAGTCCAATTCCAACAAATCAGTTCTTAAAACACAATCTTTTGAGCAAGGTAGAAATTGCCTCCTGGACTGCTAGAGATAACCTATTATCTGTTAACTTTAAACGACATGTAATCTGGGGCTGAAACCTTTTGATAAACTCCTAATTCCACTTAGCTAATTCGGTCATTTGATTACAATCATCCTGTTACATGAGATACTCTTGAAGAGGGATCTGAAAAACAGCAGTTTCCCCACCTGGTTCCTCCTTGATCCCATTTTTAAATAGGGCTTGAGATGTTTTGGGTTTTTTTTCAGGGCCAGAAGGGCAAGTGTTTCAGGAAAATTAAATGAAAACTATGTAATCTACTTCATTGTAGTATAGTGAGAATAGCACTTGGTCTAGAGTCAAAAGACCTCAGTTTGAATCTTAACTCTGCTACGTTCTTCATTTCTTAGCCTCAGTTTCTTCAACTGTAAAATGAAGGAGACTCTAAGGTCTGTTCTAAATCTCTGATCCTATGTAGAGTGTGTTTGACTCCAAGTTCTGGGATATCTATTAGAATATGTGTTAAGTAACTGAAGAAAAAAATTGATAAACCTGTGCATCTCAGTTTCTTCATCTGTAAAATGGAAATAATAATGCTTTTACCTCCTTCCTCAAAACATTTTTTATAATTAATTTATCAGTTTTCAACAATCACTTCCATAAGTTTTAAATTTTCTACCCCTTCTCCCCCTTCCTTCCCAGAGATGGCATGCAATCTTACATGGCCACATCCATTCTTATTAAATACATTTTCACATTAGTCATGTTGCATAAAAGAATTAGAACGAATGGGAGAAACCATGAGAGAAAACAAACCAAACCAAAACATAACAAAAGAGAAACTAGTCTGCTTTCTTCTGCATTCTGACTCTATAGTTCTTTCTCTGGACGTGGATGGCATTTTGCATCATGAATCCTTTGGAAATGTTTTAGGTCCTTGCATTGCTGTGAAGGCTAAGCTTATCAGATACAGTCCTCAAACACTGTGGCTCTTACTGTGTATAATGTTCTCCTGGTTCTGCTCATTTACTCAGCATCAGTTCATATAAGTCTTTCCAGGTTTTTCTGAAGTCCTCCTGTTTATCATTTCTTATACCACAATGGAATGTATTCCATTACATTCATATACCACAACTTGTTCAGCCATTCCCCAATTGATGGGCATTCCCTCAATTTCCAGTTAAGGAAAGACCTTAATTTAGAAAGGTCAAGGCCACCCACTGCATCCTGAGCCATCACCAGTCCTAGTGACTTTTGTCTTGCCAATGGATTTTGATGACTGTAGAGCAGTGAATGAGGCTGACAACTCTGAGCAGCTCTGCCTCACTTAAATCCAATTCATGAGCAAGTCAAGACTCATTCTCATGATGTCACTGGTCCTCTTTGAGAACAAAGGATACAGCAACAACAACAGACTTTTATAAAGAAGCACTTTGAGGCAATTAGGCAGAGTGCTAGCCTTGGAGTCAGGAACACCTCAATCTCATCTCTCTCTGCTCAGTTTCCTTATCTGTAAAATAGGGATAATAATAGCTCGCACTTCCTGGGGTTATTATGAGCATCAAATGACATACGACATGCAAAGTCTTTGCAAACCTTGAAGTGTTATGTAAAGGTTGGATCCTAGCATTCACACTAACCACTATAGATATGCAAATCATTGATGATCCACAGACATTACCTGGTTTAATTATTAACACATTACCTCTCCATCGATGCCCAAAGTAAGGCAGGATAGGCAATTGTTTCTTTTTTCCCCCCTCATCCCACTAATTCATTTGTCCAAAGGAAACAACACACAGCTCACTCCTTTTATCTTGTTTCTCTCCACCCAGGCACAATCTAGCTTAAGTATGGAAAAAGTGCAGCATTCAAAACACACCCTCTGAGTCCCCACCCACTCAGTTTGGTGGAGACCTGTCCAGTGTTTGCCTAGTTAGGAAATAAGCTGCTGACATTATTACCTGGGCTGTTTGGTATCTGGCCAGGTACACACAAGAGCTATCAGTTATTTGAGTTCTGCAACTTAAGACTGCCTGATCCTCCATTTGCAGAGAGCTGACAAAAGAGAAAGAGCAGGAGGTACTCTATCTGTTAGGGCTTGGGGTTAATGTCCTGGAAAGGACGTCTGAATGGCCTTTCCCAAACATGGAAGTCACTTCTAGGAGTAAACAAGGTTGACAGGAGGAAACAGATCATTCCGAGGATGATAAGGAGCTGGCCTCAGAAGCCGAGCTTCTCAGTATGTCTCCTGAAGACTACTCGTTCCTGGACCTCTTGAAGGGACCTGGTTGCTATGATGGGATCTTGGTTGAGTGGCACCATATGGCAAATTTGGGAGCACATGACCAATAGCAGTAAGGGTGCAGTGAGAAGTAGAATAAACCAAGAATCAGTCCTAATTTGCTCTGACATAAAGCCAAATAAAGTCATTTTATCTCTTTAGGACACATTTCCCTTATCTATAAAATAAAAAAAAAAACTACATGATCACAAAAATCCTTTCCAATTCTAGATCTAGGCTCCCCTGTTCTCTAGCGTTGTTCCCCTTCAACTGTAACAGCCAAAGACTCTTAACCGTTGCTCGCTCCTCTCCCAGGATCTCCAATACCCTCACCTAAGCCATGACCTTCCCTGTCGTGGTAACTGTGCTCCAAGCTCACCTCCTCTGGGAAGTTTTCCTTGACTGATGTCACCCCATTCCTCCCTGTCATGTGTCCTGAGACCCCCACTTTGTGTTCTTTTCATTTTTATATATTCATTTTTACTTCTTTATCTGTCTGGCTACCAAAACATGAGCTCCCTCTAATCAAGGACAGGGGAAAGCCTAAAAGTCTCGGTAAATTTCCTGCACATCCTCTGTTTCTCCCCGTAGTGCCTTCTATGGAACACTGGGCATAGAAACTGAGTCATAGGAAATATCAGAGCCAGAACCACAGATATTACTGCTCTAGAACTGGAAGTATCACCTGCCTTTCATCTTACAGGTCAGGAAACTTAGGGAAATTGTCACTTTCAAAGTCAAAAAAGTTAGTAAGTGGCAGCAGGAAGATCTGAATCAGGTCTTCTGATTCCAGGGCCAGTGTAGTTTCCATTCTGTCACACAGCTTCTCAAAGACACAGGTAATCGGGATAGAGAGAGTATAAGATTTTGTTTTGTTTTCTATCCACTGATTCTTCTCCTCCTCCCTCACCCCCCAAATAAGGATACTAGTGAAGGAAGTATTTGATATTTCTGAGGGCAGATCCCGGGTCCTAGTAGCTGAACTCCAGTTTATTCCCCCCAATATATGATTATTCAGGAGCCTAGACACTTCCTCTGGCCCAGGGGAAGCCACTAAACCCAAGCTTGAAAATACCAGAAGCCTCACTATTTACACACTTTACCATACATGGGAATGGTTAATAGCCTACGTCAGACAAATTCCTAGGGAGCGATGTATTCCAGCCACATCATTATCATATAAATTCCTGACGACTGGAGGCAGCCGACAGGATACAAGGGGCTTACCCCTCTAGACAGTGACACAGGAACTTGTTAGTAATGCTCATTCTCCCCCTCCACCCTCACATAACACTTCCATCTCTCTCTTATCCTGAAAGGTCTCTCTTTAATCCGTGTTCTTTCAAAACAATCACTTTCCTAGACTCGTTCTTTTCCCTACAGACCTACCCCGCTTAAATTTAGTGTTACCATATGCATAAGGATCCCAGGGACCGACCCTCTCCCCTCTACAGATAATGGTCTTGACAGAAAATTGGAAAACTATGAACTCTAACTGCCTCTCATTGTGGTACTCTGTGGAATCTGATATGTTACTTTACTTTTTTAAAATGTGAAAATTCATCCTTTATTCAAAATGTCCATAGACAATTACAAAATTCTTTAAAAATCTAAAACATAATACAAATGCTGACTATTGTCTTGCAACTGTAATTTCTCTAGCCACGATTACTTTGGTGTTACATGCTCTGTTCAAGGCAGGCCTTAAATGATTGCCTAGTCTACTGAGAGAAATGTGGAGAAGCAGTCAAAAGTAGCCCAAGGACAACTTTGCTTGAACTCCACCTAGGCTACTTTATGCCCATTTCTACCTTGGTCCCTGTAAGACACACACACAGGGAGCACAGATCAGACTGAGAAAACCCATTAGGTTTGCCTCCTCTTGAGTATATCATTTTCCCCTTGGATCTCATTCCTCTCCCAAACTCTCCGTAAGACTAGTTTTGTTACCACAAGTATAAATGCCAGCAGTCAACAAAATCTTTCCAAATCTGCCTTTCCTTTCCAGAGTACCACATAAAATTGTTCTAGGGTTTTTCTACTTGTCTGTCCTCCATTTTCTACTTGTTACTAGTCTAAGGGAAACTAACAAGTAGTCATTGAATATCGTTTCAATAAAGGAGAGAAACATGATGAATTAGATACCACTCAGTTACCAGCCAGTGGCACAGGTCAGTTAAAACCCCCAGGTTTCTAAAACCTAATCTTAAATTGTTTCTCCCTGCCAGAATTAAAAGACATTTAAAACTAAGAAAAGATTCAGCATAGTTAGGAAAAAGTCAGATTAAAGAAGTTAGATTTAAATAAGGGAAAAGTAATGGGGTGGTTCTCTCTCCTTACTTTCTTCTGTTTCATTCTCTCTACGTCTCTTTGTATATTTTTCTGTCTCTGTATCTTTGTATCTCTCTGTGTCTCTGGCTCTTTGTCTTTCTCCTTCAGTTTAGCCCTCATTTCTCAAAGTTTCCTCCCAGCACTAAAATGCCATACTTCCCTAATGAAAATACAACCCACTCTGTCCCTCTCTGTCCAGCTCCACCTCCCCCACCCTTTCTAATGCTTCGTAAAGGTTACAAAGTCCGGTCCCTCCCCTTGATCATCCTATATATACTCCTTAATGAATTTAGGTTTCTCTTTGACCTACTACATACAGCTTTAACTCAGGATATCCACAGAGGGAGGTTAAGATAGAGAGAAAGAGGGTCTCTGGAGTAACTCACAAGTTACAAGTAACCCCCAAGCAAGTTGACCTTCTAGATGGATGTGTGAAGGAGTTCAGCCAAGTTGGTACCTTCCTCTAAAACCCCATGTCAGAGAGCTAGCTTAGTGATCTGGAAAAAGGTTGATCCAATGGAGCTGGAGGTCAGTGCAGGAAAATGGGATTACACTCCAAAGAGAGCAGGGTTTCTCTGCTATCCAAGAAACCAAGAGAACCAAGGGGCTTTTCCTCTTCTCCATTCTATGTGGGAGAAGCTCTCTTCCTAACAGAGCTGATGAGAAAATTAATCAAGAAATTGCATCAACACAGGGTTTCCTTGACAGAGGAAGGAGTTTTCCTTGACAGAACCAAGGAGATCATAGGTTTAGTTCTAGAAGGCTGTAATGGCCATATAGTCCAGCTCCCTCACTTTAAAGATGAGAAACTGAGGACCAGACAGGTTAGGGGATTTGCCCCATGTCACACCAAGAGTAAGTGGTAGAGATGAGACTTGAACCCAGTACTTCCAGACTCCAAGTCAAGCACTCTATCCAGTATATCTTTCACTGTTTGATGGGGAGAATTAAAAAATAAAATAAAAGACAACAAAATAGTTTAGTAAGATCTACCTTAATGTCCTGATACCCTGGAGGGAAGTTTAAAATGGTTAGGATGTTCTTGTTATTTTATTATAGCTCATATATAAATAAATATATGAAAAATCATAAACTTGTTGGTGTTATAAGTTTCATTCCTAATTCTGATTTTTTTGTTGAATAGTATTAAGTTTCTGGGAGTTTTCCTTAGTATTATGCTGTCATTCTGGGACTGGTAGGGGCAGGTTCTGAAAGAAAGACAAGACAATTCAAATTCTTCTGTTACTTTTCCCCAACACCTTTCTCATTTCAGCTGTGTCACACACTAAGCTCCAACCAGGGTGGTCTGCTCCATTTAACTCCCCAAAACAGCAAAGGGTCATTTAGGCAGATCAGTTCTTCTCTGTCCTAAAATGGAGGAACTCAAGTAGGCAAAGGCAGAACCCAGCATTTTAGAGGAGGAAGTTAAGGAAGTATATTGTAGCCCTACTGCCTAAGATACAGATCCTGAGTCAAACTAAAAAAAAAAAAAAAAAAAGCAGGAAAAGGCGGGAACCCAGGGTTTGGATTAGACAGTTCTCTGGCCCTTCCAGCTGTATCTTTCTATACCTCTATGAAATGTCTTCATGTCGAGAAAAGCCAGAACTAGGGTCCCTGGCTGCCAAGGACCCCAGGAGAGCATACAGTTATGTGAGTTTTCAGACCTCTGGAATTTTTCCTCAGCAGCCAACTCTAAGAATCAGGTCTTAAATATATGGCTTGGGTCTTTAAGTATAAGAACAGGAAAGGCAGATCTTAAAAGCACATAGAAGGCAACTGGAAAGTTTTCAGCTTTCCTGCTTAGAGTACTTTCAGAGAACTAAAAACCCCTACTTCAGCACACTGACAGTTAACATCACTGTGTGAAAGGCCTTGAGGCCACCAGGGAAGGAGGGTTCCAGTCTAGATGTGAAGTCTTGAGTCTCCAATGGCCTCTCTCTCCCCCTCCCCCAGCCACACAATTCTTTACTTCTGGAACCTAACAAGACAGGAAACTAGAGGAGTGAGGAGCAGGGGATAGTGCAGTGCCTGGTACATGAGGTGCTTAACATATTGGTTGAATGGAATGCCATGGATGCCCATATTTCCCTTCCTGACACATGAGGGTCGGTACAACAAAGAAGCAGTTTTCCAGTCATTGCTGTCACTCAGTATTCCCTCTGCCTCAGTGGAAAAGAGGTGAAAAGAAGGATAAGGAAGGAAGGAGGAAAATCCCTTCAGGGCAGGAGCTGCTGGGGTGGCGAGAGGGGCGAAGGACCCTTCAGGAGGGAGAAAGTGAGCCAGAGAGCTAATGCAGCCCCTACAGTGCGCCCCACCTGGGCGCGGCGACACCAGATGGCCAGAACTTCTCTCCTAACGTCTGTCTCATTGCCCCTTTCTGCCCCTTCGCTTCCTGCTCAGCTGCGACAGACCCCGACAAGCCCCCAGAAAAACTTCCTCCCCCCAGCCGCAGGAGCCAGCGCGGGAGCCAGCGCCCGCAGGGGAAGGAGGAGGGCCAGCCCGCCTGAGCGACACTCTGTGGATGCCAGCCAGGCTGGTGAGGGTAGGATGGCAGGAAGTGCCCACTGCCCACTGCACGAGTTCGGGCGGAGGGAGGGCACAGCTCTGCCGGAAGCCCGGCTGCTGCAGCTGGGGGACACAGCAGGAGGACAGGAGCCACTCACCTGACCACGGTGGCTGACTCCGAGAGCGGGCAGGCTGAAGGAGCTCTCCGCAGTGGCCCGTTGGGTCCCGCTCGGGCCCCTCCGCTTTGTTTTTGTTCTCCTCCCGAGAAGGCGTGTCCCGGAGCAACACCAACCATGAGAAAGCTTTGCACACAGCACCAGCCGGGCGCTGATGTCATGCTTCCTGAACACATTCTCGGGGGCGCCAAAGGACCCCGGGGCAGCCCAACCCGCCAAGGAGGCCCCAAGGTGGCAGAGGACTGGGAGGTCTACATTCCACCCAGCGCGTGGACAGCTGCTCTAAATGGGTGCTGCTGAGGCTTAGATGACAGGACAGGGCACCATCTTCAAGAGGCGGGTCCTCTCAAAGTTCCTTTCTATACAGGTGGAAAGTGGAAACCCACGTTAAGACTTCCACTGGCTTTATCTGAGTTCTTTCTTGGGAGAGGTGGGTGCCTAGGGATGTGAGATGTTGCATACACTGAGATGGTCAAAGTGTTGGTTTCTGCTGAACTGTTTTTTGTTTGTTTTTAAGCATTATTATAAGAGAAATGGATAGGGGAGTGACATATTCCAAAACAAATGTAATGTAAAAACTAAAGACATCACAAAACTAGTTTAAAAAATGAAAAAGAGGCTCAAACTCTTTTAGCCCTTGGTTGTACCCAAAGGCTCATCCTCATCTCCGAGATTAAAAAGCCCACTACTCTCAGAACAGTAGATGTCAAAAATAGAGAGGAGGCAAGCAAACTGTGGTGGGATGGAGGAGGTCGAGTAATCTAGCTTGCTACATTTCTGTAAACCTAAATTTTCTTCCACCCACCTAGTAGCTGCTCTAAGTCCTGCATTTCCCATCTCTAAAAGGAATTGAAATTTTCCTTTGACCTCCTTGGGTCCTAATTTTTAGTTTGTAAAACATTCTCTTGAGTTATGCAGACTTTTTGCCAGCTTGGATTTGTATTTCATTCAGTAACAGGATAGGGACTGAAGCCGTAATTTCACAGATATAAGAACCTCCTGGGTGAGGGAACTCCTCTAGGGATGGGGAATCTGCAGCCTCAAGGCCACAGATACGTCCTCAAGTCCAGCCCTTTGAAGCCAAACTTCACAAAACAAATCCTTTTAGTAAGGGGTATAGTACGCCAATGCAGACTGACCTCTTCTCTGCTAAGGGGTTGCCCAGGATCACACAGTACAATATAACACAATACAATAAGTATTTATTAAGCAGCTACTTGTTGTGTTCATCTTTCATTTTCAAAGAAGACCATGATATCAGAGAAATGATGACATGACTTGCACTTGACTTTGTTTTGAGTGAGGGAGGGTTGTGCAAGGTTACCAATCTCACTGTCTCCTCCTGAACCATCTGGGTCCAATAACCAGATATTCATCAAGATGACTAGAGATGGCCAAGGAGACCTTGGCCTTTTCAGGCTGGCCTGTTCAGGTATTCACTTAGAGGGAGGTAGCTAAGCAGCTACTATTGTGCCAGGCACTGTGCTAAGTACTGGGGATGCAAATAAAAAAGACAGTCTTGTCCTCAAGGAGTTTACAATCTAATGGGGGAAGGCAAATACAAAAGGAAGCTGAAAGGGAGAGGGATAATGGCGATGACAGTGATGGTGGTGGTGGTGACAATGATAGTGATGGTGGTGGTGGGAGTCAAAACCAAGCAGAGCATCTAGTAGAAAAAGAAGAGAAGCTTGGGATTCTGAGCCCTCTATAAAGTGAAACTTCAGGAGTTTTTTGCTCTACCCTCCAGGACTCCAATCAGAGGGGCAGGAGCAAGTGAGGATTACTAATGAAGTGTGACTACCAAAACTGAAGCAATCACCATGGTAATGAGTTTCCCAGTGTTCAGCTAACCTGGGGAGAGAGGGGGGTGATGATGATGATGATGATGATGATGATGATGATGATGATGATGATGATGGTGATGATGATGATGATGATGACGATGATGATGATGATGACGATGATGGAATTGAAACCAAGCAGAGCAGCTGGTGGCAAACAGCCAGAATGTGCCCTCTCAGTAGCACCCCCTTAGGATCAGGGGTCCAGACCCTGCCTAGATGAGAAAAAGAGGCAGGATTTGAAAACAGATCTTCCTAACTTCAAAGCCCAAGTTCTCTCCACTGTGCCATGGTACTTCTCTATGGCAGTAGCATGCAGTAACATAGTCCCCATTATTTTCTCCCCTCCTTCCCCCTCCCACACATTCAGGTCTAGTGGATAAAGTTTTGAGAAAGGAGAAAAGAAGATCTTTACAATTGTAAAGATTCCCACCAGAGCATGCACCTTCCTGAATTGTACAAAATTCAAATTGAGAAACACTATAAATGTAACAATTCTTCCTCTTGTTTCCCATATCATCTGGGGTGAACCATGTCCTCCCTCTTTCTACCTGTAATTGTACCTCTGCTCTGCACTCTTAGTGCAGAAGACTTAATTTCTTGGTTTACTGAGAAGACTGAGGCCCTCTTGAAAAAGGAGCTTGATATGCCACTTTGCTACTACGATATGTCACCAGACTTCTCAGTGTTATTACTCATTCAGAATAGTCACATGGAAAGAGGTCACCCTACTGTTTGGCAAAGAGGATCCCTCTACTTGAGCCCTTAGAGGAAGAGCTCTGAACTTGGAAGAAACTCTTCTATTTACTTGCTGAATGACCTTGCATAAGTAATTTAACCTCTCTGGACCTCAGTATCCTCATTTTTAGAAACAAGTTGAACTGGATGATCTCAAAGAGCTCTCTAAGACAATGCACCATTACAATCTGGAGATCTGGATTTGAATCCCGATATTACCTGTGGATTTGGGGTAAACCACTTATCTTTACCGAATCTGTTTCCTCTTCTGTTAACTGGGGACAATAATGCTTGTACAACCTATATCACAGAGCGGTTGTGAGGAGAGTACTTAGAAAATGTTAAAGTACTATTTGTTGTTTAGTTATTTCTGTCATGTCTGACTCTTCATGACCCCATTTAGCGTTTTCTCAGCAAAGACACTGGAGTGGTATGACATTTCCTTCTCCATCTCATTTTACAGGTGAGAAAACTGAGGCAAACAGGGTCAAATGACTTGCCCAGGTCAAACAGCTAGCCATTAAATATCTGAGGTTAAATCTGAACTCAGGTCTTCCTGACTCCAGACCCAGTGGTTTATCTGATGTGCCACCTAGCTGACCTAAAATGCTATAAAAACATCCTAAGACAGGGGTGGACAACCTGTGGCCTCAAAGTCACATGTGGCCCTCTAGATCCTCAAGTGGAACCCTTAAAAAGTTTGGATTCCATCAAAGGACTTCACTTGAGGACCTAGAGATGACTTGAGGCTGCAGGTTCCTACCCCTGTCCTAAGACCTCTCCTCTCCTTGAAAGAGACCACTATCTAGTGTTATCTAGTGGTAGTGAGGGGTCTTCCCAAAATTTTTATTTGTTTTAAGCTTAGTCAATAAGCATTCAATAAATATTCACTATGTGCCAGGCATACACTAAGCCTAGAAATACAAAGAAAGGCAAAAGACAGTCCCTAATCTTCTCAAGCAGTTCAGTCTATACTACTGCTATTCCTGGACCCTGGATAAAGTTCTCCTTATCAAGAAATCTGAAACAATCAGAACAATTGAATGCCCTGGGTAAAGAAGAAGGCACTTCAAGGAATGGTCCCCACAATGGATCCTGATTATGATAGGATCCAGATCCAGTAGAGAGCTCAGAAACCACTGGCCCATCTCCCTCATTTTATAATGGAAGAGACTGAGGCCTATGTAAGTTAAGCAACTTGCCCAAGCTCGCACAGGAAAGAAACATCAGAGACAGCATTTGACTCCTGGTCAACTGACTCCATAGCCAGGGCTCTTTCCATTCTGCTACACACACACACACACACACACACACACACACACACACACACACACACACACACACACACACACACACACACACACACACACACACACACTGGCTCCCTATTACCAGCTACAAAGAGCAGGCATCATTTTTTAAAGGCCCGCAAATTAGGCACTAGAGTTCCCCACCACCAAGTGAAGGATAATGCAGTTTGTTTTTTCCAGAGAAAGAGAGAGAATGAGGACAGAGCTGTTTCCAAAGGGCCATGAGTGAGAAATCCCCACATAAGAACATAGATGCAGATGGGTAAGGGACATTAGAGATCAGACCGTGTCTTGAAAGGAGCAGGACTGGGCTATAGTAGAGAATGTACCTTGTACCTAGTATAGACTGATTACATTATTATTCTACAACCAAACAATGATACCTCCACCACCCCTGGACAAGCAGATCCACCAATGATATACAGTGAGATCTTTGTCACTGGAGTCAATCAGCAAGTATTTATTAAGTAATTAATATGTGGCAAGCTGTTTGTCAAGGAAACATTAGGGGGTACAAAGAAAAAGTGAAAAGTCACTTCCTCAAGAAGCTTATCTTCTAATGGTAAAGCTAGTATATGTACACAGAGAATAGATGAGATATATACAAGTAGATAGAAGGTAATTTTTAGAGGAGAATTTGCTAGTAGTGTTCAAGGCTATGAGAATGTTGGGGTGCCTGGGCTTGGACCCCAGTTCCAAGATCACATTTATCACTAGCCTCAAAACACTATCCCTGTCCAGTTTCTCCCCAGCCCAAGGACACTATGCCTAGCAATCACTCATAAGTGGACCCCAGCAAAATACTTATCTCTCTCCCTGGTCACTCCTCAGCTCAGACTGATATAGTGGCTTCCTATTTTCTATAGGATAAAATTCAAAGTCCTTCACAATTTGACTTGAATTATTTTTATAGGCTGATCCACAGCCTAGGATAAATTCAATGGAAATAAGTCCAAGAGAGATTTTAGAGGTAGAATAGTCAAGTTTTGGTAAGTGAGTAGATGAGGGAGAGTGAACAGTTGATGAGGACTCCCTTGTTTCAAACCTTGGTGACTGGAAAGATGCCTTCAACAGAAAGAGAAAAATTAGGAAGAAAGGTGGATATGGATAATAAGTTCTCCTCTAGACAAGTTGACATTAAAATGCCAAAGGAACATATAATGGCAAATGTCCACTACATGATGTCCACCAGGTGATGGATGCCTGGAGCTCCAGAGATACTAGGGCTGGATATTTAACTCTGAGAATCATCTTCATAGTCATTTTGGAATCGTGCTGCTCCTCCCTAATTAATTTACTCTCTCCCTCTCCTGTTCCAAATCATCTCATCTTTCCTCAAGTATCCCACAGCACCATTCTCCCCTCAACCTCAGGGTGCTAGGGTCAAAATTGAAAAGATAGTTTAGACAGGGAAGGTAGACTTAGAAAGTGTCAAGAGACTAGAGGTTAAATTAAAGATGAAAAATGTCTAAGAAGAGGGAGACAGAGACGTAGGAGGGGGTGGAATGGGAGGTGGTTATGGTAGGAGAAATTTTAGTGTTTGTTGGATGAAAGATATAATCTGGAAGGGCCTTCAGACCTTCTCATCTTACAGATAAGGAAACTGAGACCCAGGAAGGCTAAGTGACTTGCTTTTGTCACAAAGGTAGTAAATATCAGAGAGAATAATAACATTTCTATAGCAGTTTAAAGTTTGTAAACTACTTTACAAATATTATCTCATTGGATCCACATAACTCTATGAGGTAAAGGCTATTATTATCCCCCTTTTAAACACAAGGAAACCAATGCCTAAAAAGGTTAAGTGACTTGCCCAGGATCCCACTGCCTGATGAAGGATTTGAACCCAGGTCTTTTTGACTCCAAGTCCAACACTCTATCCATGTAGCATTTAGTTGCAGTATTTGAATACAAGTTCTCTGACTCTATAATCTGTACTTTTTTCCCTACTATAACATATTTCTCCCTTTTCTTGATCATGAAAGTGGAACATTTGTGGATTATAGTGAGATCAAGTTTATGAGCAAACCTGAACATGGCTGAAGTGGATCAAAGGTATAAGACACGGGGCTTGAGAGGGGTTTGGAGAGTGGGAGGTCCAGGAATTTGAGGGAACATCAAGATATCTATTAAAGTCCCCTAATATAAGGCCACAGTAGCAATGAAGAACTCTGCCTACCAGGTAGTAAGGTCCTTAACAAAGGCAAAATCTTAAAAGGTGCTGTAAGGATTAAGACGAACTGAAGTCTGTGAGTCAGCCCACAAACATTTTTCGGGCCCTGAAGCTGTGTGCTTAACACTGGAGATCCATAGAAAGGCAAAAATGTGATCCCTGCTTCTGAGAAGTTGACAATCCATCGTCTGTGGAGACAATATACAAAGAATTGTATATGTGTAAGATAAATATTGTATAAATGGAAAATAACCTTAAAGAGGAGGCACTAAGTGGGGGGAAGGGAAGACCAGCAAAGGCCTCCTGCAAAAAACAGCATGCAGGGTTGTGCTGGAGAAGGCTCATATTGGCTCAGGAAAGCCATTTCTTAAATGTTCAGTATAAACTTTTATTACATTGTGGCAATAAAGAAATACTACAAATCAGAACTTGACTTGTTATTTTGCTGATTGCCTAGATTTAAGAAAGTGAGAGAGAAAATGTTAATAGTGCAGATTGAATGTTAAACTGGGTTATGCATAGTTTTTTTTTCAGAGAACCAGTTGTTTTTCAAATTATTGTTATTATTTATTTATTTTTAACATTTAAAAAAATTTGAGACTCAGTTCTCTCCCTCCCTCAGCTCCCCCACCCATTGAGAAGACAAGCAATATAATATCAATTTTACATGTGACATCATGAAAAATGTATTTCCTTCCATATTAGCCATACTTTTTAAAAAAGAAAGAAAATAAAGTGAAAAGATTATACTTCGATTTGCACTCAAAGTTCATTAGTTCCTTCTCTGCAGAGCATTTTTCATTATCAGTCCTTTGGAATTGTCTTTCATCATTGTATCAATCAGATAGTTAAGTCTTTCACAGATGATCATCGTTACAATATTGCTGATAGTGTTTATAACAATCTTTCAGTTCTACTCACTTCACTCTGCATCAGTTCATGGAGGTCTTCTCAGGTTTTTCTGAAACTACCTTATTCATCATTTCTTATAGAACAATAGTTTTGTTCTTGTTTCAGTTATTTTTTTTATGATTGCCTTGCTGCTTTCTTTTTTTTTGTTTCTTTTTAATATAAATTTATTTATTTAACTTTTACGTTCATTTTCACAAAATTTTGGGTTCCAAATTTTCTCCCTATTTGTCCCCTCCCTCCTCCCCAATACATTGAGCATTCTAATTTCCCCTATCACCAGTCTGCCCTCTCTTCTATCATCCCTCCCTTCTCTTGTCCCCATCTTCTCTTTTGTCCTGTAGGGCCAGATGACTTTCTATTCCCCATTAACTGTTTTTCTTATTTCCTAGTAGCAACAAAAATATTCGACAGTTGTTCCTAAAACTTTGAGTTCCAAATTCTCCCCATCCCTCCCTCCTCACCCCATTCCCTTTGGGAAGGCAGGCAGTTCAATATAGGCCATATCTGTGTAATTTTGCAAATGACTTCGATAACAGTCGTGCTGTGTAAGACTAATTATATTTCCCTCCATCCTATCCTGCCCCCCATTGTTTCTATTCTCTCTTTTGATCCTGTCCCTCCCCGAGTGTTGACTTCAAATTGCTCCCTCCTCCCATTGCCCTCCCTTCCATCATCCCCCCCACCCTGCTTATCTCCTTCTCTCCCATTTTCCTGTATTGTAAGATAGGTTTTCATACCAAAATGGGTGTGCATTTTATTCCTTCCTTTAGTCAAATGTGATGAGAGTAAACTTCATGTTTTTTTCTCAGCTCTCCTCTTTTTCCCTCCACTAAAAAGTCCCCTGCTTGCCTCTTGAATGAGAGATAATTTACCCCATTCCATTTCACCCTCTCTCCTCCCACTACATTTCTCTCTCACCATTTACCTTAGTTTCTTTTAAGATATGGTCCCATCCTATTCAATTCACTCTGTGCTCTCTGTCTCTGTGTGTGCGTGCATGTGTGTACGTGTGTGTGTGTGCATGCACATGTATGTGTGTGTGTGTATGTAGTCCTACCAACTACCCAGAGACTGAAAAGTTTTAAGGGTTACAAATATTGTCTTTCCATGTAGGAATGTAAACAGTTCACCTTTGGTAAGTCCCTTATGACTTCTCTTTGCTGTTTACTTTTTCATGCTTCTTCTCATTCTTGTGTTTGAAGGTCAAATTTTCTTTTCAGCTCTGGTCTTTTCATCAAGAATGCTTGAAAGTCTTCTGTTTCATTGAAATACCATTTTTTCCCCTGAAGTATTATACTCAGTTTTGCTGGGTAGGTGATTCTTGGTTTCAGTCCTAGTTCCTTTGACTTCTGGAATATCCTATTCCATGCCCTTCGATCCCTTAATGTAGAAGCTACTAGATCTTGTGTTATCCTGATTGTATTTCCACAATACTGGAATTGTTTCTTTCTAGCTGCTTGCAATATTTTCTCCTTGACCTGGGAATTCTGGAATTTGGCCACAACGTTCCTAGGAGTTTCTCTTTTTGGATCTCTTTCAGGCGGTGATCGATGGATTCTTTCAATACTTATTTTGCCCTCTGGTTCTAGAATATCAGGGCAGTTTTCCTTGATAATTTCATGAAAGATGATGTCTAGGCTCTTTTTTTAATCATGGCTTTCAGGTAGTCCCATAATTTTTAAATTGTCTCTCCTGGATCTATTTTCACATTATCTTCCATTTTTTCATTCTTTTGGTTTTGTTTTATGATTTCTTCGTTTCTCAGAAAGTCATTAGCCTCCATCTGTTCCATTCTAATTTTGAGAGAACTATTCTCTTCAGTGAGCTTTTGAACCTCTTTTTCCATTTGGCTAATTCTTCTTTTGAAAGCATTCTTCTCCTCATTGGCTTTTTGAACCTCTTTTGCCAATTGAGTTAGCCTATTTTTCAAGGTGTTATTTTCTTCAGCATTTTTTTGGGTTTCCTTTAGCAAGGTTTTGACCCTTTTTTCATGCTTTTCTTGCATCTCTCTCATTTCTCTTCCCAGTTTTTCCTCCACCTGTCTAACTTGATTTTCAAAATCCTTTCTGAGCTCTTCCATGGCCTGAGCCCATTGGATATCCATTTCAAATGTTTGGGATACAGAGGCCTTGGCTTCTATGTCTTTCCCTGATGGTAAACATTAATCCTCCTCATCAGAAATGAAAGGAGGAAACATCGGTTCCCCAAGAAAGTAGCCTTCTATGGTCTTATTTTTCTTCCCTTTTCTGGCCATTTTCCCAGTCAGTTACTTGACTTCCAAGATTCCTCTCCACCCCTGCCTAGATCTGCCCAGCTAGTTCTTGGGGTCTGAAATTCAAATGCTGCTCCCCAGCCTCAGGGCTTTCAGCTGCGGGCCAGCTGCTATTCAATGTGAGCTTAAGTTCTGGTGCCTTGGGTTGGGGCAGGGCTGCCTCCCAGGCTCAATTCTCTCAGGGGCTTTATGTGGAGACCTTCAGTAATGGAGCAGAGCTCCTTCCTGCTTGGGGAGCCTGGGTCTGCCACTGTCCCTGTCTCTGCCACTGCCTCCCGAGGGGGCCTGAGTTATGGAGACACCCCGCACCCCTCTTGGCCAGCCCAGAAGTCTCTCTCGCTGACCTACATGTAGCACCTGTGGGTGGAGGGACCTTCGTGGCCGCTGGGGATTCTGTCCCTGAAGCCTGCTTGGATCTGCTCCTCTGGGGCCACACAGCCAGGGCAAGGCAGGGCTGGGCTTGCTGTCCAGTGTGCGATGGGGTCAGTTTTTCAGGGCTCTCTGGAACGGAAATCTCCTCCACTCTGTTGCTGTGCAGCTTGCACTGCTCCAGAATTTGTGGGGAGTTCTTTTTACAGGAAATTTATGGGCTGTGGATTCAGAGCTAGAATATGTGAGTCTTTCTACTCTGCCATCTTGGCTCCTCCCCCTGTTGTTTCGGTTATGTCCAGCTCTTTGTGGCCCCATTTGAGGTTTTCTTGGCAGAGATATTGGAACAATTTGTTATTTCCTTCTCCAGCTGGTTTTACAGGTGAGGAACTGAAGCAAACAGGGTCAAGTAACTTGCCTGCCCAGGGACACACAGGTAGAGTGTGTGTAAGGCCAGATTTGAACTTATGAAGTTGAGTTGTCCTGATTTTGGAACTGGCGCTCTATCCATTGAGCCACCTAGCTGCCCCATAGCATAATAATATTCCATCACCAGAACTTGTTTAGCCATTCCCCAAATGTTGGGCAGACTCTCACTTCTCAATTCTTTGCCACCATAAAAAGAGCTGCTATAAATATTTTTGTACATATGGGTCCTCCTTCTTTTTCTTTGATTTATTAGGGATATTGATCTAGTGTTACTGGGTCAACATGCAGTTTTATAGCCCTTTGGGGGTGGTTCCAAATTATTGTTGAGAATTGTTGGACCAGTTCACAACTCCACCAACACTGCATTAGTGTCCCTGCTTTTCCACATCCTTACCAGCGTTTGTCATTTTTCTTTTTTGTCATGCTAGTCAATCTGATAGATGTGAAGTGATGGCACAGAGTTGTTTTATTTTACATTTCTTTAATCAATAGTGATTTAAAGCATTTTTTAGTATTACTTTAGATAGCTTTGATTTCTTCTTCTGAAAACTACCCAATCATATCCTTTGACCATTTATCAATGAGAATTCGCTCTTATTCTCATAATTTGGCTCAGTACCCTAAATATTTGAGAAATGAGGCCTTTATTAGAGAAATTTGCTATAAAAATTCTTTCCCAATTCCCTGTTTTCCTTCTAATTTTGGCAACATTGGTTTTGTTTAAATCTTTTAATCATGTAACCAAAATTATCCTCTCTCTCTCTGGTCATAAACTCTTCCTCACCCATAACTCTAGCAGCTGAAATTCCCATGTTCCCTAGTTTGCTTATGAAATTACCTTTTACGTCTAAATCATGTACTCATTTTGGCCATAGGATATAAGATGTTGGTCTATGCCTAGGTTTTACCAAATTGCTTTCCAGTTTTTCCAACAATTTTTGTCAAAAAATGAGTTCGTGCCCCCAAACCTGGAACCTTTAGGTTTATCAAACACTAGATTATCATGGTCATTTACTACAGTGTATTGTGCACATAATCTATTCCACTTGGCCATCGTTTTATTTCAGAGCCAGTGGTTAAATATTTACTTGTATACCCCAGCTATATGTATAAATCTACAAAGGATAAAGAACTATGCAAGAGGGTAGTTATTATCATGTCATTTATGCCACTGCTCTGAGGAAATGGGAAAAAAAGATTCAAGTCAAAGAACCAAGAATCAGTTATATAACCTGGGAATACACTTCCCTCTTTTACACATGTGAAAACTGAGGTCAGACAGCCCAATACCTTTTTCTAGACTTTTATGGTAAATAAATGGCGGAAAATCAAGGCAGTGGGAAGCAGTGAAAAGAGCACTTCCTCTGCAGTCCAAGGTTCAGTTGTGACTGACTCTTCATGCCCTCATAAACCCTATTGTCCATGGGGTTTTCTTGGCAAAGACCCTGGAGTAGTTTGCCGTTTCCTTCTCCAGTAGATTAAAGCAAAGGGAGGTTAAGTGACTTGCCCAGGGTTACACAGGTAGTAAAAGTCTGAGGCAGAATTTGAACTTGGGTCTTCCTGATTCCAGGCCTACCCCTCTATACATTGAGCCACCCTAACTATCTCCTGAAGTCCAAGGACCTGGATTTAAATCCCCTTTCCTATATTGACTACTTGTGTGATCTTGGCCAAATCACTAACCTGCCCATGTCTACAAAATCAATCAATAAATATCTATTAAATACTATGTGTCAGTCACTGTGCCACTCTGGGGCAATGGACCAAGGTCCATCCAACTCTAGATCTCTGATTTCCTAAATGAGATTTCACTTAATTAAATTAGCATTTCTATAGGTAGATTCCTGGGAGCTCTTGAGGGAATCAGAGAAAAATATTCATATCCTTGAGAACTTTGGAAGTTGAAGAAGGAGGAGGAGGAAGAGGAGAGGAAGAGGAGGAGGAGAGGAAGAGGAGGAGGAGGAGAAGAAGAAGAAGAAGAAGAAGAAGAAGAAGAAGAAGAAGAAGAAGAAGAAGAAGAAGAAGAAGAAGAAGAAGAAGAAGAAGGAGGAGGAGGAGGAGGAGGAGGAGGAGGAAGAAGAAGAAGAGGAGGAGGAGGAGAAGGCAGACAAAAGGTAGAAGGGCTAATTGATTTTGGAAAAGATAATAGAGAAATTTTTTTGAAGAACAAAAGTCTGGTGACAAAGGATAGGAGGAAACTGAGGTAGAAACACAGTAAGATTATGGGACATAAGAAATAGAAATGAAGTTCCTAGCAAGGTAATCTGGTCTCAGGGTTTCATTAGGGATTGATTATTAAGACTTTCCCAAGAGTAAGAGAAGAGACTAAGGAACTGTCTGGGCTTCAGCTTTGAAGCTGTGTTCTGCACAGTTATTTTGAAACAGGCAAGAGAGCTTTTCAAATGACCACATCCTCTTTTTCAGGTGATCCAGATGACTTTATATGACCACGTCCTTTCTACAGTGGCCTTTAAAGATAAAAGGCCTTTCTCAGAACAGGTCTGGCAGTCTCAATCAGTCAGTTTCCAAGGGGAAAAGGCAAAATGGGTTGATCTGAGTGGGAAATCTTCATTTGGGCTACCATGAGCAGGCAGAGCTAGAAAAGGAACATCAGAAGGCTTTAGCTGTCTTGGCTTAAAGTTTTCTAGGCAGGAGGGATGAACACAGGAGCTTAGAGATTTGGAAGGGATTTTAGAGCTGGAAAGGACCTTAGAAGTTACTTTGCCTAATCCATTCTCCAGAGGAGGGAATATGGAGACTCAACAAGGTTAATGTGCCCAAGGCCACATAGATACTAAAAAGCAGATTTGAACTCATGTCCTTTGACTCCAAACCCACTGCTTTTTCTCCTGCCCCTCACTGATGCTTGCTACCTAAACTTAAGAACTATTTATGCCTATTGTAGAAGGAAGAGCATGTTCAGAATCCTCTAGCTCAGTCACCCCCAGCTCTTGCGTGTCCCCCATTTTTGTTCCCCCTAATTCCCTACACTTCTGGTGAAGTCCCCTACCCCTAATCTTAAAGCTCTCCCATTCACCCACCCACATACACATGTTCTTTCCCCCCATGGTGTTCTAAAGCCCCTCTAACCCTGGAATTAGCTAAGGTCGAGATGAGTATCAGTGGTGTGAAGTTGGGGAAACAAGGGCAAGGATAGAGTGCCATCTACTGGGAGGAGTTGGGCTGGATCCTATTTGTCAAGTCAAATCCTATTTAAATCAAGTCACTTAACCTGTCAATAATCTATAAAACGGTGCCTCTCATACTTGAGGCAGTCCATGTATGTGAACCAGCAAAAACTCACATGCATACTCCCAAGTGTTCAGATGGACCTGTGATATGATCCATTTTCACTAGATTTGGATCTGCAGCATAGGAGGAAACTCCCAGAGTCAAGTCCAGTCAACAAGGAAGGCATTGTGCTAAGCCCTGGGAGTATCAAGAGAGGCAAAAAACAGTCCTTGCTCTCAAGGGGCTTTTGATCTAATGGAGGACACAGCATGCAAATACGTCTATTTGGAATAAAAAGGAAATAAATAATAGAGGGCTGGAATTAAAAGGGGTTGAGGAAGACTTCCAGTAGCAGATGGGATTTTAGTTTGAGCCAGAAAGGTCAGTAATCAGAGCAGAGGAGGGAGAACATTCCAGGCATGGGGAAACAGTCAAGAGGCCAGTGTTACCAGGTTGAAGAATATCACAGAGTAAGGTATAAGAAAACTGGTAAAGCAGGAGGAAGCTAGGTTACGAAGATGCTTTGAATGTCAAACAGAGCATTCTGTATTTGATCGTGGGGGCATAAGGAGCCACTGGAGTTTATTGAGTAGGGGGATGATATGCTTTAGGAACACCACTTTAGTGACTGAATGAAGGATGGATTATGGAAAGAGACTCAAGGCAAGCAGTCCCAGCAGCAGGCAGTTGTAGTCATCAAGGTTGGAAATGATGAGAGACTTCACTACAGTGGTGGTAGTGTCAGAGGAGAAAATCGGGGGCATATTTGAGACATATTCCAAGAGTGAAAGTGACCAGCCTCTGTAACAGCTTGGATATGGGGGAGGGGTGAGAAATAAAGAAGAGTCCAAGGTGACTCTTGAGTTGTGAGCCTGAGGGACTGGGAGGATGGTATTGCCCTGTACAGTAACAGGGAAAGGAGGAGGTAAGGAGAGAAGGAGGATTTAGGGGAAGAGATAATAAATTCTGTTTGTACATATTGAGTTCTAACCTTTTGTCAAATATACATTTACTTTTTAAAAAAATTTATTGACATGTTCTATTTTTACGTTGCAAAATTTACAGATTGCTTCTACTCTGTGAGCAGTCTCGTAACAAAGTAAGGCAACTACCAAACACTGAGTCATTTGAACTGCACCATATCTTTTTCTCATTATTACTCTTTTTCTTTGCTTTTGGGGGAAAGTGCTTCATAGCTCTTCACACCTTTCTCACCTTTCCAGTCTCCTTACACATTACTCCCTTCTACATACTGTACGATCCAGCCTCCCAACCAGACCACTTCAGACCTAAGCCCCCTTTTTTCTTCCACAGCTTCCATTTTCATAGAGCACAATTATAGAGGGTGAAAGAGACACAGTAGCTACACGATGCCTTCCGGAGAAAGGGAACCTTGACAGCTCAGTTCTGATTTCATCCTTTTGCTTTCTTTTCACAACCAAATTCTTTTTTTGGTAGTCATTCATTTCTGCTTCTTTACATCTGCAGACATCTTTTCAACTCTCTACACTTGAGTTCGCTAGATCCCAATGTTCTTGGTTGTAGCAGACGGCTCGGTGATGTGGTTGAAAGAAAAGAGTCAGGGGAGGCGGGAAAAGATAGAACAGTTCCGTTTATTGATCTGAGGGTTAGGGTTTATATAGACAGAATCTGCAAGTCTACGTGACATTCTGCTTGTCTCCTGACCCAGTGAGATTTGGCCAGACTTATTGTCTTCACAGGCTATTAGCCTAGAGGACATCTATTTTACATATCCCTTGTTTTCTGTAGTTCCCACGTTTGTCTCACGGAGACAGCAACATCTGGGGGGCATGGAGAGCCATTCCGGATGATAATGAGCACAGTCTCCAAGAACAGTTTCCCCAAGGTCTTTCCTGATCTTGTCAATAGCACTCCACCCTGGCCCTCAACACTTGGTGACCCTATTCTCCTCTAGCCCATCACCCTTTTTGAATGGTGACTAGGAGGCTAGTAGTTTGTTCCTGTTTGAGACAGCACAAAGTAAATGCAGGATGCATAAATTTGGGATATCCACCCCAAATATTCACACGGACTATCCGTGCCCAACCTGTGGTCGAGCATTCCGAGCTCCTACTGGTCAGATCAGCCACAGTCGGACACACTGAAATTTCACTTTAGAATGGTGATGAAATTTTGGTCCTCTTTGAAGACGAAGGACCACAACCAACCAACCAACTTGTTCATGATTAGCCTTCAAGATACAGATGGGAGTTGGAAAGTGGATGGTCACTCAAATCCTCTTTGAACTAAGACTTGAACCTCCACTTCCCAAGCTGAAACGGAAGAGAAGAACACAGATGAAAGGTCCCCCACTTGACAAGGCAGAGATTGGATATACCAGATTGATCATGCAAATCCAAGGGTCCATGACTATTGTAACAGATTTGATATGTGTCCAGATAAACTAAAATGGCATCACTAAATAAGTAACACTTTGGGCCTGCTCCTGGGAGAACTAGTACATGTGTGGACATTTGGGGTCAGCCCATCATGCTGTTGGGAGCAATATATTTCCATTGATTCTGTAAAAAGAATGATCTATGTCCAACCAGACAAACTGTCTTTCTCTCCCACATTCATGTCTAGGGATGAATGATTCATCCACTTACAGAAAGTGATATCCTTCAGCAAGGGAGAAAGGTCTAAGGGCTACTACTTCTCCCCTTAGAGACACAAAAAGAAAAACCTAGAAGCAGAAGACAATTTTGGATCAGAAGTTGATAGAAGATTAGGCAAATTTTCTGATGGCAGGAAAGTCTAAGTTTAACTTATGATCCCACATAATTTATTAACCCTTGTGAACATGTGACGCTTGATTCTGCTTTCTGGTTTCCTCTCACTAAGCTTTAACTAGAGCCTTTAAAAAGTTTACGAAGTCTTCAAAAATGGTGTGCTCATCGGTCAGTATGGTTTTCATGCGGCTGAACCTGGAAATGGGGAGAAAGACTGGATGACCAATGGATGACCCTATCAACTCTCAGAGTTCAGTGAAAAGATTGTAAATGTAAAAGTCTCAAATCTGGCTGGCCATGTGATCTTAAAGAAGGTCACTCCACCCCATGCCACCTCTGGGCCTCAGTCTCCTCGTGTATAGAATGAGCAGACTGGATCCTAGGTCCTCACAATTTCCTTCTGGATCTAATGTTTCTGATTCAATGATTATAAGAGTTATGCTGTCAGTGACAAACATTACATTCTCATTATCAAGAAATGAAAAAGTAAGTTGCTCCCTCTGGTGGTTTGTTGGTGACTCCCCTCTTGGCATCCTTTCCAAAGAGGAGTAAGAACTGGGATTGGGAAGATCATGGGGTATAGATGTAGAAAGGCCATCAGAGGGCCATGCAGTCCAACACACACACACACACACACACACACACACATACACACACACGTGCACACACATGCACGCACACACACACACACACACACACACACACACATCTTATAGATGAGGGAAATGAGATCCAGGGACTTTTTAAGTACTTTGCCCAAGGTCACACCAGTAGTGTATTGTAGATATTCATTTATTGGGCAGAATGCTGGACTAGATTCTCAGTAACAATAAAGAACCACTTTTGGTCCAGTCAGAAGTTTCTTCTACTTTTTGGCATTCATATTTTTTCACTATTGATTGAAGATGCATCTCTTCATAGGTGGAGATACCCATAGCAGGTATAGGGCTAACTTTTCCCAGCTGGGATTTTTGGTGCTGCTTCTGCATGGAGGATTCATTTCTCTCCCCTGGAAGATCACATCTCCATAGGCCCATTTCATAATCTCTTGCTTTGTTCCAATGATACTTTTCTTTGAGCTCTTCTTTACTGTGAAGAAAGCTTCTAATATAGTTAGAGAATGAAGGAAGTAGTTGGGGCTACAACATGTACTTTATAGATATCATTTTAACTATGGCAGACATGTTCTGGTTAGCTTGGTCCCTCCCTCTAGTTTTCAACTTCCAGTACTCAGGACCCACCACAATGGTCACCATAAAGATACACCTTCTCAAGAGAGCACTCTAATAACAGGAACATCCTATGTGAAGAGAAAGTTCACTAAGAAAGAACTGGACTGTCAAGTTATCCACTGAGCTAGCTTGTCCCAAGGCAATCTCCTCAAGGGAAGAAACTAAGTCTTAATAATATTTGTCTCCTTCTTAAAGCCTAGCACATTGCCTTACACTTAATAGGCACTCAATAAATGCTTATTGAATTGAAATTGAATATTAATAAGAACAGCTGTCATTTATGTAGTATTTTATGGTTACAAAGTAGATTCACATATATATCCTCTTTTGATCCTCACGACCTTGTGAAGTAGTTGGTACAAGGATCATCAGCCCCATTTATTACAAGAGGAAATTGAGACTCAGAAATATTAAAAGATTTGCCCAAGGCCACATGGTGAGCAAATAGTAAGGCTGGATTTTGAACCTCTATCTGGTTCAAGAAGTGACTTGGATTAAGATCAGGTATAAGCCTCTGATTCAGAGACAACTTTAGCAAACAGGCCAAGTCAGTGTTTCACATTCTACATCTTAGTATAGAGTCAACTAAATAGCAACTAAGTAGCATGGTCATGCTATCAGGTCAGGTATCATATCAGCTCAAGTATCATGTCAGGAAGACTTGAGTTCAGATCTGACCTCAGATACTTGCTAGCTATGTGACCCTGGGCAAGCCACTTAACTTCTGTTTGCCTCATTTTTTTCATCTATAAAATGGGATGATAATTGTACCTCCCAGAGTTGTTGTGCAGATAAAATTTTATATATATATATATATATATATATATATATATATATATATGTATGTATGTATGTATGCATACACACACACATATATATATATTTCTTACAAATCATAAGGTACAATATAAGTGCTATTATTCTTATTTGCAGCAACAACATCAACAACATCATCTTTTTTTGTGGGGGGGTGAGGGAGGGGAGGAAAGGAGGCCAAACCTTCTTCATTCAAGCTACACCTTAATGTTAGATTCAGGTCTACTTAACCTGAGAAACAATTGTGAGAAACAGCTAACTCTAAGCAGTGGAAGAAGCTAAGAGAAAATAAATGACATATGAAGACACTGGGAAAGGGGAAGGCTATTCTGGGACTAAAATAGAAATCGAGGAGGGAAATGGGAAGTTATGTGGACAACTCTGATCATTTCTATATTCACAACATTTTTCCTCTCTGTCTCCTCTCCACTCACACAGCCATCACCCTGATGGGCCAGGAAGACCCACATTGCTGGACTCTTCCAACGACCTTGTGGTTAATCATCCTGCCTCAGTTTTTGCCTCTCTCCAATCCATCCTCCACTAAAATGCCAAAGTGATCTTCCCAACACACGGGTCTTGTCATGTCATTCCTAATTTAAAAAATAAAATTAACTCCAATAGATTTCTGCCACCTCCAGAATCAAGTGAAAAAATTCTTTGTTTGGTTTTTAAAGGTCTTCCCAACCTGGCTCCTTCCTACCTCTCCAATCTTCTTATATGTAATTCTCTTCCACATGGCTGTCCCCCGTGTCAAGAATGTTCTCCCTCCTCACCCCTACCTGTGGGGAGAAAGGAGGTTGTTGCTTCTGAATGAAACCTTGGCACATTACTTGGAATTGGAATTGCTTATGAGTTTTCTTAGATGTGACCAGTATGCCAATGGTGATGAGATGGATGATTTTCTGTGTACGTCACCTGTCTGGTAATTAATTGGTCCTGTTACCATAGTTTGGCAAGTGGAAGGGAATGGCAGTCTTTAATCTAGACCTATTGACAGCTGTAGGCTGTTGCCTACTAGATGAAGACAATGAAGTGAACCCTAATTCCAAGTTACTAAACAAGATGCAAGTGCTTACAAAGCAGCTGGAAATTATAAAGAAAATACCGGGGAGTAGGATATGGGGGAGATGTACCGGGGATGGAGAATCACGTGGGGAGTTTTGGCGTTCTGGATAGGCTGTAAACCCTGCGATATCCAGCCAATGGGGAAACAGAAAAGGGAAATAAGAATCGGGAATCAGGAATAAAACGCTGTAGATTTGTTTCAACAGAGCGCTCTTCTTGTGAGGGGCTAGCTCTTGCAACAGTGTTTAAAAAAAGTCCTTCCTAACTCACCGGTGGCTTCCCCGACTTCTTGGTAAGACGCTTGATTCTTGCATACTTCTTAAGAGTTATCATTTTGGAATTTTTTTGAGAAAGTGATGGATGGACTCTTTTCACTTTGTCTTCTAATATGTGTGAACAATTTTCTTTCAAGATGTTTTGAAATTTAATATCCAGCCTCTTTCTTTCTTTCTTTCTTTCTTTTGAATATGGCTTTCCAGGTCAATTGCTTTTTTTTATGAGATACTTTACATTTTTGCCTATTTTCAACAATCTTTTAATTTTATTTTGATATTCCTTGTTGTTGTATGGAGCCATTAACTTCTGTTTGACCTTTTCATTATTAAAAAATCTGTCACTTTGATAAGGTTTTGTACTTCTTATGCTAAAATATTAATTTTAATAACTATAATTATGTGAACCAAAAAGAAACCAAAATGAAGCTTAACTCAAATCAACTGCAATTACTAATCTTGGTCCAGGTCAATAGATAATTTTTAAAAAGTATTCCAGTCTCCCAGTAGAGACACAGTGGATAGAATGCTGAATTTAGGAGTCAAAAGAACAAGAGTTGGAATCCTGCCTCAGGTACTCACTAGCTTTGTGCCTCTGATAAATTCCTTATCTTCTCTGACCTTCAGTTTCCTCATCTGTAAAAATGTGAGGTAATATGTCTAACATTATACATAGTCACTGGGCCCAAAGGGCCTGGGCCACAGTATCCACTCCCCCTCTCAGCTCTGGACCCAAGTAAGAGATCCTGACCAGGTTCAGCCCTCAGAAGCTTGGCCTCTCATGAGAGGGATCAGGCTCCATCTTTACACTTGGTTTATTACATGTCTCATCCTAGTTTCCTGAGGAAAATTGATCAAAGTTTAAATGATTACTCATAGGGAGGTGGGGGGAGAGCACAAAAAGGTACTCAGGGTGCAATGTAAAACAAGTATGGAAGAGGTTTTTATTTCCCACACACCCATAAAAATTCTAAAGGGCACCAAAGACTCACAGCATGCATTAACAGAATTGGACTTAGTAACTTCACTTGTAACTACTGTTACGCTCTTATGGGAAGCTGATGTTTAAATTTCATTAGAACATATAGAACATTAGAACATACAAGTCTATTACTTAGGCATTCTGTGTTGTATCTTTGTCATTAACTGCCCAAAAAAGTCCTGATGCATGTCTTCTGGCAAACTAGGAAAGATTTGGTACTACCTTTGTTAGTGGTTATGTTCTTTAAGAAAACTGTGGCAGCTGCTGGTGACTCCTCCCCTTGCCTCCAGTCAACTCTGTCCGAAAGGATCCAGTTCTTTTGTACTTCCTGAACTCCCAAGGTGAGTTCAAAGAGTCCTTCTGCAAGTTCTTTTAGTACCCTGAGATATAATTAGTCTGAGCCAGGTAACTTAGGCTCATTTATTAAAAAAAAAAAAACA
Source organism: Bettongia penicillata ogilbyi (assembly GCA_023548195.1). Lineage (NCBI taxonomy): Eukaryota > Metazoa > Chordata > Mammalia > Diprotodontia > Potoroidae > Bettongia > Bettongia penicillata. Next base: position 2,178,560 of record JAJHZJ010000123.1, read on the forward strand.
AAACATTATTACTACAAATGCAACAAAAAATCAACAAAAGAACAATTGAATCAAATGTGGGCTAAATCTCCAAAAGAAACCCCTGATTTTTACTTATTTTTAGTTTTCAGTACTCCCTTTTATAAGATTTTGAGTTCTAAATTTTCCCTCCTCCCCCCTCCCTAACATGTCCATCTAAGTCCAAACATGGACATCTTAGATGTGATATTCATTCACTTAAAACCAGGAAAGGACAAACAAGAGGCAGCACAAACTCAGGCTCCAGCTTCCCCAGATAGTGTGTAATTTATCTGCCATGTGTTTGAGGCCCCTTGGTAGGCACAGTAAAGGATAGGGCAAGTTGACCCCTCCCCCACCCCTCAAGAAACAGCTTAATTGATCCAGAGCCAGAAGGGAAGAACTTACTGAGGGTGGGGTCACTCCTTTTAAATATCCACTGAGTCATGAACTCTTCCTGTTCTGCAGTCAATAAAAGGTCTATTCTATCAATCTGAAGCTCCAAGCCCTACGCATTTATGTGACTTCTAGCCAAAAACAGAAAGGTTAGCTCTGTACACTCCCAATTGCATATATTAACAACTTTACAAATATCAAAGTCTATATTAATGAAAGCAACTATGTCTACCAGAAGTATGGAATGTTGCCTATGAGGTTTGGTTTTGTTTCTGTCAGTTTTACAGAGTTCTTCTCCTTTATTAAGAAGGAGGCTTCAATGAGGGAGAGAATAAATCATAAAATAATATTTGTATAAAAAAGACAATAAAATTTTTAAACATATAAAGTATAATAATATAAGTTTTCTCCCCTTTGCCACCTTATTAAAACAAATCCCTTAAATCAGAGGGGTTCTTCTCAGTCAGATCTATAAGAACACAAGTAATTTCCCCAATTGATAAATGGTCAAAGGATATGGACAGGCATATTCTTCAGAGGAAGAAATTAAAGCTATCTATAGTCACCTGAAATAATGCTCTAAATCACTACTGAATAGAGATATGCAAATTAAAACAAGTCTGAGGTACCACATCATACCTATCAGATAAACTAACATGACAAAACAGGAAAATGATAAATGTTGGAGGAGATGTGTGAAAGTGGAAACACTAATGCATTGCTGGTGAAGTTCCGAACTGATCCAACCATTCTGGGGAACAATTTGGAACTAAGCCCAAAAGGCTATAAAACTATGCATATCCTTTGATATGCCACTACTAGCTCTATATCCAAGGGAGAGCATAAAAAAGGGAAAAGAACCCATATGTACAAAAATTTTTATAGCAGCTCTTTTTGTGGTGGCAAAGAATTAGAAATTGAGGGGAAGCCTGTCAACTGGGGAATGACAGAACAAGTTGTGGTATATGAATGTAATAGAATACTATTGTTCCATAAGAAATGAAGAGCAAGCAGACTTCAGCTCTTCTCAGCAATGCAATGATCTAAGAAAATCCAAAAGACTCATGATGGAAAATGCTATCCACATCCAGAGAAAGAACTATGGAGTCTGAATGCAGAACAAAGCATACTATTTTTTCTTCCTTTTGTTGTTCTTTGTTTTTTCTTTCTTATGGTTTTTCCCTTTTGTTCTGATTCTATTTTCACATGACTAATGTGGAAATATGTTTAATATGATCATGCATGTATAGCCTACCTCATATTGCATGCCAACTTGGGGAGGAGGAAAGGAAGGGAGGGGGGAAAATTTGGAACTCAAAATCTTATAAAAGTGAGTGTTGAAAACTAAAAATAAATAAGTAAATCGTGGGGGGTTCTTTTGGAGATTTAGCCCACATTTGATTCAATTATTGTTTTGTGGGTTATTTTTGTAAATTTTGCATTTATAGTAATAATATTTTTTTAAAAATAAATGAGCCTTGTTACCTGGCTCAGACTAATTATATCCCAAGCTACTAAAAGAACTTGCAGTACTCTTTAATCTATGGTAGAGAATGGAAGATGTTCCAATTTTCTGAAAGGAGAAGATTGACTTATCAAGACAATGTGAATTTGTCATCTGCCCTGGTCAAAATTCTGAAATGTGTAGCTTGAGAGTCCTTGAAGGGAAACAGGTCACTAGAAGCCCAGGAATGCATTATGCCAAAGCTCATTTATTCTCTAACAGTTATTAAACTGGCCGAAAAGAGGAATGTTATAGACACAATACACCTTGATTTCAGCAAAGCACTTGATGAAATGTCTTTTGATATCTTTGAAGAAATGGATATAAGGCAACTGTCAGAACAAAAGGACGGTAGAGTAGAAAGAGCACAAGTTCTCAAATCAAAAGATCTGGATTCAATTCCCACTTCCAAGAGTTACTAAATCACTTCGGTCAACCTACAAAACCTGGTCCTCGGTATTCTCATCTGCAAAATAAAGAAGTTAAATTAAATTATTTCTGAGGTTCCTTCCATATTTAGATATATAGTCCTATTATTATCATAGGTTGATTTGTAACAATCTGACAAAGATTTTATTGATCAGTCACCATGAGAGAGATCTCTAATGGAATATCATAGGACTCTACCTTCAACCCAATTCTATTTAAAATTTTTATCAATGAATTGGATGATGTATCAGTCTTGCAGATCACAAAAGTCACACACACGCGCGCACACACACACACACACACACCACTCATTCAATAAACTTCAGTGACTTGCTACAATCTCTAGGATGAAATACAAAATGGGCTACTTATTGGGCATTTAAAGCCTTTCATTACCTAGTATCTTCTCCTAACTTTCCATTCTTGTTTACACCTTACTCCCTACCACTGAGCTCTTTTCTATTCCATGAACAAAACAATCCATCTCTCCACTGCAAATATTTTCTCTGGCTCTCCCCCAGGCCTCAAATTCTCTCCTTCCTCATCTCTGCTTATTGGCTTCCTTTAGGTCCCAACTAAAATCCCATTTTCTACAGAAAGCCTTTCCTGATCTTCTTTTACACTACTCTTTTTCTCCTTTTAATTATTTCCTATTTTCTAATACATAGCTTGTTTGTACATATTTGTTGTCTCCCCCATTAGAATGTGAGCTCCTTGCAGGCAGAGTATCTTTCACCTTTTTTTGTATTCCCATAACTTAGCACTATGACTGGCACTTAGTAGGTACTTAGTAAATGTTTTTTATTGTTTGAGAAGTCAAAGACTAAAACACAAGTCAGATGCCTATGAAAACATTCACAGCATCTCTCAGCAAACTGGAAACCAAGTGGATACCTATCAGTTTGGATGACTAGGAAACTAAGTCATGGCAAACCGAATTCAGAAAAACATGGGAAGATTTACATGAATTGACATGAAGCAAAACAGAACCAAAAGAACAGTATATACAATGTGTATAACCTGTAAAAAGATTTTTAATAGTTAAAAGGAAGTAAAAAAAACTCTAGGCAAATGAAAAGCCAGTGATGTTCTTAAGAAATAGATGATGTAACATTGCTCCCCCCTCACAACAAAAAGGACTGCTTAGTATAGAATGCTGGATACATTTTCCAATGAGGTCATTGCATCTGATGTTTTTCGTAATCTTTTTCTTCATCACAAAAGAGTGTGAGGTTGGAAAAGGTGTTGAAATGACGACATAAAGACAAAAGGCAGTAATAAATGTATTTTTAAAGAAGCATTTTGTAAACTGTAAGTCTTTGTAGAACTGAAGCTGCTTTCAGTGATTAGTCATCTAAGTTGAAACATGCAGGCAAAAAACCCCAACTAAATGATTTCACGTCCCTATTTTTAAAATGTTCTTTACAACCTCTGGGTTGTCCCCAAGCTTAGATTTCTGTGATTTTAAGAGTACAGTTTTTACTTGTAGTGGCATTCACTGATAGGAGTTGAAGCATGAGCTGGAGGGAAGCCAGAGCTTTGAGACTGGTGGTCACAAGAGAGAAGAGAACCTTGGAACCAAATGACGATGGAACATGCAAGAAAGATGGAGTTA